>JABJUM010000017.1:370000-970000 GCA_016169955.1 Phytophthora vignae f. sp. vignae
GCGCCTGATGCGACTGAGATGGCCGAGGTGGCTGCAACGACCGAGGCCCTGCTGAGTGCGGTGGAGTCCGCGGTGCAGCCTGCCACCGAGGAGCCTGACGATGACGACGACGACGACGTCGCTGCTGCCGAGGTGGCCGCGGAGGAGAAGGTGTCGGAGGCAGCAACCGAGCAGGAAGTGGTCGAGCCTGCCGAAGCCGAGCAGGCTGTGGAGCCGGAGGTGCAGGAGGCGGTGGAGCAAGCGCTTCAAACCGTGGCGGAAGCTGCGCCGGAGCCTGTGGCGGAAGCTGCGTCGGCCGCCGAGGCGCCTGATGCGACTGAGATGGCCGAGGTGGCTGCAACGACCGAGGCCCTGCTGAGTGCGGTGGAGTCCGCGGTGCAGCCTGCCACCGAGGAGCCTGACGATGACGACGACGACGACGACGTCGCTGCTGCCGAGGTGGCCGCGGAGGAGAAGGTGTCGGAGGCAGCAACCGAGCAGGGAGTGGTCGAGCCTGCCGAAGCCGAGCAGGCTGTGGAGCCGGAGGTGCAGGAGGCGGTGGAGCAAGCGCTTCAAACCGTGGCGGAAGCTGCGCCGGAGCCTGTGGCGGAAGCTGCGTCGGCCGCCGAGGCGCCTGATGCGACTGAGATGGCCGAGGTGGCTGCAACGACCGAGGCCCTGCTGAGTGCGGTGGAGTCCGCGGTGCAGCCTGCCACCGAGGAGCCTGACGATGACGACGACGACGACGTCGCTGCTGCCGAGGTGGCCGCGGAGGAGAAGGTGTCGGAGGCAGCAACCGAGCAGGGAGTGGTCGAGCCTGCCGAAGCCGAGCAGGCTGTGGAGCCGGAGGTGCAGGAGGCGGTGGAGCAAGCGCTTCAAACCGTGGCGGAAGCTGCGCCGGAGCCTGTGGCGGAAGCTGCGTCGGCCGCCGAGGCGCCTGATGCGACTGAGATGGCCGAGGTGGCTGCAACGACCGAGGCCCTGCTGAGTGCGGTGGAGTCCGCGGTGCAGCCTGCCACCGAGGAGCCTGACGATGACGACGACGACGACGACGTCGCTGCTGCCGAGGTGGCCGCGGAGGAGAAGGTGTCGGAGGCAGCAACCGAGCAGGAAGTGGTCGAGCCTGCCGAAGCCGAGCAGGCTGTGGAGCCGGAGGTGCAGGAGGCGGTGGAGCAAGCGCTTCAAACCGTGGCGGAAGCTGCGCCGGAGCCTGTGGCGGAAGCTGCGTCGGCCGCCGAGGCGCCTGATGCGACTGAGATGGCCGAGGTGGCTGCAACGACCGAGGCCCTGCTGAGTGCGGTGGAGTCCGCGGTGCAGCCTGCCACCGAGGAGCCTGACGATGACGACGACGACGACGACGTCGCTGCTGCCGAGGTGGCCGCGGAGGAGAAGGTGTCAGAGGCAGCAACCGAGCAGGAAGTGGTCGAGCCTGCCGAAGCCGAGCAGGCTGTGGAGCCGGAGGTGCAGGAGGCGGTGGAGCAAGCGCTTCAAACCGTGGCGGAAGCTGCGCCGGAGCCTGTGGCGGAAGCTGCGTCGGCCGCCGAGGCGCCTGATGCGACTGAGATGGCCGAGGTGGCTGCAACGACCGAGGCCCTGCTGAGTGCGGTGGAGTCCGCGGTGCAGCCTGCCACCGAGGAGCCTGACGACGACGACGTCGCTGCTGCCGAGGTGGCCGCGGAGGAGAAGGTGTCAGAGGCAGCAACCGAGCAGGAAGTGGTCGAGCCTGCCGAAGCCGAGCAGGCTGTGGAGCCGGAGGTGCAGGAGGCGGTGGAGCAAGCGCTTCAAACCGTGGCGGAAGCTGCGCCGGAGCCTGTGGCGGAAGCTGCGTCGGCCGCCGAGGCGCCTGATGCGACTGAGATGGCCGAGGTGGCTGCAACGACCGAGGCCCTGCTGAGTGCGGTGGAGTCCGCGGTGCAGCCTGCCACCGAGGAGCCTGACGATGACGACGACGACGACGACGTCGCTGCTGCCGAGGTGGCCGCGGAGGAGAAGGTGTCAGAGGCAGCAACCGAGCAGGAAGTGGTCGAGCCTGCCGAAGCCGAGCAGGCTGTGGAGCCGGAGGTGCAGGAGGCGGTGGAGCAAGCGCTTCAAACCGTGGCGGAAGCTGCGCCGGAGCCTGTGGCGGAAGCTGCGTCGGCCGCCGAGGCGCCTGATGCGACTGAGATGGCCGAGGTGGCTGCAACGACCGAGGCCCTGCTGAGTGCGGTGGAGTCCGCGGTGCAGCCTGCCACCGAGGAGCCTGACGATGACGACGACGACGACGACGTCGCTGCTGCCGAGGTGGCCGCGGAGGAGAAGGTGTCGGAGGCAGCAACCGAGCAGGAAGTGGTCGAGCCTGCCGAAGCCGAGCAGGCTGTGGAGCCGGAGGTGCAGGAGGCGGTGGAGCAAGCGCTTCAAACCGTGGCGGAAGCTGCGCCGGAGCCTGTGGCGGAAGCTGCGTCGGCCGCCGAGGCGCCTGATGCGACTGAGATGGCCGAGGTGGCTGCAACGACCGAGGCCCTGCTGAGTGCGGTGGAGTCCGCGGTGCAGCCTGCCACCGAGGAGCCTGACGATGACGACGACGACGACGACGTCGCTGCTGCCGAGGTGGCCGCGGAGGAGAAGGTGTCGGAGGCAGCAACCGAGCAGGAAGTGGTCGAGCCTGCCGAAGCCGAGCAGGCTGTGGAGCCGGAGGTGCAGGAGGCGGTGGAGCAAGCGCTTCAAACCGTGGCGGAAGCTGCGCCGGAGCCTGTGGCGGAAGCTGCGTCGGCCGCCGAGGCGCCTGATGCGACTGAGATGGCCGAGGTGGCTGCAACGACCGAGGCCCTGCTGAGTGCGGTGGAGTCCGCGGTGCAGCCTGCCACCGAGGAGCCTGACGATGACGACGACGACGACGACGTCGCTGCTGCCGAGGTGGCCGCGGAGGAGAAGGTGTCGGAGGCAGCAACCGAGCAGGAAGTGGTCGAGCCTGCCGAAGCCGAGCAGGCTGTGGAGCCGGAGGTGCAGGAGGCGGTGGAGCAAGCGCTTCAAACCGTGGCGGAAGCTGCGCCGGAGCCTGTGGCGGAAGCTGCGTCGGCCGCCGAGGCGCCTGATGCGACTGAGATGGCGGAGGTGGCTGCAACGACCGAGGCCCTGCTGAGTGCGGTGGAGTCCGCGGTGCAGCCTGCCACCGAGGAGCCTGACGATGACGACGACGACGACGACGTCGCTGCTGCCGAGGTGGCCGCGGAGGAGAAGGTGTCGGAGGCAGCAACCGAGCAGGAAGTGGTCGAGCCTGCCGAAGCCGAGCAGGCTGTGGAGCCGGAGGTGCAGGAGGCGGTGGAGCAAGCGGCTTCAAACCGTGGCGGAAGCTGCGCCGGAGCCTGTGGCGGAAGCTGCGTCGGCCGCCGAGGCGCCTGATGCGACTGAGATGGCCGAGGTGGCTGCAACGACCGAGGCCCTGCTGAGTGCGGTGGAGTCCGCGGTGCAGCCTGCCACCGAGGAGCCTGACGATGACGACGACGACGACGACGTCGCTGCTGCCGAGGTGGCCGCGGAGGAGAAGGTGTCGGAGGCAGCAACCGAGCAGGAAGTGGTCGAGCCTGCCGAAGCCGAGCAGGCTGTGGAGCCGGAGGTGCAGGAGGCGGTGGAGCAAGCGCTTCAAACCGTGGCGGAAGCTGCGCCGGAGCCTGTGGCGGAAGCTGCGTCGGCCGCCGAGGCGCCTGATGCGACTGAGATGGCCGAGGTGGCTGCAACGACCGAGGCCCTGCTGAGTGCGGTGGAGTCCGCGGTGCAGCCTGCCACCGAGGAGCCTGACGATGACGACGACGACGACGACGTCGCTGCTGCCGAGGTGGCCGCGGAGGAGAAGGTGTCGGAGGCAGCAACCGAGCAGGAAGTGGTCGAGCCTGCCGAAGCCGAGCAGGCTGTGGAGCCGGAGGTGCAGGAGGCGGTGGAGCAAGCGCTTCAAACCGTGGCGGAAGCTGCGTCGGCCGCCGAGGCGCCTGATGCGACTGAGATGGCCGAGGTGGCTGCAACGACCGAGGCCCTGCTGAGTGCGGTGGAGTCCGCGGTGCAGCCTGCCACCGAGGAGCCTGACGATGACGACGACGACGACGTCGCTGCTGCCGAGGTGGCCGCGGAGGAGAAGGTGTCAGAGGCAGCAACCGAGCAGGAAGTGGTCGAGCCTGCCGAAGCCGAGCAGGCTGTGGAGCCGGAGGTGCAGGAGGCGGTGGAGCAAGCGCTTCAAACCGTGGCGGAAGCTGCGCCGGAGCCTGTGGCGGAAGCTGCGTCGGCCGCCGAGGCGCCTGATGCGACTGAGATGGCCGAGGTGGCTGCAACGACCGAGGCCCTGCTGAGTGCGGTGGAGTCCGCGGTGCAGCCTGCCACCGAGGAGCCTGACGATGACGACGACGACGACGACGACGACGTCGCTGCTGCCGAGGTGGCCGCGGAGGAGAAGGTGTCAGAGGCAGCAACCGAGCAGGAAGTGGTCGAGCCTGCCGAAGCCGAGCAGGCTGTGGAGCCGGAGGTGCAGGAGGCGGTGGAGCAAGCGCTTCAAACCGTGGCGGAAGCTGCGCCGGAGCCTGTGGCGGAAGCTGCGTCGGCCGCCGAGGCGCCTGATGCGACTGAGATGGCCGAGGTGGCTGCAACGACCGAGGCCCTGCTGAGTGCGGTGGAGTCCGCGGTGCAGCCTGCCACCGAGGAGCCTGACGATGACGACGACGACGACGTCGCTGCTGCCGAGGTGGCCGCGGAGGAGAAGGTGTCGGAGGCAGCAACCGAGCAGGAAGTGGTCGAGCCTGCCGAAGCCGAGCAGGCTGTGGAGCCGGAGGTGCAGGAGGCGGTGGAGCAAGCGCTTCAAACCGTGGCGGAAGCTGCGCCGGAGCCTGTGGCGGAAGCTGCGTCGGCCGCCGAGGCGCCTGATGCGACTGAGATGGCCGAGGTGGCTGCAACGACCGAGGCCCTGCTGAGTGCGGTGGAGTCCGCGGTGCAGCCTGCCACCGAGGAGCCTGACGATGACGACGACGACGACGACGACGACGTCGCTGCTGCCGAGGTGGCCGCGGAGGAGAAGGTGTCAGAGGCAGCAACCGAGCAGGAAGTGGTCGAGCCTGCCGAAGCCGAGCAGGCTGTGGAGCCGGAGGTGCAGGAGGCGGTGGAGCAAGCGGTTCAAACCGTGGCGGAAGCTGCGCCGGAGCCTGTGGCGGAAGCTGCGCCGGAGCCTGTGGCGGAAGCTGCGTCGGCCGCCGAGGCGCCTGATGCGACTGAGATGGCCGAGGTGGCTGCAACGACCGAGGCCCTGCTGAGTGCGGTGGAGTCCGCGGTGCAGCCTGCCACCGAGGAGCCTGACGATGACGACGACGACGACGTCGCTGCTGCCGAGGTGGCCGCGGAGGAGAAGGTGTCGGAGGCAGCAACCGAGCAGGAAGTGGTCGAGCCTGCCGAAGCCGAGCAGGCTGTGGAGCCGGAGGTGCAGGAGGCGGTGGAGCAAGCGGTTCAAACCGTGGCGGAAGCTGCGCCGGAGCCTGTGGCGGAAGCTGCGTCGGCCGCCGAGGCGCCTGATGCGACTGAGATGGCCGAGGTGGCTGCAACGACCGAGGCCCTGCTGAGTGCGGTGGAGTCCGCGGTGCAGCCTGCCACCGAGGAGCCTGACGATGACGACGACGACGACGACGTCGCTGCTGCCGAGGTGGCCGCGGAGGAGAAGGTGTCAGAGGCAGCAACCGAGCAGGAAGTGGTCGAGCCTGCCGAAGCCGAGCAGGCTGTGGAGCCGGAGGTGCAGGAGGCGGTGGAGCAAGCGCTTCAAACCGTGGCGGAAGCTGCGCCGGAGCCTGTGGCGGAAGCTGCGTCGGCCGCCGAGGCGCCTGATGCGACTGAGATGGCCGAGGTGGCTGCAACGACCGAGGCCCTGCTGAGTGCGGTGGAGTCCGCGGTGCAGCCTGCCACCGAGGAGCCTGACGATGACGACGACGACGACGACGTCGCTGCTGCCGAGGTGGCCGCGGAGGAGAAGGTGTCGGAGGCAGCAACCGAGCAGGAAGTGGTCGAGCCTGCCGAAGCCGAGCAGGCTGTGGAGCCGGAGGTGCAGGAGGCGGTGGAGCAAGCGCTTCAAACCGTGGCGGAAGCTGCGCCGGAGCCTGTGGCGGAAGCTGCGTCGGCCGCCGAGGCGCCTGATGCGACTGAGATGGCGGAGGTGGCTGCAACGACCGAGGCCCTGCTGAGTGCGGTGGAGTCCGCGGTGCAGCCTGCCACCGAGGAGCCTGACGATGACGACGACGACGACGACGTCGCTGCTGCCGAGGTGGCCGCGGAGGAGAAGGTGTCGGAGGCAGCAACCGAGCAGGAAGTGGTCGAGCCTGCCGAAGCCGAGCAGGCTGTGGAGCCGGAGGTGCAGGAGGCGGTGGAGCAAGCGGTTCAAACCGTGGCGGAAGCTGCGCCGGAGCCTGTGGCGGAAGCTGCGTCGGCCGCCGAGGCGCCTGATGCGACTGAGATGGCCGAGGTGGCTGCAACGACCGAGGCCCTGCTGAGTGCGGTGGAGTCCGCGGTGCAGCCTGCCACCGAGGAGCCTGACGATGACGACGACGACGACGACGTCGCTGCTGCCGAGGTGGCCGCGGAGGAGAAGGTGTCAGAGGCAGCAACCGAGCAGGAAGTGGTCGAGCCTGCCGAAGCCGAGCAGGCTGTGGAGCCGGAGGTGCAGGAGGCGGTGGAGCAAGCGCTTCAAACCGTGGCGGAAGCTGCGCCGGAGCCTGTGGCGGAAGCTGCGTCGGCCGCCGAGGCGCCTGATGCGACTGAGATGGCCGAGGTGGCTGCAACGACCGAGGCCCTGCTGAGTGCGGTGGAGTCCGCGGTGCAGCCTGCCACCGAGGAGCCTGACGATGACGACGACGACGACGACGTCGCTGCTGCCGAGGTGGCCGCGGAGGAGAAGGTGTCGGAGGCAGCAACCGAGCAGGAAGTGGTCGAGCCTGCCGAAGCCGAGCAGGCTGTGGAGCCGGAGGTGCAGGAGGCGGTGGAGCAAGCGCTTCAAACCGTGGCGGAAGCTGCGCCGGAGCCTGTGGCGGAAGCTGCGTCGGCCGCCGAGGCGCCTGATGCGACTGAGATGGCCGAGGTGGCTGCAACGACCGAGGCCCTGCTGAGTGCGGTGGAGTCCGCGGTGCAGCCTGCCACCGAGGAGCCTGACGATGACGACGACGACGACGACGTCGCTGCTGCCGAGGTGGCCGCGGAGGAGAAGGTGTCGGAGGCAGCAACCGAGCAGGAAGTGGTCGAGCCTGCCGAAGCCGAGCAGGCTGTGGAGCCGGAGGTGCAGGAGGCGGTGGAGCAAGCGCTTCAAACCGTGGCGGAAGCTGCGCCGGAGCCTGTGGCGGAAGCTGCGTCGGCCGCCGAGGCGCCTGATGCGACTGAGATGGCCGAGGTGGCTGCAACGACCGAGGCCCTGCTGAGTGCGGTGGAGTCCGCGGTGCAGCCTGCCACCGAGGAGCCTGACGATGACGACGACGACGACGACGTCGCTGCTGCCGAGGTGGCCGCGGAGGAGAAGGTGTCGGAGGCAGCAACCGAGCAGGAAGTGGTCGAGCCTGCCGAAGCCGAGCAGGCTGTGGAGCCGGAGGTGCAGGAGGCGGTGGAGCAAGCGCTTCAAACCGTGGCGGAAGCTGCGCCGGAGCCTGTGGCGGAAGCTGCGTCGGCCGCCGAGGCGCCTGATGCGACTGAGATGGCCGAGGTGGCTGCAACGACCGAGGCCCTGCTGAGTGCGGTGGAGTCCGCGGTGCAGCCTGCCACCGAGGAGCCTGACGATGACGACGACGACGACGACGTCGCTGCTGCCGAGGTGGCCGCGGAGGAGAAGGTGTCGGAGGCAGCAACCGAGCAGGAAGTGGTCGAGCCTGCCGAAGCCGAGCAGGCTGTGGAGCCGGAGGTGCAGGAGGCGGTGGAGCAAGCGCTTCAAACCGTGGCGGAAGCTGCGCCGGAGCCTGTGGCGGAAGCTGCGTCGGCCGCCGAGGCGCCTGATGCGACTGAGATGGCCGAGGTGGCTGCAACGACCGAGGCCCTGCTGAGTGCGGTGGAGTCCGCGGTGCAGCCTGCCACCGAGGAGCCTGACGATGACGACGACGACGACGACGTCGCTGCTGCCGAGGTGGCCGCGGAGGAGAAGGTGTCGGAGGCAGCAACCGAGCAGGAAGTGGTCGAGCCTGCCGAAGCCGAGCAGGCTGTGGAGCCGGAGGTGCAGGAGGCGGTGGAGCAAGCGCTTCAAACCGTGGCGGAAGCTGCGCCGGAGCCTGTGGCGGAAGCTGCGTCGGCCGCCGAGGCGCCTGATGCGACTGAGATGGCCGAGGTGGCTGCAACGACCGAGGCCCTGCTGAGTGCGGTGGAGTCCGCGGTGCAGCCTGCCACCGAGGAGCCTGACGATGACGACGACGACGACGACGTCGCTGCTGCCGAGGTGGCCGCGGAGGAGAAGGTGTCGGAGGCAGCAACCGAGCAGGAAGTGGTCGAGCCTGCCGAAGCCGAGCAGGCTGTGGAGCCGGAGGTGCAGGAGGCGGTGGAGCAAGCGCTTCAAACCGTGGCGGAAGCTGCGCCGGAGCCTGTGGCGGAAGCTGCGTCGGCCGCCGAGGCGCCTGATGCGACTGAGATGGCCGAGGTGGCTGCAACGACCGAGGCCCTGCTGAGTGCGGTGGAGTCCGCGGTGCAGCCTGCCACCGAGGAGCCTGACGATGACGACGACGACGACGACGTCGCTGCTGCCGAGGTGGCCGCGGAGGAGAAGGTGTCGGAGGCAGCAACCGAGCAGGAAGTGGTCGAGCCTGCCGAAGCCGAGCAGGCTGTGGAGCCGGAGGTGCAGGAGGCGGTGGAGCAAGCGCTTCAAACCGTGGCGGAAGCTGCGCCGGAGCCTGTGGCGGAAGCTGCGTCGGCCGCCGAGGCGCCTGATGCGACTGAGATGGCCGAGGTGGCTGCAACGACCGAGGCCCTGCTGAGTGCGGTGGAGTCCGCGGTGCAGCCTGCCACCGAGGAGCCTGACGATGACGACGACGACGACGACGTCGCTGCTGCCGAGGTGGCCGCGGAGGAGAAGGTGTCGGAGGCAGCAACCGAGCAGGAAGTGGTCGAGCCTGCCGAAGCCGAGCAGGCTGTGGAGCCGGAGGTGCAGGAGGCGGTGGAGCAAGCGCTTCAAACCGTGGCGGAAGCTGCGCCGGAGCCTGTGGCGGAAGCTGCGTCGGCCGCCGAGGCGCCTGATGCGACTGAGATGGCCGAGGTGGCTGCAACGACCGAGGCCCTGCTGAGTGCGGTGGAGTCCGCGGTGCAGCCTGCCACCGAGGAGCCTGACGATGACGACGACGACGACGACGTCGCTGCTGCCGAGGTGGCCGCGGAGGAGAAGGTGTCGGAGGCAGCAACCGAGCAGGAAGTGGTCGAGCCTGCCGAAGCCGAGCAGGCTGTGGAGCCGGAGGTGCAGGAGGCGGTGGAGCAAGCGCTTCAAACCGTGGCGGAAGCTGCGTCGGCCGCCGAGGCGCCTGATGCGACTGAGATGGCCGAGGTGGCTGCAACGACCGAGGCCCTGCTGAGTGCGGTGGAGTCCGCGGTGCAGCCTGCCACCGAGGAGCCTGACGATGACGACGACGACGACGTCGCTGCTGCCGAGGTGGCCGCGGAGGAGAAGGTGTCAGAGGCAGCAACCGAGCAGGAAGTGGTCGAGCCTGCCGAAGCCGAGCAGGCTGTGGAGCCGGAGGTGCAGGAGGCGGTGGAGCAAGCGCTTCAAACCGTGGCGGAAGCTGCGCCGGAGCCTGTGGCGGAAGCTGCGTCGGCCGCCGAGGCGCCTGATGCGACTGAGATGGCCGAGGTGGCTGCAACGACCGAGGCCCTGCTGAGTGCGGTGGAGTCCGCGGTGCAGCCTGCCACCGAGGAGCCTGACGATGACGACGACGACGACGACGACGTCGCTGCTGCCGAGGTGGCCGCGGAGGAGAAGGTGTCAGAGGCAGCAACCGAGCAGGAAGTGGTCGAGCCTGCCGAAGCCGAGCAGGCTGTGGAGCCGGAGGTGCAGGAGGCGGTGGAGCAAGCGCTTCAAACCGTGGCGGAAGCTGCGCCGGAGCCTGTGGCGGAAGCTGCGTCGGCCGCCGAGGCGCCTGATGCGACTGAGATGGCCGAGGTGGCTGCAACGACCGAGGCCCTGCTGAGTGCGGTGGAGTCCGCGGTGCAGCCTGCCACCGAGGAGCCTGACGATGACGACGACGACGACGTCGCTGCTGCCGAGGTGGCCGCGGAGGAGAAGGTGTCGGAGGCAGCAACCGAGCAGGAAGTGGTCGAGCCTGCCGAAGCCGAGCAGGCTGTGGAGCCGGAGGTGCAGGAGGCGGTGGAGCAAGCGCTTCAAACCGTGGCGGAAGCTGCGCCGGAGCCTGTGGCGGAAGCTGCGTCGGCCGCCGAGGCGCCTGATGCGACTGAGATGGCCGAGGTGGCTGCAACGACCGAGGCCCTGCTGAGTGCGGTGGAGTCCGCGGTGCAGCCTGCCACCGAGGAGCCTGACGATGACGACGACGACGACGACGACGACGTCGCTGCTGCCGAGGTGGCCGCGGAGGAGAAGGTGTCAGAGGCAGCAACCGAGCAGGAAGTGGTCGAGCCTGCCGAAGCCGAGCAGGCTGTGGAGCCGGAGGTGCAGGAGGCGGTGGAGCAAGCGGTTCAAACCGTGGCGGAAGCTGCGCCGGAGCCTGTGGCGGAAGCTGCGCCGGAGCCTGTGGCGGAAGCTGCGTCGGCCGCCGAGGCGCCTGATGCGACTGAGATGGCCGAGGTGGCTGCAACGACCGAGGCCCTGCTGAGTGCGGTGGAGTCCGCGGTGCAGCCTGCCACCGAGGAGCCTGACGATGACGACGACGACGACGTCGCTGCTGCCGAGGTGGCCGCGGAGGAGAAGGTGTCGGAGGCAGCAACCGAGCAGGAAGTGGTCGAGCCTGCCGAAGCCGAGCAGGCTGTGGAGCCGGAGGTGCAGGAGGCGGTGGAGCAAGCGGTTCAAACCGTGGCGGAAGCTGCGCCGGAGCCTGTGGCGGAAGCTGCGTCGGCCGCCGAGGCGCCTGATGCGACTGAGATGGCCGAGGTGGCTGCAACGACCGAGGCCCTGCTGAGTGCGGTGGAGTCCGCGGTGCAGCCTGCCACCGAGGAGCCTGACGATGACGACGACGACGACGACGTCGCTGCTGCCGAGGTGGCCGCGGAGGAGAAGGTGTCAGAGGCAGCAACCGAGCAGGAAGTGGTCGAGCCTGCCGAAGCCGAGCAGGCTGTGGAGCCGGAGGTGCAGGAGGCGGTGGAGCAAGCGCTTCAAACCGTGGCGGAAGCTGCGCCGGAGCCTGTGGCGGAAGCTGCGTCGGCCGCCGAGGCGCCTGATGCGACTGAGATGGCCGAGGTGGCTGCAACGACCGAGGCCCTGCTGAGTGCGGTGGAGTCCGCGGTGCAGCCTGCCACCGAGGAGCCTGACGATGACGACGACGACGACGACGTCGCTGCTGCCGAGGTGGCCGCGGAGGAGAAGGTGTCGGAGGCAGCAACCGAGCAGGAAGTGGTCGAGCCTGCCGAAGCCGAGCAGGCTGTGGAGCCGGAGGTGCAGGAGGCGGTGGAGCAAGCGCTTCAAACCGTGGCGGAAGCTGCGCCGGAGCCTGTGGCGGAAGCTGCGTCGGCCGCCGAGGCGCCTGATGCGACTGAGATGGCGGAGGTGGCTGCAACGACCGAGGCCCTGCTGAGTGCGGTGGAGTCCGCGGTGCAGCCTGCCACCGAGGAGCCTGACGATGACGACGACGACGACGACGTCGCTGCTGCCGAGGTGGCCGCGGAGGAGAAGGTGTCGGAGGCAGCAACCGAGCAGGAAGTGGTCGAGCCTGCCGAAGCCGAGCAGGCTGTGGAGCCGGAGGTGCAGGAGGCGGTGGAGCAAGCGGTTCAAACCGTGGCGGAAGCTGCGCCGGAGCCTGTGGCGGAAGCTGCGTCGGCCGCCGAGGCGCCTGATGCGACTGAGATGGCCGAGGTGGCTGCAACGACCGAGGCCCTGCTGAGTGCGGTGGAGTCCGCGGTGCAGCCTGCCACCGAGGAGCCTGACGATGACGACGACGACGACGACGTCGCTGCTGCCGAGGTGGCCGCGGAGGAGAAGGTGTCAGAGGCAGCAACCGAGCAGGAAGTGGTCGAGCCTGCCGAAGCCGAGCAGGCTGTGGAGCCGGAGGTGCAGGAGGCGGTGGAGCAAGCGCTTCAAACCGTGGCGGAAGCTGCGCCGGAGCCTGTGGCGGAAGCTGCGTCGGCCGCCGAGGCGCCTGATGCGACTGAGATGGCCGAGGTGGCTGCAACGACCGAGGCCCTGCTGAGTGCGGTGGAGTCCGCGGTGCAGCCTGCCACCGAGGAGCCTGACGATGACGACGACGACGACGACGTCGCTGCTGCCGAGGTGGCCGCGGAGGAGAAGGTGTCGGAGGCAGCAACCGAGCAGGAAGTGGTCGAGCCTGCCGAAGCCGAGCAGGCTGTGGAGCCGGAGGTGCAGGAGGCGGTGGAGCAAGCGCTTCAAACCGTGGCGGAAGCTGCGCCGGAGCCTGTGGCGGAAGCTGCGTCGGCCGCCGAGGCGCCTGATGCGACTGAGATGGCCGAGGTGGCTGCAACGACCGAGGCCCTGCTGAGTGCGGTGGAGTCCGCGGTGCAGCCTGCCACCGAGGAGCCTGACGATGACGACGACGACGACGACGTCGCTGCTGCCGAGGTGGCCGCGGAGGAGAAGGTGTCGGAGGCAGCAACCGAGCAGGAAGTGGTCGAGCCTGCCGAAGCCGAGCAGGCTGTGGAGCCGGAGGTGCAGGAGGCGGTGGAGCAAGCGCTTCAAACCGTGGCGGAAGCTGCGCCGGAGCCTGTGGCGGAAGCTGCGTCGGCCGCCGAGGCGCCTGATGCGACTGAGATGGCCGAGGTGGCTGCAACGACCGAGGCCCTGCTGAGTGCGGTGGAGTCCGCGGTGCAGCCTGCCACCGAGGAGCCTGACGATGACGACGACGACGACGACGTCGCTGCTGCCGAGGTGGCCGCGGAGGAGAAGGTGTCGGAGGCAGCAACCGAGCAGGAAGTGGTCGAGCCTGCCGAAGCCGAGCAGGCTGTGGAGCCGGAGGTGCAGGAGGCGGTGGAGCAAGCGCTTCAAACCGTGGCGGAAGCTGCGCCGGAGCCTGTGGCGGAAGCTGCGTCGGCCGCCGAGGCGCCTGATGCGACTGAGATGGCCGAGGTGGCTGCAACGACCGAGGCCCTGCTGAGTGCGGTGGAGTCCGCGGTGCAGCCTGCCACCGAGGAGCCTGACGATGACGACGACGACGACGACGTCGCTGCTGCCGAGGTGGCCGCGGAGGAGAAGGTGTCGGAGGCAGCAACCGAGCAGGAAGTGGTCGAGCCTGCCGAAGCCGAGCAGGCTGTGGAGCCGGAGGTGCAGGAGGCGGTGGAGCAAGCGCTTCAAACCGTGGCGGAAGCTGCGTCGGCCGCCGAGGCGCCTGATGCGACTGAGATGGCCGAGGTGGCTGCAACGACCGAGGCCCTGCTGAGTGCGGTGGAGTCCGCGGTGCAGCCTGCCACCGAGGAGCCTGACGATGACGACGACGACGACGTCGCTGCTGCCGAGGTGGCCGCGGAGGAGAAGGTGTCAGAGGCAGCAACCGAGCAGGAAGTGGTCGAGCCTGCCGAAGCCGAGCAGGCTGTGGAGCCGGAGGTGCAGGAGGCGGTGGAGCAAGCGCTTCAAACCGTGGCGGAAGCTGCGCCGGAGCCTGTGGCGGAAGCTGCGTCGGCCGCCGAGGCGCCTGATGCGACTGAGATGGCCGAGGTGGCTGCAACGACCGAGGCCCTGCTGAGTGCGGTGGAGTCCGCGGTGCAGCCTGCCACCGAGGAGCCTGACGATGACGACGACGACGACGACGACGACGTCGCTGCTGCCGAGGTGGCCGCGGAGGAGAAGGTGTCAGAGGCAGCAACCGAGCAGGAAGTGGTCGAGCCTGCCGAAGCCGAGCAGGCTGTGGAGCCGGAGGTGCAGGAGGCGGTGGAGCAAGCGGTTCAAACCGTGGCGGAAGCTGCGCCGGAGCCTGTGGCGGAAGCTGCGTCGGCCGCCGAGGCGCCTGATGCGACTGAGATGGCCGAGGTGGCTGCAACGACCGAGGCCCTGCTGAGTGCGGTGGAGTCCGCGGTGCAGCCTGCCACCGAGGAGCCTGACGATGACGACGACGACGACGTCGCTGCTGCCGAGGTGGCCGCGGAGGAGAAGGTGTCGGAGGCAGCAACCGAGCAGGAAGTGGTCGAGCCTGCCGAAGCCGAGCAGGCTGTGGAGCCGGAGGTGCAGGAGGCGGTGGAGCAAGCGCTTCAAACCGTGGCGGAAGCTGCGCCGGAGCCTGTGGCGGAAGCTGCGTCGGCCGCCGAGGCGCCTGATGCGACTGAGATGGCCGAGGTGGCTGCAACGACCGAGGCCCTGCTGAGTGCGGTGGAGTCCGCGGTGCAGCCTGCCACCGAGGAGCCTGACGATGACGACGACGACGACGACGTCGCTGCTGCCGAGGTGGCCGCGGAGGAGAAGGTGTCAGAGGCAGCAACCGAGCAGGAAGTGGTCGAGCCTGCCGAAGCCGAGCAGGCTGTGGAGCCGGAGGTGCAGGAGGCGGTGGAGCAAGCGGTTCAAACCGTGGCGGAAGCTGCGCCGGAGCCTGTGGCGGAAGCTGCGCCGGAGCCTGTGGCGGAAGCTGCGTCGGCCGCCGAGGCGCCTGATGCGACTGAGATGGCCGAGGTGGCTGCAACGACCGAGGCCCTGCTGAGTGCGGTGGAGTCCGCGGTGCAGCCTGCCACCGAGGAGCCTGACGATGACGACGACGACGACGTCGCTGCTGCCGAGGTGGCCGCGGAGGAGAAGGTGTCAGAGGCAGCAACCGAGCAGGAAGTGGTCGAGCCTGCCGAAGCCGAGCAGGCTGTGGAGCCGGAGGTGCAGGAGGCGGTGGAGCAAGCGCTTCAAACCGTGGCGGAAGCTGCGCCGGAGCCTGTGGCGGAAGCTGCGTCGGCCGCCGAGGCGCCTGATGCGACTGAGATGGCCGAGGTGGCTGCAACGACCGAGGCCCTGCTGAGTGCGGTGGAGTCCGCGGTGCAGCCTGCCACCGAGGAGCCTGACGATGACGACGACGACGACGACGTCGCTGCTGCCGAGGTGGCCGCGGAGGAGAAGGTGTCGGAGGCAGCAACCGAGCAGGAAGTGGTCGAGCCTGCCGAAGCCGAGCAGGCTGTGGAGCCGGAGGTGCAGGAGGCGGTGGAGCAAGCGCTTCAAACCGTGGCGGAAGCTGCGCCGGAGCCTGTGGCGGAAGCTGCGTCGGCCGCCGAGGCGCCTGATGCGACTGAGATGGCCGAGGTGGCTGCAACGACCGAGGCCCTGCTGAGTGCGGTGGAGTCCGCGGTGCAGCCTGCCACCGAGGAGCCTGACGATGACGACGACGACGACGACGTCGCTGCTGCCGAGGTGGCCGCGGAGGAGAAGGTGTCGGAGGCAGCAACCGAGCAGGAAGTGGTCGAGCCTGCCGAAGCCGAGCAGGCTGTGGAGCCGGAGGTGCAGGAGGCGGTGGAGCAAGCGCTTCAAACCGTGGCGGAAGCTGCGCCGGAGCCTGTGGCGGAAGCTGCGTCGGCCGCCGAGGCGCCTGATGCGACTGAGATGGCCGAGGTGGCTGCAACGACCGAGGCCCTGCTGAGTGCGGTGGAGTCCGCGGTGCAGCCTGCCACCGAGGAGCCTGACGATGACGACGACGACGACGACGTCGCTGCTGCCGAGGTGGCCGCGGAGGAGAAGGTGTCGGAGGCAGCAACCGAGCAGGAAGTGGTCGAGCCTGCCGAAGCCGAGCAGGCTGTGGAGCCGGAGGTGCAGGAGGCGGTGGAGCAAGCGCTTCAAACCGTGGCGGAAGCTGCGCCGGAGCCTGTGGCGGAAGCTGCGTCGGCCGCCGAGGCGCCTGATGCGACTGAGATGGCCGAGGTGGCTGCAACGACCGAGGCCCTGCTGAGTGCGGTGGAGTCCGCGGTGCAGCCTGCCACCGAGGAGCCTGACGATGACGACGACGACGACGACGTCGCTGCTGCCGAGGTGGCCGCGGAGGAGAAGGTGTCGGAGGCAGCAACCGAGCAGGAAGTGGTCGAGCCTGCCGAAGCCGAGCAGGCTGTGGAGCCGGAGGTGCAGGAGGCGGTGGAGCAAGCGCTTCAAACCGTGGCGGAAGCTGCGCCGGAGCCTGTGGCGGAAGCTGCGTCGGCCGCCGAGGCGCCTGATGCGACTGAGATGGCCGAGGTGGCTGCAACGACCGAGGCCCTGCTGAGTGCGGTGGAGTCCGCGGTGCAGCCTGCCACCGAGGAGCCTGACGATGACGACGACGACGACGACGTCGCTGCTGCCGAGGTGGCCGCGGAGGAGAAGGTGTCGGAGGCAGCAACCGAGCAGGAAGTGGTCGAGCCTGCCGAAGCCGAGCAGGCTGTGGAGCCGGAGGTGCAGGAGGCGGTGGAGCAAGCGCTTCAAACCGTGGCGGAAGCTGCGCCGGAGCCTGTGGCGGAAGCTGCGTCGGCCGCCGAGGCGCCTGATGCGACTGAGATGGCCGAGGTGGCTGCAACGACCGAGGCCCTGCTGAGTGCGGTGGAGTCCGCGGTGCAGCCTGCCACCGAGGAGCCTGACGATGACGACGACGACGACGTCGCTGCTGCTGCCGAGGTGGCCGCGGAGGAGAAGGTGTCGGAGGCAGCAACCGAGCAGGAAGTGGTCGAGCCTGCCGAAGCCGAGCAGGCTGTGGAGCCGGAGGTGCAGGAGGCGGTGGAGCAAGCGCTTCAAACCGTGGCGGAAGCTGCGCCGGAGCCTGTGGCGGAAGCTGCGTCGGCCGCCGAGGCGCCTGATGCGACTGAGATGGCCGAGGTGGCTGCAACGACCGAGGCCCTGCTGAGTGCGGTGGAGTCCGCGGTGCAGCCTGCCACCGAGGAGCCTGACGATGACGACGACGACGACGACGTCGCTGCTGCCGAGGTGGCCGCGGAGGAGAAGGTGTCAGAGGCAGCAACCGAGCAGGAAGTGGTCGAGCCTGCCGAAGCCGAGCAGGCTGTGGAGCCGGAGGTGCAGGAGGCGGTGGAGCAAGCGGTTCAAACCGTGGCGGAAGCTGCGCCGGAGCCTGTGGCGGAAGCTGCGCCGGAGCCTGTGGCGGAAGCTGCGTCGGCCGCCGAGGCGCCTGATGCGACTGAGATGGCCGAGGTGGCTGCAACGACCGAGGCCCTGCTGAGTGCGGTGGAGTCCGCGGTGCAGCCTGCCACCGAGGAGCCTGACGATGACGACGACGACGACGACGTCGCTGCTGCCGAGGTGGCCGCGGAGGAGAAGGTGTCGGAGGCAGCAACCAAGCAGGAAGTGGCCGAGTTGGACCCGGATCCAATGTCCAATGAGTATCGTGGAGATTCTTTTGATGGTGTTTCGACCGAGGTTGTGCACGAAGTTGCGCCGAAGGGGGACATCTTGCATGCAGTTGATGTAGCGGACTGTTTTGGGCCTGATGATACAGAAGTGGAGGGCGAAGTTGCTGCCACCGCGCAGGAAATTGTGGATGCAGTCGAAGTGATTTCTACACCCCCACACATAGTTTCAGCCGCCGCGGTGTCCAGCGCCGTGGTTGGCACGCTGCTCAGCCTAATCGACACTGTCGAGCTCGAACTGGAAGATTGTTGGAAAGCGGAGGAAGTCATCGACCCTGCGCTGGAAGACGTGGTGGACAAGCAATTAAGTGAACTGATATCGAGCGTCACACCACTCAAGCCCGACACTTCACGCGTGTCACCCCGCGTGGAACAAAACGACCGAGAGGTGATGAGAAGCGATCTCAACGTCGCTCTGGCCAAGCTCAACATTGGGGTGCAGCCCTCGACTGGAAAGGAAGCTGCGTCGCCCGAAGCAAGAGAGGAGAACGTTGTCTCGGTCCGAGACGCAGATTTCGTCGAACTTGTCCGATTACCTGAACCCAGCCCTGCAGAGCTCTCGGCGGCAGCCGTCAGCGTGGCGGTCGTGGGGGGCCTCTTAGACGTCGTTGACGCCGTCGACACTGATGCATGAATTCGTGTATGATTCGGTTGTTGTGGGCAGTACTGCGAGTGTTTCATGTTATAAAAGTTATTCAAGTTGTGTGCACAAAAGTCAATAGATTGATAAGTTTTGTTACGATGCATATCTGTGCGATCCCTGCATCCTGCAGCAGCTTACTGTGTCCCCGTGTACTTTTACTCATCAGCCCTGGGCCCCACATGCTGCGCGGCGCACCTTCGAGCCGTGCTTATTGTTCGTACTCGCGCTGGCGTCTGTAGTTCGTAGCTTTTTGCTGCTCGCACAGTACAGCCTACTCGTGAGCCTAAGTCGCCTCCTTATCGACGTGCTTGCGTACTTGGGCTCTGTACAAGTCAAATGAATCCTAGTTGCTGCTGAAGATCTGCGTCGCCACTTTGCCAGTCGCAGCTTCACATGTGGTTTTGCGATTAAGCTTACGCGGGTAGTCTCACGCCTGCTGATACTACAACACACCACGCGGAAGGCGGACCCCCCCCCCACTGTAGTGTATCAACGGGCTTGCAGCCAGCAGCTACCCCCTCGCGCAACTTACTGCGTCCAATGGTCTTGGGGCGTTTGGTGGAGGTCCTTCCGATGTCTGGAATGCTCGCTGCGGCAGCGCCGAGCGCTTTCGAGGCACTAAACACGCAGTTTCTATCACCACCATCTCCACTGACGACGCACGCAGAAGCCTTACGTGTAGCACGATGCTTGAACAGTTTGTGATCCAGCGCTCCCAGCGCCGCTGCTGCCGGATACGCGCCCTTCCCCGTGAGCGTGCGCTGCGCCGCCGTAAGCACGAGGCCACCCCCATCCACCGTTTCCGACGCTGAGCTCGGAGCAAGCTCAATATGAGTCGCTAGCTTGAGACGGAGTGGCAAGCAAGAGGCCAGTCATGGTGACGGGGATGGTATGTACACGTATCTGCGCCGCCGCAGCGGCAACCACGCATCGGCGCGCGCAATGTGGTCTTGTTAACGAAAGTGGTCTCGTCATGACGGTATCCCTCGCGAACGCAAGGGTGGATCTCCCGTGGAGACAGAGCAGTCCAGCACCGCCGGGAAGGCGGACCCTCTGCAAAGGATGACAAGGCTCGGCAGTCATCCTGCTCAGACGCGGTCGCGCGGGGTGATCGATTCCTCACCAGCGTGTCCCAACCAGGCAGGACAAGAGCGAGCCAAGCGTGGTGCGGCGCGGTGCATCGGCGCACGAGGCTGACGCACAGCGTCGTGGGTGGTTGGTGCGGTCGGGTGGTTGGTCTCAGCAGAAACGCACGGAGGTGTGGGCGGCAGCGTTCGCGCCACGTTGCGGGCAGCGGACAAGCAAGCAAGCAAGATGGGAAGCGCGCGCACGTAGCGTGCCCTGCTCACTCGGGGCCGGCGCGGGGCTGGCCATCGGCCATCGGGGCCAGTCCGCCGGTCCAGGCACGCAGCGCTTGTCGAGTCGAGGGCTTCTCGGCTCGAGCCGCGCTGGGCTCGGATCGCTGACGCGCCCGGCTCTCGTCGGTCGTGGCGCCGCAATTGGCCGACGCCCTCCCGCTCTATATGCGTTCTGGCAGGCCACCACCGGCGGTACCACTCCAAGCGTCCCGAGCGTAACGCTGTTGAATGATGGCGCCACATGGAAAACCCCGCGTCGCGCATTGCGCGCAAAAGAGGGGTGTATCGGATCTCGCAGGTCACGGCCGTTTCGAATGTTCGATCCCGCGAGTGGCTAGCGACGACGCGACGACGACGGGCTCACTTGGCTCGTCACGCGCCCGGGCGCTCAAGAGCTTTGCCAAAGCCCGGCCGCGCTCCCTGGCAGCTCCGCCCCGATTCCGGCCGGTCGTCCGCGGCGGGGGCGGGCCACTTGCAGTTCCCGGTGTCGGTCGTTCACCCGTCTTATTACACCCTGGGCCCGGCCGGCGTCCATCGCGCTTGCAGCAAATCGGATCCCCAGGGGGCAATTGCCCCGCAACCCTGTCGTCGCCGGCTCGCTCCGGCTTGCGCGGCTCGGTTCGCCTCGTCCCGTTTAACTCGTGTGTGGTACACGGGGCGCAAGCAACTTCGACTTGCCGTTGCGGCAGCGCAGCACAGCACCTACATAGCAACTCGGCTCGCCGCGCGCCTTACGACCGCTGAAACGAGCAAACACCTCTGCTGCCGCCGCTGCCCCGGGCAGATCGCCAGCGGTGCCGCAGAGGTCTGCCCGAGCGCTCGTGGCGACGCAGAGCAGGGTCGAACGAACAGCTTTGCAAGTCGCTGCGGCCGCCCGCCTCACATCGATGATCAGGATCGGCTTCAACGCTTACAGTACATGTACCTTACGCTTTTCCCCAGCGATGCGGTGCGTACGCTCGTTCGCGGCGATCCCAGCGCGAAGCAGCAACGCGAAGCGGCAGCAATGGATCGCGCAGACAAGAGTTGTTCGCTGGCCGCCGCCACCGCAGCAGCTTGAGGCTAAGCCCGCACGAACGTCAAACCTTACATGCAGTCAGCCCAACATGCTGCGACGGCTAGCGAGAGATCACCTCCGCCGGCCGATATTAGCCAACGCGAACACACGGCGGCTAAAACCGAGGCGAGCCAAGCAATGCCGCCCAGACACCTACACCGGCAGCATCGAGCTTTCCGTTTCGACACCTAGCGCTCGTTTCACCTGAGCACGTGTTTCCTGTGATGTGTCGGTCGGTGTTCGGCCACGACGAGATAAGTCGCTAATACACGCGCGTACAGTACCTGAGAAAGCGCAGGAGAGACGGTCCTGTCAAACCAGCGCGGCAACGACAGCACCAACACCAAGAGCATCCAAGCACCGGCAGCAGCAGCAGCGGCGGCGGCGGAGCGTTCGCAGGGTTCGCCCCAAAAGCTGCAGCACAACACAATACCCACCGCCGCAACAATGCATACTATACATACACCTTGCACTTGATACATCCGTTGGCAATCAGCCCAACCATCCGGCGGCGGCAGCATGCCGCAAGCATTGCGCTTGCTCGAATCGGGCTCGGCTCAGGACCGATTTTCACTACCCGCAGGCCGCCTGCCAGCCGGCCAGTCGACGCCGACGATGCCGTCGCTCCAGCGGTGTGGACTGCTGCGTGACGCAGGTACATGTATGTACCCGCAGGAGCCATGCGCGAACCCAGGTCGCCGGAGCCGAGCGGCGGCGGCCCGGCGCCGAGCGGCAGCAGCGGCGGCGCCCATGCCTGCTTCGCTCGGGGCGACGTACTTGCTCGCACCCGACAACCAATCACTTCCGATAAAAAAGATACGGAAGGTGTCGCATACGGTGTGGTGCACACAAGCGGCGAAAAACCTCGGTGCGCGCTTCACTTGTCGAAAGAGGCCTCGTGCTGCGCTTTGTATGCGGCAGACGAGCCTGCGCGCGAGTAACGAGTCGGTTCGGGCCGAAAAACCTCGGGCCGGCGGCTCCGATTGATCCGGTCGCTGATTGGCCGGGCGGGACCCGCGCATCCAATCAGCGCGCCGCGCGAGACAGAGAGCGCGGCTTGAACAGAAGGGGGCCCAGGGGCGGCAACGAGCCGGAGGACAGCGGCGGGCGGTGCGGCCACGGCGCTGGGCGCTTTCATTCTGCAATTTCCCGACTGTCACCGACGCCCGCAAGTTTCCGCTCGCTGTCGTCCGTGTTTTCCGTCGAGAGACCAGCCAGAGCCTTCGACCGATCGACTGACCTTTTTCGTTCGAAGCTTCGGGCTCCGCACCAGACAGACCCAAAATGGCTGGTGCCGCAGGGAACTCGTACATGTCCATGGCGACGCCTAACGACGTCAAGAACTACACGAACGATGTTGGCCAGATCCAGTGGGCGCAGGTGCCGCTGAACGCTGCGCTGGACAAGCTCAAGACGTCCCGCGAGGGTCTGACGTCGGATGAGGCCGAGAAGCGTCTGGCCGAGTACGGCCCGAACAAGCTGCCGGAGGAGAAGGTGAACAAGCTGACGCTGTTCCTGGGCTTCATGTGGAACCCGCTGTCGTGGGCCATGGAGGTGGCCGCCATCCTGTCGATCGTGCTGCTGGACTACGCCGACTTCGCGCTGATCCTGTTCCTGCTGCTGCTGAACGCGTGCATCGGTTACTTCGAGGAGGTGCAGGCCGGCGACGCCGTGTCTGCGCTGATGGGCCAGCTGGCCCCGGAGGCGAAGGTGTTCCGTGACGGGGAGATTAAGAATATTCCGGCGGACCTGCTGGTCCCCGGCGATGTGCTGCGTGTGCGTCTGGGTGACGTGATCCCGGCCGACCTCAAGTTCCTGGAGGGCGACGCCGTCAAGGTGGACCAGTCGTCGCTGACGGGCGAGTCGCTGCCGGTGACCAAGAACGAGGGCGACGAGGGCTACTCTGGCTCGGTGGTGAAGCAGGGCGAGATCGAGGCCGTCGTGACGAGCACGGGCATCAACACGTTCCTGGGCCGCGCTGCCGAGAAGATCGCCACGGCGGACTCGCACGGCCGTCTGCAGATGGTGCTGACGACGGTGGGCAACTTCTGCATGGTGTCGATCCTGTTCTGGTGCGTGGTGGAGCTGCTGGTGCAGATGGCCGGCCGCACGTCGCAGAACCCGTGCGTCATCGTGACGGACGGCTGCCTGGGCGTGGCCAACATCCTGGTGCTGATCGTGGGCGGTATCCCCGTGGCCATGCCGACGGTGCTGTCGGTGACGCTGGCTATCGGTTCGTCGGCGCTGGCGAAGGAGAACGCCATCGTGACGCGTCTGACGTGCATTGAGGAGATGGCCAGCATGGAGGTGCTGTGCTCGGACAAGACGGGCACGCTGACGCTGAACCAGCTCTCGGTGGACATGGACAACCTGATCCCGTACAACAACTTCACGGCGGATGACATCCTGAAGTACGGCGCTCTGTCGGCCCGTACGGAGAACAACGAGGCCATCGACGTGGTGTGCCACAACACGTACCCGGGCAAGGACACGATGTGGCAGGAGTACACTCTGCTGCACTACACGCCGTTCGACCCCACGACGAAGCGCACGATTGCCAAGCTGAAGGACAACCGCACGGGCGAGATCCTGCGCGCCGTGAAGGGCGCCCCGCAGGTGGTGCTGGACATGGACGTGAACGCTGACACGCTTCGCGTGGAGGTGGAGGACCGCATCAACGAGTTCGCTTCGCGCGGCTACCGTGGTCTGGGTGTGGGTATTTCTCGCAGCGGCGACGTTCCGGTGGAGGAGTGCGAGTGGCAGATGATCGGTCTGCTGCCGCTGTTCGACCCGCCTCGCCACGACACGGCCGACACGGTGAAGAAGGCTATTGCTCTGGGTATCGCCGTGAAGATGGTGACGGGTGACCAGAAGGCCATTGCCGTGGAGACGTGCCGTCAGCTGGGAATGCCGACGAACATCCTGGACACTTCTTTCTTCAACACTGCGCCGCCTCCTGGCCTGAACCTGGCGCAGATGATCTACGACACGGACGGCTTCGCTCAGGTGTTCCCGGAGCACAAGTTCGAGATCGTGAAGCACCTGCAGTCGCTGGACAAGGTGGTGGGTATGACGGGTGACGGTGTGAACGACGCTCCGGCCCTGGCTCAGGCCGACATTGGTATTGCTGTGGACGATGCGACGGACGCTGCGCGTGCTGCGGCCGACATCGTGCTCGTGTCGCCCGGTCTGAGTGTGATCATCACGGCCATCCGCATGAGCCGCGAGATCTTCCTGCGCATGAAGAACTACGCCATGTACTCGATCGCCATGACGGTGCGTATCGTGTTCACGTTCGGCATCCTGACGGTGGCGTGGAACTGGTACTTCCCTCCGATCCTTGTTGTGATTCTGGCCATCCTGAACGACGGCACGATTCTGACGATCTCGAAGGACAACGTGGTGGCGTCGCCTCACCCGGACTCGTGGAAGCTGAAGGAGGTGTTCATTTCGTCGATCTCGTTCGGTCTGTGGCTGACGCTGTCGACGGTGGTGCTGTTCGCGATCATCAACAACTCTAGCGGATTCGAGAGCACGGGCGTGGAGAACCTGTGCGTGAGCTGCATGAAGAACGAGTGCCACGACTTTTTCCAGGACCAGTACCAGACGTGCGTGATGGAGAACAACGCGACGGGCTGCGGTGAGATGACGGGCAGCGTGCCTCAGGCCGCTAGCATTGCGGACGTGGGCGACTTCCGTGAGAAGGCGATCGACGCGTACTGGACGCAGTACCAGGAGAAGTACGACTCGCGCTCGAAGCTGTTCGAGGACCTGGCGGACGTGCACCTCAACTCGCTGCCGAACGACGCGAAGCCGTCGGCCGAGGTCGCGTACAACCAGTACGTGTACGCTTACACTCTGGGCGCTGGCGGTGCCGCGTACGAGGGCGACTACGACGTGTTCACGGCCGCTCAGCTGGGCAAGGGCGTGACGTTCATCGGCAACGACGAGGTGCCCATCACGAACCAGGTTGGCTTCTGCGACTACGTGTGGGGCTTCAGCAACTGGAACCAGACGTGGACGCGCGACAACGAGATGATCGGCCCTGGCATCCAGCGCAAGGAGGGTGTGCTCCGTTCGCTGGTGTACCTGCAGGTGTCTATCTCCGGCCAGGCTCTGATCTTCGTGACGCGTACTGCTGGCAGCAACAACTGGTTCTTCGCTGAGAAGCCGTGCAACCTGCTTCTGATTGCCTTCGTGTTCGCTCAGATCGTGGCTTCGTTGATCGGCTGGATCGGTTTCGGCGGCTACCCGAC
Source organism: Phytophthora vignae f. sp. vignae (assembly GCA_016169955.1). Lineage (NCBI taxonomy): Eukaryota > Oomycota > Peronosporomycetes > Peronosporales > Peronosporaceae > Phytophthora > Phytophthora vignae. The sequence continues at coordinate 394,700 of JABJUM010000017.1, forward strand.
GGACCGTATTGCCGTGATCGGCTGCGGCGGCGGCTACACGCTGATTGCGTGGCTGTGGGCCATCGTGTGGCAGTTCCCGCTCGACCTGATCAAGTTCACGGTGAACTACATCCTGACGAAGAACACGTACGCCAGCAAGGCGTTCACGGAGCGCATCAACGCGGGCCACCCGACGATGACGCATTCTGTGGTGACGAACACGCAGCGTTCGATCCGCGCCAGTCGCACTGTGTAAGCAGATCTTGGTTGTGGGTCGCGAGCGTAGGCAGTGGCAGTGCTGGGGCGAGAAGAGGGGTCGATAGAAGGCTCACTTGCGCGTCGCACTGCTACGGCAACATTGCTGGTGGGCTTCAGGGCGCTGGCCGTCCTGCGCATGGTTGCGCGGGCAGTCAAGTTTGCAGGAGCCCACATGTGCAAATTGCATGCTGTAGAATTACTTAACAGGAAACGAATGGGATAAAGTCTATTCACCTCACCATGCGATTTTTTGTCTTGCTTGTACATGTACTTGAAGTACTAACGATATTGAAGAGGCTAGCGATTGCTGAAAAAGTCTACGGAACCCAGAACATCGTAGTGTAGGTATGTACACAACTACCGTAGAGTAATTTGCCACATGCGCTGGAATTTGATCCTTTTCACGTTGGTGAAGTCGAGTCTGCATTAAAATACATGTACCAATGCGGATATTAGTCGTCGGTCTCAAATTTGTTGGGTCTGTGCAGAAAGCGATGCCAGGAGTGTCTTCATTTTGTCCATACTGTACAAGCATCTTCATCAGCCACTGGACCGGACGACAACGGTATCGCAACTCGGCCTTTTCCTGACTGCTGTAGTTGCGTGCGGTATTGAGACTAAAGAGGAATCGAATGGCGCGTCAAGACAGCCTGCTTTTCAAGCGCAGGACTACGACAACCACGGACGGGCATTAGCAAAGCGAGAACAACGTTATCCGCGGGCCATGGCACAAGGAACGCGTTTATTAATCGATAACTTATGATTCTTTTCCAAGCGACCCCAAAATGAGGCACCTAAAGACGAGGCGAGCTACGTACGTCCACCAGGACTGCCAGCGGCTCCGGCGCTGATAACCTGGCTAAGGATATTCCAACCAATCTTGCCAACCATACGTTACATTAGATAAGCATGATCCTCCTTCTCCATCTTGTTCGTGCTATCTTCAATAGCGACGGCAACCCCAGTGGGTGGGTGGTTGGCTTCCCCAGTGGATGGAACGCTTGGCGAGGTTGCTGCACTCCTGCAGCAGATTACATTCGGCATACAACTTCTCGCACAACTCCAATCGCTTTAGCGGACTGTCTTGCCAAAACTACCAAAAGTGTGGATGACTGGGGCGTCGAATATGATATCGCCGCGCATCCAGTGCATGTTGAATGAAATGTTTGACGGTCAAAATCATAGTTCAAGAAGCTCTCATGCACAAGGATTCCAAATACATGTACGCTATTTTAATAACACTTGCCGAGGAAGACTGGTCTCCCCTGCTTTACGGTGAGGTTGTTGCGGGTGAAAAGTGTAGGATACTCTCCTAAGGAGAGGAGGGTGAGTTCTGTTGGGCGTCAAACACAAAATCCCACTACTAAATCGTTACCGCAGGTGTTGAGCCAGTTGTACATGTTTCCATCACGCAAACCGGATTGGGGGGCAAACCACGTATTGCATTGATGAGCAGGTAGTCGAAGGGCGCGGAGAGCGGCCCCATGAATGAGTTAATTGCTCGACGAGCTATTCGACTTCCTGCGTGTCACCATGCGCCGTGAGAGTCCCCGAGACGATAGTGCCGATTGGCGAGGGTACTCCTCGAAGCAGTTAGATGCCCATCGTCCGAGGAGCTTGATCGATAGGCGGTCTGCTCCACCTGCAACCAATGCCGTCGCACCGCCTATTCGGATAGAGTGAGTAGCGTAGTCCGCTGCTGGTACACCTGCCCGTCGTGCAGTTGACTTCAGTGCCTTCGTTACCATTTGCGAGCTCAGGTTACCACACAGGTGAGGTGAGGATATCCCGAGCTCCCTTCTCACTCGCTTCACGTGATACAGGGCTTTCACTGGACAGATAAGCTTGTCGCCGGACGCGTGCATGGTCCTCCAAGCGCCTCGGCCATATTGGTCGTTCTTGGCACCCTCGAGGCCGATGGTGATCGACGTGGCGAGTGTGAAACTCGTCTTCTTCCCGTCAGCATCGGAGAAAAACGTGTTGCGTGCCTTGAGACAGAAGAAATGGCGCGTTGTACCCGAGATCAGATACTCGGATCTTCTCAGCATGAAAAAGTATCCAAGCAGGACGCTGCCCCATAGGAGACGCTGGCGGGGTTGAGTCATGTCGAGATTTCGGCGGAGTAGACGAATGAATGGCGGCGTGATTGGTTGCTTTTTCCGCTTCGGCAGCGACTGGCGCTTGATTCCCTTGAGAAGCATGCCGGACGCGGGCTTGTTGAGAGATGAAGGTCCTTGTAGCGACGGTGAAACCACCGGATGCTCGCGAGCTTCAGAAGAATCGTGCTGTGCTGATTTCCGATGTGCTGGCGATTCGATCCTTGCGCCCAGCAGAATGTGGCGAAGTAACCAAGACGGCGAGAAGCGTTAGCCGGCTTGAGCCATTGAGACCACCCCATTATCCGCGCGAGTGAGCACCACTGTCGCCAATGTTGTCGGTACTTGGTGTTGGTAGAGCTTGCCAGGGCGTGGCCGAGTAGCATCGTTCCCATAGCGCTGAGAGATCTTCGTACTGTGGATCGATTCTGTCCTGTGTCCAAGAGGCAGAAAGGTTAGACCACGTGTGTGAAATTGAGTCAGCACCAGACCATGCTCTTGAGCCCGCATCAGCCATCCCGTTCAGGCTCCCCGGAATGTGCGACGCGGTGCAAACCAAGTTGTACTGGAACTCGGCGAGAGATAGGAGTCGATTGTACAATTGTTCCATGGGGTGTCTGCTCGAACGTCGATTTGCCCATGATACTGCGGTCGTGTTGTCGATGTGGAACCGGACGTGTGTTCTACCTCTGCTGGCCGCCTCCGCCCATTTGGGCCCCCAGTGTAGAACGGCTAACACCGCACTGCGCAGCTCCCTTATGTTGATAGACAGTGTTGTCGACTCTGTTTGTGAGAACCTCTGTCGCAGGTAGAGCCGACGCGTTGGTTCTAGAACACACAGGCCTTCACCGCTTGCATCCATGTAGATGTCAATGTCGGTTTTCGCGAGATCCGCAAACTGGGCCACCGGGATCGAGTTGAAGCGGTCAGGTTGCCGAAGCACAGAGCTAAACCAACGGAGATCGTCGAGTGCATCGGGGGGTAGTGGTCGAGAACCAAATTGACGACTCGAATTTGCAGTTGTTTGTAGCCGCTGGAAAAATGCACGTGCCGGGCGCGAACACGACGCGACGTGCCGCAGGCTTCCGATGACTTTAAGTAATTCCGACTTTGTTGCTGAGGCTGCTGAGATCAATCGACTGACTCGGCCAAGCGCCTTACTTATCTTGTCGGCCGGAATTGAGACGCATCCGGCTTCAGTATCCCACAACAGACCGAGTGCCTTGTTCTTGGTGGACCACGCTGTGAATTTCTGCTCGTTTATCGCGGAGGAACCCAGTACCGTAGCCATAGCTCGTCGAAGTGATAGGTTAGCGTCGAAACAACGTGTACCCGCGTCGATTTCGACGCATGTGTGGTCATCGCACCAGACGTTACCTCTGAACTGACGCGTGAGGCGGTTGCCGAACTCATATATGTGGTTGATCAATTTGCCTGCGACTGCATAGTAGGCTGGAGATCCGCACCAGCCGAAGCCACACGACAGATCAACGATGATGAAGTTCTCATAGCGGAAGCAGAACATGTGCGCCGACTCAGCATGAATAGGAATGTGGCGGAATGCACCGGCCACGTCTCCTAACATGAGAAGAACGATAGCAGTGGGGTTTGACTTTTTCAGTCGATGGATTCGCCGTGCGATGGCTCTCGGTGGATTGTACGAAATCGAAGGATGATCACTTCGATCTGTGTAATCGTTCACCGATGCGTCGGACGGATATGAGTAGTCGTTGATGAGACGAATGTCTCCTCCAACGACGCCTGGCTTGTCGACAACGGCAAGCCGGCTGATAAAGAGTTCGGGCCACTGACCGAGAAGTTGTGCATCCACGATCAAATACCGGCCTTCGAGTTGACCTTTTCGGAGGTGGCGGCGGATGTGAGCGTCGTGCCCATTGATGCTGCGATGATTGATAGGTCGAGTTGCTTGACAGCGCGGTTTGCCCGACACCCATTGGGGCTTTACGCCGTCTCGGACGATCTGGTTCCACCTAGCGACTGTGGGCGCAATATCAGGCTGCCGGAGAGGCTGAATTTCGTACAAGTTCTTGTTCGGTCGGTTGTCTTCTGGTGTTTGACCCCGATAGACTCTAACGATGTCCTGCAGGGCGAGGTTCCCTCGTAAGGCTAGCTTGGACCAGAACTGCACGTGCTCAACGTCAATGTTGTAACGGGGTTACATGGAATAGTGACCGTCACTATTCAGGGATGGCTACATCAGTCATGTAGCCATCGGTCACTCCTCGGGGTAGTGACCAAGTGGCCTCAGAGCCAACAGATACATTTTGTATGGAACAAATTATAGGCAACTTAGGATTTGTATGCAGGCCAAATCTGTACCAACCTATAAATACATTCAGTCTTAGATCTACCTCTTTTGCAAGTCAAGTCGTCCCCTTCAGACCAGGGACACGTGAACGGCTGTTCACTTGGAGTTTGTATACTCCAGCTTCCTCTGTTAAGAAGTGCTGTGTGCCCCGTCACACTTGGTAGCACTTGTAGTCAATCTTACGCCTACGCGGGTAGATTGGGCTACCTGAATCCTCTGTGGTCTCATCGAGTGAGCCAAGATGGATCGGACAGAGTTTCCTCATCTGAACGACTCGCAGTATGAGTCCGTTCGGAAGATGGCAGGCATCTTCGGGACAGATGCCCTGCGCAGCTTAGCGGCGGCGACGCCGGCTGAGCAGGTTGAGCGTATCAACGCGTTCGACACCTACGAGCGAGGGCTCATCGCCCACGTTCAGGGGCTGCAGGCCACTGCGGCCGTGCCGAAGCCGGTGCAACCGAAGCCTCTGCGGCTGAAGGTTCACCCCTTCGAAGGGAAGGAAGGAGAGAACCTCCACTTCTGGGTTCGAGAAGTTGAGCTCGCGATGGACGCGGCTCTTGTCTCGGACGAGCGACTCCGCGTCGCCTTTGCGCTCTCCAACCTTAGTGGTCGCGCTAAGAGTTGGGCGTACACGCGCGAAGCGACGGCGCCTGGATGCTTCGCATCATGGTCCCAGCTGTGCGAACAGCTGCGGGCCGCGTTCCTCCCGGCGAACTACGAGTACCGCCAGCGCTCGCGCTTCCTCGCCTGCAAACAAGGAAGGCGCGAGCTGCATGAGTACATCCAGGAGATGCGAGTGCTCACGGCCTCTCTGGTGGGGAACCCCCTGCCTGAACACATCAAGGTGACCGTGTTCATGGACGGTCTGCGTGTCGGCCCTGCCCGCACGCAACTGTTCCGTGTGCAAGCGAACACTATGGAGGAGGCGATTCAGATTGCCCTCCAGGAGGAGTACAGCCACAAGCAGGCTCGTACCCCCGCCACGGTATGGCAGAGCAACCCTGCCTCTGGCGGTGCGCCTAGTGGTAACTCCGGTAGTGGAGCGACCAACGGGCCGGTTCCCATGGATCTGGGCATGGCCGAGCAGAGCGACATTCGCTGCTACGGCTGTGGCAAGCTTGGGCACATGAAGCGTGCCTGTCCCGCGGGAGGACTGAAGAAGAAGTTCTCTTCGAGGCCCTTTGGTTCTAGGGGTCGCTGGCAGAAGCCGCGCCCCAGGAACCAGGGGAACGCCGGACACCAGTAGGGGCGGGGCGCCCTACTGGGGAAACACTAAGTCTTCATGAGGGGCGTGCGGGTGGCGCACGCCATGGGGACTTAGCCCCTGAGAGTCTGTGTACTCTCGAAGCGGAGAAGGGCAGCGGTGGGCTGCTTGTGGTATACGCGAGTGTACCGGGATACGATCATCCCTTGAGAATCTTGATCGACTCTGGGGCGTCAAAGAACTTTGCGCGCCGCCAGACTGTCGCATGTAATCGCGACAAGTACGCCGATGCGCTGCGAGGCAGCAAAGACAACGGGCTGGTCTCAGTAAGACTGGCCGACGGTACAGTGGTAGAAGTACCTCGGGTCCACATGGACCTCGCTGTCAAGTTCGAGGACTTCGACAGCACGGAGCCGTTCTTGGTCCTAGACATGGACAAGTACGACTTGATCCTTGGCATGCCGTGGCTGGAGAAGCACGAGCCTTGGATAGACTGGCGCGGCAAAGCCATTGGGGCTGGCCGTCGCCCACGCTCTGACAGAGCTTTGGTGAGTCATGTTCCCACCTCTGGCAGCAGCTGGGGTGCCCGCGAGGGCCGCCAGGACGCAGCAGCGTCTAACGAGTTCTTGGGGTCCGTCGAGACTGACGTCGACTCCGACCGGGCCGATCAAGGCCTCAGAGTGGAGGTGCTGGACAGCACCTACCAGGTGGGTAACGTAGGTCCACATGCGGGTAACGAAGTACCGCAGGCAGCGGACGCTGCTGGAGAAGGCGCCGCTGGCGCTGGCGTGGGTAACCAAGTTCCACGCGAGGTCACTCAGACCAAAACTGATGAGGAAGGCACTGCAGGCGCTTCCGATGTGGGTAACATAGTTCCACAGGAGGTCACTCAGACCATAACTGATGCGGGAGGCGCTGGAGGCGCTCCTGGTGTGGGTAACCAAGTTCCACACGGCGAGGTGGGTAACATAGTTCCACCCAGCAAGGCGGGTAACCAAGTTCCGCTCAAGAACAAGGCGGGTAACATAGTTTCGCACAAGATCAAGACGATCAGTGGTGCCGTCAAGGCGGTGCCACAAGACGAAGACACCCGAGGGTCACGTCGCAAGCCGGGCTTAGTCGTGAGGCCGACCACGCCAGTCGCCAGCGACTCCGAGCCTCCAGTGAGGACTCCAGCCGCCGAAGAATGCTATCACATCTTCGACGGCGTGACCGGTCGTCGGGTCAAGGCAGGGGCTGTCCAGCTCACAGCACTGCCCGAGGTTTCAGAATTACTGAACCTTGAAGAGCTCGCCATGGAGGACTTCCTGGCCGAGCTACAGGCCGGGGAGATCGCAGAGTTGGTTCTCCTTAGGCCGGAGCCTTCGACGGCCGAGTTGAACTCGTCCTCGGTCATGGACAAGGACGTCCTGGAAGAGTTCCGAAGACAGCGCGCGTCGCGCATGGGTTCTGAGATCCTCAAGAACCCGAAGGATCCGGTGTATCCCTTGGTGAAGGAGTTCGAGGACGTGGTGTCCAAGGACCCGCCGTCCAAACTCCCACCAGACAGGGGAATCAGGCACGAGATCGACCTCGTGCCGGGCACGAAGTACTGTGTCACGAGGCAATGGCCTCTTCCCCGGGAGCAGTGTGAAGTCATTGATGCCTTCTTTGCCGCCAAGGCGAAGGCAGGCATGGTGCGGGAGTCGAAGTCTCCGCACTCGACACCTACCTTCTGTGTTCGTAAACCGAACGGAAAGTGGCGTCTGGTTCATGCTTACAACAAGCTGAACAGCGCGACAGTGCCTGCGCAGACACCGATCCCGCGCAAGGACGTGTTGCTCAACAACATGGCCGGCTGCACGCTGTACAGTGCGCTGGACCTGGTGGACGGATACTACCAGATCCTGATGCGCGAGAGCGACATCCCTCTCACGGCTGTGAGTACACCGAGCGGCATGCTCTGGGAGTGGCTGGTCATGCCTCAGGGGCTTTCAAACGCCCCGGCAACGTTCAATCGCTTGGTCCACAACTGTTCCGACCTTTGCGTGCGTTCGCACAAACGTACTTTGACGACATATTCGTCCACAGCCGTGCCGAGGCAGGCCAGACGGCCATGGAGATGCATCTCCAGCACCTTCGACATGTGTTCGAAGTCATGCGGGCGAACAAGCTATACGCCAACATCGACAAGTGCGTGTTCGCAGCTGAGGAGATCAAGGTCCTGGGCTGCTTCGTCAGCAGCGCCGGGGTCCGGGCGGACCCGGAGAAGGTGAAAGCCATCGCGGCTTGGCCGCCACCTCGGTCGCAGAAGGACCTACGACAGTGGTTGGGCCTTGCCAACTACTTGCACAAGTACAGTGCTGGCTACGCCGGATTGGCACGGCCGCTGTCGGATCTCCTGAAGAAGGACGTCGACTGGCGCTGGGAACAGCGTCATCAAGATGCGTTTGACGACATCAAGGCGAGCTTACAGCGCGCGCCCGTCTTGGCCTTGCCGGACGAGACGAAGCCTTTCAGCGTTGTCTGTGATGCGTCAGACTACGCAATTGGCTGTGCGCTATTGCAGGCCGATGATGAAGGCCGCGAACGAGTCATCTCGTTCCAGTCCAGGCAGCTCAAGGCAGCCGAACGGAACTACCCAGTCCACGACAAGGAGCTACTTGCCATGAAGTACGCTCTTGTCAAGTTCCGAGTGCACCTCCTGGGCTCGACGCCCTTTGTCGTCTATACAGACCACGCGTCCTTGCGGACTGCCGTCAACTCGCCGCACCTCTCTCAGCGGATGGCGCGCTGGCTGTCATTCTTCGCGGAATACAACTTCACGTTGAGTACAAGCCGGGCAAGCTTAACGTGCTTGCCGATGCGCTGTCGCGCCGACCCGACTACGAGCTTGCTCACATTAGTCGAGTCACGACGGATCTGTATGATCGCATCCGGTTGGCATACCGAGACGATGCCAACCTTGGTTCTGTGGTGCGGTTCTTAGCCGCTGGCGCTGACGCCAAGGCTGAGTGGCTCACGCCCCGCCAGCGTGCACGGCTGCATCGCTATGAGTGGGCTGATGGCTTGCTCCACTATAGGGTGGAGCCCGAGGATCCTCCCCGTATTGTCGTGCCCAACGACGAGGATCTCAAGTACGACATCCTGATGGAAGCGCACGATGCGCCATCCAGTGGCCATCTCGGCCGTGAGAAGACGTACGCGTCCGTCTCTCAGATGTTCTGGTGGCCTCACATGTACAAGTGGGTCGCCACCTACGTCCGGACGTGCGAGACGTGCCAGCGCGTGAAGCCTGCTGGTCACGCCTCGGCTCCTTTGCAGAGCCTGCCCGTCCCAGTGGACTGCTGGACGTCGATGAGTCTCGACTTTGTCTTCGGGCTTCCGGCCGATGACCGTGGCAACACCGGCGTTGTTGCCTTTGTGCCGCCTGAGCAAGATGGTACACTTTGCTCCGGTTCGTGACACAGTCACTGGCGCTGAGGTCGCTCGCCTGTTCATGGACTGTGTCTTCCGACACCACGGTCTGCCCGAGACCATCGTCTCTGACCGAGACCCGCGGTTCACCGCTGCGTTCTGGCAGACGCTGTTTAGCCTTCTGGGCACACGGCTGTCGATGTCGACGGCGGATCACCCGCAGACCGACGGCCAGACGGAGCGCGTCAATCGCGTGCTCGAGGACACGCTCCGCAGTATCTGCGCGGAGATGCCCCGCTCTTGGGCCGATCGCTTGCCCATGGTTGAGTTCGCACTCAACAATGCGGTGCATGCATCGACGGGCTTTACGCCCTTTTACCTCAACGGGTTACGCGGTGCCGCTCACATTACGAGGCAGCACCGGGGCTTCGGTCGTAAGTGGGGGAGAGGCTCGGAAAACCCTTTCCTCCCAGGTCTCGGACGTGAGTCCAGCCGCCTTGCGGAAGCAATTGTCCTCGTTTGTCGAAGACAGGCTGAACATCATCAGCAGGGTGCGAGACACCATGGCTCAAGCCCAAGACAAACAGAAGGAGTACTCGGACAGAAATGGAAGAGGAAACATGAACGTGTTTAAGGTTGGGGATTTAGTTCTCCTAGATACTAGAAACCTACCGCTAAACACAGTTAGCTCGGTCGAGAGCAACAAGCTGAAGCACCGCTTCATTGGACTCTTCGCGGTCCTCAGCCGACACGGCGCGGCGTACACGATAGACTTGCCTAAGTCGATGACGACTCACCCGACGTTCTACGTGGGTCGTCTGAAGAGGTACCATGACCCTCAGGCTCAGGATACCCCGCAGGAAGCGGTGGGTACCCCGGCGGAGACGACCGCAACTCCTCGAAGCGCGGCGTCGGGTCGCGGTACGGCGCCTGGTACGCGCGCTGGTCGTAAGACGACGAAGACGAGGCGTACGTCGGAGCGGCGTACGCAGGGCTTGCGTAGCCATGGCCATACGGGGCCTGATAATGATGCGCCGGCTCCGGATACGACATGGGGCCACGGAGCTCGGCCCGAAGGCCAGCGATCTCGCCTCGCAGTGACTCCAAGGACGTCACGTCGGCCCGACGGTCCACTCGACCATGGAGCTCGCGAGTCTCCTGAAACAGCGCACGAACGTCCGCACGGAGCCGCTCCACGGCACCAGGCTGGCCAGCACGAGAGGCAGCCTCGCCACCAAGGCCGACGCCAAGCGCGATCTCAAGGGCGTACACGTGCTCCCGGAGAAGACGAATCTCCTCTTGCTGCAGGGTCACCACCTGACTCTGGGCCCCAGCATGCGGCTGCGTTGCCTCAGGCTCGTAGCCATGGTCGTGCGAGACCTCCGCCGGCCCTCCTTGACCGTAATGGGCAGATCCACTACCACGTGGAACGAGTCGTCCAGGAGCGGCGTCTCCATGGCAAGCGCCAGCTGCTCGCGAAGTGGCGAGGTTACCCGGAGTCGGATAACTCATGGGAGCCTGTTGAACAGCTCCAGGCAGACTGCCCGAAGGCAGTTGCGATCTGGGACGAGAAGCAGCGGCAGCTTCGTAAGTAGTCCTTGGCCTCTTGGCCGGTGCACGGGGCACGGTAGCAGACGTAGTCGCATCGCGCCCACGCTCATCACGAGCTTTGGCTTTCGCCTCCTTCTTGAGCTCGTCCATCCTCCCGCGGAGCTTGCGCTTGCTCACGAGTTGAGCGAACTCGATACGGAGCTCGCGCAAGTCCAGGATGGCGGCCAGAGTGCGATCATCACGGAGTTCCTTGAACTCTTGGTCGGAAAACCCCTTGCGCTCGACGTAGCGCCAGAAGAGGTCTTCCACCTCACCCCAGGTCATGCTGTCGTTTGGCTTGACCCAGTGGAAACCCCACACAGGATGGAGTCCACCCTTGTCCTCCGGCTTCTTGCGAAGCGTGGTGAACTCCTTCAGTGTGAGCTTGTGTGGTGCTAGTAGCACACACCGGGCGACTTCAACGTCGCCAAGGAAGAGTGGCTCCTTGTCGACGAGTGCACGCTCATAGGAACCCCTTGAGGTGTACCCGCCGACAAGGCCACGAGGAGCCGAGAGCTTCTCCAACAGCGCAGGCGCTCCGGTGCTAGGCTCGGGCGGGAAGTAGCCCGGCGGATGCGAGGCACTCCTGCCAGAAGATGACTCAACAGCAGTCGCGGCAGACGACTGCCTGGCTTGCGCGCCCGAGCGAGCAGTACGGTAGCTCTCCTGCTGCTCGTCGAGGTCATTGGAGAGCTCTCTGGGCTCATGGACGGCACCCTCCTCGTCCTCCGAGTCGCTGAACAAGTGGGTGCCTGGTCCGGGGCTGGGCGACCTGGAAGCGGAACGCTTCTGCGCCCTGGCATGTTTGGCCTTCGCGGCGGCCGTCGCCTTCGACGCTTGGGCACGTTCACGACCCTGTGCCAGCGTCAGACGCTTGAGTGGCGACGCCGCCTTGGGCTCGGAGCCCGCGTCGCTCAGCGACTTCTCGGCCATGTCTTCAGTGTCGGCCATGACGTCGTCGTCTTCCTCCGCCTGCTTGCCGTCGCCGGCGCCGGCGCTGGACTCGACGTCCTCGGCCTCCTTCTTGGACGGAGCCTTCGGGAATGGCGGAGAGCTGGGCGTGCTGCTTGCCGCCAGCGCTTCGTCTTTGTCGGCGTTCTCGCTGCCCTCGGGTGAACTCTCACCGGAATGCACAAGCATCGTGCAGTTCTCGATGCTGGCCGACCAGTCGAAGGCCGACTTGGCCCGCCCCGACTGGGGCTGGGAGCTTCCCTCACGCGCGGCCTCGGGAGTCTTGCTCTGACTCCGAGACCGGCGCCCGCCCTCCGGCGTGCTGCTACGAGAGCGCACCGCCTCCTTGGCCGTCTCCGTGGCCTCCCTCAGCGCGGACGACGCGTCCCTGGCCTTGGCCGACCTGGTCTTCGGCCCTGCGGCCCGTGATTTTGAAGGTGCTTTCGCACCACGCGCGCTGCGCTTTTGAGGCATGCTTCCGGTCGACGTGGAGACCCTGCGGCTTGCTCGGCGATGCGCCAGTTGCTCTTTGAGGCCCGAGAGCCGAGGCGCCAGAGCTCGCGCCGTTGTCGATGGATTTCGACTTTGCGAGTGAAATGTGAGTCGCCGGCGTAACCTCGCTCTGATTGGTCGATAAGATCGAATCTAAGTGGGGGAGGATGTAACGGGGTTACATGGAATAGTGACCGTCACTATTCAGGGATGGCTACATCAGTCATGTAGCCATCGGTCACTCCTCGGGGTAGTGACCAAGTGGCCTCAGAGCCAACAGATACATTTTGTATGGAACAAATTATAGGCAACTTAGGATTTGTATGCAGGCCAAATCTGTACCAACCTATAAATACATTCAGTCTTAGATCTACCTCTTTTGCAAGTCAAGTCGTCCCCTTCAGACCAGGGACACGTGAACGGCTGTTCACTTGGAGTTTGTATACTCCAGCTTCCTCTGTTAAGAAGTGCTGTGTGCCCCGTCACAAATGTCGCCAACCTGTTCTGCTTGGACTGTCGGCGGTGTCATACCGTACTGCTGAGCCGCTGCTTGCCAGTGAGTAGACACGGCGGCGACGTTGGCCGTGTGACGAAGCGCCTGTGCCTTTGCTCAGGTTGCTTGACCGCTCGACCTTGGTCTTCGCTCAGCCCCCTTGCACCACTTGGCTCAGCCCTGCTTAGCGCTGCAAGAGTTCCGCTCAGCTCCTTCCACTGAGCGAACACTCCCACTCCACTTCGCTGGGCTTGGCCGCTTGGACTCTTGGCTCAGCGCCGACTTGGGTCGGGCGAGGCGTGTGTTCCTCACTCTGCGATCCCCTTGGCGGTTCTTTCGATCACGGCTACGCTGTGGGCCCAGACTCGCGTCGGCCACACCAGCTGCTGTCGATGTTGAAGGTTTCCGGAGGTGTTCCCAGACGAAACTCGCTCCCCACTTGGCGAGTCCCAGTCCGCACGTGTCCACAGCCCGAAATGCCCCGGGTTTTCTTTAATGAACACAACACCACACACAATAGCCTCTACTTCCTCTCTTTGGTTCCGGCTTAGAACCACAACACCCCTTCTTTCCCGGTCGGCCTGGGTACGGGCCGAGTTCGCCTTTTATTTGTCTGAGCCTGGGCAAGGCTCGTACCAGCTTCTCCTTTCTTCTCTACGAGTCAAGCTACGACCCGGTTGGTTGGAGTTAGTTGGCTCGGTTTGAGCCTAGTCCGAATCCAAGGCACTCACACACACCCTGGGACTTCCCGCGCACCAGGTCCACAATGAACCGATACTAATAATCACACAATGCACCGGGGCACACCAATGTCCCCAAGCACACAATACAATTAACCTGCCTAAACCTTAGAATGGATCACCTTCCACCCGAAAATATGAAATACACCCGAGGATGTAACAGTAATATGAAATAACCGTACTGCCGTCGCACCGAGGCACGCTGACAACGTTGATATGTTAGGTTGAATTTGTGTGGATGATCGCAAAGACACCTTCCGGCCAAAGACCTCCACCACTTGCGTCCTTCGGGGCAAAACGAACTCTGTTTAAATTTAACACATGCACAAACTAGGACTCACTAAGTGGGGGCGCGATATCCCCCTGGGTACACTCTGACTGGCTGCGCGAAGAGTGTCGGCTGTATGCTTACCGAGCACCCTTGAAGTTCCGCCTGAAATCTTTAGTCTCAGCCAATGCGGGGGCTCCATGCTGGCGGGCGACGTCTTGGAGTCGCTGCTGGCCGTTGAGACCCGCTTGAAGTGTCTGCGATCTTGAGCGGGCGCACCCAATGTGGGCTTGATTACGGCCGATTCACCGGATGAGTGTACTGGTCAGTCCCACCAACTTCGAAATCAGTACCACTGTCTGAACTTAAGTCCAGCGACTCTTCACCCGGCACTTCAACTGGCCTTCGACAACTCCGCTCAAGTCCATGCCACTCCGCTCAGGTCCATGGCACTCTGCTCGGCTTCTCGACTCAGGCAATGCCTCCCGACGTCACATCCAAGGCTGGGCTCGGACCCATGTCACTCCGCTCAGCTCGACATCTTGGGCGAAGGCTCCATGAGCATGGTGGGTACTCGGATCGCGTTCGACACGACCCCGCTCGGACGCCTGCTCCATGACTCAGCTCGCCACCTTGGGCAACAGCTCCGCAACCACGGGAAATGTCAAACTCCAACTCCACTAGACTCCGCCCAGCTCCTCGACTTGAGCGGGGCTCCGATCACCACGCTCGAGGCTCAGCTCGGGCTTCGCGCAACTTCTCTCAACTTTCCAGACTCTGATCAGACTTGGGATGTCTAATGCCAGACATCTCGGGTCCCAGACAGGCATTGCTCAAAGCCGGGGTCTGAGCGAAGCTTCGCCCAGCCTTCGGGTTTCGCTACCTTCGTCGCACGTCTCGTGACCGACAGTTGGTGGTCTAGGTCCATCTCAGCCATGACGTACTTGAAGTCCACTTGATTGATACGGGTCAGCGTCGTTGATTGATACGGGTCAGCTGGACTTTGGGTTCGGTGGAGAAATCCACTGGGCCTCATCACAACCGTCCCTTATGAGTGTCGGGTCCACGGAGGTCATTTCCGACTTGGACCCGGCGCCCATAACCCAGATGACTCGCATCGCCTCTTCCCACAACCGTCCGATCCTGCCGAACTTGCGGAGCGTAGTTCCCGCTCATTTGCGAAATTCGGATCAAGTGCAGAGACCGCGGTGGCAACTTCAGCAGCAACAACTGCTGCGTCTCCGCAGTCACCCGCACATCTTCATCCGCATTCGCCGCTTCCGCTGCTTCGTGCCAAGCATGACAGAGTCGCGGCAGTCCGGCGCGCCGCCTGTGGGCGGCACAAGCCAAGATCCTGCGTCGCAGGGCACTCCCGCGGCTCCCGCGGCGCTCCAGGCCTCGTCTAGCGCGCCACCGGCTACGTCTACCATGCCCGCGTCTTCGGCATCGCTGCAGTCGCTGCTCACAACGTCGTCAACACCGCCTGAGGTGGCACAGGGCGCGCCCGCAGCGTCCACATCCTTCATCTCGCCAGTAACGACTGAAGCCACTCCGTCAGGCGCGACATTGGCGCTACCGAGCGCCACAAGCACGCCCACGGCCAGCGCCACCACGTCTGCGGCTACGTGCACCGCATCGGCGGCTTCCGGCAGCGCTCCGGCATCTTCAGCAGCGACCACAACGGCCCCGGGGCTCGCAACGACTACTCCTGCATCTTCAGGCGACGCCACAGCGCTCATGCTTCGTCCAACGCCCGCGGTGCCGTCACCTAGCACGCTGCAGACGGCTCAAGCTACCATGCAGAGTGCGCCGGCAACGAGCACTATCTCTGGATCACTCCACACTGTCGAAGCTTCGCGCTATCAGGTTCCATCCGGTCAGCGTCTGCCTTACGAGCCGTGCTGTACTCCGTGGCACCAGCTCACTTCCCCTGGCCAAGTCATCGTACCGGCCACGCTCGAAGACCTGCGCGATGGTGCGCTCATGGCGTGTGCCCCGGATGGTCTGAGCTGCTTGATGGACGTCACTCAATTCTCTTCGGCAGAGCTAACGCGCTTGAGCGTGCTCATGGGCCGAGATGCTGCCAGCGACGTGCTACAACTCCTCTCAGGTCCGCCTCCCGACATCACGGATCCCCGGATTAGAGCCGCGCTGGACCGAGAGATGATTCCACTCGCGCAGAGCTTTGGGGTGGACCAGCTCGCGTCTCGAGCCTTCCGGACCACTCAGTACCTTCAGCAGGCGGTGCAGTTCATCCAAGCGCTCGAGCGGCAAAGCTCAGGTGGTACCTCCGTTCCTGGTGCTACAAGCACAGACCTGAGAAGCCAATTCCTTGCCCAAGCTCTCAAGCGCCAGAGTGACGCGCATAAGGCCGAGCTGCAGCGTATCCAAGCTGCACACGCAGTGGCGCTTCAGACAGCTGCCGCTGGGACTTCTGGAGGCCGGCTCACTGATATCACCGCGGCCGCAGAGATCCAGAAGCTCAAGGATGACTTGGACAAGACGTTCAAGCTAGGCTCTCGTTATTGTGCTGACAAGATCCAGGCGGAGGACGACTTGGAGGAAGCGAAGAAGAAAATCGCCTCACTCGAGTCTGAGCTCACAACGTCTCAAGAGCGTATCGCTGATCTTGAAGCGCAGATCCAAGACTCTAGAGCGTTCGACCCTGGAGCTCTCTGTGATTTCTTATTCCACGGCAGCGCGTTCAAGGGCAACTGGCGTCGGCTGCTCGAGCTTCTGCAGCTCTACCGGACTGGGAAACCGGCTCCTGCCAGCTATCGCACCACGATTCAAGTCTCGGCTCGCGACCTCGACTTCGAAGACTCTGAGCCATACACGTCCCAGGCCGCTCAGTCGAACAGCGCTCAGCTTCCAGCCTCCTCACATTCGGGTTCGACTCAAGCTCTCACCACTCCGACCAGCGCGTCCCTGCCGGCTACTCCTTCGGGCACTCCCCCTATGCTCTCACTCGGCCGGTCGTCTTCATCCGGATCTGGGAAGCAGCGACGCAAGCCGCTCAAGTCCCTGCCACTGGCTAAGGCCCTGGCACCGAGCAGTTCGCGGAAAGCTGGTGGGCTGAAAATCAAGACCAGTGCAGCGCCCAACTCGTCAGCTGCTCCTGTGACTGTGGACCTGACTCGCTCCGCTTCCAGCACGCCGAAGGCTGTGGCGTCAGTACTCAAGCCATTCGCCAAGCGCATCGCTCTACCTCGCCGCCCGAGCTCCTTCAAGCCTGAGCGCAAGAATGCCAAGAGGGAATCGCCCAACGCTCGCTCGGATCTGGACTCAGCGAAGGCTGTACCGAACCAGTTCAGCTGGGATGGCACGCGGGCTGACGTCCGAGAACTCATGTTGGCTGGCGTAGCGTTCTGGGATGCGGTGGATGAAGTCCAGAAGGACCAAATGCTCCACGACCAATTTGGTAAGAAGCACCTGATTTACATGCTGGCTTCAGCCATGTACTGGGAGGCCTTGGACGGCACCCCGTGGATGCGATACGTCCCCGACAAGTACTTCGATGCGGCTGCTGTCAAGATCCAAGCCCCGGACATGGTCCGGATCCCGGAGCCTTGGCGCGAGTTGCCCAAGCAGTCAAGCTCGAACGACGCAGATTCTGAGTCGTCTTTCATGTCGGTGATGTCTTCGGAGGACACTGATGACGATGACGACGACCTGAGCTATCATGGCACTAAAACCAAGGCGCCAAGTTCCATCAGTACCCGCTCTCAGAGCTCTCCTGCTGGCACCAAGCGCCAGCGAAGCTCAACTTCCTCCGGCGGTGGATCAGGGTCCAAGCGTTCGCGCGTGGCTTCTGGGACAACTGGGACTTCGGCTGATCAAGAGCATGACGATACGGAGTCTGGTGAAGCGGGCGTAGACAACGGCGTTATTGAAGCGCCCAAACGAGGAAGCTGGTTCCACTACGGCATCCGCGTTCAGAAGCAGCATCACCAGACCATCGGGTTTCCGGCCTACATGCCGTCCAAGACTGGGATCGAGCAGCTTCACAAGCGCACCGAGTACGCCCAGTATCTGGAACTGCTACGCTCAAACCCTTGGGATGACATGTGGGAAGGTCGCGTGAGCTCGCTCGTGTACCACACGTACGCTGAGCTCACTACCGAGATGTGCGAGGCCATCGTCGTGATTGCTGGTTTCATGAGTGCTTGGCGTCGAGCTTACTGGGAGCGGCTGCACTAGTACCCATTTCCTTCCAAGATTGACTTCGCGCAACTCGCCAAGGATTTGAATTTGCCCGAGCTGGCCAGCGCTTACCGAGAGCGGAAAGACCGTGCCCAAGAGTTCGAGCTGCGCCGCCGTGATCTACTCGACCAGCTCCAGAAAGTCAAGGGCTATTCGGACCGACTCTGGTATGAGCCTGGACTCTGGGTTGTCCCCAAAGACCCGTGTCACTGGATCCTCCGTGACCCGAAACTCAAGATTTCACTGGCCGACCAGCTCTTCACGCTGGTCGATCAAGAACCGGTTCGTACTCAGTGGGCGACGTGCCGCTCCGAGACGCAATTCCAGACTCTGGTACCGTCGGAGCTCAAACTCAAGAGCCGAGCCGAGCAAGATGCCAACCCAATCATCCCAGCACCGATGTACGATCACGATACGCTGGAGCAAGTGCTGCACGCTATGGATGCTGCGCAAGAGGAGGAGAGCGAATAGGCGTAGGCAGCAAGCGTTCATCATCATTTCAATTCACCACTCATTTTGACCTTGCTTCTCGATCTCTCTCTCGGAATCTCAGTACTTTGATGCAGGCACACCTCGTCCTCAGTCATTATACTCCACGAGAAACTCCAAACCACTCTCCACGCCACTTAGCGTAGTCATAAATTCACTCAATACAAATGTTCACACATAGAACGTCACAGCAACATACACAGGTCCACAGCCGGGGTACCTCTACTGGGCGTCAGGCTCAGGAGGCTCATCCCCAGCTTGCATTACTTGGAACCGTGCTTTAGCCTTGGCGCTCTTGTTGAACTCGTACAGTAAAGCTCCACAACTTAGCTGGGACATAGGAAGCCACTCAGTGTCGGGATACCCCTTCCATTTGACCAAGTATTCACGGACTCTTCGGGAGGTCCGGGTCCGCTTGACCCAGCGCACATCTTGGATGGCCTCCACTTCGTACACGTTCTGAGCTTCATCAGGTTCTTCAGCATCTTCGGGCAGCAGAGCTGCGTCCAGGTCATCATCCTCAGCAACTTCGATCTCCACAGTAGGCCGTTCAGGGAACAGGGCGCGCGGCTTGAGCCGGCTTATGTGAACCCAGGGGTACAGCTTGTACCCAGTTCCCTCGATCTTCAGCTTACAGCTGAAGTCGTCTGAGGTTTCCAGAATCCGGAACGGACCGTGCCAGAGGTGAGCGAACTTTTTCGTAAGCCCAGGTTGTACGCGAGCCAGGTATAACCACACAGCATCACCAACTTCGAAACCCTTCTTGAGTCTCTCAGACAGCTCAGCCCAGATCTTTGTCTGAGCAGCTGAGCGCTTGACTTTGGCTTCAGCTTGTAGGTCTTTGGCCCAGGCCTGAGCGTACTCGTACTCACGCTGAGTCTTGCGGCGCCACTCGTAGGCAGTCTTCTGATCCAAGCCTGTCGGAGATGGTCCCAGCATGGCCGAAACGGTGCTATGGGGGTCCCAGCCGTGAACTAGGTAGAACGGCGTGTCAAGACGAGTAGCGTCAAAGGACGTGTTCAGAGCCCACATCAACTTCTCCACTTGGTCGTCCCAGTCGCTCTGGTCTGGCTCAGCGACATACGCTCGGATAGCTCGGACCACCGTTTGCACTGAGCGCTCTTGCTGACCGTTTGCCTGAGGTCTGTACGCTAGAGTCGCGCGCTGCCGACTTCCCAGCATCTCACGGAATCTGGCAAACACTTCGCTCATGAAACGTGGATCCCGGTCATGGCGGAGCATAGAGCTTGCACCAAACCTCTGGAACACACACTCCATGTAAGCTTCAGCGACATCTTGAGCTGTGGTCAGACTCATCGGCTTGCACATGATGAAACCCGAAAACGCGCACTGGAATAGGAGCAAGAACACATTTCCACGATCGGACTTGGGTAGATGCGTAACAAAATCCATGGAGACCACTTCAAAAGGCTTAGTCGCCAAAATGTTTCCCGGCGACGGCCCAGGGTTGGGCGGAGCTCCCTTGGCAGTGACACAATCCACACATTCCTTCACATAGCGTTCCACATCTGCATACATTCTCGGCCAGTAGTACTCTTTGCGCAGTCGTTCGAAAGTCCTGGTGATCCCTTGATGACCTCCTTGGAACTCCTCATGACTGAGTTGAAGCAAGTCATCTCTAAGTGCCGTTGGTACAACCAATCTCAGATTTCCAGCCGCGTCCCTGGGCCTTCCCGGAGTAGCTCGACTCAGATAGTATAGGACCCCTCGCGAATCCAGAGTGAACTGGTCCACCACCTTGGCCTCGTCTTCAGCTTCAGTAGCAGAAAGGTTCCCCAAGTCTCCGTTTAGATAATCCTTGAGCTTCTTCGTCCAGGGCTCAGCTTCTTGTAGCACTAGGATGCGTCTCCATCGCTCGGCGATTGACGCAGCAGGAGTGGCTGCTTCAGGGGAGTACGCTGGAGTCTGCTCAAGTGGGGTTCCAGCATTCTGGGCTGGGTCGACACCTTGGTCGGAGTCGTCCCTGGCCACTGTAGGCTCAGCGTCCCTGACCCGAGCTTGATTCCTCGTCACTACGAAGATCTTGGCACTGGGCAGTAGGGGTTTGGCTGCATCTTCCAGTCGAATTGGCTCGGCTACCACTTCCACGTCCGTTTGAGTATCAGGCTGCTCAGTTTCAGGTTCAGCAGGCTCAGCGTCGTTCACCTTGATCAACTTCTCCGGGATCCGATTCAGCTGCTTGAGCTGAACCAGTTCAACCGGGTCTTCGATAGTGATGGCACCTTGAGTCACCAGAGTCTTCGTCGTGAGGTAGTCCGCAGCCGCGTTATACTCCCGCTTCACGTGCACCAAGCGTAGTCGCTGGAACTCTGGGCGGAGCGTCTCGAACTCAGCCAGCAGCACCTGCAACCCTGGGCTCAGACACTGGATCAAGCCTTGGGCTTGCTGAATGACAATCCGAGAGTCGCCGACTATCACCAGATCTGAGATACTTCGAGCCTTTGCCATGCGGACGCCTTCGAGCAAACCATGATACTCAGCCTCGTTCACTGTGATGCCCTCGAAATGGAATCCTCGAGCTTCGACCACGTCCCAGGACGGGAGCTTCCACAGAATGCAACCAGAAGCACCTGAGCGATCTGAGAGTTTGGCGGCTCCGTCGAAGCTGAGCAGCCATCCTTCATAGTTCGCTTCCAGCATCTCCAGGCTGATTGGTGGGGCTCGGACAACTCGTCCCTTGTCTGGGATAAGGTTCTCTGCGATCTTGTCCAACCGGTCACGGGGTGTGATCCCGGCTCCCATGATCGCGGCCAAACCATCCTCACCTTGTGCACTTCCAGAGGCCAGGGTGACAAACGTGCAGCCCACTGCTCACAGCGTCCCTCCAACGATCGAGACTTGAACAACCACTTCAGAACAGAATACCGGGTGTAGACTTTCAGCAGCTTACATCCGCTCAGCATCGAGTAGAAGACTCTGAGAACTCGGAGTAATGCCACAACTTCCTTCTCGGCTGGGTGGTACCTGAGTTCCTGATCATGCAGCGTCCTTCCAGTGTATCGCACCGGGAAAATGACCCCGTCGTATTCTTGGCCCAGCACTGCACAGACCGCCCAGGGGTTAGCGTGTAGAATGATCACAAACGGCTTCTCCCTGTCCGGGTGTCTGAGCAGCGGGGTAGAGACAATCTTCTGCTTCAGTATTTCGAACGCCTCCTTAGCTCGGCCGAGGTCACGCCCGGCTTGGATCTGCTCATCCGTCAACTCGTAGAGCACAGATGCTACAACCGGGAGGTCTTCAATAAACTTGTTGTAGTAATTGAGACTCCCCAGGAACGACTGTACTCCTTTCAGCGTCGACGGGAATGGCAGATCCTTGACTCCCTTGGCTATCTTCGGCTTAGCTCGGATTCCTTCTGCTCCAATCTCATGCGAAAGATACGAGATAGACTTCTTGCCAAACTCACTCTTGGGTAGGCTCACCGAGATTCCCCAGTATCTCAGCCGATAAAGCAAACGGTCCAGGACTTCGCACATCTGGTCCCAGGTCTCTGCTCCATACGCGATGTCATCGATGTATGAGCTGCGTCCTAGAACAGGGCTCAGCTGAGGCGGTGCCGGAATGTTTCGTCGGAACACAGTAGTCTCTTCAGACAGGGACGGGATTTCTTCCTCCTTAGCAGAGTCATCTACTTCAATTCCCAAGAACTCCAGCACGTCCGGATCAACTCGGGCCTCCTCACAGGGCGGGAGGCGCACAAAGCCCCACAGGCAATTATCCAACATTTGCTGGTAGATCAACGGGGCATTCTTGAGACCAAATGGCATACGCTTCCACTGGAAGTGTCCCAGAGGACAGATGAAGGCTGAGATCAGCTTAGCTCGGAGTGTCATCGGCACTGCCCAAAACCCACTGGCCATGTCCAAGCTCAGGAACCACATTGCTTCCTCAAACCCAATCAACAGATCGTCAATCAAAGGCAGAGGGTAGTGCGAGAGCTTGATCAGTTGGTTGACCAGTCGGTAGTCGATGCATAGCCGGATATCCACACCATTCTTCTTCGTCACAATCACAATTGGCGAAGCCCAGTCTGAGTGCGAATACTCGACGAGCCCAGTCTCTAGCAGCTTCTTGATCAAAGCGAACACTTATCGAGCAAGTGTGTCGGAACCTGCCGGGACCTCTGAGCAATGGGTTTCGCGTCACCAACATCCAGATCACAGACAACTCCACGGGCGGGAGCTGGTACTGCATTCCCGTCCCCGAGAAAACTGGCGTGATGTCTCTCCAGAATCCTTCGCACTTGGGCGTCCATTTCTGGAGTCGTAACGCCTGGTTCTCCCACATTAGCTGTTGAGAGGTCCGCGGTTGGACCGAGATCTTTCAACTCCGGAAGAGCGGCGAGCTGGTCTCGGAGGTCGTTCAGCAATTCCGTGCCTTCATGGAAGTACACCGTAGCTTCGTCAGCACCTTCACTGATCTCTACCCGGAGGCAACGAGCATAGGCTTCCTGGAGACAGGCAAACGGATCCGACACGAGACCTGTCGGCTCAGCCTTGAATACTCGACTCAGTTCATCCCGAGCTTCCTGAGCATCCACACCGCCTCCAGCAGGTGAGGTCTGAGCTGAGCTTGACTCCACAGAGTTTGGCTCGGTCGTAGACTGAGTGTCATCCTCTTCCAATGCACTTCCTTGGTTCGTCCCTGGCTGCACATCATCTGGGTGAGGCGATCGCGGCAATGGTGGCTTCCATGAGGCAGGACGCCCTTGAGGTGTCCGAGCCATCTTGACTTGAGCGGACTCAGGCGACACTGTGTTGGCGGCGTACGCCTCAGCTCTGCGCTGCTTCATGTTGGCTCGGTCTTCCTTCGGGTCATCGGACTGCTTCAACAACAGTAGCTTCGCAGGTCGCTTGTAGGGTGGCCTTTCCACAGCCGGCGGAGCGTTGAGCTCAGCTAGCCGAGCTGCCTCCTCTTCTCGTCTCAGAACGTCTGGGGAAGGCTCAGCTTCGTAGATGAGCTGGGCCCAGTCACGGTACTTCCTCGAGTAAGGTCGCACGAACCGCTTTCCGTTAGGCAGGTAATCCTTCTCCACCAGGCAAGCAACCACAGTGTGTTGGCGGATCATGACTTCTCGTTCTGAGATGTTGACCACCTTGACTGCCTTGGGCCTCCGCCCGGGTCCATAGATGAACTGTGTAACCCATTGATCACCGCGCCCAGCCCAGGGAATTACCTTCTCTGGGTCAGCTTGGTGATACTTGACCGGGACTACTACAGATTGTCCAGGGTAGAGGTAGGCGGTCTCGTTCAGCCAGACGCTGACCTCCAGTCCGACGTGGTCGATCTGGGGACCTCCAACCAACAACAGAGATTCTTCGTCCGGCAGTCTCACGACGCCTTCACGAGCACAGAGTCGCACTCCAGCAGCCACCATGAAGTCCATTCCGAGAAGACAGTCCACTCCTTCACCGATGTTGCCAACCCAGATATTCATGACATACACCACGCGCACTCCCAGTGTCAGCTTGATCCTAGCTTGAGCAGTAATGTAGGTCGGGGCGTCTCCCATCCCAGTTACTCTGAGCCTGAAACCACGGCGTAGCTTGAGCTTCAATCTGCGTGCAAGATCTAAGCCCAAAATGCTTGTCGTAGCTCCAGTATCCAGTAATATCTGCGTTCTGTGATGAAAGACTGCTCCATGCACCATCGCCATCTTCCGCTTCTCGCCAATCAACGTGTGCTCACTCCACCAACCATACTTCTCGCCCGGAGTCAGAGCAAACTCGAGATGATTCTCCATTTCATCCTCCGGGTCCAGCATGTTGAGGTCAGTATCGAAAGTGTAAACACCAGCTTCATAGTAAGAAGTTGTACATTCGGGGTTATCTCTGCGCCAACATGGAAGGGCTGGGCCCACATATGCAAAGGCGCAGAGCGCTTGGGATTTAGGCTCGTCACGCACTGGTCTCCCAACCAGCGAGCCTAGTGGTTTAACGACTTCTCTCGGAGCTCCGGGCTATCCAACAGAGCTTGGATCACCTCAGGAGCAAGGCCCTCAACGGAGCCTCCAGTACGGATTGCCTCGCGTACTGCCTTGAGCGCCGACCACATATCGCACAAACCCCGGCGATGGTATTCGCCACACTTGGAACACGGCTGACGCCTACAGAATTGGGTCGGGTGACCCTCATCGTGGCATCGTCCACAGATAAGTCGGCTCCAGCACTTGTCAGTCGGGTGGTTACGGCTGCCACATTCGTCACATTTCTGCTCTGGGTGCTGGTCTCCTCCACGGTCATAGCGCTGAGCGTTCGGCTTCCAGGCCAATCTCTCAGCGACTCGGAAAATCTCTTCATCGGTCAGGGAGGTAGAGCGACTGGGCTCAGCCTGGGCTGAGCTCGCAACAACAGGAGCTCGCGCGGGCGCAGATGAGGGCAGGGTCCGATCAGTCGAACGATCCACTTCTTCTTCGGAATCTGCCTCATGCTTCAGGTCATAGTCGTCCTGGAAAAGCGTCTGTCGTCCCAGTCCTGGGTCAACTTCCACACCTTCTGCCTTGAACGCTCGTCCCTCAGCTCGACGTTGTGGAGGTTTGAAACGTCCAAACATTAGTCCTTGCGCTGGGCGCCGCTTCTGCTCATAGCCCTCGTCTTGGCGGAGGGCCTCGATTCTCTTCAGGGTTTTCTCCAATTCATCCAAAGTATCGAAACGCTGTCCCTGAAGAGTAGTTCTCAGCCTTGAGTCGGTCAAAGCCTTGATGAAGCGCCGGATGTGAGCTTCCCGGTCGGCTGTCGGCCTCAAATACGGTATCCCAGCCTTCTTGGCAGCATGGTTCAGACGGTAGAAGAACATCCGAGGTGTATCGGAATCCTTCATCTCCATCGAATAATACCGCTCAGCTTTAGAGCTCAGCGTACGGCACCATTCCTTCTTGAAGACGTGAGATAACTTCCTCCAGTCCGAGCGAACATCATCCGGCAGTTGGGTGCACCAATCCTTGAGGGAACCAGTGAGTCTCATGCGTAGCTGAACCACCCGGGTCTTCTCGTCCCAGGGGGCCATCGTAGCGTAGTACATGAACCTCTCCCACCAGTTGACTCGGTCCTCCAGCGGTCCCTTCTCATCGAACTTCTCCAAAGCGTCATGGGGAATCATTGCTTGGACAACAACTCGAGTTCCAGAGCTGGTATCAGTACCCTTGGGCTGGGCAACCGCGCCGAACTGCCCTTCGAGCTCATCTTGCGACGAGTCACTCGAGCTTGAGTCATCAGAGTCGGAGTCGTCCCCGTCCGAGTCTCCAGGCTTGCCAGGCTTGGTCGCCCGAGACTTGCCTTTCGCTCCAGACGCCGAGGCAGATGCACGAGACTTAGACTTGGCCTCAGTATGCTTGGCTGAACTTTGCGTCTTGCCAACACGGCGGCTCGTACCACTCGCTTCAGACTTGACCTGGTTGGCTTGGACCAACTGCTGCATCACGCTCGTGAGCTGGGCCAACTGTGCCAGGACCGGATCGGTCGGCGTTCGAGTCGACGCGATGGGTGCTGAGACCAGGGGGTCTGTTGTCAATGGCGCACGTCCCTCACCTGAAGCGACGGGGCCAGGATATGAACTGGGCAGCTCCTGGGCTGCAAGGAGTTGACGGGTTTTCTCCTCCTGCTCCTGCATGGCTCGCTGGTGTTCTGCTTCTGCTTGCGCATGTTTCTCTCTCAACCTCAGCAGTTCCAGCTCGTGCTCCGTCTTGATTCCAGCAACTCGTTCTTCTTGGGTCTTCCGCTGTTCAGCCTGCATAGCCCTAACCTCAGCCTCTTGCAACTGGTTTTGGACCTGAAGCAGTTGCTGTGCTCGAGCTTCGTCCGCCTTGCTCTTCTCAGCTTCCTCGGCAGCGCGACGCTGGGCTAGCTTCTCCAGGGCTTCCAGTTGCTTCTGTTGTTCCGTCTTAGCTTGCTGTTGGGCAGCCGACATCTGAGCGTTGGTTGCCTGAAGCTTCTGGTACTCCGTCTGCAGTCGGGCTTGCTCCGCCTGGTTGTCTGCCAGTGCTGCACTCAATCTCGCCTCAAGAGCCCTTCGTTGGGTCTGCTCCGCATCAAGTCTGGCCCAGGCAGAAGCTTCACTCTGTTGAAAAGCTCGCTGGTAGTCTCGTTCTACTGCTGCTAGGTGGTCCGAAGTCGTCGACCTCGCGAACGCAGGCGTACTCACGTCGTACGAGTCTCGGAATCGGAATCCAGCAGACTGCGTCGGTCGAGTCTCAGCTTGCTTCGGAGCGGGGCGCTTCGATTAAGGACTGCCGGGCAGAGGTACCTGAGATGGGTGTTCAGGTTGGTACGTCCTCGGCTCAGCTCTGGCTGATGCTTGACCAGCTTGAGTAAGCTGAGGCGTAACTGAGATCATCATCCCAGGGAACGAGCTGCGAGACATCGTCGTAGCTGAGCCTCGCATCACGGTCGCCGTCGACATAGGCATGTGCGATCCAGTCCCAATCATGTAGTCAGTCGTAGACATCAGGGAGGAACCCGAGGAACTTAATCCAGACAGATTTCCACCTTCATCCATGATCATGTCAGAGCCAGAGCTTGCACCAACCATGCTGGGCACTTGTTCATTGCGAAATGCGAGAGCAGTCTCTGAGGCAGCTTCACCAGAACTTCGATAACTTGGTATAGAACCTCCAGCAGAAGACCTTGTGAGCAAGGCACGCTTTCGAGACGGTTCACCTTCAATGCTCGAGGCTGGGCTCCGGGGTCTGAGACCTGTGAGCTGGAGTCGCATCACAACCTCGGGCCCCAAGAAGAGCTGAGTGTCCTCATCCATGATCGCATCTCCATCCTTGTCCAGAGGAAATCCAACCTGAGTCTCAGTGGCTTCAGCTGCCATCAGCTGGGGGTCTGAGGTCGGCCTCACGTAGTATGGGGTTGACCCGACTGCAGCCTTCCAGGCACTGAGCTCAGCTCCCAGGAATCGGGCGATGCGCTCAATCTCAAACCGGATCTGCGAATCCGGGACTCCGGCGACTTCACGGAGCGTGTGCCACACTGGGACTTGGTTCAGGAACTCATAGCCAGCTTCATGCAGCATCGTCTGCAACAGAGCAACGCATGCAATGGGTGGCATCAGTCTCAGCGTCACGCGCACCGCCTTCAGGTCGGAGACAACGGGGATCCGCCGACGTTCAGCATGGAACACATTCAGCCATCTTGCAGCGGGCGACCGAGTCACAGACATCAGGTGCCTGGCCGTAGCTCCAGCCGCTCGGATGAAACCCCAGAGATCGTAGCCACCGTGACATGGCGAGTAGGCCACGTCTACCGGATGCACGACTCCCGCGGGCACAGACATCCACATCTCGAACTGGGTTCGGCCATACGCGAGCATCTCGACCTCCGACAGTTCAGACAACTGGGCCAAGGCTCGGCTGTCGGACTCAGCTCCTTCGGGGACGCCTCTCAGCCTCTGATAGGGGCGTTGTTCCGGCCAAAGCGAACTTGACCAGGCTCCCCCGCCACCTGACGCTCCGAAGTATCCAGCTCCAGGAGTAAAGCCGAACTGGACTGGGCCCGTCCCAGTCCCAGAAGCACCTTGAGCTCGCAGCTGCATCTCTCGGCTTCCCAGCACGCTCAGTGCACCACCCTCGGCTTGGCCACCGCGGAGATCCGCGGCAGTTGGCTCTGGGTTAGCACCTCCCGGCTGAGAAGTCGTAGTCGCGGCCTCAGAAGTCCTGCGCGGCGTCAACGCTCGGCTCACAGCAGGCTCTCTCAGGCTTGGACTTTCACCAACACGAGCGCTCGGCTGAGCACTCGCTCCACCTCCTTGTCCATCCTCAGGCTTCTTCTCCTCGGGTGAACTTGGTGGCGGCACAGCAGTTTCCGTTGTCGGTGGCACCTCCGGCTCAGCACTCGTTTCAGCTTCGCCTGACGACGCAGCCTCTCCCTCAGCACTAGGTGTCCGGGCTCCCGAAGTCGTTCTTCTCGGCTTGGGCGTCCTGGACTCCGTCGGCGCCACCTCGGCTGGCAATCCAGCCACTCTCAAACTTCGCCGAAGCGAAGACTCACTCTTCTCACCTCCAGTCTTGGTTTCCTTCGAATCAGCAGCAGTCGACATGACTGTAGCTTGTCCGTCCAAAGTCATATCCCCGATCCGGGCACGCGCACCACGTGTGACGAAGCGCCTGTGCCTTTGCTCAGGTTGCTTGACCGCTCGACCTTGGTCTTCGCTCAGCCCCCTTGCACCACTTGGCTCAGCCCTGCTTAGCGCTGCAAGAGTTCCGCTCAGCTCCTTCCACTGAGCGAACACTCCCACTCCACTTCGCTGGGCTTGGCCGCTTGGACTCTTGGCTCAGCGCCGACTTGGGTCGGGCGAGGCGTGTGTTCCTCACTCTGCGATCCCCTTGGCGGTTCTTTCGATCACGGCTACGCTGTGGGCCCAGACTCGCGTCGGCCACACCAGCTGCTGTCGATGTTGAAGGTTTCCGGAGGTGTTCCCAGACGAAACTCGCTCCCCACTTGGCGAGTCCCAGTCCGCACGTGTCCACAGCCCGAAATGCCCCGGGTTTTCTTTAATGAACACAACACCACACACAATAGCCTCTACTTCCTCTCTTTGGTTCCGGCTTAGAACCACAACACCCCTTCTTTCCCGGTCGGCCTGGGTACGGGCCGAGTTCGCCTTTTATTTGTCTGAGCCTGGGCAAGGCTCGTACCAGCTTCTCCTTTCTTCTCTACGAGTCAAGCTACGACCCGGTTGGTTGGAGTTAGTTGGCTCGGTTTGAGCCTAGTCCGAATCCAAGGCACTCACACACACCCTGGGACTTCCCGCGCACCAGGTCCACAATGAACCGATACTAATAATCACACAATGCACCGGGGCACACCAATGTCCCCAAGCACACAATACAATTAACCTGCCTAAACCTTAGAATGGATCACCTTCCACCCGAAAATATGAAATACACCCGAGGATGTAACAGTAATATGAAATAACCGTACTGCCGTCGCACCGAGGCACGCTGACAACGTTGATATGTTAGGTTGAATTTGTGTGGATGATCGCAAAGACACCTTCCGGCCAAAGACCTCCACCACTTGCGTCCTTCGGGGCAAAACGAACTCTGTTTAAATTTAACACATGCACAAACTAGGACTCACTAAGTGGGGGCGCGATATCCCCCTGGGTACACTCTGACTGGCTGCGCGAAGAGTGTCGGCTGTATGCTTACCGAGCACCCTTGAAGTTCCGCCTGAAATCTTTAGTCTCAGCCAATGCGGGGGCTCCATGCTGGCGGGCGACGTCTTGGAGTCGCTGCTGGCCGTTGAGACCCGCTTGAAGTGTCTGCGATCTTGAGCGGGCGCACCCAATGTGGGCTTGATTACGGCCGATTCACCGGATGAGTGTACTGGTCAGTACCACCAACTTCGAAATCAGTACCACTGTCTGAACTTAAGTCCAGCGACTCTTCACCCGGCACTTCAACTGGCCTTCGACAACTCCGCTCAAGTCCATGCCACTCCGCTCAGGTCCATGGCACTCTGCTCGGCTTCTCGACTCAGGCAATGCCTCCCGACGTCACATCCAAGGCTGGGCTCGGACCCATGTCACTCCGCTCAGCTCGACATCTTGGGCGAAGGCTCCATGAGCATGGTGGGTACTCGGATCGCGTTCGACACGACCCCGCTCGGACGCCTGCTCCATGACTCAGCTCGCCACCTTGGGCAACAGCTCCGCAACCGCGGGAAATGTCAAACTCCAACTCCACTAGACTCCGCCCAGCTCCTCGACTTGAGCGGGGCTCCGATCACCACGCTCGAGGCTCAGCTCGGGCTTCGCGCAACTTCTCTCAACTTTCCAGACTCTGATCAGACTTGGGATGTCTAATGCCAGACATCTCGGGTCCCAGACAGGCATTGCTCAAAGCCGGGGTCTGAGCGAAGCTTCGCCCAGCCTTCGGGTTTCGCTACCTTCGTCGCACGTCTCGTGACCGACAGTTGGTGGTCTAGGTCCATCTCAGCCATGACGTACTTGAAGTCCACTTGATTGATACGGGTCAGCGTCGTTGATTGATACGGGTCAGCTGGACTTTGGGTTCGGTGGAGAAATCCACTGGGCCTCATCACAGCCGTGTGTATCTGTTGGAGTGTACCCATGAATCGGTCGTGTTGGAGTTGTACATTTTGTTCGTGCGTGTATTCGTTGGTTTGACTATGGGTAGCAACTCGGTCCGACTGCAGCTCCTGGTTTCATAAATCCTTGCACTCTGCCGAAAGACCGTTCCAGCGCTGGGTCACAAGAGCCTTCGTCTCGTCAGACAACGCCTGGGGTCTGAAGTGTGGTCGGGGGCAGTCCGGGAGATTACAGCCGGCTTTCGACACGAACCGAAGACATAGTCGACGACCGTCCTCGCTTTTTGGGAGCGAAGTGAGCACATTGTTGGGGATGCGGCTTTTGGTGGTCTGTCGGCGGTCGAACTGGCGAGGCGTAGTTCCACCACCTTCGTGCGCGGTTTTGACTCGACCTGCCGATTGACCTGTGGCTGTCCAGGACGGGTAGGATTCCTTGAGGGCCACCAATTGATCGTCATTTAGACGAAACTGTTTGCGAACGCGAAGAGCTGACTTGAGCCCTTTGGATACAAGACGGCAGCGGAACTTGCCGAACTTGACATTCACCCAGTGTGTCAGGAGGCGGGCCGTCGAGGCGTCGGGAGGGGCCTTGTCAGCATAAGCGATGATAAAGTCACGTGCAACACCAATGAATCGCTTGGTATCCTTGTTGTAGAAGTACTTGGCAAACTTGTAGAATGCTGACAGGGCACTGACGAGATCGCCGAGCCCGGTAGGTTTGGGCGGAGCTGGCAGCGCGTTCTTTGAAGAGAAATCCGACATGTTCACCGCCGATTCCGTCGTCGCAAATTCATCCGAGGTGATCGCGCGGCGAAAGTGCATGATAGAGAGTCCAAGGCCAAATCCAAAGTGATAAGCACCGCGAAGCACAGGCGGGGTTCCAATAAAGTCGAGATGCTGTGACTGCTGAGCGGACTGGAGCAGTGTCTGGGCAACCTTACCTGCATGTCGTTGCTGAACGATGCTAGAATGGACCTGGCGCTCTGTCGGGGCCGGATGAAAAACAACACCTCGTGCTCTGCTGCTGGAACAGTTGGTATCATCATCGTCGGAAGAACTGGAGACGTCGTCAGAACTGGAGGCATCAGATGAGTCCGAGCTGGGGGGGGGGGGGTTGGCGCGGGCATCGATGCGAGGCCGTTTTGCGAGGGGCCTGTGCATGTGACGAATCTCTTCTACATCTTCATCGTCTGAGTCGATTGTCAACGTCTCCGCATCAGCTTCTGGGTCGGTATTTTCGCTTCTGTCATCGGGTGCAAGACGGCGTCGGCTTGTTGTCCTTGAGGCTACCGTTCTGGTTAGCTCCGGTTCCAGTGCGCCGGGGGCCCCTGTGTCCTCGTACAAGTCAGACGGTCGTTTCGAGGCCGCTGCGGTTTTGTAGGCAACGACA
Organism: Phytophthora vignae f. sp. vignae; assembly: GCA_016169955.1. Lineage (NCBI taxonomy): Eukaryota > Oomycota > Peronosporomycetes > Peronosporales > Peronosporaceae > Phytophthora > Phytophthora vignae. Next base: position 426,652 of record JABJUM010000017.1, read on the forward strand.
TGCTGGCGACGGACACGAACAAGCTGCAGCGTTGCTGGGTTTATGAGCGGTACCAATTCAGCTGCATTATATGGTACACTCAGCGTTTTCGTAACGGACTTTGGCAGACCTGATCGTCTGCGTTGGCATGCGGCGATGACTTCATTTTGCTGCTCGAGTAGCTCCATCGGACTCAAACCCGCGGCGTTAACACCGCCGCCGGTCTGCAGAACGTAGTTTAGGACATCTGCCTTGATGACCGCCGTCGTAGGAAGAAGTGGAAGACGCGTGGAGCCGTGCTGGCGTATGAGGTGCAGCGTTGTCTCGGTCGAGGCTGTGTAGCCGGACACAATGCCGTACGCCCACTCGTCGACTCCGTCCTCGGACGTTAAGACGAAGGCCACGGGGTGGGCGAGAAAGGAACCTGGCCATAATGTCCGTTCTTGAGCTGGCACGACTCGATGGCAGGACGTTGTCCAGGGGATGGACAGCAGTCTCTCTTTGTCCGCCCCATCGGGACCCACAACCTTCACTGATGCTTCTTCGCCTTGGTGAGCCACGAGCTCTACGTACTGGAAGTCCGTTAGCTCCGCGGCGTGCTTCGGGCCGATGAAAGCGAGGTCGCCTGGAGCGGGTGAAGAGGTCATCGTGGCGGGCTGGAGGGAGGGGTTGCTTGGGCGTTTCGACTTTCTTGGCCCGGAGAGAGAACGGAAGTGAGGTCTCCGGCGACTCTACCAGCTATCTAACAGTACCGTGGCTAAATCTAGTGTAGCTTCAGCGTCTTCGTTTCTTGTCGAATCCTCTTGCTCCCGGAAATAGGAGTATCCATCTCACAGGATACTTCTTCTACTTCAGTAATAATACTTTACTTGTACCGTAACAGCACTCTGCCGCTAGTTTCAGCCGTTCGGATTTATAGGCAAACCTAAGGACCCCGAGAAGCCGTGTTTAATGATTGATAAACTCGCGTCAATTGGCAGACACATTTTAACTCAATATTCCGCAGCACTCTAGAACCAGGTTGGAAAACGAAATGGAGATCAGCAGTAGCGCAACGGATTACAGGGTCATGGTTCCAGTTTCTAGTTAATTTGAATTTAAATTTGTTGCGGTTTAGTCGGCTACCTACTCCCGGAGACGCGCACTGCTGCATCTCCGCCTACGGTGGTCGCATCGCTAGATCTCTAGGATACGAGTCCGCGGTAGGCGCCCAATCTAGTTAAACGGAAGTAGATAGAGGGCGTCATAACTTGGACGGCAAGTCCACGCGGCAGGAAGCAACCTTGGCGTCGCACACTTGCAGCGCGGTCGACAGTTGTCAAAATACTCGAAGCAATATGATCATATTATGATACACTATCCATTATTGTTTGGAACTCATGCTGCGATGACTCTCTGAGTCTGTGATCCCACATCAATGGCAGGTGCATGTATTGCAGTTGTCGTTGTTGACTTGGTTAGAAGTTCCTAACATTAGGCGCAGAAGAATTGCTACCGCTAGTACGGTAGCAAGCGCAGCGAGCCGCCAGCATTGACGGGTGGTGCGTCCGGACTGCATCCTATAATAGGAGAAGGCCGGCAAGCAAGCGACCGCTACGGGGATTGCCTGCGTTGCCGCAGCGGCAACCACGCATCGGCGCGCGCAATGTGGTCTTGTTAGCGAAAGTGGTCTCGTCATGACGGTATCCCTCGCGAACGCAAGGGTGGATCTCCCGTGGAGACAGAGCAGTCCAGCACCGCCGGGAAGGCTCGGCAGTCATCCTGCTCAGACGCGGTCGCGCGGGGTGATCGATTCCTCACCAGCGTGTCCCAACCAGGCAGGACAAGAGCGACGCTCTTGGACAAGAGCGACGCTCTTGTCCTGCCTGGTTAGAGCGGTGCATTGACGCACAGCGTCGTGGGTGGTTGGTGCGGTCGGGTGGTTGGTCTCAGCAGAAACGCACGGAGGTGTGGGCAGCAGCGTTCGCGCCACGTTGCGGGCAGCGGACAAGCAAGCAAGATGGAAAGCGCGCGCACGTAGCGTGCCCTGCTCACTCGGGGCCGGCGCGGGGCTGGCCATCGGCCATCGGGGCCACCGGCCAGTCCGCCGGTCCAGGCACGCAGCGCTTGTCGAGTCGAGCGTGCTTCTCGGCTCGAGTCGCGCTGGGCTCGGATCGCTGACGCGCCCGGCTCTCGTCGGTCGTGGCGCCGCAATTGGCCGACGCCCTCCCGCTCTATATGCGTTCTGGCAGGCCACCACCGGCGGTACCACTCCGAGCGTCCCGAGCGTAACGCTGTTGAATGATGGCGCCACATGGAAAACCCCGCGTCGCGCATTGCGCGCAAAACAGGGGTGTATCGGATCTCGCAGGTCGCGGCCGTTTCGAATGTTCGATCCCGCGAGTGACTTGCAACGACGCGACGACGACGGGCTCACTTGGCTCGTCACGCGCCCGGGCGCTCAAGAGCTTTGCCAAAGCCCGGCCGCGCTCCCTGGCAGCTCCGCCCCGATTCCGGCCGGTCGTCCGCGGCGGGGGCGGGCCACTTGCAGTTCCCGGTGTCGGTCGTTCACCCGTCTTATTACACCCTGGGCCCGGCCGGCGTCCATCGCGCTTGCAGCAAATCGGATCCCCAGGGGGCAATTGCCCCGCAACCCTGTCGTCGCCGGCTCGCTCCGGCTTGCGCGGCTCGGTTCGCCTCGTCCCGTTTAACTCGTGTGTGGTACACGGGGCGCAAGCAACTTCGACTTGCCGTTGCGGCAGCGCAGCACAGCACCTACATAGCAACTCGGCTCGCCGCGCGCCTTACGACCGCTGAAACGAGCAAACACCTCTGCTGCCGCCGCTGCCCCGGGCAGATCGCCAGCGGTGCCGCAGAGGTCTGCCCGAGCGCTCGTGGCGACGCAGAGCAGGGTCGAACGAACAGCTTTGCAAGTCGCTGCGGCCGCCCGCCTCACATCGATGATCAGGATCGGCTTCAACGCTTACAGTACATGTACCTTACGCTTTTCCCCAGCGATGCGGTGCGTACGCTCGTTCGCGGCGATCCCAGCGCGAAGCAGCAACGCGAAGCGGCAGCAATGGATCGCGCAGACAAGAGTTGTTCGCTGGCCGCCGCCACCGCAGCAGCTTGAGGCTAAGCCCGCACGAACGTCAAACCTTACATGCAGTCAGCCCAACATGCTGCGACGGCTAGCGAGAGATCACCTCCGCCGGCCGATATTAGCCAACGCGAACACACGGCGGCTAAAACCGAGGCGAGCCAAGCAATGCCGCCCAGACACCTACACCGGCAGCATCGAGCTTTCCGTTTCGACACCTAGCGCTCGTTTCACCTGAGCACGTGTTTCCTGTGATGTGTCGGTCGGTGTTCGGCCACGACGAGATAAGTCGCTAATACACGCGCGTACAGTACCTGAGAAAGCGCAGGAGAGACGGTCCTGTCAAACCAGCGCGGCAACGACAGCACCAACACCAAGAGCATCCAAGCACCGGCAGCAGCAGCAGCGGCGGCGGCGGAGCGTTCGCAGGGTTCGCCCCAAAAGCTGCAGCACAACACAATACCCACCGCCGCAACAATGCATACTATACATACACCTTGCACTTGATACATCCGTTGGCAATCAGCCCAACCATCCGGCGGCGGCAGCATGCCGCAAGCATTGCGCTTGCTCGAATCGGGCTCGGCTCAGGACCGATTTTCACTACCCGCAGGCCGCCTGCCAGCCGGCCAGTCGACGCCGACGATGCCGTCGCTCCAGCGGTGTGGACTGCTGCGTGACGCAGGTACATGTATGTACCCGCAGGAGCCATGCGCGAACCCAGGTCGCCGGAGCCGAGCGGCGGCGGCCCGGCGCCGAGCGGCAGCAGCGGCGGCGCCCATGCCTGCTTCGCTCGGGGCGACGTACTTGCTCGCACCCGACAACCAATCACTTCCGATAAAAAAGATACGGAAGGTGTCGCATACGGTGTGGTGCACACAAGCGGCGAAAAACCTCGGTGCGCGCTTCACTTGTCGAAAGAGGCCTCGTGCTGCGCTTTGTATGCGGCAGACGAGCCTGCGCGCGAGTAACGAGTCGGTTCGGGCCGAAAAACCTCGGGCCGGCGGCTCCGATTGATCCGGTCGCTGATTGGCCGGGCGGGACCCGCGCATCCAATCAGCGCGCCGCGCGAGACAGAGAGCGCGGCTTGAACAGAAGGGGGCCCAGGGGCGGCAACGAGCCGGAGGACAGCGGCGGGCGGTGCGGCCACGGCGCTGGGCGCTTTCATTCTGCAATTTCCCGACTGTCACCGACGCCCGCAAGTTTCCGCTCGCTGTCGTCCGTGTTTTCCGTCGAGAGACCAGCCAGAGCCTTCGACCGATCGACTGACCTTTTTCGTTCGAAGCTTCGGGCTCCGCACCAGACAGACCCAAAATGGCTGGTGCCGCAGGGAACTCGTACATGTCCATGGCGACGCCTAACGACGTCAAGAACTACACGAACGATGTTGGCCAGATCCAGTGGGCGCAGGTGCCGCTGAACGCTGCGCTGGACAAGCTCAAGACGTCCCGCGAGGGTCTGACGTCGGATGAGGCCGAGAAGCGTCTGGCCGAGTACGGCCCGAACAAGCTGCCGGAGGAGAAGGTGAACAAGCTGACGCTGTTCCTGGGCTTCATGTGGAACCCGCTGTCGTGGGCCATGGAGGTGGCCGCCATCCTGTCGATCGTGCTGCTGGACTACGCCGACTTCGCGCTGATCCTGTTCCTGCTGCTGCTGAACGCGTGCATCGGTTACTTCGAGGAGGTGCAGGCCGGCGACGCCGTGTCTGCGCTGATGGGCCAGCTGGCCCCGGAGGCGAAGGTGTTCCGTGACGGGGAGATTAAGAATATTCCGGCGGACCTGCTGGTCCCCGGCGATGTGCTGCGTGTGCGTCTGGGTGACGTGATCCCGGCCGACCTCAAGTTCCTGGAGGGCGACGCCGTCAAGGTGGACCAGTCGTCGCTGACGGGCGAGTCGCTGCCGGTGACCAAGAACGAGGGCGACGAGGGCTACTCTGGCTCGGTGGTGAAGCAGGGCGAGATCGAGGCCGTCGTGACGAGCACGGGCATCAACACGTTCCTGGGCCGCGCTGCCGAGAAGATCGCCACGGCGGACTCGCACGGCCGTCTGCAGATGGTGCTGACGACGGTGGGCAACTTCTGCATGGTGTCGATCCTGTTCTGGTGCGTGGTGGAGCTGCTGGTGCAGATGGCCGGCCGCACGTCGCAGAACCCGTGCGTCATCGTGACGGACGGCTGCCTGGGCGTGGCCAACATCCTGGTGCTGATCGTGGGCGGTATCCCCGTGGCCATGCCGACGGTGCTGTCGGTGACGCTGGCTATCGGTTCGTCGGCGCTGGCGAAGGAGAACGCCATCGTGACGCGTCTGACGTGCATTGAGGAGATGGCCAGCATGGAGGTGCTGTGCTCGGACAAGACGGGCACGCTGACGCTGAACCAGCTCTCGGTGGACATGGACAACCTGATCCCGTACAACAACTTCACGGCGGATGACATCCTGAAGTACGGCGCTCTGTCGGCCCGTACGGAGAACAACGAGGCCATCGACGTGGTGTGCCACAACACGTACCCGGGCAAGGACACGATGTGGCAGGAGTACACTCTGCTGCACTACACGCCGTTCGACCCCACGACGAAGCGCACGATTGCCAAGCTGAAGGACAACCGCACGGGCGAGATCCTGCGCGCCGTGAAGGGCGCCCCGCAGGTGGTGCTGGACATGGACGTGAACGCGGACACGCTTCGCGTGGAGGTGGAGGACCGCATCAACGAGTTCGCTTCGCGCGGCTACCGTGGTCTGGGTGTGGGTATTTCTCGCAGCGGCGACGTTCCGGTGGAGGAGTGCGAGTGGCAGATGATCGGTCTGCTGCCGCTGTTCGACCCGCCTCGCCACGACACGGCCGACACGGTGAAGAAGGCTATTGCTCTGGGTATCGCCGTGAAGATGGTGACGGGTGACCAGAAGGCCATTGCCGTGGAGACGTGCCGTCAGCTGGGAATGCCGACGAACATCCTGGACACTTCTTTCTTCAACACTGCGCCGCCTCCTGGCCTGAACCTGGCGCAGATGATCTACGACACGGACGGCTTCGCTCAGGTGTTCCCGGAGCACAAGTTCGAGATCGTGAAGCACCTGCAGTCGCTGGACAAGGTGGTGGGCATGACGGGTGACGGTGTGAACGACGCTCCGGCCCTGGCTCAGGCCGACATTGGTATTGCTGTGGACGATGCGACGGACGCTGCGCGTGCTGCGGCCGACATCGTGCTCGTGTCGCCCGGTCTGAGTGTGATCATCACGGCCATCCGCATGAGCCGCGAGATCTTCCTGCGCATGAAGAACTACGCCATGTACTCGATCGCCATGACGGTGCGTATCGTGTTCACGTTCGGCATCCTGACGGTGGCGTGGAACTGGTACTTCCCTCCGATCCTTGTTGTGATTCTGGCCATCCTGAACGACGGCACGATTCTGACGATCTCGAAGGACAACGTGGTGGCGTCGCCTCACCCGGACTCGTGGAAGCTGAAGGAGGTGTTCATTTCGTCGATCTCGTTCGGTCTGTGGCTGACGCTGTCGACGGTGGTGCTGTTCGCGATCATCAACAACTCTAGCGGATTCGAGAGCACGGGCGTGGAGAACCTGTGCGTGAGCTGCATGAAGAACGAGTGCCACGACTTTTTCCAGGACCAGTACCAGACGTGCGTGATGGAGAACAACGCGACGGGCTGCGGTGAGATGACGGGCAGCGTGCCTCAGGCCGCTAGCATTGCGGACGTGGGCGACTTCCGTGAGAAGGCGATCGACGCGTACTGGACGCAGTACCAGGAGAAGTACGACTCGCGCTCGAAGCTGTTCGAGGACCTGGCGGACGTGCACCTCAACTCGCTGCCGAACGACGCGAAGCCGTCGGCCGAGGTCGCGTACAACCAGTACGTGTACGCTTACACTCTGGGCGCTGGCGGTGCCGCGTACGAGGGCGACTACGACGTGTTCACGGCCGCTCAGCTGGGCAAGGGCGTGACGTTCATCGGCAACGACGAGGTGCCCATCACGAACCAGGTTGGCTTCTGCGACTACGTGTGGGGCTTCAGCAACTGGAACCAGACGTGGACGCGCGACAACGAGATGATCGGCCCTGGCATCCAGCGCAAGGAGGGTGTGCTCCGTTCGCTGGTGTACCTGCAGGTGTCTATCTCCGGCCAGGCTCTGATCTTCGTGACGCGTACTGCTGGCAGCAACAACTGGTTCTTCGCTGAGAAGCCGTGCAACCTGCTTCTGATTGCCTTCGTGTTCGCTCAGATCGTGGCTTCGTTGATCGGCTGGATCGGTTTCGGCGGCTACCCGACGGACCGTATTGCCGTGATCGGCTGCGGCGGCGGCTACACGCTGATTGCGTGGCTGTGGGCCATCGTGTGGCAGTTCCCGCTCGACCTGATCAAGTTCACGGTGAACTACATCCTGACGAAGAACACGTACGCCAGCAAGGCGTTCACGGAGCGCATCAACGCGGGCCACCCGACGATGACGCATTCTGTGGTGACGAACACGCAGCGTTCGATCCGCGCCAGTCGCACTGTGTAAGCAGATCTTGGTTGTGGGTCGCGAGCGTAGGCAGTGGCAGTGCTGGGGCGAGAAGAGGGGTCGATAGAAGGCTCACTTGCGCGTCGCACTGCTACGGCAACATTGCTGGTGGGCTTCAGGGCGCTGGCCGTCCTGCGCATGGTTGCGCGGGCAGTCAGTTTGCAGGAGCCCACATGTGCAAATTGCATGCTGTAGAATTACTCAAAAAAGATAGGGAAATACAAAGCTTGACCGGTATTCCCGGGCCGACAGGCCCGACGGTTTCCGCCACCCGAAGGGTGGCGGGCCGCCCGCCCGCTCGAGAGAGGCTCTAAACAATAGTTTTCAAGGTTCGCAGTCATGGTAGACAGCGCTGCACGTGATGCCGTGCAAGAGGCCATTGCGCTGAGAACTTTTCCCCCTAAGCTGTGTCTACCAGAACAACAGAAAAGGAGTTTGCTGTCAACGTGGCTTTCCTGTCCAACATTCACATGGGCACCGGAGTGCTTGACCGAGACGCGCAAGCCCTTGTGCATTGTTGAAAACTGCAGATGCACGCCAGCTGTAAAGGAGTACACGAGTCGTACTGTGCACGATATCGAGCACAAAACGACGTTGTATTATGCTCGTTATGCATGCAGGGGTGTTGGTAAAGGGCGAACATTCTCTACGATTGATGACGAGTACATTTCAGCGTCAAAGACTACCCTGCTCGAATTTCCATACTTCTAACTTACAAGTCTGGTATATCTGTGAGAATGTTTGATTTAGTCTATGATAGCATGCTGACAACAAAAGGAATATCAGGGGCAACTCAAAACGTGACTAGAAGGCGGCAAAAGCGATTGTACGAGATCACTGCTAGAGCCGCGATGGCAGTAGAGGCTCGCCGCCTTGAGAGTCCTTCTTTCGCACCCCCCACGCTTCCTACGGTGGAGCAGCACATGGCTAACAATGCATGTCTTGACGAGGAATCTCTACAGCAAATATGGCTGGCTCAAACTGAGATTTGTTCTCGTTTGTTTGAGGCACAGATGGCTCAGTCTAAGTGCGCCCGAGTCATTCGTTTGGACCACTCACAGAAGTTCTGCAGCAAGTTGAAGGTGTTTGAAGCCAATGGTAGGAAAGATCAAGTTTCTTCTGTGAGAATGCTGCTTCTAGTTCAGAACGAGGTAGGTCAGATTGTAGCGAGAGGTCTTACCCGATCCGAGAATCATGACGAGTCAGCAGCCATTCTGCGTTCGGTCATCCCAAAGCTCGATGGGCAATCAAACTCACCTGTGGTGTGTGTTACTGATAACGCTAACCAAAATCGTGGTATGATTCAAAAGGTATTTGGTGGCAGTGTTCTAACTAAACAGGATCCTTTTCATGTGATTCAACGATTTACTGAAAAATTGACAGACCAAGCTCAGCGGAAGTCACTGGCAAAGCAGCTCTCTCAAGCGATGTACGATATCGGAAATAATATCCGTACGCCTGAGGTAATGGTCGACCGCTGCTCAGCGGTATTGCGCCGTGTCCAGCCTTCAGACGTGCGAGTCAGCACGCCTATTTGGGAAAACTGCATCGAGGTGAACCTCAATCAGATTCGAGATGGCGACTTGTATGTAGAGGACAACGAATATCTCGAGAGAGGCAAGAAAGTTTGCGTTGTCTCCACTAGTCAACTCGAGGCAATGCACTCAAAACTGCGTAAGCTGCTCGACCGGATCGTATCCATCCCGGTCGGTCTTCGCATTCTTGATATTTTTCTGCTGCGGGTAAGAGTATATTACACAAAGATGTAATCGATGCAACACTAATTTTTTTCATGTTCGGCAGCACAACCTTAAAACTGGAGCCAAATTCAAGCGCAACCCACATTTTGCTGAGTTCGACTTCATTTCGCTGTGCCCAACCGCTGTTATGTGTCGAGGGCTGCTGCCGGAGTCCCCGCAGATCGAGTTTATCCTGCAACTTTTGGCGTTCCAATTGCCGGAATCGTCCGCGCAAGAACGACTTCGTCCTGGGGCTGAGGCAACCGCTAATCGGCCATGGGAGCGTGTGTACAATTTGATGTCGATATCGACGTCTGGTATCGAGGCTAAAATGCTCCGCAAACGAGCGCAAACCTCCGACATGAAGCAGTATCTGTAATCGGCGTACGTTCAGCAAAAACTTGTTGATCAGCAGGCATTTGTCCTACAGCTTGGCCTGGAGCCGGAATACGAATCTACGGCGGAGTTTTCATCGAATGAGTTTGCGTTGTTGGAGGAGGTGCGTGGCGAGCAGCTAGCCCTGGACGTTAAAAGGTTCTGGTGGAACCAGTGTCCGGTCGTGGCAACGGTTCTCTTTAACGCAGCGGTGAGCAAGATCGATAATCCAAGCTTGCAGCTGAGGAAAAGAAGTTTTCGCACAATCGAAAAGTATCTTGCTGCAATCGATGTCAAGCTGCAGTCGAAGAGCATGCTCACTTCAGCTCCGACATGTATTATGCTGCCTTTGCTGAACACCAATGACGATAAAGCCAAATACGAGACTAACGACACCAAAAACTCAGCAACAGACGAGTGGCTTCAGAAAACACTTTTCAGCTTGTTACGAGTGAAGGGTGTCATCAAGCACAGAACACAGGTTTTCTGCAACATTTACGACTTGGCCGGATACCTGTGCCCCGACATCACCAGGAAGACAAGGGACTGGCTGAAGCGCCGATGGGGTGCTCTGCGGGCTACTGAAAATCGTCTCAGTCGCATGAAGATTGTTTTGCGCGTCCCGCCTGAAATGCTGGAGAGAGAGACCAAGTCGGAGCCTTGTCCGGCAACCAGTCTCCCTACGGCAGCCTCTAACGATGAACATCTTCCCATCAAGTCTAGCGACGCCCTCGGTCAGAGCGCTCCCATCGACTCCGACACTGCACCTTTAGTCACGCCCCCGGTACCAGACACGCTCGAGCTGACGCAGCCCAACGCTGAAAGCAGCGAGGTGGAAAGCGCCGTCACATTTACGTCCGCAGCCTGGGCAACGCGGCTCTCGTGTCCCCAACCAGCAACTCAACCAACAGCAGAGCGTGAAGAAGGCGCGGTTTCAACACTCCCAGAGCTGCCAAGAATGCCGAGTGAACTAGCCGAACTCGAGGTAATTGATGATGCCACACGAGAACGGTTGCGGCAATACGCGGCAACAATTCCGAGGACGAAAGGCAAATGGGCTAAAGTCCTTCAGGTGTACACCAGGTCCAACCCAGCCACCAGTCTCAGCGCAGAGAATCTTCGTTGCCGCCTAAAAGACAAGCGGCATGCACCGTCAGCATTTCCACGCCCAGATAAATTGCAAGCCATACCCACCAGTCAGCCCTCCACAGGCTCCGACGCAAGTGTCGATAATCGTGAGATTCCCAGTCAACCACTGCCGGAAGCGAAGAAGCGGCCAGCGTGTGAAAGCTGCCGAACCGCCAAGCGAAAGTGTGGTCCAAACAGCAGAAATGTAAAGTGCCAGTACCGGCAGCAGTCAACCCCTACGATAGCGTCGTTTTTTGCAGCTCCATCGAGTCGCACATCATTCGACCAGTGAAGCTACGAGATGCAGCAGCAGAAACATTTGACGTCACACAATACATTACCAACTCAACGCCGCAGTAGATGTTTGACAGTAGTTGGTAGATATTACGCACTTACAATTATCTCCACTGCTACCCTCCACATCATGGGCGGCGGAACCTAGCAGGGTGAGGTTAGCGAGATCAAGATGTCCTCGCAGACTCCTTGGATACTGGTGGACGCAGTCTGCTGCTTGCTGCTGTGCGGAATCAGCGGTGCGGTGGCTGCGTGGAACTCAGCGTGGCCGTAGCTGTCGGGTGTGACGCTGGTGATACCCAAAACGAAAGGCTTGCTACCCATGACCCACTACACGGCCTCGTGCACCTGCAGCACAGGCACTGAGGCCACATAGCTCTGCTCGCCGGCTTGAAGCTAGCTATACAGTGTCCACATGAGCTCCGCTATAGCTTCGTTCATGAGTCGTGCCATAGTCGAACAAGTAACCTACTGGATGCAGCAGCAGAAACAATGAATATCACGCAGTACATCACAAAATGTCAGCTCTTTGTTTAGCATCACAGTGTAGATAGATATCGCACACGTACTTACTTCGTGAGCGCCACAGCGTGGGCATCGGGGCCTCGCAGCAGGAGCGAGAAGTTTCTGTCCTCGCTTGTAGTGGCGTACTGCAGTGAGGATCGTCCAAATACGGTCGGCTGTTGCTATTGGTCAATTATTCTCGGGGTGAACAGTACATCTGTCAGTACAGCAAAGCGGTGATCAACGGTGCATAACGGTGGTCAACGGTGCCCGCCGGTCGCAGTACAATCCCACGAATTCCGGTCAAGCCCCCCCCCCCCCCAAATACAAAGTCTTTTTCCTGCAACTTCAACTCATAGAAGTCGATTTTTGTATTGGCTTATCTTTTGCTTCACTGTGTTTAAGTATGTGCGAGAGTTTAAGATAACGGTCGAAGCTAGCCAAGGGAGGGCAAGAAGATCATGCGTCTGGAGGGGCGCCACGGCTTCGTGAAGGCGCCGCGGCCGGAGGAGGCAGCCGGCGAGGCCACCGCCGAGCTCAAGCGCGAGTGCTTCTCAGCATGCAGCGAGCTGACGGACCAGCGGCGACGCGAGGAGGAGCTGCTGGCGGCCTTCGCCGTCGCGCGCGTGCTGGCGCGGCGCAAGCTGCCGCACGAGACGTTCATGGAGTACAAGAAGGCGCTGCGCCGCGCCGGAGAGAGTTACGTGATCCCGGAGCCGTACTACGTGGTGGCCTTCATCAATGGCGTGGGTAGCGAGCAGCTGACGCACCTACTGCAGGAGTCCAAACCCGAAGACCTTGACGCCGCGGCTAAGGAGGCCATCCTGCTGCAGCGCAGCGACGGCGCCCGTCCGTCCTTGCTGGCTGGGCAGAGGAAGAGACCGAGCGGAGCAGCGGCCGCAACGGCCCGGCGCGGCCACGAACAGCCCCGGAAACGCCCGCGCCGCGACCCGGGGAGCTGTTTCGTGTGCCACCAGTTCGGCCACTTCGCGCGGGAGTGTCCCGACCGCTGGGACGACCCATAAGAAGCCCTGCGACGGAGCGGTTGAGCGCGCAGCCAATGAGGTAGGCCACGCGGACAGTGTTGTCATCTATTTCAAGTGTATGAATGCTTTGCTTTCTTTGGAGCTGTCGGGCCAGGACAGACGCGAGGATGCTACTTTTGTTGGAAAGGAGAAGGATCGGGATAAGACCTGGCGTCTTCAATATGACGCGGCGGCGCGGAGCTCCCGGTGCTTTTGCGGCGTCCCGCGTTTGCCTTTGTGCTCTCTCACTTTTGAATTCGCCTCTCAAGCTCCACAGCCTCTCCAGCGCTTCCTCGTCGCACCGCGACCTCCTCCCGCTCAGCGTCCGCGCTCGTGCCCCACTCGTGACCCGCCTCCGACCACAATGATTTACCCCAAGGCCATCTTCCGGACTGTCATTGCGCTCTCGACGGTAGCTGCGGCCTCGCAAGCCACCGGGGTGAGTCCCCGTCAACCCTCCGCTGGGGCCAAGCGCGGCAAGGGCGGACGATACATCGATACGACCACCAACGCGTACGGGACCACGGGACCCGATCTCCTGCACGTGGGGACGCCGACCGCCTACGTCTCCGCTGGTGCGAATGTCCAAGCGGGCGCGAACCTGCGCAAGATCACGTCACCGAATACCCTGGGTGTCCACTTCTCCGCTGCGAGCCCGTCGAATGTTGCAGTGACTACGAAGGGCGCAGCAGGCTACGTCAACCTCGCCACCAATAACTACGGATCGCCGAGAAGTCTCGACAACAAGGGCAACAAGGGTTCCAAGGGTGGCGTTGAGGACAAGAACAAGAGCAAGAAGAATGGCAGCTACGGTACCCCCGCTGTTGCTGTTCCGCCGACGAAGGCCGGAAATTATGGCGTGAAGATCCCGACAGTCCCTTCAGTCGGAGGCGTCAATATCGAGGGCGTCGCGCCGTCGAGTGGCGGCTACAAGGGCGCCAAGGGCGGAAAGGGTGCCAAGGCCGACGAAGACAGAACCTACGGCCGTAATACCCCGTCAAATCGCGACCACAAGCGCGACAACAAGAATGGCAACTACGGGAACGCGGGCAAAGGCGGCAAGGGCGTCGAGTTTCCTGTCTCGCCATCGTCTGGCGGCTACACGACCGGCAAAGGTGGCAAGAACAATTATGTGACGCCACCACCTGCCCCTGTTACTGCCGCTACTGTCAGCTCGAAGCAGGGAAGCAAAGATGGATACGCTGCTGACCCCATTCCAGCACCAAACAGCCCGACGAAGGGTGGCCAAGGAAGCAAGAGCGGGTCTACTGTGGGCGGCTCGAAGAGCTCGAACCCGACACCGAACAGCCCTACCGGCAATGGCTCGAAGGGCGGGCAGGGCGGCTCGAACGCTGGCAACGTTCCTGCCCCTGTTCCGTATAGCAAGAGCGGCTCTGCTGTTGGCGGCTCGAAGAGCACAAACCCAGCACCAAGCAGCCCTTCCGGCAATGGCTCGAAGGGCGGCCAAGGCGGCTCAAACGCTGGAGTGAACAACCCGGTTCCAGCACCAAACAGCCCGACCAAGGGCGGCCAGGGAAGCAAAAACGGATCTGCTGTCGGAGGCTCAAAGAGCACGAACCCGACGCCGAGTAGCCCAACCGGCAACGGCTCGAAGGGCGGGCAGGGCGGCTCGAATACTGGCAACTCCAGTCCTGCTCCTGCCCCATACGGCCCATCGAAGGGAAGCAAGAGCGGATCTGCCGTCGGCGGGTCGAAGAGCGCCAACCCGACACCGAACATCCCCACAAGCAATGGCTCGAAGGGCGGCCAGACCGGACCTGCTCCCAGTGTGCCAACCTCAGGCCAAGGCAGCGTCGGCTCTTCGAAGGGTGGATACAGCGGTAATGGCAGCGGCTCGAAGGGCGGGAAGGGTGGGTCGACTGCGGGATCGAAAGCGTCTACGACTGCGCCGGACCCGATCGCTCCGTCCCCAGCTAACACCCCCGCCCCGGCGACGCAGAACAAGGCGAAGCAGAGCTTCAGCAAGTCTACCAAGCAGAGCGGCCGCAAGTCAGCGCCCAAGTGGTGAGCAGCGTGTGCGTGCTGATGGCCGGCCGCAATGAAAGACTGCCCCCCCCCCCCCCCCCAACTTCAATTTCAACTTTAAGCCCGAAAAATATATGAATAATGCCTTGAATTTGATTGGTCATCCGAGTTGGACGAGTGCCACTCGATTTTTAGTTTTAGCACAAATACTTAGCGGAGACCATGACCGAGTACCTGCCCGAGGACAACCGCACGTACAAGGAGAAGGGCTACTGGGACTCGCGCTTCGACAGGTGCGGTACTCTGCGTGTATCCGCGTTCGTGCTGGACTGGAAATTCGCAGGGAGTTGAGTTGACGTTTTTTTTCCTTTTGCAACACAGCGAGGAGTCCTATGACTGGCTGGCCCGCTATGAGAACGTAGCGGAGTTGCTCAGCAAGTACGTGCGCCCGTCGGACCGCATCCTCATGGTACGATAGCTCGAGACCGATATGCTGGGGTGAGGGATTGCCTGCTGAATTCGTGGGCGGTTTTGCGTGGCCTGCAGGTTGGCTGTGGCAACTCGACATTCAGCGTCGACATGGTAAGGCTTCAGTTTAGTGGTTCAATGGTAGACGCACCCGACTCCGCCAAGTCTCATGCTCTGATTTGTATTTTGTTGTGACAGTACAAAGCGGGCTTCCACAACATCACCAACATCGACTTCTCCAAGGTCGTCATTGAGCGCATGAGCGCCAAGTACAGCGTACGTGTCTGGCATTCCAGAGAAGCGATCCACACACAGCACAGTAACCAACGCCCCTACTGCAGGAAGAGATGCCGGATATGAAGTGGCTCGAGGCGGACATGACCAAGCTGCGGGAGGTGTTCAACCCCGCCAGTTTCGACGTTGTCATTGACAAGGCCGCGATGGACGCGCTCATGTGCGACGAAGGCGACGTCTGGTCGCCCTCGGAGGCGGTGATCGAGCAGGCCGCCGCCATGTGCAGCGGCATCACGTCCGTGCTGGTGCCTGAGGGTACTTTCCTGCAGATCTCGTTCGCCCAGCCGCACTTCCGCAAGCGCTTCTTGCTGGGCGAGGGCGAGCAGGCGCCAACCAGCACGGTCTACGGCTGGGACTACTCCTACCACAACATCGGTCAGTGCGCAGTTTGTCTCCCTGTAAGCTCCAAGCCGCTGTGGTCTCACTTCTCGTTTTGCTCCTTCTATCTTGCAGATATCGGTCTGGGGTACTTTTTCTACGTGCTGCAGAAGATCAAGACCAGCGCTTAATAGACCGCCGCTACCAACGCCTCTCAATAGAACTTGCATCGCTGTAAATGACGTCTGCTTTGGTTGTAGCTAAGATGTAGGAAGCTGCGTCGTGCTTTCTCGTCTCGTGCGGCGCCTCGCTCCTGTTAGCCCACATTGAAGTGGTCAATGGAGCCCTCTGATTGGCCCGTGATGCGCATCACCGACGTACGTCGAACAAAAGATCCCGACCAGCACCAGCTCACTCTTCAATCGGCCAGCGACCGCGCAAGAAGAGGGACGAGCCCTACAGAGACACCGTCGTCATGGAGCATTCCCACTCTCACTCGCATTCCCACTCGCATTCCCACAGCCACAGTCACAGCCACGAGCTTGGGCCCGAGCACGCGATCGACGGCGACGAGGTGGTTCGCCGCTTCACGCAGAGCCGAGGGCGCGCGCCCACGGCCGACGAGGAGAAGCAGCTGCGGGAGCACGGCCACACGCACGAGCACATGGAGCACGCCGGCGAGTTCCACGAGCGCGACGCGGCCAAGACGGGCCGCGACTGGGCGCACCGGGCCTTCACCGTGGGCATTGGCGGCCCCGTGGGCAGCGGCAAGACGGCGCTCATGCTGGCGCTGTGCCGCGCGCTCAAGGACAAGTTCAGTCTGGCCGCCGTGACCAACGACATCTTCACGCGCGAGGACGGCGAGTTCCTTGTGCGCCACGACGCGCTGCCGGAGGAGCGCATCCGGGCCATTGAGACGGGCGGCTGCCCGCACGCGGCCATCCGCGAGGACATCTCGGCCAACCTGCAGGCCTGCGAGGACCTGACGGACGAGTTCGACACGCAGCTGCTGCTGGTGGAGTCAGGCGGAGGTGAGGGGGAGCTGTGTCGTGCACTTTGGCGATGTTGATGGATGTAGCTAACTGGAACTGTGCATGTGCGTCTGTGTATTCTTCAGACAACCTGGCCGCCAACTTCAGCCGCGAGCTGGCCGACTACATCATCTACGTCATCGACGTGGCCGGAGGCGACAAGGTGCCTCGCAAGGGCGGCCCGGGCATTACGCAGGCCGACCTGCTGGTCATCAACAAGATCGACCTGGCCCCGCACGTCGGCGCGGACCTGGACGTCATGGACCGAGACGCGAAGCTCATGCGCGGCGAGGGCCCCACGGTCTTCTCGCAGATCAATCAGGGCAAGGGCGTCGAGGAGATCATCGAGCATGTCATCGGGGCCTGGGAGGCGGCCGTATAATAGGCGTTTCGAAGTCTTGTCAGTTGCCGTATGCATTTGAGCTATAACAACCGGGAGCGTGCCAGTGCCCGGCAGGCGTTGGGCGCTCTGGCAATTGATGCGACACCGTTGCTACGAGCTTAGTGCATGTGCAGGTTGAAGCTGTTTCCTCTTGACTGGGCTGTGGCCGTTTGTGCTGACTAGCGCGCTGTAATTGGCAGCCAAAAGGCCGCAGTGGCTAACGGTCTCGTGTGCTCGCGAGCTTGGGATGTTGCAGGCTGTCTCAAGCCAAGCAGACCGAGGTGTTCTCGCGAGGTTTCCTCACTTGCCTTTCTATTGTGGAGGAACCACCAGGGGCTTCGCAGCCATGGTATCGGACGAGCTGGCCCCGCTGGAGGCGCACGTGGAGGCGCAAGTCAAGCACCTCACAGCCGTCGCCGGCGTTGTCCGCGAGCTCCAGGCCGTTGAGAAGCAGTACGCAGACGGATACGCCGCCCTCCCGCTCGACTTGCCCACTGACACGAAGTCGGCCCTCAAAGGACTCCCACAACTGCAGCGAGTTAGTGACGGCTTCAGCCAATTCGTGCACAAGAGCTCAGTTATCAAGGCCGCCGTCGCCGTGGACCTGTACGAGAAAGTGATCGCACCGCTTGAAGCGTTCACAGCGGAGCACGTAGAGAAATCCCAGCATCTGCTCTCGGAGCTCTATGAGCTCCTGCAGAAGGAGAAGGCGTTCGACGTCGCGTACCAGAATTTGCTGGAGACTTGTGAGAGGGATCACAACGCTGGACCAGCAGTGGACGACTCAGCTAAAGGTGATCTCGTTGAAGCCGAGGCGCAGCTACACCGGGCGCACATGGAGCAGCTTCTTCGGAAGCGAGATGCCGAGCGCCTCGCCATCCAGCAGTGGATCACAGCGTTGCACTTCGCTGGCCAGCGATATGAAGCACACGTTCGGAATGTGCTCCAGCTGACCATCGCCGTGTACGACCGCATGGTCGTCGCCATGACGAAGCTCGCTGACGACTATCAAGAGCTTGGCCGCGGCGATAGCGAGGTCACCGCGACTTTGAAGCCCAACAGCGACAACAACTGCAGCGCCGTCTCGGAGGATAACTGGGAGAGCTTTCTGACAGGATACGAGTGTCACGTGACGATCACGAGCTGGATGAGCGAGGTCTTCAAGCACCTGGTGCCAGCAGAGAACAAGTTCGCGAAGTGTATGCAGAAGGCCATCAAGCTGGACAAAGCGCTGTGCAAAGCTTTCGGAGGCGTGGGGTTTAGCGCTCATTTTGCTGGATTCGTCCAGTTTCACGGTCTGCTGACGATGAACATCTCGAATCCCATTATGCGCACGCTCAAGTTCTCCAAGGAACGGCAACAGCGTATGCGAAACGAGTTGATGAAGTCGCTGAAGGAGACACAAGCTCTCGTCAGCGGCGCTCAAAGTCGCGTCAACGCGCGTCTGTCAAAGGACAAAGTAAAAGAAGAGACCCCCGTCCGCTGCGATAGCATGACGTCGTCGGAAACGTCGGACTGCAGCATGGACGACAACAACCAAGAGGACCCGAAAGCCAGCGACCCCGTGCCGCAACAGGATACAACGCTGACTGGGTGCTTACCAGGGCAGATTGAACTGGAACAGTTGGAGAGGAAACTGGCCTTGCAGCGCCAGGAGATGGCCCAGGTGCTGGAGCAGACGTCGTATCTGTCCGTGAAGACGTTGGAACTGATGGTGCAAGACCACGTCAAGCACGTTAACAATGCGTTGGCTACGCTGAAGATCACGATGCACGCGGAGTCCCCGGAAATGAAGCGCAGGAAGTCTGATGAGACCGCGCAGCCCTGGAGCCACCTCACCGAGAGACTCGCGATCACGGTGTCTGATCAACCTGCCCTCAGGAGTGACAACGACCAAACTCCAGGCTCTAGCAACGCTAATGAAAATACCACAGCAGCAACCCACGAATTCCGTCGGACGTCCAGGGCACATGAAATCAACGAGCCGAGATCCGTCCAAGTGGCACTGAGTGCGGCTCAGACTGCGGTCGGTGTAGCGGCTTGGGCCGCCACAACGCTTTTCAAGGCCGCACGAGCTCAGGTACCATCTTCATGCGAAGAGCGCGTTGCGCTTGCAACAATCATGGCCATGATCCTGGCCTTGATAGGAATCTGTGTTCGATCAAGCCAACTTCAAAGTTCCTGGATCGATCTCACACACAGCCAACATTCGAATTCTGACGACATCGTGCAGGCCGTGAAGCTGGCACTTGAGCAGTGCACTCATGTTACTGCCGTGAACTAGCTCAATAATAAAAATCGAGCGCGTTGGTTTATTTAACCTGAATCTTCCTTTAGCAACTTGCAGCTCGCAAATCAAAACAACTTACACTGCACGACTAGCACGGATCGATCGCTGTGGGTTCGATACAACCGAGTGCGTCATTGTCGGGTGGCCAGCATTGATGCGCTCGGTGAACGCCTTTCGGGTGTAAGCCTCTTTCGTCAAAATATAGTTCACCGAGAACTTGATCAGGTCAAGCGGGAACTGCCACACGATGACCCACAGCCAGATAATCAGGGCGTAGCCGCCGCCACAACCGATCATTGCAATCCGATTATTATTCGGATAGCCACCGAAGCCAACCCAGCCGATCAAGGAAGCCACGACCTGAGCGAACACGAAGGCGATCATCAGCATCGCACAGGGTTTCTCCAAGAAGAACCAGTTGTTGCTGCCCGCAGTACGCGTCACGAAGATCAGAGCCTGACCGGAGATCGAAACTTGCAGGTATATGAGCGAACGGAGCACACCCTGTTTGCGCTGGAGGCCAGGACCGATCATTTCGTAGTCTCGCGTCCACGTCTGGTTCCAGTTGCTGAAGCCCCACACGTTGTCGCAGAAGCCAACCTGGTTCGTGATGGGCACCTCGTCGTTGCCGATGAACGTCACGCCCTTGCCCAGCTGAGCGGCCGTGAACACGTCGTAGTCGCCCTCGTACGCGGCACCGCCAGCGCCCAGAGTGTAAGCGTACACGTACTGGTTGTACGCGACCTCGGCCGACGGCTTCGCGTCGTTCGGCAGCGAGTTGAGGTGCACGTCCGCCAGGTCCTCGAACAGCTTCGAGCGCGAGTCGTACTTCTCCTGGTACTGCGTCCAGTACGCGTCGATCGCCTTCTCACGGAAGTCGCCCACGTCCGCAATGCTAGCGGCCTGAGGCACGCTGCCCGTCATCTCACCGCAGCCCGTCGCGTTGTTCTCCATCACGCACGTCTGGTACTGGTCCTGGAAAAAGTCGTGGCACTCGTTCTTCATGCAGCTCACGCACAGGTTCTCCACGCCCGTGCTCTCGAATCCGCTAGAGTTGTTGATGATCGCGAACAGCACCACCGTCGACAGCGTCAGCCACAGACCGAACGAGATCGACGAAATGAACACCTCCTTCAGCTTCCACGAGTCCGGGTGAGGCGACGCCACCACGTTGTCCTTCGAGATCGTCAGAATCGTGCCGTCGTTCAGGATGGCCAGAATCACAACAAGGATCGGAGGGAAGTACCAGTTCCACGCCACCGTCAGGATGCCGAACGTGAACACGATACGCACCGTCATGGCGATCGAGTACATGGCGTAGTTCTTCATGCGCAGGAAGATCTCGCGGCTCATGCGGATGGCCGTGATGATCACACTCAGACCGGGCGACACGAGCACGATGTCGGCCGCAGCACGCGCAGCGTCCGTCGCATCGTCCACAGCAATACCAATGTCGGCCTGAGCCAGGGCCGGAGCGTCGTTCACACCGTCACCCGTCATGCCCACCACCTTGTCCAGCGACTGCAGGTGCTTCACGATCTCGAACTTGTGCTCCGGGAACACCTGAGCGAAGCCGTCCGTGTCGTAGATCATCTGCGCCAGGTTCAGGCCAGGAGGCGGCGCAGTGTTGAAGAAAGAAGTGTCCAGGATGTTCGTCGGCATTCCCAGCTGACGGCACGTCTCCACGGCAATGGCCTTCTGGTCACCCGTCACCATCTTCACGGCGATACGCAGGGCAATAGCCTTCTTCACCGTGTCGGCCGTGTCGTGGCGAGGCGGGTCGAACAGCGGCAGCAGACCGATCATCTGCCACTCGCACTCCTCCACCGGAACGTCGCCGCTGCGAGAAATACCCACACCCAGACCACGGTAGCCGCGCGAAGCGAACTCGTTGATGCGGTCCTCCACCTCCACGCGAAGCGTGTCCGCGTTCACGTCCATGTCCAGCACCACCTGCGGGGCGCCCTTCACGGCGCGCAGGATCTCGCCCGTGCGGTTGTCCTTCAGCTTGGCAATCGTGCGCTTCGTCGTGGGGTCGAACGGCGTGTAGTGCAGCAGAGTGTACTCCTGCCACATCGTGTCCTTGCCCGGGTACGTGTTGTGGCACACCACGTCGATGGCCTCGTTGTTCTCCGTACGGGCCGACAGAGCGCCGTACTTCAGGATGTCATCCGCCGTGAAGTTGTTGTACGGGATCAGGTTGTCCATGTCCACCGAGAGCTGGTTCAGCGTCAGCGTGCCCGTCTTGTCCGAGCACAGCACCTCCATGCTGGCCATCTCCTCAATGCACGTCAGACGCGTCACGATGGCGTTCTCCTTCGCCAGCGCCGACGAACCGATAGCCAGCGTCACCGACAGCACCGTCGGCATGGCCACGGGGATACCGCCCACGATCAGCACCAGGATGTTGGCCACGCCCAGGCAGCCGTCCGTCACGATGACGCACGGGTTCTGCGACGTGCGGCCGGCCATCTGCACCAGCAGCTCCACCACGCACCAGAACAGGATCGACACCATGCAGAAGTTGCCCACCGTCGTCAGCACCATCTGCAGACGGCCGTGCGAGTCCGCCGTGGCGATCTTCTCGGCGGCGCGGCCCAGGAACGTGTTGATGCCCGTGCTCGTCACGACGGCCTCGATCTCGCCCTGCTTCACCACCGAGCCAGAGTAGCCCTCGTCGCCCTCGTTCTTGGTCACCGGCAGCGACTCGCCCGTCAGCGACGACTGGTCCACCTTGACGGCGTCGCCCTCCAGGAACTTGAGGTCGGCCGGGATCACGTCGCCCAGACGCACACGCAGCACGTCGCCGGGCACGAGTAAATTCGCAGGCACAGTCTTCATTCCACCATCGCGCAACACTTTGGCCTCGGGGGCTAAATGGCCCATCAAGGCTGACACAGCGTTTCCTGCTTGAAGCTGTTCCAGGTACCCAATGCACGCGTTTAGCAGCAATAGGAACAGGATCAGCGCGAAGTCGGCAAAGTCCAGCAGCACGAAAGCTAGGATAGCTGCCACCTCCATGGCCCACGACAGCGGGTTCCACATGAAACCCAAAAAGAGTCTCAGCTTGTTCACCTTCTCCTCCGGCAGCTTGTTCGGGCCGTACACCAGCAACCGCTTCTCTGCTTCTTCCGACGTTGGGCCCTCGCGAGACGTGTTGAGTCTGTCCAGCGCGGCATTCAGTGGCACTTGATCCCATTGCACCTGGCCAAGCTCGTTCACAAAGTCCTCGGTTCGAGCCATTCTGCTGCTGGTAGTCAAAAGCTGTCTCCGTCACGACAAGCCGATTGCAGAATGATATGAAAAGCCCAAGGGCATCACGGTGCTCTCGCCTCGTCCCATTGAGCCTCGCCCCTGCGGAGCTAAATGCCACCGTTAGACTCACTCGCTTGCTTTGACGGGTAAAAGGCGACAACCGACGCAATCTCAGCGCTTCCCCGATGCAGAGTCTCTCGTGAAGGGAGGGGGAGGTGCAGACTGCAACTTGCCGTCCCTGGCAAGCCTCACCTCGGAGAGACCATCCCTTCCAGAGGGTCCGCGGTGGCCGCGAAGACCGTTTTGGCAGCCCGTCACTATCCCCGGTCACTATCACGAGAGACGCGAAGCAAATTCCGAAGCGGTGGACCGTGGCCTCAGCAACGATGGCTTCTTGACGGGTGTGTGCTCCCGTCTACAAGCCCCCCCCCCCCCCCGGTTGAGCAGGTTGAATTCGTACGCAATGCGCTGACACGCAAAATGCCCCTCGTCAAAACCACGTCGCAATCCGCCACAACGCAAGCCCCCAGCACCAAGTTGAAGTTCGATGTGTAGCCATCTGCTAACTAATGTTAAAGAGCCGCTGGCTGATTCATTCTCAAACTCGCGCTCCGACCCGCAAGTGGCCAAGCAAGCCCCCACTCCACCAACGCCCCAGGACCCCATCAATGGTGGCCAACGACTCGAGCGCCTCGGGCCACGACGCGCCCGCGTCGCCTGCCGCCGCGTGGCGCCCGCCCACGGACGAGGAGTCCACCACGTACCGCCACCAGGCGTCGCTCCCTAAGCTGCCGATCCCGTCGCTGGAGGAGACGTGCCGCCGCTTCCTGGCGTCCGTCAAGGCGCTGCAGACGCCCGAGGAGCAGCAGCGCACGGAGCAGCACGTGAAGGAGTTCCTGGCCAGCGACGGCCCGCGGCTGCACGCGCAGCTGCTGGAGTACGAGAAGGACAAGGTGTCCTTCATCGAGGACTTCTGGTACGAGGCCTACCTGAACCACCGCAGCTCCGTCGTGCTTAATGTCAACCCCTTCTTCGTGCTGGAGGACGACCCCACGCCGTCGCGCAACAACCAGCTCTCGAGGGCCGCGTCGCTCGTGCTGGGTTCGCTCAAGTTCGTCAACGCGCTGCGGAGAGGGACTCTCGAGCCCGACATGTGGAGGGGCAACATGGCGCTCTGCATGCACCAGTACAAGCGGCTCTTCGGCTGCGCGCGCGTGCCCTCGGCGGGCGCCGACGACGTCATGGTGGACGAGCTGTCCAAGCACATCGTGGTGGTCTGCCGCAACCAGTTCTACTGGTTCGACGTCATTTGGGAGGACGGCGTCACTGCCATCACGGAGCGAGAGCTGCTGGCCAACCTCAAGGCCATCCACGAGGACGCGCTCAAGGCCGACGACGTCGAGGCCGCGTCCAACGCCGTCGGCGTGCTTACCACGGAGCGGCGCGCCAAGTGGGCCAGCCTGCGCACCAAGCTGCAGGCGGCTAACAAGGACACACTGGCCGTTATCGACCGCGCGCTGTTCCTTGTCTGCCTGGACACGACGTCGCCTCCAGACGCAGCGGCCTTTGCGGCTACGGCACTACACGGCACTTACAGCATCACCAAGGACGGTGTGCAGACGGGCACGTGCATGAACCGCTGGTACGACAAGCTCCAGCTCATCGTGTGCGAGAACGGCGTGGCCGGGTGCAACTTTGAGCACGCCTTCGTGGACGGCCACACGGTGCTGCGCTTCGTCTCGGACGTGTACACGGACACCATCATCCGCTTCGCGCAGACAATTCGCGCCGGCAACTACGCGTTCCTGGAGGCGTCCTACCGCGCGCCGCAGCTGAGCCCAGCCGACGCGCCCGATCGTCCCCGCGTGCAGCCGCACAAGCTCGAGTGGACGCTCGACCGTGAGCTGCAAGAGGGTATCAAGTTTGCGGAGGCGCAGCTCACAGACCTGATGCTGCAGAACGAGGTCAAGGTGCTGGAGTTCACGGCGTTCGGCAAGCTGTTCATCACCCAGCACAACATGAGCCCGGACGCCTTCGTGCAGATGGCCTTCGTGGCCGCCTACTACTTCCAGTACGGCAGCGCGCCGTGCATCTACGAGCCTGTGCTCACCAAGCGGTTCCAGCATGGTCGCACGGAGGCCGCGCGCGCGATGACGTCGGACGCACTGGAGTTTGTGGAGACGTTCTTCTCGGAGAAGACGCCGCTGGAAAAGATCACGTCGCTGCGCAAGGCCATCGCCACTCACGTGAGCAACGTGCGCGACTGCGCTGCCGGCAAGGGCCCTGAGCGCCACCTGTACGCGCTCGAGTGCCTCTGGCAGCACGAGAAGGCTGCCGAGAGCAGCAAGCCCACGCCCGCGCTGTTCGCGGACGACGCCTGGCGCAAACTCAACCACTCGGTGCTGTCGACAAGTAACTGCGGCAACCCGAGTCTGCGGCTGTTCGGCTTCGGCCCCGTGGTGCCGGACGGATTCGGGATCGGCTACATCATCAAGGACGAGGGCTTCCAGTTCTGCGCGTCGTCGCGGCACCGCCAGACCGAGCGGTATCTCAAGAACCTCGAGTCGTACTTGCTGCGCGTGCAGGACCTGCTCATGCACGAGGAGGAGATCCGCTTCCCGCACTCCACCGCGGCCAAGAAGAAGGCCGTGCAGGCTTCGTTCAAGGGCTACGGATTCTTCGACGACGGGGGCCAGCCCACGGAGGTCAAGGCGCTGGCATCGATCGGAGCCGTCGGCAAACCGCTCATGTAAGAAGAAGAAGAAGCAGATGAAAGTACCTATAGGTGGCAAGAAGTTCGTAGTGACAGCGTGTGGAGTGTAATTCAAGTGGATCCGTATTCTCAACACTCTGCACTGCCGAAAACCTCAGTGATGGAGTTTCCTGGCGCTCAAGTCGCACGAGCGAGCACTGAAGCGGTTTCGCTGCTATTTCGACTGCAAAACGCCACGCTGGACTCAACTCGAAGGGGGGACCAAGCTGACGAGGAGGAGACAGAGAAAGCCGGCAGCGAGTTTCGAGTTTCGTAATGTAGCAGCTCCCGACGACAGCCCGAAAAAGCCCCAAGCGGATAAGACCGAGCTCCGTTGCCTCCCTGCCTTCGCCTTAACATGGAATGGGAGCCCCTACGCAGAAACGAACCAGGCCATCGCTGTCGCCACCTCAGCACCTGGTCGCCGCTGTAAATGGCATTGCGACTTGAAGGCTCCAGTCACTGAGTCTGATCAAGTCACGGGTGTTGGGGACAACGAGGAAGCCATCGCCTCCGTTTCGTCGGGTCAATCGAGTCCGAAACGCACACGCACGCGCGCGTGAGTGAGTGTTGCTCTCGGGGCCGCTCGGTGTTCAACCGCTGCGTACTGCCAGCCGGGCGGAGCGCGACAATGGCCCGCCTGCATCGACTCGAAGGTGATCCGTACTCGCATGCGCACGTCGACGCCTCAACCAGTACGGGCCCCTCCTTGCTGACTGTGAATCTCCCGTCGATCTCCGCTCCATCGCCGCTGGACGACGGCGACAAGAAGTTTATGCCCATGCCGCCGCAACGCAGTGGCAAGCCCCACTCCAAGAAGAACACGCAGTTGAGTGATAGCCGCATCCACTTGGAGCCGCTGCGTCCGCCGACAGCAGGTACCGGTGCCAGTGGGCGGGTAAGCAGCACGAGGCTCACGGTCAGCTCATCGTCGGGCAGAGTCTCCTGGGACTCGACGGTGATGGAACCAGGCAGCACCATCTCGGAAAACCTCAGCGCCTTCCAGGAGTTGGACCGCAAGCTGCAGTTCTACAAGACGCTGGCCGCCCTGAAGATGCGAGATGCGGCGCAGTCGGAGCAAGCTTTACAGAAGACGCTCACCTCGTTGCTGTATGCAGCGGCCACGGCACTGGATGCTACGGTTGTGGTGCTATACTCGCTCTCAACCGCTGAGGTTCCGGTGGTGAAGGTTGTAGCCTGTTCCACCTCGACTGCCGTGAACTTCCAAACCTCGCTCGAGAACTTCGCCTTACGAGGCCTGGTAGAACACTTCAGCATCCACGACGATGGAGCGCCTACCACGGGACCCGCGGCCACCTACGTCGCGTGCCTGCAAAACCTGGGGACGTACGATGTCGCGTGCGACGTGGACTCGGTGTTGGGCTTTTCGACTGCTTGCGTGCTGGCGGGAGTGCTGCCGGACGAGCACGGACGACCGCGTTTTGTGATGGAGGCGAGGAGTACTCAAGAAGGGCTGGCGTTCTCGAAGGAGTTCATGCAAGCCACGCTAACAGCAGTCGAGAACGCCGTGTATCCGTTCGAGCTACGGCGGGCTCTAGCGCGGCACACTCAGTCTCAAGCGGTGGTGGAAGAAGTGCTTTGGCACGCGGTGGGCCCTCCTCCAGATACGTCCCTGGAAAATGCAGACGCTGTCAACAGCGAGCGGGCAAGCCTTATTCGAGGGAAGTCGGAGAGACCTACCAATGCTGAGGCAGAGTGGTTGCACGCTCCAGATATCGGGCACTTGGCAGCGGAAATTACAGCTGCGGCGCCCGTTGTGTCGGGGGTCTGTCTGATCGAGCTTCACACCGACAGGCACAGCTGCAGTGTGCTTGCTAGTCACGGGCTGGGCTTCGAAGAGAGCCACAGAGAAGCTTTCTGTGCCCTCGTTGGCTCTACGAAGGTGCTGTTCCAGCGGTTGCTGGGGAGTACTCGGGCTCATGAACGCTTAGACCTTAGCGACGATGCAGCTTTGGGGTCTGCCCTGCACTTGGAGACCGACGTGGAGCACTCGCTGACGTTCTTGCCCGTACCTGCCAGCCGAGGAGCGAACCCGAGCGGTGTCCTTTGTCTCGTGTCAAGCTCCGCGGAGGCTCTGTCAACGTCGATGCTAGAAGTGGAGCCAGAGCTACCGCTTGAAATTCAGCTACAGCCCATCCTGGCAGCGATAGCGCTGGCCTTAGCGGCCAAACAGCGATCGGATGACCTGCGCGCGTCGACCAGACAAAAGCGGCAATTGCTGGCGCTGTGCCGCTCGCACTTCCTGGTGGAATCGGTTCGTGATCCCTCGAGCCTCGTGTCGTTGATCTGCGAGATCGGCAGTGCTGTGTTTCATACGGCCCACGTGACGCTCTACGTCTCGGACACGATCAAGCAAGAGCTCTGGAGTCTCAGCTCTCTCAGCAGTGTCAACGGGCTACGCATCCCATACGGACGCGGCATCGCTGGCCATGTTGCTGCTACCAAGAAAGCGTTGACAGTAGATCGGCCATACGAGGACCCGCGCTTCGACAGGTCTTTCGACGCCAAGTTCGGCTTCAAGACCGAGTGCCTGCTTACCCAGCCCGTGCTGGGCCGATCGGGCGAGACGGTGGGCGTGCTGCAGGCAGTCAACTTCGGCCAATTCCCTGCGGCCAGCCCCCCAGTCGCGCGCTATGATAGCGAGGTGATGACTGTCTACTTACGGCTCGTGGCCCATGCACTGCATGTGAACTCGTCGCTCATTATTTTCGCCAAGGTGCAAGCCGACTACTGGGCCAATCGTACCGCCCAGGAAACAACGCGAGAAGGAGGCGCGGTCAATGCTGAAGGCGAAGACAGCAGTGCTGCGGCTGGCCCGGGCAGTGCAGACATCAGTCTCGATGCGAAACTCGAGGTGGCTAGTGTGCACTCGCTGCTGGATTTGAGCGGCTTCGACGAGGCCAAGCGTATCCCTCGGAACAAGTGGAGCACGTTTGCCTACGCTTGCTGGGCTCTGGGGCGCTTTATCGCGCTACGTCGGATGGCCAGGTCGCGGCTGCAGCAGCTTGCCCAAATGCGTCGCGAGAGAGCTGAACAGGGTCAAGCTGATGACGATGAAGACGACAGTGACGACACGCAGGACGAAGGCGAAAAGCCCGTCGTTCGCGCTCGCGTCCGAAGTCGCACAGCTTCTGTCGTACGAGCGAGCCGCACTCACTCCCTCATCACGCGATGGCATCGGATGACAATGGGGCAGGAAGGCCTTGATCACGTGGACGAGCTACTGCGCGACAGCTTCGACCCTCTCACCAAGTCGATCTCAGAGCTGGAGAACTACTCGTACCAATTGTTCGAGGGGCTGGTGCTCATCGGCACCTTCCGCATCGAGGAGCACACGCTGCGGGCGTTTATCGGCGAGCTGGCCGGCAGATATCGCGACGTGCCGTACCACAGCTTCTATCACGGCTTCGACGTGGCTTTGGCCTCGTACGCGCTCATGCGCTCGGGCGAGGTGCTCTCGGTCATCAAGGAACTGGAGGCTCTGAGCTTGCTGATTGCTGCGCTGGGCCACGACGCGGACCACCCGGGCAATGACAATCAGTTTGAGGTGGACTCGAACTCGGCACTCGCGCTCTGCTACAACGACATCTCGGTGCTCGAAAACCACCACGCGGCCACGACGTTCTCCGTGCTCCGACGTAAGTTTCGTGCTTCATGCTGCTTGCTGTGGCGTTGGTAGCATGCCTAACCTCATTCGTTGTCGCGTGCTATTACCAGTGAAAGGCTGCGATATCCTCCGCGACCTGAGCGCCGTCGCCCGCGTGTCGGCTCGAACGCACATCGTGCGCTGCATTCTCGGCACCGACATGAAGCATCACACCAAGCTGCTGTCAGAGCTAGCCGTCGTTGGGTCCATCCAAGAGTTCGAGAACGTGCCCGAAGGTCGCCAGCTCATGCTCAACATGATCATCCACGGTGCGGACCTTGGGTCAGTGGGGCGGCCGCTGCGCGTGGCGCTCAAGTGGGTGGAGCGTGTGTGCACCGAGTTCACGCAGCAAGCGGAGCGGTCCGCCGAGTTTGGGCTCAACGTGCCGCCGCACCTGCTCAACCTGCAGGACGAGGCCACCCGCTGCCGCCTGCAGATGAACTTCATCGACTACCTCGTGGCGCCGCTCTGGGTGGCGATCAGTGGCCTCGTTCCAGCGGCGAAGACGACGCTCGACAACCTGCGCACCAACCGCCTGTACTTCAGCGAGCAAGCCACACTGCTAGCCGCCAAGACGCATAGCTAGTGTCCGGATCCAGGATAACAGATACCTAAGTTATTGTTCACGATTCATTTCATGTACTTGGCACGTCAAGTACCTTCTTGTACTGTGTGGCCGACTTGTCCAAGAGCCATCGCGTATCGGGCCAAAATAACAAAAGGAGCGGCCACTTGCATTAACGGCCGACGATGTGGGGCATCGGCCTCGCCTTGGCACTCGTGGCTGTGGGTGTGACCCTCATCGTGCTGGGGTTCCAGGCACAGGAGGCCGACCGCAAGGCGCAGGCCGCGGCGCTGTTCAAATGGGTGCCCAAAGCTACCGAAGACGTCACCGCCGTCAACTTCCTCAACTCATCGGGCTTCAACTACGCAATGGACGCGCCCGAGTTTACAAGCTTCTACCTCTGGAACCTCACGAACGCCGAAGACTTATTATCAGGCGGCGCAGTTCAGCCCGAGCTCCAACAGGTCGGGCCGTACACGTACGAGAAGCGATCGAGGAAGCTCAACGTGAATTTCCACGCCATCAACGACGACGCGTACGCCGCTGACAGCTACGGCGCCGTGAGCTACGAGGTGGCCTCCACCTACCACTTCTCCAGCGAGCGCTCGAACGGCTCCGAGAGCGACGTCGTCGTGACTCTCAACGCCTCGTATGTGCGCCACCTGACCAAGCTGCACGCCCAGACCGGCCGCTCGGAGAGGTTTCTCGCGGCCGAATTCGCGCACGCGCACATCCGCGACTACACGCGGCACTTACAGACCGAGTTCCTGGCTGCGACCAAGCTGCGAGCGCTGCGTGCGTTGCTCCCCGAAATGGTGGCGGACGTCAAACGCGAGGGCCTGGCGGCAGTGGTCAATCGGCAGCAAAGACGCATCGGAGACGCGAATCTCCCGGCGGCCCTGGTGCGGATGCATGCGGTGGCCCGAACGGAGCAGATCCCAGTCATGCTGCGCGACGTATTCCGCGACCAGGCAGACGTCGCAGTACCTGGGCTCATCGCGGCGCAGTACGCGCTAGCTCGACGACAAGCTGTGCCCCGAGTGCTAAGCAATCTCTACAATCGGCTGCTGGTGGAGGCCGTGCCAGCCTTGCTGGGCCAACAGATCGAGGCTCAGCGAGTGAATTTCGTGCCGCGCACCCTTGGATCACTGAACCTCAAGCTTCAGCGAATCGCGTTCCCGTACGTACTGCAAGAAGTCTTCGAGCGCGCGTGCCTTGAGGCAGTGCCGTTTGTCCTGCGCTCCATCAAGAGCGAGATCGTGGCTCGGGACATCGCCACGAACCGGGTGACAGCCGACGCCGCGAACCTGGCGGTGGTGAATCTCTGGCGACAGGTAGGCAGCACTCCGACGGACTTTGACGCGTGGATCGACGATAGCCCCACGGGCCAAGCGCGCACGGGCTTCGAGTTGCTGCCTGCTACATCAGCCCTACAGCTGAGCCTGGAGGTAGCGACCATTCTACTCGGCTCACTGCCGTCAAACCTGCGCTTCTCACTCGTTGACTACGACGCTACCCAAACTGCCGCCGATGGACTTGACGGCCCGCAGACAACAGCGGTGGGTTTTGCTATCTGGAAGCAGGTCGTGGCGCTCAACGAGACCGCCATTGAGTACGCGCTCGAAGGGGTCAACAATGATGTCGCTTTGGTAAGTGACTATCTCACTCGCGACCAGCTCATGGCGGTCCGCGACTACATCATCGCTTGGGCGCAGAGTGGCGTCGTGCAGCGCGATAGACAGCGGTTCTGGCGCAAGGCCTTTGCTAAGCGCACAGTCAACAGCGATTTAAGTGACCCTGACGTGGACTTGGATCTCGAGCAAGTCGGAGTTCAGTCGGGATTCAGCCTCCAGCCCTTGTCAGGTCCGTCAAGCGCGACGACAGTGAGCGTCGCCACAGCGCAGCAGCTCTGGAACGCGTCGATCGAGTTCGCTTTCGTTCATCCTGCGGGCTTCACGAAGTGGATGAATGTTGTCGATGGCGTGGAGACAGATACGAGTTCGGGTCTCCTAGCAGGTGTTACGGGCATGACAAGTGCCGAGGTGGACGCCATCTCAACGTGGATCAAGAGTCTGCTAGACGACGGCTTTATTCGACGACGAGCGCTTCTGCATTGGACGCACGGAACTTGCGTGACAGCGCTGCAGTTGCCACGCCAAGAAGGTTGTCTGCGATACGATCTGGAGCCAAACATCGACGGTGAGCAGCTCGGATTCGAGATGAACCCCGACGCAATGCTTGAAATCGGTTCAGGGATCTCTGAAGCCGCTCGCGAGGCGCTTTGGGACGTCGCGCAAGACTCCGTGTCCTTCCTTATGCCAACACACCCCTCCGACACGACCAAATACTACGGTCAGTGGCTGCAAGCGATGCGAACGAGCAACTACGCGCGCCTCATCGACGAGTCCCCGCAGCTCACAGCTCTCGCTGTTACCGAGGCGAGCGCAGAAGCTATTGGAGCATGGCTGCTAGGTTGGGCTCAAAACGACTTGAACAAACTCGCCGTCTACTACTGGTGGCTGCGGAGTACATGCTGGCCTCGAGACGAGGACAGCCCAACTCAAGTCACGTCTCAATCGGTTGACACGGGCCAATCCACATGCACGGAAACGCCCGATGAACAGGAGCAAACCACCGTCTCGACGCCGGCCAACGAGTCTCCGTTCTTCACAGACGCGAGGGCGTATCACGTGACGAAGGACACATGTCCGCCTACGGGGCCCCAATTTACAAGAACTAGGGAGACGTATACTCTCACCGCGCGTGTGTTTTCCTGCGATGTTGTGTCAACGGGCTTGGCGGACGATCTCGACGATGAAACAACCGGATTTGAGCTGGAGCCGCTCGTGCAGAACTCCGCGGATCGGATTAGTTTGGCCGCTGCGATTGTGTTGTGGGACCCCGAGAGTGAACTTTCATTCCGCAATGTTCAAGGCTACAAGAACTGGATCGAGCTAGCAGCACACATTAGTGGAGGGGCTACGGGAGTAGCAGCAGAAATTCAGGCTGTTGTCACCGACGTGAACGCTGCGACGACGTCGCTGTGCCAGGAAACTATCGAAGGTGGAGGGCCCAGCTCTGGGATCTTCAACGTGACCTTGTCCGACACGAGCTGCTCGCCTGTAACGACAACCCACGTCACGCAAGTTGCAGCCTGGGTGAATCAGCAAAGCGGCTCAGCTTGGGTGGAAAATACGGTGCTGGATCGGTGGCGACGAGGTGAAGCAGGAGGGCTGGACATCGAGCCCTATCGCGACGGTCTCCAAAGCGGTCTGGAGCTTACAACAGGCTGTGAGACGACGCTGGCATCACTGACAACGGACGAGTGCTCGACGATCACCACCGAGAACGGAACAAAGTACGAAGTCCCCCGCGAAGCTCTCAAACTCTGGGATACCTCACATGACGCGTCCTTCCTCACTGTCGACGGGTATGCGTTGTGGGATTCGTTGGCTTCAGCAGTTGAGAGCAGTGACACCGCACGTATTCAGACTTCCCAAGCAGCCCTCGCTAAACTCTGCGGCAGTGCTGGAGCTTCCTCTACGTGGGAGGTCTGGATGGAGCGCGTGTTCCAGTGGCTGGAACGATGGAAAACCAATGAGCATCTCGAGCGAGATGTTCTAGGCCATTGGCTGTACGCGCGCTGCCCCACGACGCCTAAGGTTGTTAAAGAAACAACTACAACTCCGCAGGTCTCCACTGTGTCTTCGTGCACGGCGTCGCAGTCGACAAAGTTTTCCACAAGTCTTGATGACATTCAGCTGCTCGCATCACGACCCGTTGCCTTCTTTGACGCGAACGTGGTGCAAGAAGCAGCTCTCGTTCGACCCAGCAAAACAGTCACAGTCGATGAGGACTGGACGTTGTGTGAACCATTGAAGCCCTCGGGTTTCACGCAAACGACCGGGTCTCGGCAGAGTAAAAGGGAGTATGAGGCTTGTAACTTGCTCAGTGTTCTAGCCGCGCCGGACCTGTACCCGCTCTCCAACGTCACGCACGTGGATGCAACGTTCGAGCTCAACCGATCGGTACCGGCAGATATCTCCATCGAGGTGGCTCAGAAGATATGGAGCTCGCAGTCGGCCTTCAGTCTCCTTGACTCCACTACTTTCTTTTACAAATGGTATCCAGCTATCGACAGATCTGCCGCCCTCCAAGCGCTTAAAGAGGACATTGACGCGCTCGTTGGGAGTTCATCGCCTAGTAATTTGTCCGCAGTCCAGGACTACCTCAAGCAGTGGGAAGGCAGTGACGCTGCAGCGACTATTGTCGCTGCCTCGTGGATCTCCACCGACGCCGCAAGCGTTGATGTGGACATCCATGAAGCCGGCGACCAGCGCGGGTTTGAGCTCTTCCGGAACGCTGCTTACAAAGGGTCAGCGAATACCCTGCCGCTGCCTTCGCTTGATCAGGCAAAGTTCTTGTGGCGAGCGGATAGTGCGTACTCGGTCGTCCGAAGCGATGGCGCTGTGGACGATGCCGGGCTTCCGACGGGCTTTCGAGCCTGGGAAGAAATGTACGACGGTGTGGACTACGAGTCGGAGCAGCTTGTAGCGCAGTACCCCCTGAAGAATCAAGTCACGCGCGCATCAGCTATGACTCGCGCTTTGAGCGCCTCGAAGCAGGCGTTGTTGCTGGCCGCCATGACGGCTGCAACGTCACTGACCGAGGCTCAAATCCGTGGCGTTGCTCGCTGGCTGTTCAACTGGGCCACCGACGACTCGCTACGAGACTTTGTGTTGGCGCAATGGGCAACGGGTGAAGCCTTTCGAGGCGAATCAACGCGGAGCTTGGACTTGGCCTCTCACTTGGAGCGATTGTACTCCTTTGTTGTCACCTCCGACATGGATCGCGATCCTTTTACAGCGGCTTCGGCCGTTCTGGCCGGTGCAAGCCGAGTATCGCTAAGGAAGTTGTGGGATGTTGGCACTACGGGCTCTCTTCTGGATCCAGCGAGTCGAATCGTGTGGTGCATGGTGGATGTGGCCGACAGCGACGGGAACACGAGAACGCCATGCGCACATTTGCTCGACGGCTACGGAGTGCTCGAAGATAGTGCGTTCGACGAGTTCGTTGCACTGGTCCAGCCAACGACCCCCAGCACTCCAATCGTTCAGTCATCAACAGACCTGAACGTTCTAGCGCTGGGGTTCCTGGAGCAGGCGCTGGGAATGACATCAGAGCAGCTCCAAGCCGTAGCGTATTGGTACCGAGGGGTGCCCGAGTCCTCGCTGTTTTTCCAAGTGTACCAGCTAGACGGGTGGAGTGCGGCACAGGCCAAGCCGTCCCAAGACCCACTTCGCTTTGGATATGAGCTGGCCTTCGTGCTGCCATGGAAGACTGAGGTGGTGGCCCGCAGTGTGTCGATTAGCGACCTCGTCCCGAACGTTGCAGCGCTGGGGGGAACCGAGAAAACAATTGGCGAGTGCACCAATTCTCTCTCGCTGCTTGTCACGCTTTGGGACGCCTCGAATCCTGCTTCGTTTCTCCATCCGACGGGGCTGTCGACGTGGCTCGCGTTCGCCCACGCTGAAAGCCTCGAAACAGACGTAATTGGCTCTGGGAATCCAACAGCCCAGGTGATCGACGACCAGCAACTGGCAGACGCCACAGTCTCCTGTCTGTTGCAACTCGTGGGGCATTGGCTTAAGTCGTGGTCCAGTCACCCCAGCGCTCGTATGTTTGTCGAGGAATTCTGGATTGCTCCGATCACGCAAGGGGTTGCATCGACTGGCCAGCTACTCCCGAGCGCGACTGACATGGCCAAGGCGTTCCCTTTGAACGAGTTGGATCTGCAAGCTCAAGAAGAAGCAAAGCTCTTCAGCACTACGGATTGGTGGGCAGCAGCAGCTCGCATCTTGCTGGACGTTGATGAATCTGTGGCGCTGGTGAATCCAGACGAGGGGTTTGCCCTATGGCGGACACTGTTGGCCGCTTGCTTTTCATCGGATCGAACGACGGGGAACTGCCGAGCGCCTGACGAGTCTGTTCACTACGAGGCTCACAAGACGCAGGCTCTCGCAGTGTTGTCACGCTCTCTGCTGGACCGCATTGTTACTGTATCGTCGGCACTACCAGCGACCAGTGACGAGACCCTGCTGGCCTACACGACCTCCATGATCTCCTCTGAGATCGTCCCTTGGCTGACCGCTTTGCTGGACCACACT
This sequence comes from Phytophthora vignae f. sp. vignae, assembly GCA_016169955.1. Lineage (NCBI taxonomy): Eukaryota > Oomycota > Peronosporomycetes > Peronosporales > Peronosporaceae > Phytophthora > Phytophthora vignae. The sequence goes on from JABJUM010000017.1 coordinate 462,471, forward strand.
GAACTAGAACAATACGTTGTTGATCGCGTACGCCTAGCTAACGGCGACGAAGACAGCACTACAGGACCGTTGGGGTTCTTGGACTTGGCTGCGGTCCAGTTCATCAATGGCAGCTCCACTGCAGCCAGTTACTCCGTGTTCGACACAAGCTCTGGCCACACCATTCTGGACGACAATGGGACTCGGTCGGAGCGGTTTCCACGTACGGCATTCGTGTTTGACGCTCCGAGTGGCGCAGTCGTGCAGCAAGCCAGCACTTTCTCTCCAGGATTCGGCGAGTTGAGTGCGTTCTGCAGTGAAAGTGCGCGGGACCGTCACTTTGCCTACGACGCGGATGTCACGTGCAGCTTCGGGACGGAGTACACGCTCTCAATCAGCGAGACCCACGCACTCTGGACTGCGTTTGGGTTTAATGACACGACCGTGTGGACGTGGCCAACGCGTAGTGTTCCCGTCAGTCTCTCGGAGAGCGGGGTCCCTCCTCCTTCTGCGCTGCCGAGTACGTTCCGAAGTGCGTTGCTGTTGGATGCGTTCCTGGCTCAACCATTTGAGACCACGTTGGAGTGTGAAGTTCTAACGTTGACAGTTATCGAAGCTTACGATGGTGAGTGGAGTGAACAGCAGAAGCAGCAGATTTGTGTGGATCGATCGGGCGAAGCAGACGTTGTGGGGCTGGCAACGGTATATCTGCGTCTGCCCGGTCTCGAGGCGTTCAATAACAAACCGGTCAGCTTCGTGCACGATATGCAGGCTTACTTGCGGTATGCGGCCACCAAGTTCGGGTTTGAGCCAAACATCCTCCTATTGCCCCCGAGTCCACCGCAGCAGGAAGCACCTCAATCGTCATCTTTGCGCTACCCGGCAGGCGGGTACTTTGCTGCATCAACGGTATCCCAAGTGTTGTTCGCATCACCTCCAAGCGAGGCGGGCGATTACCCCGATACAACTCCGTTGTGGCCCAACGCTACGACGACTGAGCGTGGGGCGTCGGCATTCGAGTTCGTGCTCCCGTCGGAAGACAACGCAGCGCTGTACAGGAAAAGCAAGAGCGTCGTGGGGCGACTTGTTGCAGTTGACAACACGACGCTGATGAACGCGTGGGGCGAGGACGTGGAGCTTGGCGCCGTGCGGGTGACGGATGGCTCGCAGTTCACGACGGCGGTGCTCACGGGCCAGGGCGAGAACACTGCCAACTCGGTGGAGTTCCCGCCCAAGAAGCTCTACTTCTACTGGGGATACGCGCGTCGCGTGGCTCAGATTTCGTTCGACAGCAATACGACCCGCTTTGGCCTCTCGATGATGCGGTACACTGTTGACTGGACGCAGCCATCGCGCCTTCCGACTGGAATCGTCTCAAGCGCTGCACCGGCCTCCCGTCCGAGCCTCAACATGAGTTTCCTCAACGACGATCTGCCCCTCATAGTGCAAAACAGCTCGAACCCAGAGAGCCCAGCGTCGGTGTTTGATGTCGACCCTCGAACTGGCGCAGTACTGCACCGTCGACTTGTGTGGCAGCTCACGGCGCAAGTCGGAGACTCCCAAGTGCTCGACGTTTGGCACTCGGATCTGGCTGCGGGGTGGCTTCCGATGTTGTGGATCGAGGAGGAGGCCGGTCTCTCCGACGCGGCGTCCGCTTCGCTGGTAAATCGCGGGCCGCTGTCTGCCAAGACGCTGTTCATTCTGGGGGTTGTGGTGGGGTCCTGCTCCATCGTAGTGGGCTGTGTGGTAGCCTACATCTCGATCCGGCGAGCCCGACTGGTGCGAATGCAGCGCTTCCACTCCATCGTCCCAGAGGCGTCTGCAACCGCGGTCGTGAACGGCGGAGAAGAAGACGGCGTACTGAAGAGCGCGTGCACTGCGGAAGACGGCAAGGGAGGCGTAGTCGACGGGTCAGCGGAGGGCATGCAAGCGATGCTGGACCAGACGGAGGGCATCGATAGCGGAGATGCCGAGGATGCACATGAGATCCGAACCGAAGAAACCACGAGAGCGTGGCTGCATCGCGCCCCAGAACAGTGAGTGCGTGAATAAGTTAGAGCAATAGCTGCACAATTGTTCCCGATGCTTCTTGAGGCCGTTGCCGTTAAACACCGTGGCCCGGATGCCACAGGTTGGAGTTGGCCGTAGGTGTAACGTGTGACGTGGTGAAGAACGCAATGCCCTGTACATACAGTATGGACTTCGCGTTAGACGCCTGCAATGATGTCGGACAGTGTTCACTGCTCGTCTGCTCCTGGCCGGCGCCACCACCAGCGCAACCCCGCAACGAGGGCCCTCTGTCTGGCGCCATGTACGACGACGACCTGCCCCGCTACGTAGCTGCCACCTGCCGCTGTGAGTGAGATTGAGACGCAACTGGCATCGCCAAGGATCTGCGTGAGGATCTGCACTATAATAGAGCCAAACGGTCCAGCAGGACACCCTCAGATTGACCGGATCGCAGCTGTGAAATAGAAAACGACTTGGTTCCCTTTTTGCCCCTGGCAGAAGTCAAATATCTGAACGACCGAAGGAAGCAAGAAGGGGGAGAGCTCGGCTCAATCGCTCGCCCACAGACTGGCACTGCAGGCAGGCAGGACACATACAATCGTTTCAGCTTGGTGGCGCCCCTGGACTCCAGGGCTGGAGCGAGAAGGAGACCGCCGTCTTCCCCGCAGTCTGTCAGCATTCCGAGGATTGCCAGCTGCTAGAGAGCGCGGCCAAACGCTTCCACTCTTATTTCTTCGCGCCGCCGCCGCCGACGAGCTTCCTCAGCAATTGCTCCCATCTAGTGTGTGTTTCGTCCGCAATTTTAATTGAGTTTCGCGTTCGAAATTGAATTTAATTCGGTTTCATTTGCGAACGAAATGAACGGGATTAGGCGCGACACTGATCAGGCCCGCGAAGGGCTAACAAGACCGATGGGGATGATACTGAGCATGGATGCTTTCAAGTGCAAACAAAGTGTACTCATGGGAAGTCGCGACGACACGAATTTATTAACTTAAATCAAAATTGTACTCAAAAACTTACTCGCCCTGATAGTCGAAGGTATCATGAAGGAAGTAGTCCAGGTTTTCTTGGACCAATCGTAAATGTAGTCGACCACCAGTTTGTTGACGAGGGCTTGCGTCACGATGTATGACATCAAAGGTTGTCCATCAGTGTCTTCGGCATCCGTTTGCAGCATCTCCACATCTCCACTGTTCAGACTCCTTCGCCGCGCCGCCTCTTCCGCACGCTCTTCAGAAGCGCGCTTCCTCTTCTTCTTCTCCACAAGCGAGTAGCCATCACACTTCGTTAAGTGGCTCTCGAGCTTGTGTGGCTTCGGGTTGGCAATCACAGCAGAACAGCGCTGACACTTCACGCTTCTATCAGCACCTGGTTCTTCGAAAAGCTTCCAGACCTCGCTTTTTGGTCGCCCTCCTGGCATTGCTGCTCCACGAATCCAACATGTTAGTGCACGCCATGGCCAGCTCCTTCGCCGCTTCACCCTCACCGTAGGTCTTCCTTGGTCTGCGCAGGAGTCTTTATGGTCGGCGCGCCCTTGGAGTGTCCCCACTGCGTGCGGAAGCGGTGCGCGAGTGCGCGCTGAGTGCGGAACGAAGTTGAAGTGCGAGTGCGCACTCGCGCCCAGAGTGAATGCGGCGAGCAAATTTTTAAAATACCGTCTAAATATAGAGAAATAATTCTTAAAAATGGCATACTCGAGTTTTTTCGACGAAACTCGAGCATTCGTTCGCAAAACACGTGTTCTAAATGGTTTCGATTGCTAAACTCGAACTAAACGAAACGAAACTAAACACACACTACTCCCATCGCAACGCTGCAGCACTTCACTTGAGATACTGCCGCTGCTCCACGGACCGCTGCCGCCACCCGAGCGAGAGCTGCAGTCGCAACGCGACTCGGACGTCGCGCGTCAGCTGACACGGCGCTTCGCTCGCATGGTGACCTTGCGACATCGCCAGCGGCACCCGCCGACCGAGCAGGCTGCCAGCCGCGGCGAGCACCGTCGGCGCCACCACGCGCTGAAGCCCCGGAACTGCGCGTCGAGACGCCGCCAAGACGCGCGCCGCAATCACCGTCGTGGCGAGATTGAAGCTGAGCCCGAGCCGGAGGACGCGAGCCTGGACGCCTCCATCCGCTCGCTGCAGTCTCACATCGCGTCGCTGGAGCGCTCGACGCTGCTGCGCGACTCGGCCACGCTGCTCTGGCGGGCCAACAGCTCGGCCGTGGCGCTCGACCTCACGCGCGAGTACTTCCTGCAGTTCGCGCACGGCTACGACCCGGCGGATGGCGCGCGCAGCAGCACAACCGACCGCTTCATGGCCAGCGTCTTCCGGCAGGACATCCTGTGCCGGGACTTCGAGGGCGTGCAGGCCTTCATGGACCAGTGGGAGAAGTACACGACGTTCCACCAAGGACTGACGCTCCAGCTCAACTCGGCGCGGCTCGTGGACATCGATGATGACTCGCGCTGTGCCGTGGCCGTGTACGCCACGGGCGAGATCGGCGTGACGTTCACGGAGGACACGCTCAAGTTCCTGTACCCGGCGCTCTTCACGCAGTCGCAGCGGGACTCCAACGAGCGCGACATCGTTGAGAGACTCGTGGGCAGTCGCGGCTGTCTGCCCATGGAGCTGGTGCTGCACTTCGACAGCGAGGGCCACGTCTTCGCCTTCGAGTCGCGCGTGAACCTCGTGTCTACACTACTCAAGGTGCTGCACAGCCCCTCGGCCGCCATCCACGTGCTTCAGTCGTCGATCATGACTGTCGATGGGCACTGGCAGACGGCGTCGGACGCTGCCGAGGCCGCCCGCCGCGAGCGCATGTTGCCGAGGCAGCTGCTTTAGCTCAAAACCTGCGGCGAGTAAATGTAAATGTAGTGGTAGAAGTAAAGGGAAGTTTGGACGGGTATGTGCCAGCTATTGGAGACACGAGGGCGGTAAGTGCGCCACATCGGGTACTATGATGCTGGTTTTGGTCTGCTCTTGGCCCGCGCGCGCTCTGCAGTGGGAGACCCGCCGAAATCACCGTTGAGAACCAACAGCCGACGGGTAGCACTCATACGATCGAGGGAGACGAGCTCCATGAGGCCCACACACCTCCACGAGGGAGGAGAGACAGCGCCGCGGGCCAGGACAATGAATCTACTGTACACGCAATATTCCCTCAGAGAGAAGATAGAGCTATCAGCGTGTGCCTAAGGCACACTCCACGAGATCAAGTGGACACCGCTGGAAGGCGGTGCTGGAACGACTTGTCGAGTTTCATCACGGGGAAGATAGGCACAGAGGCTTCACTACAGGTAAATCCCATCAAAGACGGACACTAGACTTGGAGCTTCGTCGGGCAATTTGCCAAATGAGCTTTTGGCAATGAGTGGCTGCCCGTAACCTGCCAAACATGGTTGAAAACCGATAGAATGATGTGCTACACACCAAATGTATCGGGTTAGGGCGTCGCGCCTACACTTGCGGAGCTGCAAGTGACACGCATCGATACGATGGAGGGGTCTCTGGGCGGCGCGACGATGGCCGGCATGCCGTCGGCCGAGGTGGAGAAGGTCAAGGTGGCGGTGCTGGCCGCGGGCGCCTTCGGCATCGCCATGTCGACGCTGGCCGCGCGCCGCAAGCACGACGTGGTGGTCTACGCGCGCGACGCGGACGTGGTGCAGGCCATCAACGAGACGCACCGCAGCCCGCGCGTGTTCCCGCAGTTCGAGCTGCTGCCCAACATCCGCGCCACGACGTCCGTGCGCGAGGCCACCGCAGGCGCCAAGATGGTGATCGTGTGTCTGCCGGCGCAGCTCACGCCCGACTTCCTGGCGCAGCATCGCGACGACATCCCGGCCGACGCCGTGCTGGTCGTCACGTGCAAGGGGCTGTACCTCAAGACCAAGCAGCTGCTGGCTGAGCCGATCCTCGAGGCGCTGGGCCGCGACCAGCCGCTCGCCTTCCTCTCGGGCCCGTCCTTCGCGCTGGAGCTCATGAACAACGCGCCTTCGGCCGTCGTCGTGGCCTCCACGCTGCTCTATCACGCCGTCTACGTGCAGCGCCGGCTGTCCACCGTCGACTTCCGCATCTACAGCTCCCAGGACATCGTGGGCGTGCAGCTCGGCGGAGCGCTCAAGAATCCGCTGGCCATCGGAGCCGGCATGGTCGAGGGCGCCGGCTACGGCATCAACACGCTCGCCGCTTTTGTCACGCGCAGCTCGCTCGAGTTGCAGAAGCTCTGTCTGGCCATGGGCGGCCAGCCGATCACCATCTCGGGGCTCTCGGGCATCGGCGACCTCATGCTCACGGCGTTCGGCAGTCTTTCGCGCAACCGGACGTTTGGGCTGCGCCTCATCCAGGGCGAGAAGGCTGAGGACCTGCTGCGCGAGACCACCGTCGAGGGCGTGCCCACGGCCGAGGTCGCCGTCTACTTCGCCGAGCAGTGCGGCCTCGACCTACCAATCTTCCGCACTGTCAACGCTATGATCAAGGGCCACGTCAAGCGTGAACAGCTCCAGGAGGTGCTCATGAACCGGCCTTTGAAGTCCGAGACGTGAGTGCAACCAACACACACGCGCCAAAACTGCCTGACCGAGTTTAGTTAAGATTCTTTTGTATGTACTCCGTCTCTACGTCTCACCCGAGATTGTAATTGAATGAAAACTGGCTGAAGCGCTTGCTGAGGGAGTTGCCCGTCTCGGCGCTCGGGTCGTACGCCGCTGACGGCGGACCCTCGTCGATGAACTCGGGGTCCACATATCGGGTGTCAGTCTCGCCGCTGAGCTTTGGGGTCCAGTGGGCCTTGACTTCTCGCCGCAACAACTTGTCCCAGTCGATATGCCTGAAGAACTTGCAGCGTTTGATGGCCTCCACGCCGCCCATGCGCTCTGACCCGAGTCGCTGCTTCGGGTCCTTGCACAGCAGCCCCTTCACGAGGTCATACGCGTCGCGTGGGAAGTCCGCGGGGAATACCACCTCCGAGTACGCGATGTGGCTTAGCATCTTGTGCTCGTTCTCATCGTAGAAAGGTGATTCACCCACGAGCATTTCGTACTGCATCAAGCAAAAGAGGAAAAGTTAGCAATCGGCTGCAAGGTTGGCCCACAAGCAGCAAAGAAAGGAAAACGTACGATAACGACGCCGAGGCTCCACCAGTCGTACGCTTTGCCGTAGTTACGGGATCCGTCCGCAGACTGCGCCAGTGCTTCTGGGGCCACGTATTCAGCCGTACCCGACAGCGTCTTGACGCCAAAGCTGCTGCCGTAAATGTGCTGCTTGGACAGCCCAAAGTCGACCACGCCGATGTGGCCCTCCGAATCAATCATGACGTTGGATGGCTTGAGGTCGCGATAAAGGATGTTGAGTTCATGGAGGTACGAGATGGCCAGCACGAGCTCTGCTCCATACAGCTTGGCGTCCTTCACTCCCAAACGGCCCTTCATATTCAGGTGATAGAAGAGATCTCCAGCAGCATAGTACTTCATGCCAAGGTACAGGCGCTCGTTGGTCTGGAAGGCGAAGACAAGGCCGCAGATGTACGGGTGGTGAATGCGCTGCAGAATTTGCCGCTCTTCCATCGCGTTCTGAACGTCAGCCTGGTCCATGTTGGTCTTCTTGATAATCTTGAGGGCGAACACTCGGCCGTCCTTCTTGAAGCGCACAAGCATCACGGCACCGAAACTGCCCTTGCCCAGCACACTCAGCATCTCAAAGTCCTGGATCGTTAGCGACTCTGCCCTCTCACTTTCTGCCTCGGACAGCGTCTCGGATACGCGCGTCTGCTGTTCTTGCTGCGTCATTTGTTGCTCCATTTGCTCCTGGTGTTTCGTGTAGTCGGTTGTGTCCACAAACTCTTCGCCCTCCGTGATTCGAAGCACAGGGGCTCCACCGCCGGCGGATAGAGGGACGGGTACCGTAGTCATACTGCTATCTGATATCGACGGCGGAATCGAAGACGGGCACGGCGACGGCACTGGGGGCGGCATGCCCGGTGATGGCTCGCCAACAAACGTGCTCGTGACGTCGACGGAGGGCAGGAGTGGGGGCGTCACGACAAGACCGTGCTTTGACTTTGAGCTACTTGGCGGGGGAATTGATACCGGCTCCGTGCTCGGCGACGGAAGTGGTTCGGCAATAGATGGAATGCCCAGAATGAGCTGACTCAGAGGGCGGCGGTCGTGGTTTGCCTGCGCTTCAGCGTGTGCTCGAGCTTGAGCCTCTTCGAGGCTGGTCACGGAGTCCCTGGCTGGGATCTGTGTAGATGGCGGTGCGCTGCTCGATGCCACCTCCTGTGTCGGGGTCGATACACTCATAAAATAGTGTTCCAGCGCCACTTGTACGTCTCCACCAGCGCCGTCCAAAAAGTTGGCTAGTCGGTCACGAGACACATCTGTACCAATGATGTTTGCCATTTGGTCGATCTTGGCGTTTGTGAGCTGGATCTCGTCGGAGATGGAGTCCTTCCGCCGCTGCAGGCATTGTCAGGAAGAGCGTCAGTAAAGTGCCCTCTTGAATTCAACCGAGACAACAAGCCCACGTACCGAATGGTTTTGCTCGCGAAGGTTGATGCTGCCCGTCGACATGGGTGTGCCCATGACGCTGATTGTCAGGTGGTTAACATCGACCGGGTCGTCGGGTTTCGGCAGACTCTTGAGTGCGTTCTGCGTCAGCTTGGCGTATAGATACAGGCGCTGGTTTGCTCTATCCGACAGCAACAGGAAAGAAGAAGAAGCAAATGCAACGCATATCGTTAGTACGATCACTCACTCACACGCAAGCAAGACCTAAAAGGAACCTTACGTTTTGATGCGCTCGAGGCCGAGGAAGCAGCGGTGCACGTTGGTGTTGTAGCTGCTGATGCCGACGGGCCGCTCGTCCTTGCGCACGATCTCCTTGTCCTTCCACTTGTAGCTCGTGAGGAAGAAATAGTCCCCGGGGGCCAGGTTCTTGCCCAGCGGCAGGCCTCGGATCACGAACTTGTTGCGGTCGTCCTCGGACGGCGCCTTCCACTGCAGCATCTTGTTGAGCGAGCTGGCCTTGAGCCACAGACCGTTGCACTCGAGCGTGACGACATCTCCGTTGGCGAAGTACGGCCTCTGCGTGGCCGGAGAGGGCATCCCCAGGAAGGTTCCGGTGCGCCAGCCGCGCTTGCGCAGGCGGATGGTCAGGAACTTGTCGTTGCTGGGCGTGAGCATGTCGTAGGCCGGGTCACCCCTCGTGAGCGTCGCGTAGTAGGCCTCCGACTTGCTCACCATGCCCTCCATAGCGCGCGGGTGCAGCGTGAGGCTCAGTCCCGACTGGATGCTGGGAACGGCGTCGACTGCCACGGGCCGCTGCGGGACGGCGGAGGCTGCAGCGGCGGCCGCGGTGGGGGACGCCGCCACCTCGGCGAAGTACCAATTGAGCGCTGCGCTCACGTCGAAGGCGCAAGCGTTGAGGCACGTGAGGATGACGCTCTGCGACACGTGCTCGCCCAGGATCGTGCGCATTAGCTCCACGTCGCTCTCGGCCGACGCCGGTGCGCTGGAGGCCCCAGCGTGCATGGCGTGCATGGCGGCAGGCAGGCAGGCAGGCAGCCAGCTACAGGGGGTGTTGGCGTCGATGTCCTGCCGTGTCTGAGTATGGAGCGCGATAATCGACTTGGGAATTGTATGCGTAAAATTTCGACCAGTGAGCGGCCGTGTAGCCATGTCCGCCGTTTGGGGTCGCTTTGGTAGGCCGGATGTGGCGGACTCGGCGGAACACGAGCGACCGGGACGCGCTGACGCTCGTGGTGCACGGGCCCGAGTTCCGCAATGGGGAGCTGCTGGTGCTGAACCCGGACATCTTCCCGGAGGTGAAGCTGCACGACCTGGTGGAGGTCGCGCAGCCCGAGCGCGCGCACCCGCGGCTCGTGCTGTCCGTCGAGTCGCTGGCGCCCGTGCGCGGCAAGCTGCAGGTGAGCGTGGCCCGGGAGATCGCGGCCCAGTTCGGGCTCGAGGCCTTTCGCTCCGTGACCGTGCGGCGCGTGGACCAGCGCGACGTGTGCGTGGACTTCGTGGAGCTGAGCTTCAAGGACCAGTTCCTGTCGAGGGCTGACATCTGGCGCTGCAAGGTCACGATGCTGGGCCAGTGCGTCTACGTGGGGCGCACAATCGAGTGCCTCGGCATCCGCTCGCAAGTGGACGCCGTCCTGGCTGACAACACGCAGCTCAGCTGCGGCGTCATCGGAGACGCCACCAAGATCGTCGTACGCTCGAGGTCCAGTCGCCTCTTTTGGCTCGTGCAGATGAGCACCGAGATGTGGGAGTTCGCGCCCGACGGGGAGATTTACTACGAGAAGCTGCTCAACCGGCTGCTGCGCGTGCTCATCGACAAGTGGAGCGAGAGCTCCGTGAGCCACTCGGTCACGATCATCGCCTTCTCCAGGAGCTTCTACGACGCCAACCAGTTCCCCGACGACTTCGACCCGAGACGAGCTCCTTTCTCAGATCCTCGACGACAGGGCTTCGGCCCGGGCTGCGGCGCGCCTGGCATCAACATGGCCGACGGCTACGGCCCCACCATCCACGTCGACCCCGTCTCGGGGCGGTACTACGAGGATTTCTACAAGGTGGTGGTCATGAACTTCACGGGCCCCGACTGGAGTCGCTTGCTGCTGCTGCTCAAGAAGGAGTTCGCCAGCTACTACGAGATGCACCGGTGGCGCACGCCGGAAGAGTTCTCGGCCGCAAAGTACGAGATCTGTCGATGTCCCAAGCCTGCCAACAACACCAGCACTAACGCCGAAAAGGCGTCCAAGGAGAGTACCGGTACGATGCTCACTACCGACACAGACAACGCTGACGCCTCTGACTGTGGATGTGAGGATGTGTATATCAAGTGGACGAAGTTACCGTCGGGGGTGCCGTCTCGCGCTAAGGACGGCAACATCTTGGAGGCCATCAATGTGACGTTGAATGTGCTGGACAAACACTACATGGATCGCGACCTAAGCCGCACAGGACAGGGCATCGTCATGATGACGGCTGGTTGCAGCATTTTCAACGTGGATCGGAAGCTGGCAGAGATTACAGAGCAACGCATGATGGACAACGGAGTGGGGATGGACATGATCTCGCTGACAACGCCGCCGTTGCACGTTGTTCCGCTGTTTATTTACCGCAACCTGTCGACAGGAAAGCCTGCTGCAGGTCTCAACCCTGATGCTTCCAGCTTCGCGCGCAAGCTCTCCTACAGCGAGGTTTCAGGTGCGAGTGAGGATCCAAAGTCGCTGGAGACTGCGTCTTCCTTCCATGGAGTCTCAAGTTTGATGTCTACCTCTCAGCCCAAGAGCCCCGAGTGGGTGCGAGCTGGTAGTGAAGTCCTTCGCCGCTCGTCGACTCCAGCAAGACTCAGTGATTGCTTTACTTCAGCTGATCCAAGTGGGGATTCGCCCGAGAAACTTACGTACGACGTACCGCACTGGGTGAACATTACATTCTTGGACTTTGGGTGTGGCTGCGGACGATCCAGTAACATTTGCATGCCGGTTGAGCCTCCTGCGCCTTCGAGTCCAAACCAAAACAGCCCAAGTGCTCACCGTGGATGGCAGTCATGCGAGTGCCAGATCAAGCGAAACCAGCAATTCGACCCGCTGCCATCGTTTCGTATGTTCGACGTCACGTCGCCGTCCGAGAAATTGGAGTTCCCCGTGACGCTGCGGAATCTGATGCGCAGAACCTCGCAATACGCGCCGAGCTTCGGGCTCAGTGCTGCCTCCACTTGTGAACGAGGTGAAATCGAACAAGAAAACTCCCTCAGCGAGACCGGAGACGTGTCCGTCACAGCCGGAACGCCCTTGTCAATCAGGATCACTGGTAGTCAAAGCCGCTTGTTATTCGAGACGAGCGAGCTCCCCGACTCGGCATCCTCTGCACCGCCACCAGAGCAATTGCAGCTTAGTCGGTCCCCTGACTTTGACCCCATTCTCGCATCGGGACAACTGCGGTCCGCTACTAACCTCAGCGCCAGCCTCCACGCGCGAGCTGCACTCAAGGAATACGATGAAAGCGTTTTCGCCCCTGTTGTACGAGACGGTGAGTCTGCCACGGCGAGGAGCTCGCGAGAGCGGCGACTTGGTTTTGTCCCTCTGGAAAGCCACGACGAGCACGACAGCGCCACGAGCGCCACCATCGGTGGATACGGGGACGGCCATCTCGAGTGGTTTCTCCGTAATGCAAAGAAGGAAGCGGATCGAACGAGAGAACGCAGCAACAGCGGTAACAGCACCAGCTTCCGGAAGGAGAGCGCTTTCCTTCCCAGTGAAAGCACCAGCATGATCCAAACGCTGATCTCGCCGCGGAAACTGAAACCCAACGGCAACTCGCCGAGCAAAATGTTCCTGACCACGCTTCCAGATCGCAGTCAGCAGAATGGCGGCCATTCGTCTGGAATCCCTATTACGTCTCGCTCAGTCCCGAGGGCAGACGCCAACCCCTCGTTCTCGCTGGAAGTGATGTTGAGCAGCTCCATGGAGCGTCGGCGCAACATGAACTTTGCAACGAAGTCATCTTTGTCGGCTAGTCGCACTCTGTATGGCACCCCCGGAAAGAGTCGAGATGATGGGTTTCGGCCGCTAGCACGAGCCTCGACCATGACCAAGGAACTACCATCGACGTCTGGCCGCTCTCCGGTGTATTCCTCCCCAACAAAAGACGGGTTCGCAGCAGGTAAGCTCACGAGCAATCAGCGGCGCCTCAGTAACCCAGGATCTCCTCCAGGTGGTCTGCGCAGAAACCAATCCGAGTTGTTTCGGCCGTCGTTGATGCCTGGGAGCCTGAGCTTCAAGGCCTCGTCGGCTACAGATTTCGCTATGGCGCCCATTGACCACAGAAAAGCGGCTGTTAATCCGTTCCGGTACTCCCAAGGCCAGGTCTCCCAGCGTTTATCAAGCGACCGAAGGCGATGGAGTCACCTCTTCCCCGTGTCTAACCACGTGGCCCATCGTCCATCGAATGAGGTGTCAGGAGAAGTTGCAACACACGACAGCGAGCCCATATTCCTTGGGCCAAACTGGACAAGTCTAACGTCACCAGCTATCCTGCCGCTGACAACCGACCACTTCCCGTCCCCGCAAGAATTGCGCCAAGGTTACACCGAAGCATTTTACACGGTGACAATCCCTACAACCGCGACGCAGACTCCAGCGATCGAGTGCGTGCCGCGATATCGTAACCACGACGAACTATTGATCGAAATGATCTGCCAGCGGCTAGCGCGCGACTTTCAGCTCGTGTCCAGTTGCGATTCCACTGCGTCCCTCATGGGTAGTGAGTCGTCTCCCGAGAGCCGACGAAGAGTGTATCACCTGAGCATGGGGCATCGCATCCACCAGCTCATTTATGACGCAGAGCGACAGACCGTCGAAGTGAAGAGGTTCGTCCAGCGCGAGCCGCATGACCCCGAAGTCGCGTACACGTCGTACAACTACTCGCTCTGGGTTGGTCTCACTCAGTCGTTCCAGCCGCACCAGCAGATTTTCCATCGGTACCCGCAACCGGAAGATAACTGGAATGCCCTGGACAACCTCCTTTGCGGATACCTTGATGACATGGCAGATACGATGAAATGCCGGCGGATCCGGTTTGCTATCGTGCCCCCCGTGATCTCGAAGGGTGCTGGCACCGAGTCCCCGACAGTCTACGCAGCAAAGTTTACAAAGTTCATCGAGTACCTGCAGTCGCGCGTTGCCCCTTCGGAATTTGGCGATCTCGAGAACATCACTATCAACTTGATACTGGAGCGACCGGAGGCTTCACAAGAAGCTGGGAAAGCTCCACCGCTGGGAGGGAACCGCATGCTGAGCTTCAAAATGGCTTGCAAGGCGACGACGGCATCGTCTTCTGGCGCGAAATTTGAGGACTCAAGAACTGAGTGGGTGATGATGCGTGTGGAGGAAACCATGGATATCTCTCGATGTTTCCACCTCGACGTGCGCTGGCTGGCTTGCAGCGGAATTGCGGCTGACGAGTTCGTTGGTACTGTCCGGCGTCGTGCAAAGCAGGCGAGGTTGGACCTGCGTCGTGTTCCCGAGTATTCGAGCGTCTCGCGCGTGCAGATCCATCCTCTGATAGCTTCGGTCTTCCTGCCACTCCCCGTCCAAGTTTCAGAGTCTTTCGTCGCAGCGCTCACTCAAACGCTGGACTTCGTGTTGGACGACGAGCGGATTGCGGATGGCAGCGGCATTGGCTATGGGCTTGGGATCGACCAGGAGACGTCGACAACCAAGACGAGGACGATACGTGGACACCGCCGCTCGCCCTCAGCTAACGCCAGGATGCTGCTTGAACGATGGCAGCAGCGCGGGTACAAGCAGTTCATCCACAGACGCGTGCCTGTGTTCGTGCGCGTCATTCACGACGGTCTCATCTGGATCCCAGGCTACGACTACGATCGCAAGGGCGACGGTGCATCAAGTGTGACTGCCACCGAGACGTTGTTCCGCGAGGTGTGCGCTACCATCGAGTCGCAGTGTGGCGAAAGCCCAGAGGGCAACGTGAGTCTCTGACTCGAACGGTAGTTGACGGCAAGTTATGCCCCACTGCGGCCGCGGACATTCAATTACGTTACTTCCATCCATTCTTCTACTACATAGACTGCTTGAAACCCTTACACAAACTGGGCGTGTTCCTTAGCACTTGACGTCGCTCGGCTCGCCACTGCAGCTGCCGGAGCCGCCCTTCACCGTGATACCCGAAAACGTCCAGCCCGAAACCACCTTGGGGTTGACGAGGATGTCGTAGATCTTGTCGGCGGTGCCCGACAGCCCGGACACGGTGATGTCCGAGATAGTCACCTCGCTCGTCGCGGAGCCCGTGTATCCGCCCTTGTCCTTGCTGTAGTCCGAGTGGATGACGATGGCGTTCTTGACGTTGGACAGCGTGTTGCCCGTGTACGTGGCGCCGGTGACGGCCCCCTGCTTGCCGACGATCGTCTTGATGCGGATGCCGTTGACGCTGTCGATGATTTTGTTGTTCTTGACGGTGAGGCCGCTCACCGTGTCGGACTCCGTGACCGAGTCGCCGCCGAGCGAACCGATCGAGATACCGTGGCCACCGCTGCACGTGTTCCCCGTGAAGGTCGTATCGTTGCTCGACTGCATGGCGAGGCAGTCGTCCTGGTTGTAAACCGTGCAGCCGGAGATCGTCAGGCGGTTGTTGCGACTCAAGTCGAAGCCGTCCGTGTTCTTGGCCACGCCGTCGCCCGCCTTGGAGTCGAGGGTCAGGCCGCTGATGGTCGTGTCTTCCGAGTCGAGGACGCTGAACGTGCGGTAGGGCGAATTCTTGATGTTGAAGCCCTTGAGCGTTGACGACATGACGTGCTTGAGGCGGAAGAAGACCGGGCGGGTGATCGACGTGCCCTTCTTCCAGTACAAAGCGCCCTGGCCGTCGAGAGTTCCCGTGCCCGTGACGGTCAGATCGGTGCCCGTCAGGAGAACGAGAGGGCCCTCCCATTCGGCCTGCTCGAAGGTCGTCGTGCCTTCGAACGTGATGGTCGCGCCCTTGGCGACAGCGGTCAAGTCCAGTGTGGTGCTCGCGGGGACGCTCAGGTCCTTGATCACGATGTTCTTGCACGTCGACACGTCCGCGCCCTTGGAGTAAGTACCCGTCAGCGTGCAGGCGGACGACGTGGTCGTAGCCCCGCTAGAGGCGGTGGAGGACTGCTGCTGGGTCGACTGGCTGCTCTCGCCCTGCTGCGTGGAGTCTCCGCTAGAGTCCGAGGACGGAACGGAAGCACTGGAGCCCTGCTCGCTGGAAGGGCTCGAGTCGGTCGACGGCGTCGAAGCACTGGACCCCTGCTCTCTTGAGTTGTTGGAGTCTGTCGATGGAGTCGATGCACTAGAGCCCTGCTCGCCCTGCTGCGTCGAGTCGCTCGAATCCGTGGAGGGGATCGATGCACTTGATCCCTGCTCGCTCGAGGCGTTGGAGTCCACCGACGAGGACTGAGTCCAACCACCCTGGCCAGTCTGGCTGGACGCGCTTGACCATTGCTGGTTGGACTGGTTTGAGCTGGCGGAGATCGAAGGGGCCTTGCTCTTGGCATTGCACCTCGGGTTGGTGCCCTGTCGGACCATTTGCGTGCCCTGGGCGGCGCTGACCAGCAGCGCGAGCACGATCGTGGACGAGAGGAGCTTCATCTTGCTTGGGTCTGTCGGCGAATTCAAGAATGAGCTGAGCTGCGCACAAGCAGACTATCGCCGAGAGCTTCGCTGTTATCATGGGGCGGAACACACGCACGCGCTGCTGATCGATCGACGCCACAACACCGGGTGGTCGAATGCAGAGAAGGTGGTCGCGATCATTTTCATCTTGGTCACTAAAAACAACTCTAGTTGTGGACGCATCGGAGACGGAGGAAATGTGAAAAATCAACAAGAAAACAGGTTACAGTCCACAAGAACCTGGTGACCAGTCCACACGATCAACGACCAGTCTCGCCACGCGAACGGCGGGTTGGGGCTGCCAAGGACAAAGGCCAGGTTGCGTCAGGGCCATCAATCACTTGTGTCGAGCATTCGTAAGACAGTTTGACGACAAATCAAATCTAGTGATGTGATTGGCGAATAATACTTATGACTTGCCGACTCTGTTGGTCCTGCCAGGCGCAGAGTGCTCGAGTCTCTGCTAGGAAGGCCCGCGTCCCTCTTCGCTGCTCTCTTTGATGCCTTTCTGTTGAATGTAGGCGCGCGGAGCGCGCCCTGCTCGCACAGTGGCAGCAGGTCTCGCCTGTCTGCCAGTCGAGTTGTTTTGCAACTGAAATGAAAACCCTCTCAAACATGTTAATGTTTTGATTTAGCAAGTACGAGAGAAGTTCAGATCGCCAGATGCGGTCTGGATAGTACAGGCAGAGAGCTGCCTGCCAACCATACATAGTGCGATGACGACACGAGGCCGAGGAGTGAGGAGTCGAGGACGCAGTCCGAAGACGAGCTCACTTCCTCTTTTGCCTCCAGGTACCGAGCACGGATCTAGAGTAGTAGGCATAGGAATAGAGGATAACCAAAGGAGTAATACATTGTAGTGAGCTACCTACTCTGTTTAAACTGTTCATTTCAACATTTCAAGTACAATGAGCAAGCCCCAGGTTGACAAGTCGTCGGTCGACTCGCTGAAGTTCAGCGGGGACTCGCTGCACTTCGCTGCGTGGAAGAGCAAGCTGGTCATCCACCTTAAGGCGCTGAGCGAACAACGCGCGCTCGAGGAGCTGCAGCACAGGCGTGCAAAGCCGCTGACCCGGTTCGAGGATCTGCTCGAGAGCCAGCCGAAGCTGCCGCCACGCCCGCCCGCGGCGGACAAAGAAGCGACATGGCAGCACGACCTGCACGAGACGCTGCTAAATCAGCAGTCGTCGTACATCAAGCGACTGCTGTGTGAAACGCTGCCGCGCGGTTTCAAGGGAATCGCGACCAAGCAAATGGACGAGCCCGTCCATGTGGTTTGGCGGCTTGTTGAGAAGCAGTACAGCCTCAGCAACGCGGCAGGCGTCGTCGGACTGGTGCAGCAGTTCCTGAGGATGGCGAACGCTGACTTCAAGAGCGTTGGTCAGCTCTTTCAAGACCTCAACAACGTGCGCAGCCAGGTCAACGTGAATGCGCAAGAAGCGTTGCACACGCACATGGTCACGTCGAAGTTGATGCTGATCATGGTGCTCGGTGTGCTGCCAAGGCACATGTGGGGCTCCTCTGTCGAGTTCACGGAGGAGGGCTTCACGCTGGAGAAGGTGAGCGAGAAGCTTACCAACATCTTTGGCAACAAGACCAAGAGCGAAATCGCGGCGCTGGCTAGCGGCAAGGCGGTCAACCACGTCAAGTCAGCTCCAGCCAAGGCGGCTCCAGCCAATCCGAAGGGATCGGTGCTGGGCAAGCGAAAGGCCGCAGACGGTCCGATCCGCGACGACCACCACAACATCGGGTACATGAAGCGCCACTACTGTGCGGGCGTGCACAACGACAGGGATGGCATTGGCCCACACAAGATGCTCGACTGCCCCGCGCGTCGCGCAGACAGGGCTGCGGGTGTGTTTAGCCGCAATGTGTGGACGTACCCAAGCCGTAAGGCTCGCAAGGAAGCGCACGAGCCTACGCCCAAGATGAAGGGTAATGGAAAGGGCAAGGCCAAGGCGAAGGAGCGTCGTGAAATCCCATTGGCCGAGTGCCTGGCCAAAGTCGTGGCAGTAGACGCGTGCAACGCGCAACAAGATTCGCTGCCTGCGACTCCGGATGGGTACACGAGCCCGCCCCCAAGCAACTTTCAGCAGCCTGATACGCCTGGAAAGGGCACTTCGCCGATGAACGACGAAGACGAGCCAATGGACAGCGTCGTCAATGCAGTGAAGACTGACGCTGCGGACGTGGCTCCAGCCGCCGCTAAGCAATCGGACGGCGACGTGGACATGGAAGAGCAGCCAAGCGAGGACAGCAATCAAGAGATTGCCGAGGCGACGAAGAGCTTCGCCGGCATGCTGACTGACCTCGAGAAAAAGGTGCGAAATTTGTATCCATTTCTGTTAGACGATGATTCCTATCTAACCACAAATTCTTGGGTACTTGACTCAGGGTGCGGGCAAGGACTAACCAGCGAGGCAGCGCGGTTTGTGCAGAAGAAGCCCAACAACCAGTACATGTTTACATTCGCACAGGGCTCTAAGCACTCAAATACACATCTTGGCACAATAAAGTTGTATTTGCATGGTCCACAAGGAATTAGACCTTTTCTGTTCGAGAATATTGCGTTAGTACCGGACGCTACCTCGAATATTCTGAGCGAGTTCTGGCTCAGGCGCGGTGGGTACCAGATATTTGGTTCCCTGACTGGCGAGTACAAATTTGTGTTCTTTGCCAATGAATTAGTGTTTGTTGCAAAAGCAATTAACGGGGCATACTATATACAAAATAAAACACTGCAAGAGCGTCAATTGCTCTGCAACGCTGTAAAGCAGGAGCCCTGCAAGCCACTAGCTCACCTGGGCACTAAAAGGTTAGAGCGCACACTGCAGGAGTGGCATGTTAAGCTGGGACACCTTAACAAGGAGGCATTAGTTGCAATGTTAAGCACAAAAGTGGTGGCTGGAATGCCAAAATTATCCGCGCCAGGTCTGAGAAAGATCCCATTCTTTTGCACAACATGTGCAGAGATGAAGAAGAGGAGAATGTCCTACCGGAAGGCAAAGGGCTCTAGAGATGAGAACCCAATCAGCACCATTCATATGGACACAAACGGCCCCATGAAGACCATAGGGGTGTATGGCAGCTGCGGGAAAATCAAATACTTCCTGAGTATCATTGACGACAACACGTCGTGGCGCTGGACCTACGTCCTACGTAGTAAGAAGGAAGTGTTTGAGAAAGTAGAGGAGCTACTTTTGCAGCTTGAGCGTGAGGGAAAGTTCACGATTCGTCGGATCAGGTCCGACGGAGGCACTGAGTTTGTGAACGCAGCCTTTAAAAGCTTCTGCAAAGGCAAAGGCATCGTATTCCAGACATCCAACGCCTACAGCCCCGAAGAAAACGGAGCTGCAGAGCGAGACCACCAGAGCAAACTGGATAGAGTTCGTTGCGCGTTGAAGGACGCAGCTATGGAGCACAGGTGGTGGCCAGAGGCGCTCATGTACATGACTTATGTGCAGAATCGCACACCCATGGCACGTTTGGGAAACAAGACACCGTATGAGATGGTGTATGGAGAGCCACCCAACGTGAGCAAGCTACCTGTGTGGGGATGTGTGTGCTTTGCGCACGTTCCTGCCGCCCTAAGAAAGGACAAAAAGCTCTCTGCTCGCGCCGTGAAGTGCCGGTTCCTCGGGATGTCTGAGGAAACGAAGGGTTATAGACTCTAGGACATGTACAACAACAAGCACATCCTATCGCGTGATGTGCTGTTCGATACGACCAATGTAGCCACTATGGTCCAACGAGCTTTCGGGCAGACCGAAGAAGGCCTCACAATTGAATCTGCCGCGCGAGAGTCACCCGCAGCAGAGGGAAACGAAACACCTGCCAACGAGTCTACGGCAGTAGTGGGAGCTGAATCACGAGCACAGGGGTCTACTGAGGCAGTGGGAGCTGAAGCAGCCACCGAAGCCAGTAGCCCAGCAGTGGGAGCTCAAAAGAAACGCCAACGTGCGGGACTCGTGGATACGCCGCAGAGGCGCGAACCTCGCCCACGTAGAGAGGCGAAGAAGCCGAAGAGATACGAGGACTATCAGTGCTTTCAGGCGATGTTAGACAAAAACATTGCGCAGGACATACTAGAGCACAAAGTGCCGACACCACGGTCGCTCAAAGCAGCCTTGAGTGGACCTCATAGAGAGCAGTGGAAACAGGCTCTGGAACTTGAGTACGACTCCCTGATCGAGAATGGGACGTGGAGACTCGTAAAACTGCCACCCGGACGTAAGGCTTTGCCCTGTCACTGGGTACTGGTAGTAAAGTATAACGCCGACGGGACTGTTGAGCGGTTCAAAGCACGCCTCGTAGCACAGGGCAACCACCAAGAGTTTGGGGTAGACTGTGATGAGGTATACGCACCCGTGGCACGATTCGAGTCGCTGCGCTTAGTGCTGGCGATAGGGACGATATTGGACTGTCATATCCATCAGATGGATGTCCATACGGCGTTCTTGAACGGCACGATGGAAGGAGAGCAAAAGATCTACATGAGGCAACCTCACGGTTTTGCAAAGCGAGGCCAAGAGCACTTGGTCTGTGAACTTCTGAAGAGCATCTATGGTCTAAAACAAGCCCCTCGCATCTGGTATAAAGTCCTTCATACCTTTTTGACGTCGATGGGTTTTGCACGCTGCCACAAAGAGTTTTGCATCTACGTGCAAAAAGTGGGAGTAGATTGGATCATAGTCGTGGTCTATGTCGATGACCTGACGATCATGTCGCGAAACATGCGACTCATTGATAGGCTTAAAGCCGAGTTGTCAAAACGGTTCAAGATGAAGGACCTCGGCGACATCCACTACATCCTCAAGATGGAAGTAACCCGCAACAGAAACCAGCGTGTGATGATGATCTCTCAGCGCAAGTACATTGCAGAGCTGATTACGAAGTACAAACTTGTCGATAGCTCACCGGTGATGACACCCCAAGCGCCTGGTCTCGTACTCGAGCCAGAGACGAACATGAGCGCAGAGCAGATCGCTGCGCAGCCTTACGACTACAGAGGCATTGTTGGATCACTCCAATATTTGGTCCGTGGCACACGACCGGACATCGCCAACGCGGTTAGAGAATTGAGCAAATTTCTGTCTTGTTACAACCGCACGCACTGGGAAGCGGCTAGGCGAGTACTCAAATACTTGAAAGGGACGTCAACGTACGGTCTGTTTCTCGATGGAAAAACGAGGGACGTGACTTACGAAGTGTACACTGACGCGAGCTTCGCGTGTCAACCTAAAGAACGTAAATCCGTAACAGGGTACGTAATCCAAATGGCCGGAGCCAGTGTGTCATGGTGTAGTAGCAAGCAGGGAGGCGTGTCGCTCTCTACTGCTGAAGCTGAACTCATCGCACTAAGTGAGGGAGCTAAAGAAAGTGAGTGGTTGTGGCACTTGCTGGGAGAAATGGGATTTCCTCAAAAGGTACCAGTGCAGGTATGGTGTGACAGCAACGCTGCCATCAGCATTGTGAAAAATCCTGGAAATCACAAAGCAAACAAACACATTGAGATCCGCTAACTGTTTACGAGGGACCTGGTTGAACTAGGCCGCCTCAAGATAGCTTACTGCTCCACAACAGAGATGACTGCGGATATTCTCACAAAAGCT
The DNA here is from genome assembly GCA_016169955.1 of Phytophthora vignae f. sp. vignae. Classification (NCBI taxonomy): domain Eukaryota; phylum Oomycota; class Peronosporomycetes; order Peronosporales; family Peronosporaceae; genus Phytophthora; species Phytophthora vignae. Next base: position 484,241 of record JABJUM010000017.1, read on the forward strand.
CTCCCCACAAAACAATTCCTAAAACTAAGAGAGAAGCTAGGAGTGCGGGATCTGAAACTTTACCCAAGTACTTAGTGGGAGTGTTGAATGTAGGCGCGCGGAGCGCGCCCTGCTCGCACAGTGGCAGCAGGTCTCGCCTGTCTGCCAGTCGAGTTGTTTTGCAACTGAAATGAAAACCCTCTCAAACATGTTAATGTTTTGATTTAGCAAGTACGAGAGAAGTTCAGATCGCCAGATGCGGTCTGGATAGTACAGGCAGAGAGCTGCCTGCCAACCATACATAGTGCGATGACGACACGAGGCCGAGGAGTGAGGAGTCGAGGACGCAGTCCGAAGACGAGCTCACTTCCTCTTTTGCCTCCAGGTACCGAGCACGGATCTAGAGTAGTAGGCATAGGAATAGAGGATAACCAAAGGAGTAATACATTGTAGTGAGCTACCTACTCTGTTTAAACTGTTCATTTCAACACTTTCGTTGCATTCGTATCCTGACTCATAGTAGTGATAGTAATGATTGGCGGTTCGATAGAACTGCGCGGAGGAGCGCTGCGGCACCAACAAACTCCCTCTACACATTTAGATGAAAACCACGGCGAGCTTAGATTGTTTGGGTTTCAGAGAATTACAGTAGCAGGCCGAGCAAACTGGTAAGCGCATTCAGCCGGGCTGATCAATTATATTGGCTTTAGCATTTTTCATGTATTCCCGAGGAGTTTCGCCACTCATTTGACCCTTAGGGGCCGTCACGCCGTTTTGTAGTTATTGGTTTGCGGCACCAACCAACAGCTTGCCCACGCGTGGCTGCGGGTGAGGTCGGTGGTGTCCACTACCGACGTAGGCGGAGCTGCAGCAGTGCGCGCATCCGCGAGTAAGGTAGCCAAGCAACCCGCAACAAATACAAATACAAATACAAAATACCAAGACGCCTTGTTGCTACTACAAAACAGTTCATTTCATGACTCTGGTAAGATCCCATGGTGTATTGAATGTCTACTCCCTCGCGTCCTCTGACAACGCCTCGGTGCGGAGCATGTGCGCGCGCTCGTCGTGCACTGTTTCGCTCGGAGGCGCCCTCAGAGGACACGAAAGGGTTTGTGGGCCGCACTACCGGAGGAAGAGGGGCTCTATTTGGCTATGCATTAACTAGAATTCTCTATAAAGCCCTGAACGTTTTGTTTGTTAAGCTGGGCCGGTGGTCCGGGTGCATGTATTTCTTAACCATTCTCCAAGAAGCGTGTACATTGGAGTCGGCAGTAGGGCCGCACTACCCACTACATGTTCGTGCTTGTGAGCGCTTTATTTCGTCGGCTCGACTGTGGGTGGTATGAGCAATTCACAAACGGCAAAGCTGTTGTCCTCGGGTTTCTACATGCTCAACGGAGGAACGCACGTAACGATACTACCCTCCCTCTTTCGTGCAGAAAGTTTTGGCCAATCGTATGGTGCAAATTGTTGTCCGACAAACTGTCTCACGTTTTGACAGACAAAATACAATGTAGCCACTGGTATACTAAAACCAAGATGTAGCCAAAATGCGTTGATTGCAAAACGTAAGACACTTTGTCTAACGGTGGCTCTCTGGGGCTAATTATCGTCTTACGAAAGAGCATGAATCTGCGGCGGCGGCTGTACCATTGTTAAGGTACGTGCAGAGCGAGCTGCGGAACAGAACTCTGCCTGAGTACCGAACGCCTGATATATATAAGGGCTCTAGGTTTATAAAGTGATCTCAGAGTTACCATAAAAAAGGCTGTACTGAATTAGTTTAGTTTAGAAGGACTTTGAGGCTTGCTTTGTTAATCAAGCCCAAGCGAAGCCAGAAGTGCTGAATTGTTTCAGCGCTGACCTTTGACCAAACGTGTTCGCACCACATCAGTGCGGTTAGTAGCTCTAATTTGTAAGGACTATCTGCTCCCTCTCCTAGTTGATCTAGTGCATGCATCATCTTTTCAAAAAGCACATACCTTTTGATGAAGTAGATTATTCCATGGTCCATTGACTGAAAATGTGAAAGTGGAAAGGTATAGAAGACCGCACAGGCAATCAAAAGCGCGCCAATTTTCAACTGCACAGCTTAGTACCTCTGGCCAAACAAAGGTATCCTGGATTTTTACATCAGTACCTTTGCCCATCTCCGTTCGACCAGTCGTTGGACCTTGAAGTATTAGTTATATGAGGTTATGTATTGTATACCCGTTCGGTATTTTGGCAGATTTCTGTACCATTCTTCAGGTACCCAGGTCGGAAGCACATGCTGCAGATGCTGCGCATGCAGGTTCGGGCGTCTAGCGCGGCGAGCAGGTGGGTACAGGCGACGTACGTGGGCTGTATAGTTAGCCGGTTGCGAGGGCAACATAATGCAGTGGCGGCGTCGAGCTAACTCGCAATACTGACGTTGCTGTGGATGAAAATGCAGACTCTAAGATCCCGCTTACTGGACATGGGTGGCTCTGGAGCCGTAGATGATGGCAGATGACCATCAGACTCAGGTGTGTGCGTAGCAGTATAACTGCGCGGTTCTAATGATACTATGTTTGTTAGCTAGCATGCAATATTAGTGGTGCTGTGTACGAATAGGAGGTGGAATAAGGATCGGATCGGCGCTCGAGGGACCGATACGACCATGGTGCGTGTTCATTGTTGGTGCTTCCCGTGTCATTTAGCAGCAGCACTGAGCGCGCTAGACGTGGAAGGTCGTGAGAAGGAGAAGCAGCGCAAGACCTGCTGCATTGCGTGCAAGATCGGCGACTTCAGCCTCAGCGCGGACGAGGTGCTGACGACATGGTGCTAAAGGTGGCAAAGGTGGCGCGCCAAGAGGCGTACGACACGCTCGCGGGTGGCAAGTGGTCGCTCGGCATCATGCTCGCGGGTTAGATAAACGCTCGGGGTCGTTCACAGTACAATAATTAATGAAATGCAAGTAGAATGTTCGCTTACGATGGTCATGTAATGCCTGTGGATGAATAATGCAACCAAACTGATGGTATCTAGATTGATGAAAGTCTTTGGGGGCCATGGCAATACCTGTAGACATGTGCGTAGCATAAGTTTAATGCGTAAGAGAAAGCTTGCATGCTCAACTTGTACTACATTGCTTGTTATTCTAGTTCTAATAGACGATGAGTAAACCTACAGGTGTAGTTCACTGCACCAGGCATGCGCGGTGGAGCACGACGACTGCGCTGGAGGAAGCCCTTCACGAGGTACAACAGAAAGCTGCGATAGATTGCTGTTGTACCACGCTGGGCACCACGTAACGAGCGACCTCGCTTGCGGTCCGCAAGTTGCAAAGGGTCTCGCCCGTCGGTGGAGTCGGCCTTGCGCTTGAGCTTCTTGTCCCGCGCCGACAGCGAGTGGCGGCGCGACTCCGAGCAGACCAACGTCGACGCTTCGCTATCGCTGCGCATCCCCACGATGCTCCGCACCGATGCTCTTGTGCTCCGCGGGCACCTCTCTGCACTGCTTTCGGCTTTAGAACCTATTTTAAAAAGCGTAGATACGTCCATAATGACAGTTAGCAGATTTACCATGCAGCAAAACATGCGCCTCATGGCAGGCTATCAACTCGTACCTTCCGCACACGCCAAGAACACGCTCAATCGGGAGAGGGCTGCCGGAGACAGCGCGAACTGCAGCATCAAGCCTCATATTAGCCCTAAAATCAGCGTAGATACGTCAATACAGAGAGTTAGCTAGCCGAACAAAGCTCAATACATGCATTGAAACACAGACATTCGGACGTACTTGTCTCCTCTGCCGACATCGCTCTCAGTCCGGTGAAGCACCCCCCCCCCCCCCCAAAGCAGCATTCAGCTCATTTTGACTCTAAATCAGCGCTAGACACATCAATATTGAGAGTTAGCTCACCAAGCATGCCACAAAATATGCGCTAAGATAGAGGCTATCGCACGGACCTGCAGCAGCAGCCGGAAGCGCACTCAATCGGGAGGTGTGGCCCAAAATGCACCTTTCAGCCCCATTTCTCCCTAAAACAGTAGCAGACACCTCAATATTGCGAGTTAGCAGGTCAGCCAGGTCACAAAAGATGCGCCTCAAGACAGACATTCGAATGTACTTACAGCGGTCACCGGCAGTGTTCTCAGTCCGGAGAGGCTGCCCGCAGCGTCGCCGAGCGTTTCGAGCACTTTGGGGGGAGGACAGCTTCGCACGAAATGAGACGCTCTTTTTGCTCACGGCGTACCCTTCCCCCTTTCATTTGATTGGCCTGCTCAGAATGGATCGCTGCGGCGATTGGCTGAAATTGCTTTGTGTGTGGATTGTGTTGTCTGGTGGACTGCTCCTGTTTCTTGTGGACGATTCACGCAACCGCGTGGAATGTTCACAGCTTTTGTGTGTTTGTCCTGTGTCTGGTGGATTATCCCAATCTATGTGGACTGTTCACAGATTTCTGTTGATTTTTCACACGCCCTCATCGGAGACGCGGACAACAGCAATAACCGGAGCGTTCGTCGACAGATTGCACCTTTGTCACTGCGAGCTAAGGCACGGGGATTTGAACCCGGTCGCCGGACTTTGGACGCGCTCTCTGTGTCTGACTGGCCGATGCATCAAGGAAACCAGCCTTGTCGGTTTAGTGTTGAAGAGCTTGAAGAGCTATTGGTGTGGAGCTCGAACAGCTCACGGTTCGACCAACCATGCTTGACGAGGCCGACTGAGCCGGGCACACGACGTTGATCGCTTGAGTCAACACGAGTCAAAGTACATAGAGGCGGAGAGCTGCGATCCCACCACGTGCAGGCCTCGTTGCGCGTTGCAGGCCGCACATTGCGGGGCACCGGACGCGTTTCCTGGTTCCAGGTCGACATATGGGGGTGAGACGAGGGCGAGCGCCGCGATCCCCGGATGGGGCGACTACTGCAACTTGCAGCGACATCCTACCAAACACACCCAAGCAAATCGCGTCCTTCTATTTGGGGTGATTCTGGGGGTTGCACCCCCAGACCCCCGCATTAGAAAAACTGACCACTGGACAGGGCAACGGGTCCGTTCGCAGAGGAGCTCGTCGCTGGGCCCGCCTCCGCAAATACCGCGCGGGTTTGCTATGGCTACGCTCCTCACACCCGCTCACTACCGCCTTCTAATATGGTCGACCTAGCCCTTTAGGAAAGGTGCTCGTGTGCGTTCTTTGGTGTTTTTCGTATTTTGTCAGTTGCAGCCTGCTGGCCGCTACGTGCTGTGCTCGCGGAGAAAAGGCGCATACTGGGCGAGTTTTTCTGCAAAAGACGCATACTCGGCAAAAAGCGCATACCGAGTTTCTGATTCTACACCGTGTAGTACACGGTCAAGCAACTTACCAACGATTGCGCGCCGGCTATCGGACCCACAAGTATGGTACGTAGCAACTATACCTCAAACTCCACCTCATGCTGTGAATTCCGTACCAATGCATTCACGTCAGTATCAGCTTAGCATGCCTCACACCGCCCTGTGGTGTAGCGATTTGGCGGTGAACGAGCATCGGGCTGACGGCCAAGCTTCAGTGGCGACCCGAGTCATCGGGACATGTTCGGCGGATGCTGATTGGCCAGAATCAGCATCCGCCTTCTGGACCGGTGCCGAAGACTCGTCGACACCCACGCTCGAGATCCAGGACTTCAAGTACGATCCGAACCTACATCAAACTTTGGTCCGAGATCCGCACTTAAGGCGGCCGTTCGAGCCACGGCGACTGCTCCAAGTCAGGGAACCCCTTCATCGTCCAACAGAGTCATCGGGTGGCCAACCGAGCCGTCGAGAGGGCTCTGAAGAGTCGGGTGGTTACCTGGAAGATCCAAAACGGACGCGTTTAGACTAGATATTTGTATTGAACCATAGGAAAGAGAAGATAGAACAGATAAGCCCTTTGGTCAACAATGAGAGAACAGCTTTTCCTCTCAACCGCACAAGGAAGACGTCCGGGCTATCGGTGAGTTCCCGTAGCATTTGGATAAACCTGTTGGTAGGATTATGACTGTCGGTGGACACCCCTACTAGTATCGTAGCGTGTGTTTACCCGTGGTCAGGCCAAGAGTAGTAGAGAAGTGGCCGTGTATACGAAGGGCGAGTCATCGCCGAGTAGTGGAGGAGCGAGAGCGCACTCCCTTTATCCTTCCCGCCGGAGTATAGCTCCGGCACCCTCGTATCAAGCCGTGACTGGCTGGGACCCTTCCTTTCTGAGGGCCTGCGAGGTATATTTGCGTGTGAGAGCGTGCTAGCCTGTGCTCGTGGCTAGTGACGCTGGGTTTCCGTCAGTTGACTAAGCGGAAACACGGTGCACAGAGGAAACATCAACCCGGTGCAAGGGAAAGTTCCTGGGCCTTCAGGTTCTAACCCTAACAAGCTTATTGAGTCTTCGGGCTTAGTGAGTGTTGTTGGTGGGGAAGTGTGCCAATATATATTTTAGCGCGTGTTCCTACACGACAGCCCTCAAGCGCCCGAGAAGGTACGGTGCGGGTATCATGTATTCTTTTGAAGCTAAAACTCTATGGTGATAACAACCGCCGAACGAATACGATAAATAAGCACCACATGCGTATCTGTAGTGCTTGTTAGTGAAAATTGAGGATGAAGAAGAATCACTTCACGGTCGCTTTTCGTGGGGTCCACTTCATTTTCGAAACGAAAGTTTTGAATCTGAATCTGTTGCGGCTTGGTCGCGGAGGCGTCTCCGCCTACGGTGGTCGTATCGTTAATATTTAGGATGCGAGTCCGCGGTTGGCGCCCAATACCGAAGCGGAAGCGCTAGCTTAGAAGAAGACGCTCTGCAATATACTTCACTAAGATATCCCAGCCGATATGTAGCCATGCATGCGACCGGGTGTAATTTATGCTTGCACCAATAGCTGGATCGGCGGTACCATTAAATGTCTTCCAACCCACCAAGTTGTCGAAGGCGAAACGCTGTCCATTGGCTGGTATTGTCCCAGATAGCTGATAGTTGTAAATTGCACCTTACGGGTGCAGGCTGTACCTAGCCGATATGTATGTTACCCTTTCTCTCACTGGCAATCCCCCTGATGCGGTGGTATTGAAACTTAATCGCACTTCTCCGCCATGAAAGCCTGGAAATGGTCTATTCGCAGTTCGAAGAACTGTCGTTAGGCGGCCCAGGCGAGTTTGTCATCGAGCGACATTCTCGCGACATCCACCGCCTCGGCGGGCCAGTGTATCATCGAGCGACATTCGCGCGTTAGGCTGTTTCTCATCGAGCGACATTCGCATGACTTTAGCGCGACATCCAATTTGCCTCATTTGGAGTACCAGTTAACAAGGTGCACTTGTCGTCGTTTGCTACATCCGCACTGCACGAACTGTCGGAGATAACAAACAGCATTCTTTTCTGTGGTTTATCATTTGAAGTATGATACCAGGGCAGATGCTGCGGCTGCGAAGCAGGCGCAGGAGATGCTTACCGATAAGATTCCTAACACAGATATAATAAATAATGCTATTTTAAAAAATATGCTGCTATCCCAGTCTCCATTGTGCGTGTCAAGCAAACACAATATTTTTGAAAGTATGATTCAGATGAGCTCAAAATCCGTACGGTATAATTTTGGCGGTTGTGTCCTTGTTGTCGGCAGGAATCTTATTGCTTCGAGAACTGCGAACCCCCGGACCACCAGTCCGGGTACCCCCAATATAATAGTGTATTGGTGGTCGTTGTCAATTTGGTGTACACTGTACGAATCGTTGAGTAAGCTGCTTGACCATGTAGAATCAGAAACTCGGTATGCGCTTTTTGCCGAGTATGCGTCTTTTGCAGAAAAACTCGCCCAGTATGCGCCTTTTGCACTTTTCTCGTTTGGCGCTGGTCTGCTACTACATGTATTATTGTGCCTTTCGGTCATTTTGCCGAGTCCTACGTAGGACTTTGGGGGTCAGTTAATCTGAGGTTGGTGGTCTCTAAATCTGAGATGCAAATCTCGGACGAGCCCGATGAGCGGTCTCCCGGAGTCTCTCCGCTCAATGGACTCCGGTTAGATGTCCAAGCCAAGCAAGCTTTGTTTGGGGAAGCAAGCAGTGCTGGAACCCGCGAAGGCGAAGGGTAACGACTGGAGTGTTCAACGTATCGAGTGCATCGTGTTTCCTAAGTTTATTCTGCATTTGACATACACCGTATTAGAGTCAGCTCGTATGAAAGTCCTGCCACAAGACTTGGCAGGAGTCCTTCGAAAGGCCTCGAACCCCGAATGTCGTGAAAATGGGCGACATTCGGGCTTTCGGCTGTTTGTAGGACCTGCGCAAGTGCTTCCGTCGGACTAGCAATTCATGGTCCTAATTCTCTACGAGGAACCTGCTAATCTGCTCCGATAACCTAGACTCATCTTAGTAGGTACTTCTCCGGTCCGGAAAAGAATTAACAGTTAGGTTTTTCATGAAAAACCTCGATGTTTGATTGGTCGAATTACCCGGCTAAGCCACATTTCATTGGACAAAACTCCAACATCAGTGATTTGTATGAAACACGATTGGCTGTTTTTCTGGCGTTTGAATACTCGTTGGCTAACAGCATTATATCACAGAGATAAGCTCTCTTTCCGCTTCCTGGAGTGTATCTCCAAATTTTAATCTGATCATTTTTGATGGTGCAGCGAATTTAAACCTCACACCTGTGAAAACCGATTGTTTAAACCGACTGATAACAGCCTTAAATGGCGGGAATATGCATTCATGAAAAATACTGGGTGATACCGCGGATCAAGCGCTCTAATTTAAGGGCACCCACAGCTCTGTTGGAGCAGTAGAACGCAAGTTGCAGTCTGATCAGAGAACTGTTAATTCTTTAGCGGACCGGAGAAGTAGCTGTTTTGCACGTCCGATTCGCCAAAACAACTGAAAAGCACAATATTAATATGCCGTCATCAAGAACGACTTGACAAGCAGACATGAGAGGTTACAGAGGGCACACAAAAGGCAAAAGTTAATCGTTTCCTGTCGTTGGAAGCTCGTCGTCATCCAACTAGCGCAGCAAGGATCTCTCCAACGTCACCTTAGTTCAAGTCGGCAACTGGGTTCTCGCTGCAAGTCCCTATTCTTCACAATGGCCCCGAAACACAGTGATATGATCTCCAATTCTCCATACTCAGGGAACCAGCCTTGACGCTGTGACTGTGAGACTCTCACCGAGAGGACTCGTCAACTGTCGATATCGATTCAATCCGACATCAGCAGTTGAACCCACTTCAACTGGGATGTTGCCTTTTCCTAAGTACGATCCATTTTCGTGAAACGACGAGCAGGACGGGTCACTCACTATCCCGATCCGATATCGTCATGGCCGCCCGAGCTCGTTCGTCCTACCAGCGCGTGCCCCCCGCGCAGCGCCATGAGAGCGATGATAGCGACGGCGATGACAGCGACAACGAGCAGCACTTACAGCAGCGCGCCAGTAGGTCGCATCGAGCGGCGCTGTGGAGCACGAGGCTGCACGCCTTCCTGTGGGTGGCGGTGGCCGGACTCGTGGCTTATGGCACCGACTTCTTCCGCGTCATCTTCACGGACGCGCGCATTAAGCGGTAGGCGGCATTCATAGAGCTAAAGGAGTCGCTGCAGTGGGCTCATGGCCGCGTGTGGTTTGTTTGTAGGGGGTTCTTTCAGGTGGCGCTGGTCTGCACGGGGGTCAACATCTGCATCACGGCGTATCTGGCCGTCTACCTGCCCTACATCAAGTGCGTGCAGCTCGAGTGGAGCGTCTACTGCCCGAGGATGATCCCCACCGCGACGATCGTTGGAGCCGTGGCCACGTTCTGCTACATCTGCGCCTTCTGGCCGGTCTGGGGACTGCTCACGCCGGGGCTGCTCGGACTCTTCTTCATCGGAGCGCTCATGACGGCACACTTCCTGCCTTCCATCTAACTTTTGTATACAGTAGCAACCAGGGCAAAAAGAGAGCAGTCGATGCCACGAGCCAACACCAACTTATGTTTGCTGTAGCAATGGGAATATCTAGGAAATAAATAGAGGGCCATCGTGCTCACTTGAGTCCGCAGCAGCTACAGTGCTTCAGGGCAGAGCGTGGTTGCAGCCGCAGTGCGAACAGTTAATGTACAGCACATCCACGCCTTCATCCATGGACGTCTTCTTTTCAAATGTCGGGTCAGCGGAGCACGAGTCACTGCACGTATACACACCACGTATCAAGAGCCAGGTTAGTGTCATGTACAAGCTACACAAAACACCGTTCTTCTGTCTGCGTACCGATGCGCCATGAAGGCGTTGACAATCTTGTCCTGGAAGTCCTCGAGCACTCCGTGGTAGACGTACTTGACGTGGAAGGTGAAGCCGCATCCACAGGAGATAAAAGGCACCGACACTCTGTCGTCTGCGTTCTCTCGGAGGTAACCAGTCTTGCAGATTGGGCAGAGCACAGAAACGGAGAAGGAGTCGTGCGAGAGCAGTTCATCCAGCTCAGCGTCATCGTAGCCAGCGTCACTGGACGCGTGCATCTGCTGGTGCTGTTGGTGCTGCTCCTGCGGCTGTCCACCAAGGTCAAGCCCTGCCAGCATGGCCTCCAGCTCGGCGTCTTCCAGGTCAGCCATGTGCTCGGCCAGTCGCAGTTCCTCCTCCTCCTCGACGTCCTCCGTCTCGTGGCGCAGCGCGTCCTCCAACGCGTGGACGATGTCCAGGTAGTCGCTCTCCTTGAGCCTCCCCATGAGCAGCAGATCGTCGACGGATGCGCTGGCCGACAGAGATTCCTGCTGCTGCTCTTGCTGCTGCTGCTGCTCGTGGGCCACGAGGCGCTGCATCTCCTCCGAGACGCTCAGCGCGTCCGGTCGTCTCAGCTTGGCCAGCAGCTGGCCGCGGTCGCGCTTGAGTCGCAGCAGGCAGCGCTGGCGGAGCTGGTCCTTCCACACGGGTGGAGACAGCGACAGACGCTTGAGAGGCGAGCGGTGCGGCGGCGGTGGCGGCATTATTGGGCTGGCAAGCTATTTATCTCTGTCGACTCGACTCTGATTATTGACTGGAGTTGAATTGGCGGGAGAAGTTTTCCCGCGGCCTTTGAATTCAGACTAAGTACGAATAGTCCGACACTCGTCACATTCGGACAACATTCGACATGTCGATACTCCTGCGGCCTTGGAAGCTCTTGCGATGACCCGCATGAGTCGGCGTCGAGCTACCAGGAGATAGAGCGGCGTCGGCCGCGTTGACCTCCTCCTGCGTCTGGTGGATGAGCCGCACCATCTCCGTCTCCGTGATGCTGTGCAGCAGCAGGAACGTCGCGTACTTGGCCTGCAGCTGCTGGAACGCGGCCAGCTCGTCCAGCACGTCGTAGCGGAGCGCCTCGCTGCGCATCTGCTTGCGCGCCGCCGCCCACGCCTCGCGCCCTCGGTCCCGCGCGTCCGAGTACGTCTTGCGCTTCTCTGACAGCAGCTTCCGCAGCACCGCAACCTTCAGCTGGTGCGGGACCTTCTTGGACGGAGGCGGCACGGGGACGTGAGAGGAAGAGGGCGGCAGCTGGAGAGACAGCGGCGGGGGCTGCGCTGGGGCCTTCTGGGTCTTGAGGGGCGAGCACTTGGGCGGTGCAGCCCCTGCGCCCAATGTTGAGCACGTTCGTACTGGTGACTTCTTGGACGTGGGAGATAAACTCTGGCGGGTCGTGTACACGTCGTACATGACTAGCTGGAACTCCTCGCCCATGTTGCTCCTCAGCTCGAGGTCTTGGCGGACGTGGGCATTCTCAGCTGCCCGTGGTCTCTCTGACTTTCTAGACGACGGCGAAGATGGCAACACCTGGAACCCGACGGACGGAGAGTTGCTGCTTGGTGGCGGAGAGACCGCGCTGATTGGCATGTGCACTGCGCCTCCGTTGCGGAAGTGTCGGTGCATGTCCTCGAGCTGTTTGTGCTGCTGACTCAGCGGTCTCTCGGTCGCAGAGCGCTGCAGCATGTCGAGCAGCGTCAAGGCTTTTGCGGGAGTGGCTTCAGTCTTCGTCTGGTGAGCATCGGGTCCCAGTGAGAAGGTGACCATCGGATGAGCTGCCGTGACGCCATGGCGCCGCTTGATCTTCCGCTCCAGCTTCGCCCAGACGAGGAGCAACAGCTTTATCCTCGCCGCAGTGATGGCTCGCCAGGCCCGCCACATGATCTGGAAGTCTCGGACGCGCTTCCGGAAGCGAAGGATGATGCGGCGGAACTTGACGTCCTGGAACTCGAACCACGCTGTCACGATCAGTGCGACGGCCTCCTTTCGCTCACGGTGGTGCTTCCGCTCGAGCCAGTCCCGGATGCTCTGCTGCAGCCTCGTCACTGCGTGGATCACCACGGGCATTCGGAAAAACGCCGACGAGAGGGGCGTGCTAGGCGCAAACCGCAGCAGTTGGAGCGAGTTGCGCTTGACGAGGGTTCGCTGCCGCCAGTAGCGTTGCAAGCGCTTGGCCATTATCACGCGCACCAGAGCGCTGCGCTTGAGACGGAACTCGTGGAACTTGGCCAGCCACATCTTGGAGCTTTTAGCGAGTGCTACGACCAATAGCCACTGACTCTGCACGTGGACGCGACGGGCTTCCTCGGCTCGCTGCTCCCGACGAATCTGCCAGCGGACGACGATGCGCCGCACACTTTCCTCCTTCGCTGCATCGAGCTCTTGCTTGCGCTTGTTGGCCTGGTGCACCTTGTGGTCGGTCGCTGACGGCAGTAAGGGCGTCTGCGACGGCTTTTGCAGCACCTGTAACGCAGGGTTGGCTCGGTTCCTTGCTACTATATTGACGCCGTGCTCTGCGATATGCTGCTGCTTCTTCCAGAGCTGCAAGGCTTCCATTTGCTGCAGTAACTGGGGTAGAGTGCGCAGCTCGTTCATCCGAGACACGAGGTTGCGTGAGCGCAGAGCTACAGCAGTTTCGTGACGAATGACACTTCGCCGCGTGGAGAACCGGTTTGTCGGGGTGGAGGGCTTCACGATGGGGACAAAGGTCGCTCCTGGAGTAGGTGGGGTTGAAGGAGTGCCTGGAGGGTGGAAGAGCGACACGAGCAGCTTGTCAACTTCTTTATTGTTGTCTTCTCGACTTCGCAGAAGGCCACGCTCGGTCTCGGTTAGTGGTTGTAACAACTCGCGGTGAGAGTGATGTTTGTGGTCTCGCGATGGCCGCTGTACTGGTCTTGCTGCTGCCACGCGCTGGCTGTATGTCGAGCCTAACGTTGACTGGCACCGTGGTCTCCTCGGTGCTCGCACTTCGTCTTGCTTCAAAGTTTGCGGTTCCGGCTCTTGAAGTACCTCATTGAGCAGCTTGTCAACCTTTCGCTGCTTCCGCTCCTGTGTTTCACTCGGTCGACGTCGATAAATGAGCCACTCTGCAGGAGCTTTCAAAGCAGCTCGGACTCTTCCGGTTGCACCACTTGAGCGACCGGAACGTTGGCTGAAGTTGTCATGCTGAAGCAGTTGGTCCAGTACGGCGACGGCAGTGCTGGTGACGCGCTCGCCTCCATCCTCCGGTGTTTCTGCTTTACCGACGTCATCATTCTGGCGTCGATCCTCCAGATTGTTATTGATCGTCAGCTTTCGCTTGGGCGATGGAAGACGGAGGGCAGAGGTGATATCTTGTCGCGCGGGTCCAGGCGTAACATCGTCAAGACCATCGTCATCGATCTCTGGTGAAGCTAACGGATTAAGGGGTTCTTCTTCTCGGGCTGCCAGCTGCGCGTCGATAGCCGCTTGCACCTCAGCGTTGCGCGTTTTCAGGTGGAATCCGTCGCGAACTGTGAAGCGCCTCCCCGTCGACGTGGAGAGAGACGAAGTGTGGTCCGAAGATGTCTGCGTTGACGGCGTGGTGACGGATGCATGCTTCAGAGATACTTGGTCTCCCCCGTGGCCGTTAAGGGTCATGCTGCTATGCTGCAGTGCTTGCAGCAGAGCAGTCTGGAAGGCCGACGTGTGAACTAAAAGTATCGTGCACCGGTATTTTTGCCGACGCACAGTATCGATGGTAACCCCCTCGGCCGATGAACTGGTAAACCGCGTTGGTTTGAACCACATCACGAAAATGCATTTGGGACGTCACATTTCTGCGTGGACTTTGACCTTACTTGCGAACTCGACCTGCGGCCGCACGTCTTGATCTCGTCGCTTGAAGCACAAGCACACGGTCCCTACAAGGAAGAGGATCTAACCACGTTCAAAACATGAGGCACGATACGTTAGTACGCAGCCAAACTCGCTCCAGAGGAAGCAAAGTGAACGCACCGGGAACGCCACAAATGCGAGTGCAATGGCGCCGATAGCTTCCACCTGAACGCTTAGTTGTCTCGAGACGAAGGCTGCGCATCCGCGTGAAGTGGCCGTGACGGGGTTCTTCCCGCAGGTGCCGCTAGGGAGAGCGAACGAACACGCACCCTTGCACTCAGTCGTAGGCAAGTACAAGCCTGCAGTACTCGAGCAGACTTGACGCTCGTCATTCCAACCAGGCACCACCGCACTCGGCCGGGAGCTGGGAAACGAACTTGTATCCGCCGTGCAATGTATCGGCAGTCCGTACCCGCAGCAGAAGTTGTCGCGCTGCAGCTCCAGAACCATCGCACGATACGAGCTCGCTGAGTCGCTACCCACCGCGCTTTTGACGTAATAGGCCTGCCACACGAGCATCGCACCGGCAAACTCGTCGCTTCGGAAGAAGTTCTGGCAGGTCCGTTTGTCGGCATCACTCAGTGCTTCGTACTTCCCCACCGTCAGACAAGTAACTTGCGCGTCGTAGCTAAGCGCGAGGCTGGGGGCTCTACTAGCCGCAAGCGCGACTCCGCCCATGACCGTTTGGAAGAACAGGAGGAACACGAGCAGGATCACCTGCGCTAGGAGAAGGCACTTGTTCTTTGTCCGAGCGGTGGCGAATCCAAGCAACGCAGCGAACAGGTAGAAGACGCCCGTGAAGATGAGGCCGCCGCCCACGTCGCGGATAGTCAAGCCCAGAAGTTGATGATAGTGTTCGTTGTCGACGAGCAGAGCTCCCAGAACAACGAGCAGAATCATCTGAACGATGCTGTAGCAGCCTGAACCGGCCATGAACTGGATGAGGCTCTCCTTGTGGAACATGGTAGAGAGAAGACGTCCTGTCCTGTCAACGCATTGGGCAGAACGGAATTTCCGCCCCAGCAAAAGCTGGGATCTTGCAGCGACAAACTACACCCGTATTTTTATCAAGCATTTTGGGACGATGCCACTACGCTTTTAGATTGCTACAGCGGACTGAGCGCTTAGTTCCCAATTCGCGAACTGCCTCGACAATGAGGGACGAGTATGCCACACCGGACACGGACTCGCCTGCACGGCCGTCGACGTGGCAATTGCGGTTCGGCAAGAAATCGGCATCGAGGTCGCAACATCCCCAGCCGAAGGAGTCGCCAGAAATCCGCTCCCGTTCACCTAAATCTCGATCGCCTTCAATTGCCGATCAACTGTTGCGTGCGCTGGATGCGAAACCAAAGACGCAGGAGGGACTGAGTCGCGAGTGTGTCGATCAGTTAATCGGTCGACGCAACGCTTTCGCCACGGAGCCAGAGCTGCGACTTCGTAGTCGAACGAGAGAGTCGGAAAGCGACAGCGGCC
Source organism: Phytophthora vignae f. sp. vignae (assembly GCA_016169955.1). Taxonomy (NCBI): domain Eukaryota; phylum Oomycota; class Peronosporomycetes; order Peronosporales; family Peronosporaceae; genus Phytophthora; species Phytophthora vignae. Next base: position 499,778 of record JABJUM010000017.1, read on the forward strand.
CTCAGCACGACCACTACAACCACGAGGACACGGCAGCAGAAGCGAAGGAGATCCTCCGAGTTCGTTTCCAGATCGAGAACCAGGCAGATGCTTTGCGCCAGACATCGGGGCATCAGAAGCAGCTAAAACGCCAAGGAGAGACCAAATACTCGACTACAACCCAGTCGAGCAGCTTTAAGCGCTCTTCCAGCAAGACACCGCAAACAGGTTCAAGGCTAGCTCACACGTCAGCTCAGGAGAAGAAGTCTTGGGTGCGGCCAATGCAATCTGCAGGCAACAATCAGAAGGCCGAAACAGTACCGACTAAAGATGCAGCAACAATGCTACGGAAATCCACACACAAAGGGTCCTTGACCGGTATCCCGGGCAAACAGCCGCGTGTGCATCAGCTCCCACCCCGACAACTCCCAATGGAGCGCCGACAGGAGCTCCTTCGACAGACCCGCAACGATCGTAAACTTAAGGCTGCAGAAGAAAAAGCACTGCTACAGCTGCGCCAGCACGTTGCAGTTGACAACAACAAGGACGATATCCACGAACAGCGTCGGATAGAAGAGCAGATCGAGCGCCTCAACGTGGAGAACCAGCAGGCCGTCGCGCTTGAAGAGCGCTTTCAGCGTCGAAAAGAGCGGTTAAAGACTCTTTGCACGGCTTTTGGCTGTTGGCTGCAGTATGTGGAGAGCCGACAAGCACAAGAGCTCCGGGTGGTGGCCGAGTCACGTTGGCGTACACTGAAGAGGGTCGTGGCAAACTGGAAGCGATATACGCATCGACAGAGACAGACCAGAGCAGCAGATGAAGCACGACTGGAACTGCTTCGAGAGCAGCGGCTGAACGACCAAGCTGAGGAGTTCCATCGCTTGAAGTGGCTACCAAAGTGGTTTTACCAGTGGACTAAAGTTGTGGCTCATCAAAAGGAGCGGCGAGCGGCGGATGTGGCCGCAGAGAGACGTAAAGCTCAAACGGAGCGGCTGATGGAGAGACTGCTGCGGCAGAAATCGCTTGCAGACAAATGCCAGGACGAATCTGATGGACAACTGGAACGCGAAAGCAGTGCTGGAGATGTTGAAGAAGGACTTCCTCAAACAAGTACAACTGAATACCCCCCACGAGCTCGTGATTGTCGTCGGAGTATTAATTTATCGACAAGGTTTCATCAACGAGCTACGCAGCAAGAGGTCCAAACTCCACGCAGCGGCGAGCCAGCCGTACCCGTTGACACTGTAAGTGGACTGCCTCCGCCGCCGCAATTTCCAGGCGCAACGCTGACTCGAGCAACAAAACCGGTTGATAAGGTCTATAAGGCTATGGAGCAGCGTGCTGTTGAGCGGAAACAGCGGCGGGAGGAGCTCAAACGTAAGTACGAAGAGCTTGAACAGCAGAAGCGCAAGGAGCAAGAAGAGCAGCGCGCTGCTCGTGAAGCAATTCTTCTCCAACAACGGATAGAGGAGAAAGCGCGAGTTCGGGAGCGCAAACTAGCAGAAGCTCAAGCTCTGCAGGAGAAGCAAAACCGGCGCGACCAAATGCTCGCTCAACTTCACAAGGCGCACAAGCACAACCGCCGGCGACTGCTCTATTTCTACGCTCTGTTGCCGTGGAGGAAGCACCACGCGCTTTGTCAGCGAGTCGCGCGCAACGCCAGCCGGTGGCACGAGCTTCGCACGGTGTATTCGCACTGGGGACAGTGGCAGGAGTTCGTGCTCTTGTGTCGTAAACGCCATCGGCGACGAGAGCGGGCGCAAATGGAAGAAGCGGCGAAGCACCACGCGCGCTCACTACAGAGACGGGCTTTTCGGGGCCTGATGCGTCATCATCAGGCGACGGAGGCTCGTGCACTCGCTGTGCACCGTCAGAACCAATGGAACTCGCTGCAACACGCTTGGACGCACTGGCACAAGCGCCTCGTACAAGAACGCACCTGCCAACGGAAGGCAGCTTTGGAGGCGGCGATCAAGCTTCAGGACGCGAAGCTCCGGCGTATTTTATCTCAGTGGCAGAAAGCCACGAGCGACGCCAAGCTGCAGCGAGAACTCGAGCGCGAGAAGCAGCAGTTGTGGCGCAAGGTGCGCGGGTGGCTCGACGAGGACTAAAAACGAAAGATTTGCTTGTTCGTTGTCAACTTCAACTATATTGGCCAATGGATGGCCGTCATTTCCTTGATTACTCCGCGAAATGATTACTCACTCGAAAGATTAGCATCGAGGCTTGAGGCATCATCACGCAAGGACTCCCCTAACTAGAAACTGCTTGGGGCTGGTCTACAGACTCTACAGAGCAGCTACGACTCCGAGGTTGATCGATCGATTTCCTTGAGCAGGTGGTTTGTGGTAACTCTCACCCTATCTGAAAACTGCACGAGGATATGCTCGTCCAGCCTTTTCCGTCGATAGTAAAAACCGGCCGCAGATACCAGGATGGCGATTGAACCTTTAGTAAAAGACCGTCTGCTTCACGACAGACTAAGCGTGAGCCGATCTGCAGCCTGCGGATCTGCTCACTTCTGCTTTTGCCACCGACCAAGCAACACCTTCAAACCCCTCCATGACCCCTTCGCTCGTTTCCTCGCTCTCGGCTGCTGCTGGCCGAAGCGCACCAGGTCGTACTGCTGCCCGCACCGACGTACACCACAGACGACAAGGCCACCAAGTACGCCCCCCTCGCCTTCCTGGAAGACCAGGGCTTCACTACGCAGGAGGACTTCACTGCGTGGCGTACGGACAACGGCTACGACTCGTTGCGAGCTTTCAACGACGGGGCAACCTACACTGTGGCCGATGGCGCTGACTTCACGTGCGGCTTCACTAACGCCAACGGCGAAGTGCAGCCCATTCCGGATGACAACGCCATGCGCTCCACGGGCTACACGCACGACGGTCCGTGCGAGGTCTGGCTGGACGATACCATGGTCATGCAGTACGACAACTGCCACGAATCCATCAGTGGCAAGGACTACACCATCGACTACAGCTCGTGCACCTCCACGTGCACGCTCTATTGGTTCTGGCTGGGCGTGCGCTACCTCAACAACGAGTACTCGTGGCAGATCTACAAGGCGTGCGTGCCGCTGTCTACTTCGGCCCGCCGTCTTGAGGGCGCGGCCAACGAGTCGGCGGTCCTCGATTTCTGAAGTGTCTTCAAAACGCTGAAGACATCATCAAATTGTAGTTGAGTGGTGTGTGTTAGTGCCGACCGATATACACGTAAATGTTTCTGTCGCTCCGACTTGTTCATTGGCATAGAAGAAGGAAGTACCGGTATGTGTTTTAATACATGTACTTGTCGATTGCTAGAGGTTGTTCGTCTTCAGCAGACCAGACCACCTACAGCCCACGCGCAGATACAGTAAACGTGACGGGCAGCACATCCTCTACATGTACATCACGGGCGCAAGTCGCCATGTGCAGCGGCGCAAGCATCGCCAGAACCACGTTGCCTCGAGCACCTCAACGATTCCAGCAGACTCGACTCAACAGTAAAAATGAGCAAGAATAAACAGTAAATCCAGCATTAAGAATAAGCTTCGATTGACTTTAAACGAGTAAACTACGACCGATTCATGATCGTGAACTTTGAGTTCGCCTTAGAACTCAAGGGCAGCAGACTCGTTAGCCGCGGCTTCGAGCCGCCTGGCCGACGAGGACAGCGGCACGCACGCCTTGTAGACCTGCCACGAGTACTCGTTCTTGAGGTAGCGCACGCCCAGCCAGTACCAGCGAAGGGTGCAGGAGCCCTTGCACGAGCTGTAGTCGAGGTCGTACGTCTTGCCGCTGAAGGTCTCGTGGCAGTTGTCGGACTGCAGCACGCGCGTGGTGTCGGGCCAGACCTCGCACGGGCCGTCGTGCGTGTAGCCCGTGGAGCGCATGGTGCCGTCCGGAATGGGCTGCGCGGCGCCCTTGATGTTGGTGAAGCCGCAGTAGTAGTCGGCCCCGTCGGCCACCGTGTAGGACGCGCCGTCCATGAAGGCGCGCAGGGTCTTGTAGCCCTTGCCGCGGCGCCACGCGTTGAAGTCCTCGACGGTCTCGTATCCCTGGTTCTCGAGGAACGCCAGCGGCGCGTACTTGGTGGCCTTGTCGTCCGTGGTGTAGGTCGGTGCAGGCAGCAGCACGACCTGGTGCGCGTCGGCCGTCGGGGCGAGCAGCGCGGCGCTGGAGAGCAGAGCAGCGGCCGAGAGCGACGAGAGGAAGGAACTGCCATGGTCGAGGAGCGGTTGGCGGCGACGCGGGGGAATGGAAAGTGAGGAGGAGGGAACTCGTTGCAGTCCCGAGGCGAGGAGGCATGGCCCTGGCCTGGTCCGGTGGTGTTCGGACTGCCCGGACGCAGGCAAAGGACCTCGGCTTTGAAAGTGACCGCCAGCCGGTGTCGCCGCGGATGCGAGCTGCACAGAAGTGAACCAGCGTGGTAACCGGAAAAGGAGGCGACCTCCCTCCTCTACGGACTCATCAAGCTGCGCATCGTCGAAGTCACGCCTGCTTGCCTGCCTGTCATGCTGGCAGCGGCAGCCTCCTCGAGTCAATCATTGGTCACTGGTCATGCACTTCTCGAAATGACGGCGGCCGCTTAGCGGAAGTGCAGATTCGAACAGAAAAAAATATTTAAGTCTCACCAAGTGCTCTTTTCAACATGCTCTTCGTCTACATTTCCACTGCAATGGGCTTGGTATGCCTCAATGGCGGTGGCATGTTTTGCCTTCAACCACCAAAAAAGGCTCGCGATCGCTGATCACCACCGCACCGAAAAGCGCGTCTCCTCGATCACGACGCTGCTCGCTTATCCTCCATCTGTTCCCGACGACGTCAGTGCAGCGCCGCGGACATCGGTGGTCGACCAGGTCGCCCCAACTCACATTGCGCGACTGGACAATGGAGATCGATGTAATGGAAGTGCCCGCTATCCAGTACAAGTACACTCGCCAGGTGCTGGATACAAGTAGAGGTGAGAATACATGTCATCATCGAGAGGGGTGTCACGTAAGAGCGAAGGCGAGGCAACGTTCGAAAGGCTCAACGACAATGGCGCGCTTCCTGCGGCGAGCAAGACACTCCATGTACAAAAAAGACAGGTCTATTAAAGCGGGAACGAGCGTCTGCCAATATGCGCATGTTGGATCTCGCGGACGCTGCGCACAATTGTAGGTAGTCGCAGGGCGCAGTGGCTACTGCACGGGCCCCTGCATCCAAGTAGGCAACAAGTTCATTTAATTTCCCAGCTCCAGCTCACTTGCCGTGCTCTAATAGTGCAGCAAGCATCCAACCATGTCCGGCGACATTTCCAAGCTTCCCGACCTCATTGAACGCTATTTCGCTAACAGTTCAAGGGACTTCGGGGATTGGTACGACGCCTACGCTCCTACGATGCCATGCTAGAGGTGATCAATACGTGGACCCACTCGCACAACTTCTCGAAGCCTGCGAGGCGCGCTTCAGGGCTCGCAGGGAAAGCCACCGCTCTTTCCGCAGCCGCCCTGTCATCAAGAAGGAGACGAAGGAGAAGGTGGGGCCTGCAACCATGTGATCCGTTTCACCCTTGCAGCTCTATTAGCTAACCAACAAACGAGGCCACAGAGGAATTCGGTAGACGGCAATGGGAGTATGAAGAGGTCAATACGAAGTACATACCTGAAGTTGACAAAAAGCTTGTGATATTTTTTTTCATGAACACACGCAACGCACAACAGCCAAGCAGCGCAGCAGCAGCTCACGCGGTCGCCGTCTTGCTGAGCGCGACGCAGTTCTTGTAGACCTGCCACGAGTAGGCGCCCTCGACGTACTTGATGCCGAGCCAGTACCACCAGAGCGTGCACGAGTCTCCGCACGCGCTGTAGTCGATCTCGTGCTGGCCGTGCGGGAACTGCGTGTGGCAGTTGCGGCCCGCCGCCACCTTGGTGTCGTCCAGCCAGACCTCGCACGGGCCGTCCAGCGTGTAGCCCGACGTCTGGAAGGAGTTGTTGCTCGGGATGGGCTGCGTCTCGGTCTTGGGGCTCGTGAGGCCGCAGTCGAACAGCGCCTCCTCCGTCACCTTGTAGAGCGACTCGTCGTCCAGCATGGCGCGCAGCGACGCGTAGCCGTGCTCCTGCATCCAGCTCTGCGCCTCGATGCTCGTGTTCACGCCCTGCTCCTGCAGGTAGGCGAGCGCCATGCCCTGGAAGTCGAGGCCGTCCACGATGAAGAAGGGCGGCGGGTGCTGCACGACCTGGCCCTCGCCCAGACCCGGGTCCAGGCCAGCGACCGACGCCGGCAGCACCAGCGCGAGCAGCAGCAGCAGTTGAGGAGACGCCATGGAGATGGATCGATTCACAAATGCCGCTCGCTGCTGGAAGTGCAATGTGGGAAGACGTCGCCCAGATGGTACGCGTCCGCGGATAATTGGCTAGTGCGACCGATCGAGATAATGCGAGGAAACTCCAAAACCCGCATACTTGAGTTTCAAAACAACAAAACCCGCATACTTCTACAAAACCCGCATACTGGCAACAGATGTCCGTGGAATCAGACAAAGCAGGAATAGCTATAAATAAATAAGCGTGCGAAGGTCTCTCAGCTTATCTGTAGCAAAAAGTAACTCTCCTCGTGTCCCGAAGGCATGGTGTCTCTGGAGCGTGGGCAGACCTTCAAGAATGGAGAGGAGGCCAAGTACGCCATCCAAGACTACGCTCTATCAGTGGGCAAGAGAGTCAAGGTCCAAAGGAGCGGTGGGGGTCACAAGAAGTTCGTCTGCTCGTCCAAAACCTGCTCATTCTTCGTGCAGCTGTACCAGCTTAAAGTTGACGGGGGAGCCATTAGCACTTGGCGAATCAGCTCGTTAGAACTGGAGCATATCAACTGCACTTCAGTTCCTAAAATGACTGGGCGTCAACTAAGAGAGTCTGCCGTGTTTCGAAACCCAGTTTTGTCGGACAGTTCTCTTTCGGATCGAGCTCTCATCGATCAAGTTCAGCGCTCAGAGGGAATCCTTCTCCCAAACGCGACAGCAGTATACCGCGGAAAGGATTTCATTACGGAAGGCACCGCTGGTGAGCAAGCCGAGTTATACAAAAAAATTCCGTCTCTTCTCGAGAAATTTGCTTCCAACAATCCCGGCTCCTTCACCGATTTCCAGACTGATTCAACCGGCCGATTCAAGCGTGCTGTTGTAGTGTCGGGTCCTCTGGTGCGCAGTATGCCGTACAACCAGCAGATATTAGGGATTGATTGCGCCCATTCCAAAAACCGAAGCTTCAGCGGGCAACAAATACTGCTTGTCGGTCGCGACGGCAATTGCAACAACATCACTATTGCAATGGCACTGGTCGATGCTGAGGACATCGTCAACTACACGTGGTTTGTTGAGTCACTTCGTCAGGCTGGACTAAATCTTACACAGTACCCTGTCTTCTGTGACCGATGCGACGCGTTCCGCTCTGTCGCCGCTACGTATAGCATCAACGTCCGGTAGGTCATACCGTTGTATGCTTTGATCAGATAATTGGCATTCAGAGCTGGGGAAATCTCGATTGTATTATTGATTGAGGACAACAATCAATACTACGGTATTTATTGTAACTCACAATCTCAAAGCTTGCGAGTCTTCAATATATTGTACGCTGCTACTCGTCATCACTGTCAACTACATACTCGGCTTCGTTAGAGCGCTCGATCGCCGTCGACACCGAGCCCAGGGTAACCAAGTCCCAGTTCAACTTCAAAAACATCACCGTCTCCAGCGTGGACGCGCTCATGCTCTTGCGCAGGTATCCAACCGAGCTCTTGACCATGGAGAAGAAGCGCTCTGCCACCACTGAAGTAGCAGGAATCCACCCCGTTTCAACGTACTTCGACGCCTTGGTAGTTCGCTGGCGGGCCTTCTTGGACAGCGCATTGTCGAGCGCTTGGGCAGCGCGCTTGCGCTTCGAGCGAGCTACCGGAGGCGCGTCGTTGGGTTGGTGAGCTGTTGAGTGTTGCGAACGCAACAAGCGCGAGACAGCCTTTCGCTCGGCCGCGAGCAGCGACTTCTCCGAGCCGCTTTGCACTTTTACAACTCCAGCTTCAAAGTCGGGAGATTCAATAATTTGCCCGTTGACAGCTAGATAGCCATCCAACCCCCCATGCCCTTCCATAACAATGTCGAACATATCTCGAACCGTTGTCATGGTCACGTCCTGGCGTTGAAGGCGAGTCGTGATCACGTCGAAAGCCGTCATTTCGTCTAGTAGCTGAGAAATTTTCCTCTGCTCTCCTGCCGAAGGTATCAGATCTACCATCGGGATCCGGCGCAACCCGGTGCTGCTGTCGCTGCTGGACATCTCGTCAGCCTCGTCAGCCTCGTCAGCCTCGCCGTCTTCCTCCTCTTCCCGTTCAATGTCACAGTCGTCCACAAACAAGTGGAGAAAGCGCTGCAGGTCCTCGAAGCGTTTCAGCATTCGGTAGCAGCCACTCCAGCGCAGCTCGTGAAGCGGGAGGGGCTTGTATTTGCACCCATTCAGTTTCAACTTGGCTACACGCTTCACTGTCTTCAGTCTTTTCATCAGCGAGCTCACCTTCTTGATAAGAGCCATGTGTGGCTCGATCCATTGACGAACCGCGAGGTTGAAGCGGTGGGCAGCACAGCCAATCATTGGCGCCTTGATGCGACGTGCAATGGCCTTATTCGTCTCCATATTATCCGCCACAATAGCAATCAGGTTGGCTACATCCAAGCCGTAGTGATCTAGGACCAGGTCTAGGAAGGCGATGTGCTCCGACGCGGTCTGGGAGGCCTCGTCCTGGAAAGGCGAAAACGCGAGAAACCGAATGCCCTTCCTCGTGGCGGCAAAAATGGCGATCGCATGTTCCGCGGCGCCAGTAAAGCCATCGAAGACAAGCACAAACTTCTCCCCTGCGAGCTCTTCACAGACCTTAACGTCAACGACACCAACAAGCGACACCATCCGCTTCAACAGCGTCCTCTTATCCATTGGCTTGAAGCGGACGGCGTCGCGAATCACTGGGTCGTCCACGTGCGCGAAGGGGAAGTTCTTCAAAGCCACGAGCTTGATCCAGCCGTACGAGTTGGCGGCATCCTTGTGAGCAAACATGCTGGCCGTGGGGGCGCAAGCGTTCTTGATGCACGTTGCTGCGGCTTCCTTGTAGCCGTGGTGGTGGCATTGAAGATGCGATATCAGGTTCTTGTAGCCCGCGTGCTTCAGCTGCGCTACAACGGCACCGCAGACGCAGCACGTGCGGTTGGTGGTGGTGGGATCCTTGAACAGGACGCTGACGATGTCGGCGTTCTTCATGTCGGTGGAGTTCTGATGGAGGACCAGGGAGTGAATAGGCTAATGATGCAGGGCTAGAAGAGGGCTTAAGCTTGCAGCGCGCGGGAATGCTTCAGCTTTTGGCGCGCATTGCACCATACCGCTGTACCAACGACTGGTTTTCTTTCTTTGGCTCGATTGTGACAATCTTATTGGCGGAATCAATTGGTTTCGGCGCTGATTGGCTCCGAGTTCTACCGGGGACAATCTTTGCAATCACGGAAGGAGATTGCAATCAATGTGGACAGGAAGATTGTAAGCGTCAATATCCCTCAATCTTACAATCGCAATACAATTTTGCCCAGCTCTGAGCCAATTTGGCATTGACACCAAAGATGTTGGCAGGTACTGCTCGCTCCACATCATCAGAAACATGATGCTCCACAGTACTTTCAATCAATCACACAAGAATTTGGTATGGGAGCTACAAGCTTGCAAGTACAAAGAGCAATACGAGAGCCTGCTGATCATTATCGGCAAAACGTGCGGTGACAAAGTGGAACAAGCCCTCCGTACCATCCCTCCGGAGAAATGGATCCTGTATACAACATTAGGTGAGTGTCCTCTGTATGGATGGCGATCGACTAACTTTGTCGAGAGTGTGAACGCCAAGACGCTAGTGGAAGGTCTGCGTGATAAACACCCCTACGGCTTTCTGGATGGCGTGATGGAGTCCATGGCTAAAGATTTCTACAAGCGTCGACAGCAATCCGATGACTGGGTGAAACAAAAGAGGGAGGTAACCCCGGGGGCAGAAAAATTGTACTACGAGCAACTGAGTAACCTGGGGAACTACGCAGTTGTGATGCTAACGCCAAGAAAAGGATCTGTCTCGCGCGTCGGCAAGTTCCCTCCGTTCCGGCGTACTGTGAACTTAGATGGCAATCGCTGCACTTGCACATACATGGATCAGTACCAGATTCCATGCAAGCACATGCTTGCCATACTAAATGCCGTAGGTGAGCTGGAGTCGGCTTATTCTCGCTTCGGATCTTCTTACATTGTTGAAAGCTACTCAAAGGCGTTTGCCGAAGCATCCGTACTGATCCCCGCTTCCATCGAGCTTACTAGCGCCCCGCTCCTACCTGCCCAGCGAAAGGAAACTTCCCGTGGAAGAAAGCGCGTCAAACGAATCCCTAGTGCTGGTGAAAGCAGACCGACTCGTGCTCAACTCTGCACAAACTGCGGGGAATCCAACCACAATCGCAAAACATGCAAGAAGCCGCCTCAGATTGTGGTCGCGGTTGCTGTAAACACCACCAGGAGCACTACCCCGACTACCTGCACTACCCCGACTTCCTCGACTACCTGCACTACCAGCACGAACTCGAATAGCGGCACTACCCCGACTACCTCGACTACATGCACTACCAGCACGAACTCGACCAGCGGCACTACCCCGACTACCAGCACTTCCTGTAGTGCGAGTACCAGTTCGCCTCTGACTACCACCAGATCGACTGCTCACACAAGTCCCATGGCTGCAAGGACCGGCTCCACTCCACGAACCAGCACGACGACCTCTTGACGGACCCGTTTGACTTGAACACGAACGCAGCTCCAGCTGAGAGAGAGGAAGGAGAACTTGCATACGTTTATATTATTTTTTTTACAGCTCCCAACCGAAGTGTTTCTGATTCTACGGACACCTGTTGTAACGGGGTACAATCAAGTGTACCCATTACATGAAGAGTGACGGGTGTCACTCTCCCGAGTACATGGTACATGGTACACGGTACCAGTAGCCCCGCAAGCCAACCATTTGAGTTTGTGTGGGCTTTTGTATAGTTAACTTGTAGTTTGTATTGAGCCAAGTTAACCCCTACCAAAATACAGTCAGTCTTATAACCTACTCCTTTGTAGCAAGTCAAGTCGTCCCCTTGAGGCCAGGGACACGTGAACGGCAGTTCACTTGGAGTTTGTATACTCCTCTTCCTCTGTAAAGAAGTGCTGTGTGCCCCGTCACACTTGGTAGCACTCGTAGTCAATCCTACGCCTACGCGGGTAGATTGGTCTACCTGAATCCTCGGCGGCTCAGGTCTGTGAGCCACGATGGACCGAAGTGAGTTTCCTCACTTGACTGACTCGCAGTTCGAGTCAGTGCTGAAGATGGCGGGCATCTTCGGAAGAGATGCCCTCCGGAGCTTGGCGGCGGCGACGCCAGCCGAGCAGGTCGAGCGGGTGAGCGCGTTTGACGAGTACGAACGCGGGCTCATCGCTCATGTGCAGGGAAACTTGCTGGCTCAGATGAGTGAGCCCAGACGGGTGCAGCCTAAGCCTTTGCGGCTAGCTGTGCCTCCGTTCGAAGGGAAGGAAGGTGAGAACCTTCACTTCTGGATCCGGGAGACCGAGATCGCAATGAGCGCAGGTCTCATCTCGGCTGAGAACCTTCGAGTCGCTTTTGCGCTCTCCAATCTTGGTGGACGTGCCAAGACTTGGGCGTATACGCGCGAAGCGATGTCGCCTGGATGCTTCACATCCTGGGCTCAGCTGTGTGAGCAGCTTCGAGCCGCCTTTCTCCCAGCGAACAACGAGTTCCGCCAGCGCTCGCGCTTCCTTGCCTGCAAACAAGGGGAGCGCGAGCTGTACGCGTACGTACAGGAGATGCGCACGTTGGCAGCCTCACTGGTGGGGAGCCCACTGTCGGAAGACGTCAAGATGACGGTCTTCGTGGACGGCCTGAAGGTCGGTCCTGTGCGCACGCAGCTGTTCCGCGTGCGCACCAGCACTATGGAGGAGGCGATCCGAGCCGCTCTCCAGGAGGAGTACAGCCACAAGCAGGCTGGTGCTCTGGCTGTTGTACAGCCTGTGATCACTGACAGCGAGCCAGAACCTATGGATCTAAGTTCGGCTGAGCAGGACTCAGTCCGCTGCTACGGCTGCGGCGGACTAGGACACTATCAACGTGTCTGCCCATCGCCAGGGTCTGGGAAGAAGACCTACCCGAAGACCAGAGGGTCAAGGGGGCGCCGACGCCATGCACCGTCAGGTGCTCAAGGGGGACACAACCACCAGTAAGGACGAGGGCCTTGCTGGGGTTGGCCCGAGTCTTTGTGATGGGTGTACGGAAGGCGTACACCACAGAGACGCGGGGTCCCTTGAGAGCACTGATGCTCGCATTGGTGAAGGACAACGATGGGTTGTCGGTAGTACACGTGAGTGTACGGGGGTAATGGTATCCCTTGACATGATTGAGTCTGGGACGTTGCGCGTGTTCGCACGTCGCCAGATGTGTCGGTTGGAATAACGACACAAGTGCCGAGACTCTGCGAGAGTCGAAGCACAAGGGCAGGTCTCATTGACTGAGGCCAGGCCGAAGAAGAACCTTGGGGTCCGCTGTGACCCTGGCTGCCGCGTGTGATGCCGCGGGCAGCAACGGAACCGCACATGTTCCCGGACATGGACCCGTACATGGTCCCGGACATGGTGCCGAAGATGGCCCTGGGCATGGAACCGTATATGCCCTTGGCCTGGACAAGTATAGCTTGGCCCTGAGTGAGCTGTGCAAGCTGCACGGGCTCTCGGTCGAGCAGCGCGACAATGCCTTTGAGGCTAAGTCGGCCCTCTGTGTCTGACAGAGCATTGGCGAGTCATGTTCCCACCTCTGGTCAGACACAAGGGCGTCCGAAGGGACCGCCAGGACGCTGGATGCGTCGGACAAGAAGAAGAAGAAGAAGAAGGGAGGCATCACTGACATGATGACCAACCGAGGGCTGTTACGCCTGGCATGTTGAGCTGCCTCAAGAAGCAACTCCAGTGCTGAGAGTCATTGCTCGGTATGAGCATTGACAAGGGTGGTGTTCGGTGACGCCACCAGGTGGGTAACCAAGGACCACTGACTTGCGGGTAACTTAGTTCCGCACAAGAGCATGTAATGCTGAGGAGGCCACTCAAGGCATCTCCGGCGTGGGTAACCAAGTACCACACACGGTCGCCCAGACCATAACTGAAGAGGAAGGCGCTGCAGGCACTTCCTGTGTGGGTAACCTAGTTCCACACGCGTCACTCAGACGGAAACTGATTGTGAAGTCGCATGATGCGCTTCCTGTGTGGGTAACGTAGTTCCACACGATGCGGCAAGGCTCCGCATGAGCCGGAAGGGGGTCGCGCGGTGCACCTCCTGCGGGGGTAACTTAGTTCCACGCACGGTCAGTATGACCAGGACTAGTGATCAGGTCACTTGGGTCTCCTCGCGTGTGGTGGATGTCCACGCGGAGTTTAAGAAGCCCGTGACACTGTCACGATGTCATAGCCGCACGGTCCTCTTCGAGGCTCCGCACGGCTCTGATTTTAAGCGGGGGAGGAGTGCCCGGAAGCACTTCCTTCCTCCAAGGGCTTAGCCTCCCGGTCATCATGGATGACGTTCGACTGGGGGGTTCGGCCGGCGCAGCTGTGGCCATGCGCACAGTAGACGTGGCTTGGGTACATGTCGTACCTGCGGCGATGCCTGTTGCGTCGCCGCCGACTCGGCGCATATGGTCGATCACGACCTGGAGTGTGTCTGCAGGAGGGCGACACCTCAATTGACCACATGCAGGAGCATGCTCGGTCTGCCTGCGATGGCCGCGGTCACTGAGCGGCGTTGGGGCAACAAGTGTCCAGGACTCGGTGCCGAGATGGCAGATTCTGAGTATGCGTGCATGTAATGCAGCTACTCGCAAGGAAGGACAAGCCGTACGCTGTCATGGGTGTCTTCACCCGCAGACGTGGGTAACAGAGTACCACGTCAAGTCACGCAGACTCAAACTGCATACAGGCTGGTACACACCAAGCCTTGGTCGACGATGTTGACCCGGAGCCCAAGCAAGGAAGCTGCCCGCGCCACCGGAGTCTGCTGGTATAGCGACTCGGCGCTGCAGGGCGGCGCGAGGTTAGGCAGTCGGCTGCTGCCTGACCCACCGGGGTTCTAATCGTAAGTGGGGGAGGAGATCGGAAGTGCCCTTCCTCCCGAAGTCTCTGGCATGAGACTTGCTTCTTCACAGAAGCCGGTGTAGTGGCTGCATGGTGCAACCACTCACGAAGCATTACACGAAGGTGCTGGACCTGATGCGTAGCTGCTTAGGTCCCATGGTCTTGGTGACCGATGGCCAGCAACTTTGGCAGTGGTCATTGCCACTGCTGGGCCGAAGGTGGCGCGCACATTCGCTGCGGGAAGGCTGCATCTGTCGGGTGAGGACATGGCAGCCGGTCTGCGGCTTGGGCCGCGGACGAAGGCATGTGCGCGTACGCATCGCCATGCCGTAGCTTGATGCTATTGCTACACTGGACGCGGTACGTCTACCGGCCAGTTAGCTATCAGCATCATGCTGAAGCTCAAGGCTGTGGTTACGCTGGGCGCGGCACGTCTGCCGGCCAGGTTGCCATCAGCCCCGAGCATGGGTGTTGTCCACCGGGACGAACCCGAGGGACAGCTCCATGCTGTTGCTACGCTGGGCGCGACACGTCTGCCGACCAGGTAGTCAACGGCAAGGAGCTTGGTTGTTGCCCACGAAGGGTGAGCCCGAACGTGTTGCCTTTGCGGGCATTCACACTTAGCGCGGTGTATACCGTGCTTGTAAGGCGCGAAGCCATACGAGTGCACGTGGCACCTGACGCTCACTGTGCGCGGGGCACTTGGAGTACGCAAGGTACTCGCAGTGCACGCGGCACTTGTCGTGCACGTGGCACTTGATGTGCGCGAGGCACTAAGACAGTCGTGGCTCATGTGGTACACGACATGCCTTTGGTGTATGGGGTGGTGCCCAGTACACCGTGCGGTCCGGTATGGACTGTGTGCCATGCGGCCTTGCTTGCGCACCGACCTGGTGTTGATCGCCGCGACGCATGATGCGATCGCTGGTGACGGAGGCCAGTGTACCTCGCACCATGATGAAGTACCATCGCGGTACCTTGGTGTCGGTGGAAGACACCTCAGCGTCGGCGGCACGATGGCCGTGACGCGGGGCAGGACTTTGAACAAGTCCGCCGCGTTGCTCTGAACGATGAGCTGGCTGCGAGCAGCAGCCGTGATCCCCGGGACTATGGTGACGATGAAGCCGGATGCTTCTTGGCTTTGGTCAACGTTTGACCTCAGCCCATGGGTCGTGCCGATGAACTCGGACGACAGACACACTGCGCTGTGACGAAGCGGGGTCCTGTCGGACCGCTGTCATGGCCGGAGATGAGCCGCACCGCTCTCTCTATGGTTACGCTTCGCGCTGACCGGAAAGGTGCCGTCCCTTGCGGGAGGTACCGTCGCACGAACGTGCCAGCAGGGCCCAAGGGCCATGTGACGCCAACTGCTGGTGGTCTGCGACAGGAACCGCAAGTTTGGAGGCACATGCATCCCGTGCGGAGGCACTCTGCGCCTGCTAGCGCTGTGGATACGGCCACTAGAGGCGTCGGCTTTGCGGCCTACATCGCCGAGGGCAGGGAGGTGCCGCGCGGGGTGCCCGCTGCGGGCACAAGTCACTGTGGGTGTGACAATGAGGCGCGCCAGCCTTGCGGCGGCGGCGCCCGAGAATCCGACCTTTGGGAGTTCGGATTCTCTCGAAGCTGATTGGAGAATCAGATGTGATTCTCAGATAAGTGGGGGAGGATGTAACGGGGTACAATCAAGTGTACCCATTACATGAAGAGTGACGGGTGTCACTCTCCCGAGTACATGGTACATGGTACATGGTACCAGTAGCCCCGCAAGCCAACCATTTGAGTTTGTGTGGGCTTTTGTATAGTTAACTTGTAGTTTGTATTGAGCCAAGTTAACCCCTACCAAAATACAGTCAGTCTTATAACCTACTCCTTTGTAGCAAGTCAAGTCGTCCCCTTGAGGCCAGGGACACGTGAACGGCAGTTCACTTGGAGTTTGTATACTCCTCTTCCTCTGTAAAGAAGTGCTGTGTGCCCCGTCACACCTGTTGCCAGTATGCGGGTTTTGTAGAAGTATGCGGGTTTTGTTGTTTTGAAACTCAAGTATGCGGGTTTTGGAGTTTCCTCAGATAATGCTGCGTGGATTAGATAGAGCTTGCAGTAGTGACAACTTCAGCCCCATGTGTAAGTTTGGAGCTGCCTAGCTACGTGTCGGCGTCTACATACCACAACGTGGCCTCTCGTTTCCCATGTATAATATGCATTCTGCTTTGTAAGCAGCGTCTCGCTCACTCGATGGCGACTCTCAAGTCACTCCACTCGCTCGCTCTCTCTCTCAACCATCGGCGAGCGAAACGAGGAAGCAGCGACTCATGACGTGGGCGACTCTGCTGCGCCGATCCTCGGCTCGATTTCCCCTCCCGCTAGGGATTTCTGGAAAGAGCGTCATTACTCAGCGCCAGTCTCCCGACAAGCCGGCCGAGGCCTCTCGAAAGAAGCCTACTCGGCAGCGGCTTGGCCTCCGTCAACCGCCTCCTCTCCCCCCTCCTTTCCACCCCGCGAGCAACTACCGCAGACTCAGCTCAGCTCAGCGTCTACCACCACTACTGGTAATACGACGGCCTTGCACGCGAGTCCGGCTTAGCTACTAGCAGGATTTTGGAGGAAAGTAGGGGGGAACTTAACCTCAGCAACCCCCGCCAGTGGTCGTGCCACCACTGCTCTTGGTGATCTCCAGCGTCGTGAACGTCTCGGCAGTCGTCGGGTGGATGCCCACCGTGTCGACCATTTGGTCGTACGTGAAGCCCAGCTTCATGGCCAAGCCCATGGCCTGCGTCACCTCGCCAGCGTTCGGTCCCAGGTAGTGGAAGCCCACCACGAACTTATCGCGAGTCTTGTCGCAAATCACCTTCAGGTAGCACGACTCGGCCGCCGTGCGCGTTTCCTCCGAGAGCGCCCACTCGAGCGGTACGAAGTTCTTATGGTACACCTCGATGTTGTCCTCGCCGTAGCGCTCCTTGCTGTCCTCCTCGGACAGTCCGCAGCACCCGTACTCGATGGGGGTGAACACGGCCGTGCAGATCTTGTCGTAGTCCATCTGCACCGTCGAGTTGTTGTAGAGACGGCGCGAAAGCAGGCGTCCTGCCTGGATGGCCACGGGCGTCAGCTCCGGCGCATCGATGACATCGCCGATCGCGTAAATGTTCGGCGTCGAGGTCTGCTCGTTCTTGACCCAGATACGACCCGTCTTCTCGTTCAGCTTCACGCCAGCCTTGTCCAGGCCGAGCTTGGCGACGTCCGGGTCGCGGCCCGTGGCATTCAGCACCGTGTCGAACGCTTCCTCGCAGCTCTCGCCGTCCTCGGTAGCCCACTTGACCAGTAGCTGGCCGTTCTCCAGCTTCGTGATCGACTGCGGGACGGTCTTGCGGATGAACTCGATGCCCGATTGCACTTCCATGTACTCGCCAATCCTGTTCGCCATGTCCTGGTCGAAGCCACGCAGCAGGATGGAGCGCACCATCACCTTGACGTCGTAGCCCATGCCCTTGAGGAAACCAGCGCACTCGAGTGCAACGTACGAGGCGCCCACCACGAGCGTCTTGCCCGGCTCCTTCTTCTTCATCCAGAAAATGTCGTCACTCGAGATCGCGTGCTCCCCACCGGGGCAGGTCAGCTCCTTCGGCCGGCCACCGACAGCGATGACTACGTCGCGCGTCGTGATCTGCTTCGTGCCCTTACGAGGGTGCCACAGCTCGAGCGTGTGCGCGTCCACGAACGATCCGAGGAAGTTCTCGTACTTGACGGACTTGCTGCGCAGCTCCACCTTGTACTTGAAGTTGATGCCCCTGATGTAGCCGTCCACATTGGCCACGAGCTGCTTCCAGCTGAAAGTCGGCGCGCTGCCGTCAGCAGACGCGATGTTCCAGCCGAAGTTTGCGCTGTCGTGGTGCATGAGCTCGCCGATCAACGAGCTCTGGTGCATGAGTTTCTTCGGAATGCATCCGACGTTCACACACGTGCCGCCGAGGCCCCAGGACGTGCCCTGCGGCGACGGCTTGACGTAGTCCAGCACGCAAACCTTCTGGCCGAACGAGGCCGCCTCCTTGGAGCAGGCCAGGCCTCCAGACCCGCCACCGATCACCACCAGGTCGTAGTCGTAGTTCGTCTCCGCTTCATCTGCCGTCACTGAAGGTGCAGGGGCTTCAGCCGCCTCAGTGATCGACACAGAGGTAGTGGAAATACTATCCCCCTTCTTCTCCTCCTCCACCTGCTGCTGCTCACTCGGGGCCGCACCTTGGGGCTTGCCGACGGCGATGCCCGAGCGGAAGTAGGCCAGCAGGTCGTCGCAGCCGCCCACGAACGTCGCGGGGTTGCTGCTCCAAACGAAGGGCGACGTCACGTGCTTCACGGCCTTGGAGTCGGCCCCAAAGCAGGAGGCGAAGTCCCCCTGCGCGACGCTGAGCCAGTGCTTGAAGGCGTCTCGGTCCTCGAACGGGTACGTCTCGAAGGCCACGCGGTCCGGGTACAGCATCTGCATGGCCGCCGCCACCTCCCCGGCCTTCACGAAGGACGGGCCTGCACAGATAATACATAGCTACATGTTAGAATTATGGGCTCATACTGCCTGCACAGCGAGTGGGTGGCGAGCCACTCACACGTTCTCCAGCCGGCGATGTGGAAGACGGCCACGGACGAGTCCGGCGCCGTCGCCAGCGTCTCCGCTAGGCTGCAACAAGAGAGAGGAGAAGGTCAGTCACTAGGAGTAGGAGGCCATGCAGACGCGCAGTCAGGCAAAGAGGGGACGTACTTGACGCCCGACGCCATCTTCTTGCGCTTGTTCCCCACTGCGTCCATGCACAGGACGCGGGCAACCCAAAAGTGGCGAATGCTAAGAAAATTGTAAGGGACTATATGATAGTGTCCCTATTGACCAATAGAATTGCAAATCGGATCTAGGACAAAACCTAAGACAGTCCTACATTCAAAATTTGTTATCAGTTAACCCCGTTAAAGGATGAACTGGGGGGCATTACATTTGCGTTGCTAGTGCCTCGATTCAGTATTAATGGTTATGAGTTAGCTCGCTGCACCAAGCAACACACAGAAAACACGAACAGCCTAGTCTAAAACGGCCACGCCTTGTCCAGCAATTCCTCGAACACGCCGTCCTTCAGGGGCATCTCGACGCCTGCCGCGTTGAACGGGGTCTCGTCCCAGTCCGTGTGGTTCAGCGAGTACCGCGCCAGCTTGGAGAGCTGCTCCCACGTAATCAGGTCCTGGAACTCGCCGGCATCCTCCGTGAGCCGCAGCGCCGTGTTGCCGACCAGGTGGTTGTAGTAGTATTCGAGCTTGACGCTGGAGCCGTCGACGTACTGCGACTCCGGGGGCGTCTGGCTCGAGTAGCCGACACTCGCGGACATGGAGGTGCCTAGGATCGTCGCGTTCTCCAGGTCGGGGTTGTCGATCCAGACGATGGCGTACTCCCAGTTGTGTCGGTGCCCGAACAGCCGAAGGATCAGCGGCACGGGCACGGCGCCTCGGCCCTTGGGGAAGTACCAGGCGTACATGATGGCCCACACGTCGTTCACCCAGCCCGAGCGAGCGTAGACCTGCGAGCCTAACTTGGAACCTGTACACTCGCCGTCCTGCGGGCCGCCCCACTTGAGTCCGCCGCTAATGGAGCCGTCCTTCTGAACGGCGGGGTACGGGTGGCACCCGTCATCGATCTTGAGCTGCGGTTTGAACCTGACCGCGGCCTTTTCGGAGACGGTGACGGGCTTCGGCTCCGGGAATGGCCGCACCAGGTTGTGGTTGATCACCTGAGCCTGCGCCGCAGCGAACGAGGCGAAGGCGGCGACGATGAGCGCGCAAAAGTTCATCGTTCCGTCCCACGACGGCGCAGCGACGCACGGTGGGCGCTGCGCAGGAAAATAACTGAATGGGGCGCTGTTGAGACTTCGGACATGCTCTTGCCTGTGTACGGGCCGAAGTCGCGCTGCGGTTGACGTTTTATGTTGGAGGTAAGGTTTTCAAGATCGTTTTCCAAGATTTGCTTTTCGCTGACTCGCGGGGGAAAATTTCTGCTGACACCGGAAAGCTGTAGACTCTAAGTGTGTTTTCCGGTGTCACTAAGTGTGTGCTGGCATGATTTCGTATAGCCGAGGCCGGGTGCAGAGACAGTAGAGGGGAGGTGAAACCAGATCCCCCAAAACTGCAATTCCGATGCCTGTGAAGCGAGAGCGTGGCCTGGAGCAGTGCGCTTTAGACCCAGGCCTAGACTAGGCTATTCCTCCCTCTTTCCATTGAGACCAACCCCAGATTCATCGATTTCGTGGGGGATTGAAGGCATTCATTTCCCTGGAGCACTCTGAGGTTTTCACGATTTGAGGGCCGTGACATCCATCCCCGGCCGGCTGTGCAAGAGCGGGAAGGCCCCTAGTGTTTTTTTCGTTGGGTGTTTTTTTTTTCCGGTGTCTGTAGCAAGAGCCCTCGCGGGGAGTTCAAATCGCGTGCGTGAGGGCCGCTCATGCTTTGTTGACAAACATGACAAGTTTTACATGCAGCGCTGCGAACGTTCGTTCAGTTGGCATCGCGCTGCATACCACGGACAACCCTCAGCGAAGTCCGCTTTTGATGTAGCTTACGAGAAGTATACTTGTTCCTCTTGCATCTATTGTGAATTCCGGTCAAAATTTCCAAATCGCGGCGGTTTGGAGCCCCCGCTCCAATCGCCAAATACAAAACTCAAGTCATTTGCCCAATCTCCGGGCCCAACCATATGGTCCAAGTGCCCGCATGTCAAGGTCAGTTCGTACTTAAACGGGTGCCTATAACCAATCCTGGTGGCCGCGGAGATTGGCCGGAGATTTGGCTCGGGCGGTTCAACAAACCGCCCGTGGAAATTTGGAACAGAACACACAATACACCTTTTCAACTTCAAAGCTGCAAATTGTAAGTTCAATTCTGCAAAAGGTAAGTTCAAAACTGCACGAGCAGAGACCAGGCTAGCTTCGTACTTTTATACACAGCTCATTGGTTGGCGCGCAGCACAGCTAGCCAATAGGCAAGTTGTACTCTATAATCAAATACGATGATACATATTATACAGGTTGTAATATACATTTATAGAGTATTGTTGTTTTGATTTTACCTTTTGCTGTTTTGAACTTACAATTTGCAGTTTTGAAGTTGAAAAGGTGTACATGTAAGCGACTCATTTACGAAGTCCTGTCGGGAGAGGTCCAGCAACGAGTCTTCGGCTTCGGTCACGAGGTCTGTGATGGATTTGAGACAGTCGGTAGCCCCCATCCAGAGATTGAGTTTCCTTGCCGCTCATTTGGACTGTGTATCAATGGGGCGGAGCGGGGCTGGTGCTGCACCACTGGTGCATATATTTGCGGATCCTACTTCGAGTCCAAGACAGACTCATGAACACAATTCATAGCGCTGCGAGGTGAAGCTTACATGAAATACGTGTGATGAAAAATCTGAACCTGATTGGATCAGTCACGGCAGGTAGAACCCACTAATTGGCACCGCTACGTGTGAGTCTGAGATTCTCAACTGGACAGTCTAAATCGTTGCCACCTTACGACGCGCGTTCCCCGGATCGATTGCAGACCGCACTGTTCTTCAAACATTACCGGCGGTCCACCTCATCGAAACCGAAGACATTTGCCGCGGTGCTGTAGGACTCCTACTAGGAAGGGCCGGGGCAATCGGCTGCTTCTCTGTGACGTTATGCGAACGGTTCTTATATCCGTTCACGTATTGCATGGAGAGAGATCTGGAATCGGGTCAAAGCTTCTCCAACACGCACAACAATGCGCAGCAATCGAACATTACAGACTGCTATTTAGCAGTGTTCACGAATATCTCGGGCTGAGCGTAGGCCTTGAGCGGTGCGTTTGATTGCCTACTGCAGACGACACTAAGGATGTCGGGTGGGTGCGATGCTGAGGTCAATAATGAATGTTGAACTAAATGTGCTATGAATTGGGTCGTACTCACAATTTGGGTAACTTGGGTAGACGAAAATGGATGTGCTCCCCAGCTGTAAGTGATTTTTTGTCCATATGACGTTCTGCTCTCCAACTGCTCTGCACTCAAGTCTCACCGCAAGCTAGAAGAGTTGATCGACCGATGGCGGAGGCGGCGCGGGAGCTGCGTCCACTGTACAAGAAGCTGCTGCGCCTGGCGCAGAGCCTGCCGGAGCCCAAGCGGCAGCAGTCGCTGGACCAGATCCGGCGCGAGTTCCGCAGCCACGGAGACCTGACGGACCCCAAGGAGTGCGTCTAGTTTGCTGCCCGAGTCAGTCGTTGTCCAGCAGTCTAACTATTACAGCCACTGTACTGTATTGCTGCAATATCTGTCGCTGCAGGGTGTCGGCACTGATCCAGCGCGCGCAGTCGTCGCTCAGCTACCTCAAGATCGTGACGCCGCGGGGCGAGTCCAACACGGGTGTGCAGCGCTTCATCTACCGCAACGGACAGCGCGTGAACGCCGCCGAGTTCGAGGCCACGGGCGAGGAGAACGCGCGCTACAAGACGCAGGACATCGAGGCCGGGCTCAAGCGCCACCACCAGCTGCTGCGCCGGCAGTACTTTATGGACCGCAAGAGCGGCCCGCCCCGCCCCATCTTCTAGACCAAGGAGAGAGAGAGAGAGAGGTGCAGTGCAATCGAGACTGACGGAATTATTATGTGGGAGTAGATGGCTATGCAAATGCAGGGCATTTTGGCTAGACGGCAGTGCGTGTTGGTTGTGAGTGTGTGTGTGTTGTTGTGTTCTTCTGTGCGTCTGTCTCTAGAAGAGTCTTGGACCGGAATGGAGCGCTGCCGAGGCCTGCTTGGTCTGCTTCTCGACGCGCGCAGTGACGTTTGAGAGCTGGTGCTCGATGCGCTCGATCTGCTGCGTGCCTCGGCCCGCCTCGCCGTTGAGCAGCTCGGCCTGCACCTCAAGCTCGCCCAGAGCTTGGGCGAGTCGCTCCAAGTCACTGACCCCGGCGTCGTTGGTGTTGTCCATAGCCGGTGGGAGACGCGAGGGGCTGCCAGATTGCTGCGACCGCTGAGGAGAGCTCCCTTTTGAGGCGGAGGCTTTGGGCCGCGAGTCGTCCGAGAAGAGGTGCAGAGTGGGGCTCTTGAGGCGACGCAGCAGCTTGTCCCCGAAGTCCAGGTCGCGGTCGATGGCGCCCAGGTCCTGCTCGATGGCGTCCAGCTTCTCGCCCTGGATCACGATCTCGTTGCAGGCCTCGCGGCCGACCAGTTTAGCCGCTTCGATGTCCCGCAGCGCATCGGAGAGGAGTTCATCCCTGCTCTTGGTCAGCGTCTGAATCTGCTTCTGCGGCGACATGTTCGGCTGAGGTGACAAGGAGATGTTGAAGCCGAAGAGGTTCTTGCGGTTCGGACTGACGCTCTGGTCGATGGCCTGGCGCGTTAGCTGGCGCTTGGCACTCAGCGCGTTGCGCGCGACTTCGAGCCACTTGTTGCGGTCGTTGAGCGTCTCGACGAACACGTCCAGCTCCACGTATCCCTTCCTGGGGGCGTGGCCGACCATCTTGAAGCCGAAAGGTTTCTCGGCGGCCCCCATGACGCCAACGACGTACTCGTGCGGCTCGATGCTCGACAGGTAGAAGCTCCCTTTGGGCGCGGACGGCTCGCCACTCGGTGGGTGGCACGCCGCGCGGCTTTCGTAGTACGACACGTTCAGGTTGGACCCATCCAGCACGAGGAACCGGACGCGCCAGGACTTGCGGAAGTGGCCTCTCTTGGTCACGTATCCCTCGCACGAGGTGGGCCGCGCCTTGTCACCCGAAGCGGTCGCGCCAACTTCAGGCACTCGCAAGATGTTCATGCTGGGGCCAAGGGTGATCTACGACGATGCAGTCAAAGCAGCAAGTGTGAAGGTGAGCGAGGTGGTGCTCTGAGAGCTGATTACCCTATTAATATCGGGGCTAGCCGTCCAAGCAGTCTTGGACGGGTGAGTTGGTAAAATTGGCGAGCGCATTGGCTCGGTGTCCACGACGCCACGCGTGACGCGTTCCGACCGAAGTGCGGAGGGATGGAGAAGGTTCAGCAGCAGCATCACGTGGAGGATGTGGGTCGACTGCTGCTGCAGACGCAGGAGCAGCTCCGAGTCATGCGAGAGCAGATGACTGCGGCGGCCGCAGCCGTGGAGGCCAACGCGTCGCCGATGCGCCACAGCGCAGTGGTGACCACAGCCGAGGTGCAGGCGTTCAACGCCATCCTGCAGCAGACCGAGGCAGAGCTGCGCGCCAAGGCGGAGCTCGTTCTCAATGGCATGGTCAACAGCAGCAGCAGCGCCCAAAACAACCAAAGTCAGAGCGGAACACTGCTCCCTGCTGTCACGGTAGCAGCGCCTCCCTCCACGAGACACCGCAGCGGGTACACCAAGCCCAGAGTGGCGAAAAGTATGGACGCGAGCTCAATCCCCATGGAGTTCTTCAGAGAGGTGAGTCCTCTCTTGATGTGCTTTGAAGACATGTTAAATAACCTCTTGAACTGACCCTGGTATGCGTAGCAATTCCGGAACAGCAGCGTTGAGGTCCGTCAGACGCTCATGCCTTCGCCCCAACATCTGCAACGGCATCTCGGGATCCATCACGGCCGCCTCATGCGCAAGAAAACCACACAACACTGTCGTCTCCTTCCAAGTGTCAACAAAGTCGACCCTAGTGCGCCGACGCCAGAGCTGCGAGAGGAGGACGCCAAGCACGGCGTACTGAACCTGGTCACGCGTGGCTTTCTACCTGCATACGCCGACCTGACACCAGCGTTTGCAGGTCCCAGTGGAGCGACTAATGGATCGGGCGGTGGCGTGATGAAGCAGCGCGCGACACGCATCCACGATAGATCGGAGCAGTCGGTTCGCTCGACGCCGTTCACGCAGTCCACGGGCTACAACCTCGCAGCGCTGAAGTTTGATCTTCGGGCGCCACCCACACCTCCACCCCCTGCACCCGAATCGAGTCCTCCCGCTACTGCATCGACCAGGAGACGCAGCACTAGAAGGGGCTCAGCCGGACGTGGTCCAAGCAAGGTCACGATGTCGTTCCCAGAGTCTACAAGGGCCGACAAGAGCGGGAGATCGGTACGTCACAACTCGCTGGTGTCCGCTGCAATCGCGGCCTTCACGAACCAAAGCGACGACCTGGAAGACAACCGAGAGCGCTTCAGTGAGCAGCCGGACGAGGAGATCTCAGACGAGGAGCAGGACGACGAGGAGAACGAGAAGGACGAGGAGGCCGAGATGGAGGAGCTGGGCGCCAACGTCGACAAGATCCGCGGATACAACGAGCTGCTGGACGCATACAGTCTGCACCAGTTCTTGATCCACAAGGGGCGAACCATGCGCGACACTCCCGAGTTTGTATCGTTCCGCCGCGTCGCGCAGGAGCTTTGGGGCAGTGTCGAGGAGGCCCTACGCGCGCTGGAGACTCTACTCACGCAGTACTTTGTGCCGCTCGCGTACGTTGATGGCCAGCGACTGTTGTCTCTCGCGTCCACCGGCCAGCCTCGCTTCTCCAAGCGCGAGCTGCTGTCCTGCATCGTGAACGAAGAGCAGGTGATGGCGGTGCTCCGTCGTCCAGGACAGCGATACAAAGGCCGAGACCGCAAGCGCCGAGCTGCGACGACGATCCAAGCCTGTGTCCGGATGTGGTCGATCCGCCGCCGATACGTGAGATCGCGCGCGAGTGACATCAGCGCCACCAAGATCCAGCTCGCATGGCGCGCCTTCAGCTGCCACGCAGCGCTGAAAGCTCGACTGCGAGAGCTTCGACGGGAGCAGCTCGAGAAGTGGGAGGCCAAGATGAACGACCTGAAGACCCAGTGGCATCAGATTGCAGGACGCCGACGCGTTGTGGTGCACGTGCCGTCCTTGTCGCTGGACGAACATTCGCGCCTTAGTGCCGAGAACTTCGCAGTGCAGCAGAACCTCCAGCTGACGCGGATATGCGCTGCCGCTCTGGACTCGAACGTGGATCTGCTCGTGTACGTGGCCCCCTTCGAGCTCACCGCTGACGTCTCGCAGTACTTCCTCAAGCTGCTGCAGCTGGGGGGTCTGGCTGATAGTAGACCGCGCGTCAAGCTCGTGTTCCCAGAGCAGGCTGCTCGCTTCCCAGCGCATTTCTCGCTCTCGTCCGTGCTGCTCTACTCGCCTCACTGTCTGCGGCGCATCCGGCACTACACAGCAGGCAAAGACGCGTACCTCGTCATGGGGTTGCCTGGTAACGAAGACCAGCGGCTGGCTATCGCCTTGGACTTGCCTATCCTCGGTGCGCCGCCACCTCAAGCACTGCCACTGCTTACGCGCTCGGGGGGCAAGCGCCTGCTTATCCGCGCCGACGTGAACGTCCCCACCGGCACGTACGAGCTTTACGACGAGCACGAGCTGTTTGCGGCGCTTGCCAAGCTCGCAGTCGCGCACATGGATCAGCCGAGATGGTTGCTCAAGCTCGACTACGACCCCCTTGGTGTTGGTGAAGCTGTTGTTGATCTATCGGGGATGCAAGCGATGCGCGAGCTACGACGAGAGAAGAAGACGCCCGAGTACTGGCGCCAACCGGGACCTCGTGACGCGGCATCCAAGCTCGTGCTAGCTGAACTGGAGCGCCCAGGCGTGTTGGCGCGACTTGCGACGCCCATGCACACCGAGATCTTCCCGTCGTGGCGCGAGTACACGGAAGCGATCAGCCATTTCGGCTGTGTGGTCGAAGCCGTTCCTCCCACAAGCTTCGTCGCCTCGCCCGAGACTGCGAGCTCGTCCGTGGAGCCGGCCTACGTGCGGGCCAACTTGTTCATCAACCCGGACGGCTCTGTTCACATCATGTCGACGCAGAATGTGCTGGCCAGCGGTGGGGGCGTGAATCGGAAAACGGTGGCGTTCACGTTCCCCCAGACAGCGGCGCCGCATGAAGCAGTTAAGGTGAGTCTTTCGCTGCTCTTATCGTGTGTTTGGCTTGAGCTGTTCCACCAGACTGACGTCTATTAACTGGTGTATTGCAGGGTGCGTGCGTCGCTGCGGGGAAGCTGCTAGTAGAGACCAACGTCTGGGGCTACGTGAGTCTGGACTTCGTGGTGTTCCAGGACGACAAGAGCGGCGGTGCTCCGCGGCTGTGGGCGCTCGCTGTGCACCCGTTCCTGACCGACTCTGCTGCGAGCTTCGCGTGCTTTCACCTTCTCGCTCGGGGCGTGCTCGACGCCAGCTCAGGGGGCTACCGAGTGGCTGCTGCGAATTCGACACTAGCAACAGTCAATTCAGGACGCAGTGGCGGTGGGGGCACGACGGACCTACTGCTACGAGAGGCGTCGCTGGCGAAGGGGGCTCAGGCTGGCACGCCTCGCTGCTACGTGGTGTGCTCGTACGTCTTCCACCCGCACGTGACCACCATGCAGTACACGGCCTTCTTCCACGCCTGCCGCCTGCATGGCGTGTGCTTCGACGTTGAGCGCACGATAGGGACGCTCTTCCTGCTGGCCGACAGTCTCACGGCCGGTGTCTTCGGCGTCTTGAGCGTCGGGGAGACGACCGACGGGGCGTTGGCGTTCATGCGCACTGCACTTGAAGTGATCGGGCGCGAGGCCGGCGCGACTGTCGAGTTGGCTACATCTCCGTCAAGACCCGGCTCAGCTCGCAGCGGCAACTTCGCTCATGTGTTGTCCGCGGTGCGCGCGTCCACAGGCGGAGGCAAAGGCGACCGACTCGGTAAAATGCGACGACTGCGGCGACAGTGAACGAAGAGCTAAAGAAAATATCAACATCAATACTTATTGTTTTGTTCACATCTGCTTGTACTCAATACGTCGTGCCGCGCTTGAGAATGCCCACGGGTTTGTAGTCGGGGTTGGAGCGCGGCTCGTGTCTGACATGTGATCGGTGGTGTGACTTGGTAGCAGCTCCACGGCTGGTGGCGCGAGACTGGGTGGAGGCGTTGGTGGTGCCGTCCGACGAGCTTCCGGAGTGGCCGCTGCTCGAGCCGCTGGAGCCAGAGCGGCGCATCTGACGCAGAGCCTGGAGCGCGTCGTCGATGCTGAAGTAGAACTGCTCTTCTGATCGAGCGGGGTCGCTGAGCCACGCGCAGAGTGCAGAGCTCTCGATGCGGTACGAGCCGTGGCGAACGGCAACGAGGTCCACGAACGACCGACGCAGCATGCGCAGGTCCTCCGTCGTGAGGTTGAAGTGCTCCTTCGCCTGCTCCTCCGTCACAGGCGAGTACGGGCCGGAAGCTGCTCCCACCACGAGCTGGAGAAGCGGCTTGGCCTTGCCCCAGACTCGCGCGCGTCCCTGGCCGAACTTGTCCTCGAAGATCTCAGCGTAGATGTCGTACAGTGTCTCGGGCAGATCGTTGAGCACACCAAGTGGCACGGCTCCCTCCTTGCAGGCGGCCGCCATTCCCGGGTGCGACAGCGCCTGCTTCGTGAACTCCAGATACGCAAAGTTGCCTCCACTCTTCTTCTTGAGCATATCCTTGGCCTTGGCGAAGTCGTCGTCACTGAAGTTGCGAGCGATGTCTTCAACCAGCGGAGCGACGTCAGCCACGAACGCGTCGTTCTCGGCGCTGAAGTCCAGCACGGACGACACAGGCAGACGCTTGGCCAGCTTGGACGACGGCTTGGACGACAGCAGGAAGCCCACCCACGTGGGCAGCTGAGGGATGATCTGGGCGAAGAACTCCAGCAGCTCGTTGCGGCCGTGCGCTCCGGCGGCGCACTGGTCGATGCCGTCCACCATCACGAAACACGCTTGCACGGGCTCCTCCAGCGCGTTCAGCGGGTCCACCAGCACCTTGGCCGCCAGGAGCATCGGGTCCGCCTCCTCCAGCACGTACTTGAGGTTGAGTCTGGCCAGTTGGTTCTTGAACGGCGGGTAGTTGTCCACGATCTGGTGTACCATCGATAGCAGCACGTTGCGCGGGGTGCTCTTGCTCTTGCGGTCGAACTGGCAGCAGTGCGCAGCCAATAGGTTGCCACGGAACTGCTGCGCCACCGTGCCGCAGAACGCGCTCTTGCCTGTTCCGCCCTCTCCGACCACCGCCAACAGCATGTCACTGCCAGTGCTGAAGCGCGAGTCCAGCCAGTCCTCCACGCGAGTCAGCGCCCACGTGCGCGATCCAGGCGTCAACCCGCGCGCGTGCGCCGCGAGCTCCGACGTGAAGTCGATCAGCGGGAACATCTCGTTGATCTGCTGCGATGTCAGGGGCGTTGAGAGCGCGTCGTCCGCCACGGGCGCCAGCTGCGTGAGCCGCACACTGGCACGAGCCGACGGGGGCGGAGTCTTCTGGACATTGGCGCGGGACGCTGCGAGACGCTCGCGCGTGGCTGGAGACGTCTTGGTGGACGTCTGTCGCACCAGCTTCGCGCGGTCGTCCGCCGAGAGCGGGTCCGACGAGGAGCTGTCGGTGGACGACACGGACGGGGACGAGCTGTGCTGCGCCGCCGTGAGCTGCGCCACCGCGCCTTTGAGCAGCGCCAGCTCCTTGAGCACATCGTAGCGCGTCACGTGCAACTCGTTCATGACTTCTCTCCGGATGGCCTTGACCTCCTCCTTGACCTCGAGCACCTCGGCGCGCAGTCGCTCCAGCTCACCTTCCTCCGCGACGGCCCCACCGACGGTAGTGGGGATGGCGGAGAAGCCGCGCGCGAAGGTCGTGCCCTGGTTATTGTTGTTGTTGTTGTTGTTGTTGTTGTTGTTGTGGCCGTTGTGGTTGCTGAAGTTGCCCGGCGTGGAGGCCGCGTAGTTGCTGGGCGTCGTGACGGAGAACTGCGAGAAGCTGCTGCTGAGGTTGCTGGCGGCCGACGGCGTCTCGGCGTCTTCGTGCAGCGCCGAGAGCGTGAGGTGCGTGCCGCGCAGCTGCTCCGTGGTGCGGTACTGCGGCACGTCCGAGGTGGCGCTGGCCGTGGAGCGGTTGTTGCGGCCGTAGAACATGTCCTCGACGTCGTCCGTCACGTTGACCGTGTCGGAGAGCGTGCCGCTGCGGTCGTAGCGCACGGGCGCGTCGTCCTGCGCCTGCTTGAGCCGCAGCGAGTCCTCGTCCAGCGCCCAGGCCGCGTCCTTCTTGCCGCTGCCCAGGCGGCTGCTGCGCAGCTTGTTCTTGATCCGGTGCATCGTGTTGCCCACCATTCGGCTGCTGTGCTGTGCTGTGCTGTGTGTATTGATATGCAGGGAAGGAAGACGTCTACTGCTGTGGTCTATGGGTAACCCGGCCACCAATGAAGCTTCGCACGGATTCGTCTCGCTCTGGCCGGCGGAAAAGCGCGAATGATCAGAGAGCGCCGCACGCCTGCCTGCCTGCCCGAAAAGGCTGACCAGACTGACTGTATACAGTTTGTGGTTCTTATTATGCAGCAGGTGCTAGACTACGCCAATTACGATCCGCGACGCATGAAATGGGTGGCACCTCCATTACAACGGTGGAGTATCGCTGGCGAGGCTTCAGCTCCAGCTCATACAGCAACGCAAGGTCTGTAGCAGGCCGGCGCGGTCGTTTTCAACGCGGCGGTGGTGCTCGGCCGATCCGGGACGGTGTTGTTGGTCACAACTGACACCAAGCTCCGAGCTTTAACAACGAACCGAAACTGTCTATACAGTCTACAGTTCCCTACTACGAACTCACGACTCAGCCGTTGGCAACCGAAAGCTCTGAGGCTCTGGGCTTGATTCACCGAGGTTTCAGGTGTAGCCACAACCTGCTATTACAGTCGCTGGCCTGCTGGCGGGCTCATGCGATGCGATAGTCGCGAGTACCCGTCGAGATTTGTGGCCTGGGGCCAGCAAGACGCCACCGTCTGGATCCACTGCGGGCCTGAAGTTGAGACTGTGCGCTGCAAAACGGACGGACGGTTTGGGCCGCACAGAGCTAGAAGAGGGAGCAGTACCATATCGATCCACGCAGACGCACCAGACTGTAGACCAGCTAACGGACTTCTATTGCGAGGACGGGCGTTATGGGGTTGGACTCCGGCCTCCTCCACGCTGAATTGGCTCCTATAGTGAGAAAACCTTAATCGTGAACAACGTTTTCTTAGAAATGAACTGACAACCTTATCAAGCAAACGAAGGGATAGGTGCCATCTGGCAGACCCAGATGCATGTACTTAGGTAGGTCCAGAGAAACGGTGGAAGTAATACTTTTCACAGCTGCTTATATTCACCGTGGTGAATATAAGTAACACGGTGACCGTGTTACCATACCTCGGTGAGGCAGCCGAGTTACCATAACTCGGTGGGGCGGCCAAGATACAACTCGGCCAGGCTTTCGTAGCTCGAAGCTGAT
Organism: Phytophthora vignae f. sp. vignae; assembly: GCA_016169955.1. Classification (NCBI taxonomy): domain Eukaryota; phylum Oomycota; class Peronosporomycetes; order Peronosporales; family Peronosporaceae; genus Phytophthora; species Phytophthora vignae. The sequence goes on from JABJUM010000017.1 coordinate 531,186, forward strand.
CATGCAGAGAAGTCGCTGGTATTGCGCGACCTGCCAAGGATACCTACTGCTGTAGAAGCGGTCTGAGGACGCTGCTTTTTAGCATTGGGACTACGTTGTATAAATTAATAGTTGGCACTACACTGTTGCTTGGCGAGACCATCGCTGTCAACATAGCTGTATAGCGTCAATTTAGTGAAGACTGTTGTATGAGGGCTCATGCTGCGTTCTGTTCCTTCGTACGGGCAGAATGGATCACGTTGGGTGCGAGGACAATCGCTGAGAATGCGGCGAATGACCTCCAGAAAGCGTCATATTGGCTTAAAGAGAGATCAGGTCGGTACCACCGCAGCTTACGGGATGCCTTGCTACCAGAAGACAGGAGCACATACTTCGCAGCCCACGAAGACAACATATCTCTGGTGGCTGAAGCCCCTAAAGGAATCTACCGGTACGACGAGCACAAGGATCGAGTCCCTACATTGGTCCCAGTGACGTCGCCTCAGTTGGTACACTGCTCGCCAACAAACCGCACCGACATCGACGTGGCGGATGGAGCTCTGCTGGGCAGAATTGGTCGGCTCAAGGAAGCGACTACGAACTGCGTTGCTACTATTCGTATGGGTGACCTACTGCGCCTCTCGCAAGCATGCAGGTCGTCGAACGCATCCAAGCAAGCGTTAAGATCGGTCTCAACGATACTGAGCTGCCTAATAAGCGATGTAGGTTGGCGGGTACCAGGAGACAGCCAAACCTCTGTTGTTGGTGCAATTCGAGAGGCAGCTACAGCTATCGAAGTCGCAACAACCGTTGCCTTGTTGTCATCGGAGGATGAAGTGTCCGACATGATGGCCAAGTGTCGCGACGATGAGTCAAGAGCTCGGCGCAAACTGCACGAAGTGGTGGAGCCGGTCGCAAAGACAAAAGCTTCTCTGACTTTACTTGACGCGGGACCAACATCCAGCTAAAATGCAAACGTATTCCGCGTTAGAGTGGCTAGACGTGGAGGACGCTATATCGTACGTATCTGCAAACACGCTGCGTGCTGGTAGCGAGGAAGCCGAAGCTGGCGATAGCTCTATCCGCCCGGCCAGATCCAAACGAAAAGACAAAGCCAAACGGCGTCGAGTCCAGAGTAACTCTAGCAGTTAGTTATTCTTTAAAAAAAAATAGGCACCTCATTCGATCTAGCACATAATAAACAAAGCCCTTGGCGTGTTGATGTCGAGTTGAGGACTCTCTAAAGGATGGCCAAGATGGTTCACACACCCGTGGTGCTCATTTGTGCTAGGCGAGTTTGGAGTAATTCAAGCAGCTAGAGCACTTTCACTAACAAAGGCACCCCATTTGATCTAACTGAAAATAATGAAAACCTCCGGCATAGTGACATCGAGACAATGATGCTGTAACGAAAGGCCAAGACGGTTCGCACACCCGTGGTGCTCATTTGTGCAAGGCAAGTTATCTGTCACTGTCAGCGACTCGCTAAGCAGGGGTAGCTTCTCCCTTCTATGGCGATTGGCATGCGGAAGGACCAGGCAACCTGCTCTCCTTCACCCCTTCAGTTCACCACTCAGGCGCTTATGTTCACCCCCCAGCACTTCATTTCTATTCTCAGGATGTTTGTTCACGGATAAGACTGATAGTTCAGTTCAAAGGAGTTTTAGTTCAGATCTAAGGCTCTCTCTCCTATAGTCATCGCACGCCCGCGCTCAGGACATGCCAGGCGGCGCGCGGTGATGATGCTGCGGCTGGGGATTGCTGCTGCCGGCGGCATCTGGGGCGGGGACATTCGAGCGCAGCAACGACACCTGCACAGATGGACAATATACAATACAATACAATAGTAACGGGTGAGCCACCTGGTCGCGCTTCAACTGCGACGCTACATTACACGGGTCGGAAGCTCTCGACAGCTCGCCCCGCTCCGCGCACTGCAGCCCCGGACAACTCAATCGATCGGCCGACTCACCTCCGCCTGTAGGTTCAGGCACATCTGCCGGAACATGGCCACCTCGTTCTGAAGACCGTTGATAATCTCTGTGTTCGGTCCCACCACATCGCAGAAACCAGGCAACAAATATCGCACGCGTCAATCAGTCAGTCAGTCAAGCCGCTCGTCAGCCCCGGGCAAATCCACACAGCGAAATGGTGACCAAGCTCATACCTGCGCTGCGCTGCAATTGGTCCTGGAGACTGCGATTCGCGTGCTACATGAAGGTCATCATCGAGATAAAAGCAACACGTCGCAGCACGTCAGCAAGCCCCGCGCGCTTCCATCCCTCTACACTCTAAGCGGCCACGTACCCCCAGTTGCTCCTGCACCATTAGAAGCTGCGCGTTCTGCTGCGTGTAGCGCAGGAGCTGGTCCATCACCTCCGTCACGGCCACCGTGCGCTTCATCTGACCGTCCACGCGCGTGATCGTGATGTGCGCCGGAGTGTACACGGCACCCAGCTCCGCCTCCGACGAAGACGGCGGTGCACTAGCTGTAGCGGGAGCCGGTGGCGGCGCCACGTTTTGTTGTTGCTGCTGCTGTTTCTGTTGCGGTTGCTTCTGCTGGGGCTGCTGCTTTGGAGGAGATGCGACCTACATCAAGGCAACCACAATTGCATCGTATCCCTGTCAGTTCTCACCCACTCGGGGGGCCACCGCTGCTGCTACCGTGCACACTAACCTTCTTCTGTTGTTGTGGCTGCTGCTGCTGCTGCTGGGGTGCTGCTGGCTGGGGCTTCCTCTCGATTCCATTGGGGACGGAAGCAGTCTAGGGGCATATCGTCAACCGGTGTAATCGTTAGAACACAACGCACTTGATCGAAGCAACCACGCAAGCTGCTACAGTAGTAGATCGGCTCTCCGGACCGAACTCCGATCCACTCCCGCTCGGACCTCACACTGTCTCACCTTCTGCTGCTGTGGCGGCGCCGCCTTGATCATGTCCGCCTGCGAGCGCTTAGGCTCTGCAACCTCGGGCGTCTTCTGCTCGCTAGCTGCATTGACCACCTCCTCCACCGGCGATCCGGGTGGCGTCTGCGCAGCAGCCGCGCCCGCCTTCTTCTTGCCCTTGGTCTTCTTGGGCTTGGACACCGACACGAACGCCAGGTCCTTCAGCTGTGCCGAGTCGCTGCGATCGCAACACAGAGGCAACCATCCACCCACCCATACCAGTGTCAGTCACAGCCAGAGCAGCAGCAATTGAGCCATTGAGCAGGGCCGTCCTACCTGTTCTTCTTCTTGGTGCGCGACTTCTTCTTCTGCTTCTGCTTCTCCTTGCGCTCCTGCTGCCGCTCCTCGGCGCTGTCGTTGTCCGAGTCAAAGTCCTCGCTCACGCGCAACTGGCTCAGGGCCGCGAACACGCTCGGCTTGCCGCGGGTCGCCATCTCGTCCAAGGGGGTCCGGTAACGGGTACGAGCAATATCAAAAAGTGTTTGGCTGGGAGTGTATGGGCATCGAAATCGTACTTAGAAGGGAACATTCGCGAACCACATCATCTTGAATGTAGCCATCTCGCTTTTCTGCACAACGAAACGATAGCGTCCTTCTTGCAGCGACAACATGCAGATCTATGTATCGATAGTGTAGCCTGCAAGATGACTTTAATGGTCAAGGAAGGCAAAAATCTTTTTGGTAACTTTTGGCAAGTTGAAGTGGGTCCGTCCGTCTGTTTGGTCGGTCACTCGTAGGTCTCGGGAAACTTGACCGGCACCTGGCGAGCCTCGTCGGGCGACCAGAGCTTGCCCCCGGCCAGCAGCTCGGTGATCTCCTGGCACGAGAGGCTCACGGACGCGATCGCCTCGAAGAGCTGTCGCGACGACGTGTTCTTGGGGAAGTTGTGCAGCAGCCTCATGATGTCTTCCGCCTCCATCGACAGCAGCGAGTCCTGGAAGAGCGACAGCAAGCCTGCAGTTGGAGCACACACATACACATCAGCCACGCTTCGATATGGTCCATTCCATTAAGACGTTTGCGGCTTACCCATGCTGGCCTGGAAGAAGAAGGGCGTGCCCAGCAGCACGTAGACGTCCCAAATACGCAACGCTAGGTCCAGCGGCAAGCTCCTTGTAAACAGGGTCAACGCCCTACTCACACAACGGCAACACGCCAAAACATTAGCCTTATTTGTCATAAACAAACACCACCAACATGAGACGTACCAATCGACAGCGTACATCTGCGCGTCGATACCGATCTCCTGGAAGTGCGCTGCCAGGGCTGGTAGTTCGTACTCGAGGATCTGGTTGTACACCTCGATGTAGTGGAATGTCTGCAGTGGAAACACAGTCGGTGAGAAAAGTACTTGAGCACAAATACACGCGGTCACGTACTCGCGTTGCTTCGAGACGGAACATGTCGAAGAGCAGACTCGAGCTCATCAGAGCGACCAGCGCCTTGAACGCAGTGAAGCTGTCCATGTGAAAGCACAACGTAGCCGCGAGGTAGCTCATGCCCTGTACATAGCCCAAGTCCGGTCGGTAGCAAATGTACGCCTCCAGCACCTCCGTAGTGCGCTCGGTACCCTCGGCGCCTGGCTGGAACAGCGGGTGGTGGCCGAACGTCCGTGGCATGTCAACGTTGACGAGCTTTATGCTACGCTCGCCGTGCGCAACTAGCATCTCCGCGATACCGACAGCATCCTGCAGCATATTTTGCACTGGCAGCACAGCAGAGGACCGCCTTGCTCTTTTCCGGTCGCTAATTTCCTTCAAGGGCGAGGTTTTCCCAGTCGTCGAGACGTCCATGGCCGCAGAAGGTTTTGCACTATTCGTAGTTTGAACGGTTGCTGAGTCCTCGGAAGCAACAGGTCCTTCACTGTCCTCTGCGTTAGTCTCTGAAGCAGACGAAGCACTGCTCACGCTGGACACGCTCCGTCCCGGAGGAGACTCGAGAATGACGCTGGTGCTACCACCAGAGCTGGCCGTTGGCGTCTCGACCACCGAGTGATCGACATCGCGCTTCAACGACATCTCCATCAGCACGGCCTGAGCTCGAGCCTTGCAAATATTGAACAAGTCTTCATTGACCTGCAGCGTGTTGCCGAGTATCCACGCCCACGCGCGTCCTCGCAGCTCCTTGGGGATACCAGCAAAGCACAGCGCGTCTAGCAGAGGTACGTCCTGGCGCGTGCTGCCACTCGGCTGCACAAACACCTCGTCCAGCCACGTCTCCGTGAACGTCCGCTTCAGCTTCGGGAGCTGTTGGCGTCGTCTCTCTGCTTTTCGTTCTTTTGACGCTCGTTTGTGTGACTTCTTCTGGTTGTTCAGCACCCCAGCGGCAGCCGTCGAGGTTTTCGCTGCGCTCGACGGATTCCGCCCCAGAATCGCCGAGTCCAAGACTGTGCGGTCGACACCATCGTAGCCCCCCGACAACAATCCGCGCAGCTCCGTCACCCAGCAGCGTCGCTCTTGCTCGGTCGTGGCGCTCAGGAACAGCTTCCTGGATGGCGTCTGCAGCACGAACACGTAGTTGCCCGGATGACGCACGTGGTTCTGGTCGTCAATCTGCTAGCACGCAGCGCCAAAGTCACTCAGTACCAAGCCTTCTCAAATTGCAGAGCCACCATATAGCGCTCGTGTATGAAGTCGCAGCCAGGGACGCACCACTTGGACGTCTCCCAGGGACAGCAGCAGCCGCGGCTTGCGCCCCGACTTGGTCGAGTACGTCACCACATCCTGTCCACAGTCAGCAGCAGCAGCAGCACTGTCAGTCTTCTCTCTCCGTCCTGCCTTGGCGACTGTTTTTCGCCTTGGGCTTCCCGTCTATTGTCGTCAGGTCGCTTGCCTTGGTGAGCATGAAGTAGCGGATGCGCCAGATCTTGAGGTGCTTGCTCTGCTCCACGCGAAAAAGAGCAGCCATGTCAGTACCCACCCTGCTATCACCATACGCAGCTGCAGATCCCGGCACCTGCCTGCTTGTGGAGGTAGCCCTGCAGCACGAGCTCGTGCGGCGGCGCCACGCTCATCGCGCCTCCGACTTGTCTGTCTGTTACAATGCGACTTGCAGTGCCGATTTTCCTTCAATGACAGCACGTGTTCGAAATTCCGGGCTTCCAGCCAATTAGCGGAGACCGGTACAGTGTACCCGAAACGAAGCGTTCTTGCCCAGCGTTCTCAGTCAGTTTAAAGATGCGACGGCAGGGCGTGGTGCTGACCCCCGCGCCGCTCTCGTCCGCCGCCCAGTCCAGCAGTGTCCGCGCGTCCGCTCCGCCTCCCGTCGCAGCCGGCGGAGGCTGGGCGCTGCCCCCGCTGAACCAGTTCATGACGCTGCCCAGCCGCTTCCTGGCCTCCCGCTTCGGCGCCTCCGCGGACAGCAGCGGCCCCAGCAACAACAACAATAACGGCAACATTAGTAACAGCAGCGGCGCCGCGCTCGACAACCTGCTCAACACCGACTCGGACGACGACTGGGCCCCCACGCGCGACCACTTCGTGCTGCCCCACATGGTGCACTTCCAGGACGTCTACGAGCGCGACGGCGACGGCGACGCAGACTCCGGCTCCGATGTGGCCCGCACGCAGCAGCCGGTGGAGATCGACTTGACGGTCTCCTCGTCCTCGGAGGACGAGGGCGACGGCGTCCAGAGCCGCCAGAGCGCGAGCGGAGACGCTCCAGCAGCCGATAGTGATGACATCATCGAGATTGTGGAAGTCTCGGGAGGATCTGACCCCCCGCAGCCGGCGCCGCTGCGGCGGAAACGACGTCGACCAGCGCCGGGGAACGCGGTGACCAAGCGCCAGCACGTGACGGACGTCACGCACAGCGCCGAGTCCACGAGCGTGAGCATGCACAACAACGAGCAGCTTGAGCAGTTCAAGGCCGCGCTCAAGTGCAGCATCTGCCTGGATGTGATAGAGGACATCACGTCCACCACGTGCGGCCACATCTTCTGCGGCGGCTGCATCCACCAAGCGATCCGCGCGAGCGGCAAGTGCCCACTGTGTCAACGGCGTTTGTATCCCAAGGACACACATCGGCTCTTCTTTTGAGGGGGAGGGACGCGAGAGACGGCTGGCTTGGTCCATTCCAGGCCAGTTTATATTTTATTTCCACGAGCTCGATGGTAGTAGAACCCCGCGACTACATCGTCGTCCAGCTCTTGGCGCCCACTCGCTCGCCTGCTGCTACTGCTTCTGGACCGGCGCCTGTGGAGTAGTAGTCGTTGAAGTTTAACCGGAGTAGAAGACACTGGGCAGCACGCGGTAAGCAGACACAAGCCAGCACATTAGAGCAGTAGCCGCTATTTACAACACTTTCAACTCGAGCGTACATGCGCAGGTAGAAGATTGTAGGGAAATTGCCACAAGTTCACGTACCTCTGAAAACTCCCTCGCGCTCCGATCTGCATCGCGGGACACGCTCTGTAGACGTGCAACCAGTGCGCGCTGCGCCAAGTCGTACTCTTCACACAGCGCATGGATTCGAGCCTCTTCAGCCGCCCTTCCCGTCACTTGGCGGTCCAATCCTCGCACAAATGCCGTCAAACTCCAAGCCGAAGCCAAAGTGCCCAGGAACGCCGAGTGAACCTGCAGCACAAATCGTACCCCGTGAGAGAAGTACTTCGTGCGAGATACTACTGGATAGTGCTTACCTCTCGGTTGTCCAGGAAGCAGCAGCGGAGTGCAATGGCCACGTAGTCGTCGTGGTGGCGCCGTAACTCCGTGGGCATTGTCGACTTCTGCAACGCGTGTTCAAGCTCCGACCACGCCGACATTAAGACCTGCAACAATGCAGACAGTTAGTCATCACTTTCAATTGCACGGGCTCCTCAATCATGGGAGAAGCACGCACCGTCGTCGCAAAAGACTCGTTGAACGCCTGGAGCAGAGCCTGCATCTTGTAGACAACCCCTCCGCACAAACGCTCAAGAACCGGGGACAGGTCTCCACGTCGGCGGATAGAGCGGAGGAGCGACCACGCCTCCCGCGTTTCCAGTGATGTCAGTCGCACATATAGCAGAAATCGGTGCATGTCCCTGTAGTGATCCAGCGACTGCGAAGTGATGACCAAGCCAAGAGGCCACTTGACGTCGTACACCAGCTCGATCTCACCAAGAAGTCTCGGCACGGATGGGGTCATCGTTAAACTGTCTAGTACTGCAGTTGCCACAACGAACGAAATACGAATGAGATACCGCCCAACTAACAAACTTGCCTTCAAAGAACGCGTACCTTCAGAGAGAGCAGGTGTGGTAGAGTAATGGAAGCTCTGCGCAATGGTATCCGATGTTACAGATCCCTCAATCATAGCCAGAGTGAGAGCCGATGTAAGTCGCCCCTCCATTCCCCAGTTCACTCGGGTGGTCGAGTTCAAGCCGAGAAGGAAGTCACGCGCGACGATATCCATGCAAAGCCCTTCTGACATGAGCATCAGCTTGCGCAGCCATCGAAGGTGATCAACAACTTGCAGCGAGTCACGAAACCAGTCCACGGCCACTTTTTCGAGGTTGTCGGCAACAAGGCGGACAGGTACTTCAACGCAGCAGTTGACGATCGACTTGAACGAAGTGAAATCGTCTTCGTAAGTGCCCTCTGTCTGTAGCAAGCGGATAAAGAATGAAACAAAATATTGTTAGTATTCAATTTCCAAACAGGACACAAGACACGTATCACAGTACCTGCGTCAGCGCGCGTGCCAGCAGCTCAGAATCCTCTTCAGAGGTTGACTCAGCGAAGAATGGATGAACTGGTGGAAGGGATAATCGAGTAGACGCTACTGGTGAATTTTCAGCTTCCTTGACTTCTTCAGTTTCTGCGGATGCTTCGCCACCGATGTCGCAATCGTGACTATCGACATCCTCCCCCTTTTGAGCCATCTCTTGCATCACAACGTCTCCATCCCCGTTGATTTCTGAACGAGACGTTGTGTGGTCCTCACATGAATCTTCACCATAAACCATCTCTACATCCTCGGTTACATGTGCCAGTTCGACATCATCTCCACCTCCTTCTTGAATGCCTTCGTCTTGGCTGCTGTTTGTAAACTCCTCATCGATACCACCGTACAAAGCCCCATAGACGTTGGCACCGCTCCCCCCAGGCTCATTTAAAACACGGACACCAGTTCGATGGGCAGTGGTGCTGGAAGGTGGCGAATGATTGAGTACACCCGAACTGCGATTCCCTGCCTCCGTGTTTACCTTCACCGCAGGTCTCCAAGTGCCTTCATCAGTAGATAACGCGGTGCGGCTTCCCGCTTCCTTGTTCACTTGAACTGACAGTTTCCCGGCACCGACATCAGAAGATACCGAAGTCCGATTGCCAGCCTCCTTGTTCACTTTTACTGAAGCTTTCCATGTACCTTCATCAGTAGATGCCGCGGTGCGATTACCGGCTTCTATATTCACCTTTACCGACGCTTTCCAGACACCACCATCAGTCGTGGCTGCCGTTCGGTTTCCAGCCTCTTTGTTCACTTTCACAGAAGCTCTCCAAGCGCCATCGTTGGTGGAGAAGCCCGAGGTGCGGCTCCCCGCTTCCTGGTTTACTTTTACAGATGCCCTCCACTCTGAACTTGATATCGGAACCGGACGCGTGTCCTCAGGCGCAGAGGCCAAACATTTCTCTTCTTCCGTTGGAACCAACATGCTCACGCTCGCTTCTGACACACTTGAGCTTGCTTGTGCGATCCGCCGCTGTTCCCTGTCTGTTTACATTGAACAATAAGGCAATGGCAATCTCTTCTTACCCCAAATGCGTTTTGACAAGTACCTGTTGCCCACTCAGCCATTTCATCGGCGTGGAGATGTTGCAGCTGGTCCCTTGCGGTTGATAAGCGCAATGCACGATCTCGGCGCCACTTCATGTAATCGTGCCGCTCTTCTGCCGCATCCATCAGCTTGGAGTACCTAAGACCAGCGAATCAGTGTGAGTTCATGTTAGCTTCTGATACTCCCACAGAAGATATCTTCGTCGCGGCATACTTATTTAGCAGAGCACCACGGGCGTAGGCCTCCTGGTCTACTTCAGCCTGGTTTGCTTCCACTATTCGCATCGCATCGTCAGCTTTCTCCTCCTGCGCTAATTGAAGTCTGCGTTGCTGCCTATCGAGCACTTGCAGATCCAACATGGTCTTTTGTTCGAACTGAGACCTTCGTTTGGCATCACTCTACTTACGGTGCAAGATACAGCGCATTAGTTCAAATAGAGGTGGACGAGAGTAAGCAAGCACTTACCATTTCTCGCAAAGCATCTACCCGTGCATTTTCTTCGGTAGAAGTGCACTCGTCACTTCGCGAGATTTGATCGGGATCAGCATTTTCAAGACAAGTGCCTTCCACTAGAGCAATAGCGTCACTAATTGTGGATTCCCACTCCTCCGCATAAGCAACGGCTTGATCTCCGCGATGAAGCATGATCAATGGTTTCATGTTGATCTGAGGTGGACACAAGGGGGAGTTAGCCGAAAGTGATCCTGAGAACTCCAATAACTAAAAACAGATACCAGCGGATGAGAGAGCGCAATCGCATTCACGCTGCGGAGAAGTGCTTGAACTTGACTCAGATGAACGATCAGCGGAGCGATGGTTTCCAGAAACTCTGGCAGCATCTTGGCAACTTTGGTCGAAATATTGTCGCTGAATAACCCGTCGCCTCCGCCTGCGGAGGCCTTTTCCAACAAGTTCCTGCTCCATGTGGTCACTTCAAACTCATCCTAACATTATTTCGGTAATAGCATCGTTAGATCCAGTCCCATATCCTACCCCACAAGTGCAATATTGTACGTACGAAGGGATCTGTGGCCTCACGCACCCTCCCGAATGCAATGAGGTCTGAAAGTACCGCCATCAACGGTGAACATGATTTAACGAGAAACCAAGTAGCCACCTCTCGCGTGCAGCCACCGGCGTCTTCCACACGTAGAGATGACACGTGATGATGCAGGTGGTCGAGCAACGCAATTCCACGCGGGAATTCACCTTAATGATCAGTAGCATGATAAGCGTTAATGAACTGATCCATTGTTATGAGCACTATAGGACCACTACCTTGCTGTAGCAGCGGCCAGAATGGGTCTTCATCGCACGTAAACAAGTGGCTGACCTTCTCCAAGACCCACCGCACTGTCCGGGTCTTGCGTAGTAACTTTGTGACAGATACATTCTCATCCTCCTCGTCATCCACAAAAGAAGAATTTGCACATTCTTGCGCAATACTCTCTACGCGTGCCTAGTATCAACGCAGCGTTAGAGTTGCAAGCTCAACATCAGCACCATATCGTCGTATCTTACTCGATGCGTTGACAGATACAACAGCAGTGCATCGCCCATGGCCTGAAGCGTCTTGCCTCCTCGTGTAGGGTCCTGAGAATAGTAGATCGCCAAGAGCTCCAACCGCATCACCGTGGTTCCAGCCTTACAAAACACCTATAGAAGAGGTGAGTTCGTATGTCAGATCCCACGAATCAACAGTGTACGTCAGATAGCATACCTCTAACAGTGATGCTGTAGCTGAAATCGTTGCGTTGCGGATCCTTAGCTTGCGCTTCTTAGGTAGTTGGAACGTCGCGGACAGGAAATCCCTTCGGTAGATTGTAGATTCCACCCCGCTCAGTGCTCGCAGTGAGTCCTAATCATTATTCCACGGCGATTGTCAGTCGCAAGCATCAGCTCGCCGCAAAATATTGAGTTTGACGTACCTCCATTACGTCCAGTTCGTGAGCCTCAAGAGGATTCCCACCGATGTGGTTTCTGCAATCGAAATCGCTGGGTATAGCGATATCTCTAAGCGATCGCTTTTCTTCCCGGACCGGCGGCCGGCAGTAACTCTCGGAAAGCCCTACACGATCTCCCAGGTCTTCCCACGCATACGTCCGCGCTACCCACGGTTCTGTCTCATCGAATGAGCTCTCAGAGCCCCACGATGAATTTTCCGTAATGCTGCTTGCTTCTCCCCACTCCGAGAGTTCCTTTCGTCCACCGCAATGCACTTGTTGAGTGCCATCGTAAAAGAAAACATCTTTGCTCGGCGACAACTGCTCCTTCTTCTCTCGAGAAGTCAGTCCCATGGGAGATGACGCCTTAGTCTTCGACGCAAGTTTATCATAAAGACGTTTTTCAGTCCTGTTTCAGACACAACGTTAGTTTGCAACGACAGTCACTTTAAAACAATCTGCTGCTGTGCTTTTGCGTACGCTTGCGTCGACCTGTCACCGAAACCATTTCGAGCGGGAGGGCTGCCAGGAGATATACCGATGAAACGATTCGGCTACACACGAGTCCACCATTAGTCGCTTCGATCTAGCTTTTCATTGTGCTTCCGTTCACGTACCTGTTGGAGCGGCATCATGCTGAAAAATCCCTCCTTTTCACTCGGACCAGAGCTGCCATCGGGACACCACAGGCTGGTATGCTGGTGTGAAATTCCGTTGCCAAACCCACTGAACAAGCGCGGGGAAAACAACCTAAGCAAAGCCTCAACACACCAATATGAGAAATAGCTGGTCATGCAACTAAGGACCGTGGCGTTGCTCACTTTGTCTCTTCCATCGGGATGGGTGCTTTGTTGAACAGTGCCTTGGACCGGTGCACCAGTCCAATGTCGCTCATCTGGATACGATCGCCAATGCGTGTCTTCCCAGCACTGTGCGACTAGCATAAGGAGCCGTAAAACAACGTCAATACTCACCAAATAGTTATGATACCACACGAAGCACACAAAGAACAGTCCTGCCTCACCGTGCTCGACTTGTCAAACTCCACCCTCATGGGGTCTTCAAGCACGAAAGTACCTCCATCCTCTCCACCGGCAAGTGCCACTAGCAGCCGCATCACCTCTTCAACTGGAACTGTACCCCGTATCAAGTCAACACTCACATCAGTCCCCCCCCCCACACACTTCATTCCCCCTTTCCACAGATTAGTTCCCCCACCTGCACCCTCTGTACTCGGCATCTTCTTCTGCGCCTCTACGAGCCCCATGCAGCGCTCCACCACGTGATCCATGCGATCCACGACGTCCGTCCTGCACAAACCACATCCATCCAGATGCTGAGCCACCACCACCAGCTGCAGCAGCAGCCACCTTCATCCTGCTGCGACGTACACGTCTGCATCGTCGTCACATGTCAAAAGCCTCGCGCGCACGTCCATCAGCTCATGCTGCACAGACACAGAGGCGTCTTCACACTGGCAGCACAGCAAAGCTTTGTCAGCTTAGCGAGCAAAACACAGAGAGAGAGAGAGAGAGAGAGAGAGACAGGATCTTTGGGGCGGACACACGTACGGGGCTCAGCAGACGCTCGTACACGGGCAGCACGCGCCGCAGGTCGCTCCGCGACTCGCCGCAGACGCGACACCGCAGGCGCTTGAGCAGGTCCAGCACGCCGCCGGCCTCCACCGGCTCGCCCATTTTGGTTGCGGAATGAAATATGTACCACACCAATGGTACATACATGGCTACACTTTCCACTTCAACGTCCATTTCAACAAGACACTTGTCTTTTAGCGCCGATACTAACGTGACTGCTGTATTGTAGTGTGTGCGCCCGTGTCCTCACCTACATACGTTGGGTTTGGGGCCTCTGCTTCGTTGTTGTGTTGCTCTACTCCGAGACAGCCTCCGCGATGGCACGCGCCCACTGCTGAGCGAGGTTGCTGGAGTCGGTGATCCGGATCGTATCTGACCGCTGCGCAGACAGACAGATACAGTGAGCTGGTGGTACACTAGGCAGGAGGTAAGCTTGGCGGTTTGCTACGCACCGATACAACGTCAAACGTGTGGGGGTCGATCTCGTTCACAGTCGTGTCGGGCGTCAGGAACACCTCGCGCTTGAAGCGGCCGGACCACGAGCTGATCACAACCAAGCGCGGGGCGTCGGTGAGGTAGAGCTGTTGACACGCACAATGATTTTGTGAGTGTGGCTGACACTATATATGTAGACTGACAGCTCCTGAAACATGGGAAGCCCCACGCACCTCACGAGTCCGACTGAACATTTTGGAGTGAACCTTGACGGTGGATTCAAACCGGATCTGCTCATCGTATGCGATGCACGCCGGTCGGTTTTTCAGCAGCGAACTGCTACTACGTGAACGCTTGCTACTGCGAATAGCAAAATCAGCAACGAAAGAACGGTAAAGGAGTTTGCTGGTACCTTCCAGGACGCAGTAAAGCAGCCAGTACCTGAAATCGCTCGAGGTGCTCTCAGAGAAATCATCGGAGAAGTACTCTGCAACCGTCCAGTTCTCCGATGCGCCATCCAGCTTTGGCTCAGGCAAATCCAGCTCTGGAGGGTTGTACGGAGGAGTCTGGTCGCCGAGGCCATCCCAATCGATGCCTTCGAAGAACGGGTGGTTCTGCATGGTCATCTCTGTTAACCCCCCTGGAAATTAGTGATCAACACACATAAGAAGAGTACTCACCTTCAGCTCGGCGTAGCCCTCTTCGTTTTGCTGAGCACCGATGCGTTCATCAGGGTCCTGCACGATGCGACGGGGTTAAAGATCGATCACACAGGAAGACAATCGACAATTTTGTACACTTCAGAGGTTGGAAGCTTTACTACCTGCACGAGAAGTTGCCGGATAAGGTCCTGTGCAGCTTCGGGCACACTGCTTGGGAACTCGAACTCGTCGCTCGAGTGGTTAATAATCTTCAGCGCCACGGTAGAAGTTAGAAAAGGAATAACGCAAATATTGCAGGTATAATTGCACATCTTACCACTTGGAAAGTCAGGTAATCGTTTTCTCCAACGAATGGTGCTCGGCCAGTAAACATCTGCGGGGCACAGGATCATTTAGAAATTCACATCAACTGCGCGAAAGCCTAGAACTCGGAATTACCTGGAAGATTAGGCAGCCCAATGCCCACAGATCCGCTGCTCTGGCAGCCGGCTTGTCGTGTAAAACCTCAGGGGAAACGTAGGAGGCCGTGCCACAGAACTGGCACACTTCGCTACTCTCGCACTCTTGGTCCTGCATTGATTTTTACCGGCAAAATATGAGCACCGGTATACTTGCTGTCTTTCTAAAGCTTGAACCAGCAGCGCCTCACCTTCGCGGAGCCAAAGTCCGTCACCTTCAGATGTCCATCCTCACTGAGTATCGTACCAACAAACATTCATGAGATACCACATTTCAGTAAACACCAACAAAATGCAACTAAGCCGTACCTAAGGAGCAAGTTGTCGGGCTTAATGTCCCGGTGGATGACATGCTGCAGCAGGACCCTTTGTAGTTAGAGCTATGACACGCAGAGCGTTGCACCAGACACGTCGTTGTACCTGAGTGTGCATGTATTCAAGTGCGTTGACCAGCTCCACCACGTAGAAGCGCGTCAGTTCTAGCGAACACGCAGTGTCCGAGACGCCGAGCTCCTGCTGCTTTTGATACTCCTTGCTGGGAGGCGCCACGGGACAGACAACTGCAAGTCAACGGGAGCTTGTTCCATTGCATCACACGAAAACAACCCCACCCTGCGAGATCCTCACCTGATGAGCCCAAAGAGGTCGCCACCGCGACAGAGTTCCATGACCAGATACAGGCTATGGTGGTCCTGGAATCACCCACAATCCGCCAAAACATGAGACGAGGAGACCAGATGGATACTTTTTTTGCGGTGCCACCAACGGACACAAGTGCAGTGCAGCCACTAGCAGACAAAGCAGCAACACGTTATCCAAGCGGTTGCCTTACGCGGAAGCTGCAGTAGAACTTGACGATGTTCGGGTGCGTGAGGCGTGACATGACCTTGCGCTCCGTGAGCACGAAGGCCGTCTTGTTCTCCTTGCGAATGAAGCTCTGGTCCATCACCTTCACGGCGAAGTCCATGCGGTTCTGCTTCATCTGCGCGTGGAAGACCTGCAGAACGACAAGAGCGCCACATCGACAGATACATGTAGACGTTAGTCTCCGCTGGTCCCTCAGCGCATAGATGGAAAGCTCCAGCCAGCCAGCCACCGTCACCGCCACGGCCGCCGCACCTTGGCGTAGGAGCCCTGGCCCAGCACATTGCCGAAGAAAAAGTCGCCAGCCTCGGGCGCCGCGTCGAGGTGGAGCGCGTGCGCCGGCGTCGTCGCGGCCGCCATCCTCCTTCCCTGGCAATATTGGAGACTAAGTTTTGACCAATGGTGTCACGATCTTTCGGCCAATCACTCGTCGCGATCTCATCATCATCCCCCCTTCCCGTAGCTCCTCAGCCAAACGCCAACGCGCCCCCAGCAGAGGAAGCCCCAAGACGCCCGCGAGAGGAAGGACCCCTCCTCCCCTCTTCGCGCCCCACCGCCCAGGACCCGCCCGCCCGCCCGCCCGACTGCGCCCGCAAGCATGGTGTCGTTCGCGTCGCCGCTGTTCTGGCAGATCAACTACCTGGTCACGAACCTCAGCAAGAAGAACTTCAAGTCCAACGTGGCCGAGCTCAACCAGGTGCCATATCCTCGCTCTCGCGCGCTCCCCCTTTGAGCCACGACCTGACTGTGTGTCTGTGTGTGTCTATTGCCTGCTTGTTGCTTGCCGACAGCTCGTGGAACTCTACGGAGAGGACGCGCGCATCTTCCTGCTCAACTGCCTCGTCAAGGACATCGACTTCCGCGACGCGCGCGGCCAGAAGGACGCGCTCAAGATCCAGCTGCTCACGCACGAGGTCGCGCAGGCCTCGTCGCGCCCCAACTTCACCACTTTCATCTGCGAGGTAGGCCAGTCCCTCCTCCCTGTGCCTTTCTCGAGGGTATTATTATTGTGATTTCTGACAATTATTGTTGCTTTACGCTACTCTAGGCGATCGAAGGAAGCTCGCCTGACGCCGCAGCCAATGGAAGTGCCCGCCTCGTGACGGAGGAGTTCCTGCAGCTCTTCTGCAAGACGCTCAAGCTCAGCCTCCCGCAGCAGGTGACGGTCGGCCTGGCCTTCGCCCAGGGCGAGAACGCCGAGAGCTCCGTCCAGGCCATCCAGTTCCTGCGCACCAAGATCCCCGAGATCTCGTCCTGCGGCGCCAAGCTGCCGTCCGACGTGCTGCACTCGCTCGTCTTTGTGCTGCGCATGAAGAAGGAGTTCCACGCGGACATTGCCGAGACAGACTCGTTCCTCGCCAGCATCTCGTCGGCGCACCCGAACGACATGGGCTCGCTCGAAATGGCACCGCTCACCATGGGCGACCCCGAGCACGTGGACTGCGAGCCCGTGACGGACTCGGACGCGCTCAGCAAGCTCATCTCGGACGTGTCGTCTAGCTGCCTGTTCTACGAGCTCATGGAGGACGTCGGCTACTCGTGCACGTCGTCTCCGCAGGCCTTCCGTACGCTGCTGGCCGAGGCCGGACTTGCCAAGGCGCCCACGATCCCGCCTGCCCAGGTCGCGGGCATGCTGGCCATGCTCTCGCGGACCTACACGGGATTGGACGCGGAGAATGGCGCCACCCTGATGGCGAACCTTACGATTGACTTCGAGGCCACCGCGTCGGACGAGGCAGCCTCAGCACCAGTGCGGGAAAACTGGGACCTCGAGGTTATCGCAGATGTGCTGCAGAAAGACTACGGCTCGATCAAGTGGACCAAGGTGGCGGAGAAGCTGGACCGCGCCGACCTGAACATCCAGAACGCGGCCCAGCTGCGCGTGCTCATCACGGCGTTCCAGCGGTTCTCGCAGACCAAGTTCCGCGTGACGACTCTGCTCCGGCCATGGAAGAACAGCCGTGCGCACATTAGCATCCTGAAGGCGGCGGTCGAGGCACCAGCGGAAGTGCTTTCGTTCGCGGAGTCGCCGCACAAGCTCGCGCCCTTTGAAGGCGCCGACGCGTCGGCCGTCCCGAAGAACGGTGTGTGGTTCTCGCTCGACGTTGTGGAGACGCTGCTGCAAGTCTCGGAGCAAGACTGCTACGGCGACGTGCGCAAGCTGCTGGATGGAGCCATGAAGACGTGCCCGGATGTCCTGATTGCCAACTTGGCGCAAGCCTCGCCCCGCTGGAACGCGCTGCGCGACGACATGTTTTCGGAGCTCTTCAGCACGTACATCATGGGCCGCCCCAACGCGCCGCTCATCATGCGCCACTTGTGGTCCGTGGCGCCCAAGCTCGTGCTCTACGCGAGCGTCAAGTGCTTCTACGCCGCCACGGCGCCGCATATCGTGTCGCGACTCTTCGCGCTCTTTCGCAACACGGGCGATGCCTTCGTGTCCGCCATCCACTCGAACTACTTCTCGTTCGCGCTCGCGCTGGCCACGATGGGGGCCAACCACGACGTGCTAAACTTAGAGACGTGGCTGGTGGAGCGCCTCGCGTCCCAACGGACGGCGTTTGCGACGTCGTGCCTGGCGTTCGTGCACCGCAACTACACGCGCGCTGTGCCCAAGAGCAACATTACGCCGCAGTCGAGCCACGTGCTGTCCATTGAGTCGTTGGCGACTATTCTTAAGTGCATCATGGCGGTTCAGGGGGCACTACCCGTTACTATCGCTCAAGAGCTCAAGCGCATTATCACGCTCTGCATGGAGACCCACCCCGTCATCTCGGCTTCCACGCGCCCCGCAGGAGAGGCATCCCCCCACGTTCCGGGGGCGGCTGCTAGTATGGCTGCCGGAGCCGCTGCTGCTGCGGGCGTTGGGGCTGGAGGCGAGTCATCTGCAGGCGGCGGCGACGCACCCACCTACACGGCCGAAATGATCGAGGAGCAAGCGAACGCCTACTTCCAGCAGATCTACACGTCGGAGCAAAACATCAACGACGTCGTGGCCATGCTGAAGCGCTTCCAAGGGTCTCGCGATGAACGCGAGCGGCAGATCTTCTACTGCATGATCCACAATCTCTTCGACGAGTACCGCTTCTTCCCTCGGTATCCGGAGATGGAGCTGCGGATCACTGGTGTTCTCTTCGGCAAGCTCATTGAGCACCAAGTGCTCCCCCCGAACTTCCTCCAAACCGCGCTTCGTTCCGTGCTCGAAAGTCTTCGTGAGCCTGTGAACTCCAAGTTCTTCTTCTTCGGCGCCTGCGCGTTGCAGCAGTTCGTCCCAAGGCTACGGGAACTACCGGCGTATTGTACGAATCTGTCCCAAATCCCCCACTTGCAGCATGCACTGCCTGAAATTATGCGCCAAGTGAACCAAGTTACGCGCTCCATTGCGCTGACTGGTAATTCACTGGATGCTAGTGGTGGTAATGGTGCTGCGTTATCCTCGCTTGGTGGCTCACTACCACCTCTGGGTGGCGCAGCTGAGGGCGATGGCGTGTCGAGGCTTGCTGCTACTACGCTTGGTGCTGGATCGCCACCGCGCGCTCCATCGGTGCAGAAGGCTCAGGACGACATCGGGTTGGGTATCCAAATCCCATCGTCAATCCTAAGTCGTTCGGCAGGACCCTCCTTGACTTCTCCGTCACCGAAGGCTCCAGCTGGCTCGCCGTCTCCGCCCGCTGCCCCTGCACCGGAGCTGAAGGTGGACCATATCTTCCATGAAACAAGCAAGGTGGACGAAAGTGAGGTGGTCGAGCAGCCCGACGAAAACGTGAAGGACCGCATCCACTTTATCGTGAACAACATGTCAATCTCGAATCTGGAGGCGAAGATCCCGGAAGTACGCAAAATGCTGCTGCCTGCGTACCATGCGTGGCTCGCGAACTACTTGGTGGTGAAACGTATTTCGACCCAGCCGAACTACCACACCGTGTACCTTATTTTCATCGAGAAGCTGATGCGGCCCGAGCTGGAGCGTGAAATTCTCAAGCGTACCCTTCAGAATGCTCGTAAGCTGTTGACGTCTGGAACGATCACGACTAATTCGCAACAGCGCTCGTTGCTGAAGAACTTGGGCTCGTGGCTCGGTGTATTCACTCTTGCGCGCAACAAGCCTCTGCTGCAGCGTGACTTGGACTTGAAGGAACTACTTTACGTGGGCTACGAAACCGGTCACCTCATTGCTGTCACGCCATTCGTGGCCAAGATCCTTGAGGGCTGCAAGAAGTCGAAGATCTTCAAGCCGCCTAACCCGTGGGTTATGGGCCTTATTCATGCCATGAGTGAGATCTACGATGTGCCCGACCTCAAGCTCAACCTGAAGTTTGAGATTGAAGTCCTGTTCAAGTCGTTCAAGCTTAATGTGGAGGACCAACGCAAGGCACAGCTATTGCATACGCGTCGTGCGCCGCCTCGCACGGCGAACCCGGACTTCAACGTGAAGGTCCCGAAGAACACGATGATGGGGCAGCGGTCTGCCACGCCGCCTCCTGGCGCAGGGTCGAAGCTGGGCCGACCGCTGACTCCAGGCAAGCCGATGAAGAATGTTCCGGCTGGCAGCCCGACTGGAAGAGAGGGAATGGCTAGTTATAGCTCGCTTGGCGCGAACAGTGCTGGTGGAGCTGCAGCTGCGGAGTCAACAGTGATCCCGAACCTGGCTTCGTACGTCGCTGTGAACCCGGAGTTACCGCTGCGCAACGTGAACTTGCGCCGCTTGGTACCTCTTGCTGTGGACCGCGCCATTCGCGAGGTGATCTCCCCCGTGGTGGAGCGAAGCGTTACTATTGCGTGCATTACTACTCGTGAGGTGATTTTGAAGGACTTCGCTACAGAGACCGATGATACTAAGATGCGTAAGGCTGCGCATCTGATGGTGGCTTCAATGTCGGGATCGCTGGCGCTCATCACGGCGAAGGAGCCTCTGCGCAATGCTATTGGGACACACCTCCGTGCTCTACTTCCCACCAGCGCTGGGGACCCGCAGCAACTAGAGCATGTGATCCAGGTCTGCTCGAACGAGAACACGGACTTGGGGTGCATGCTTATCGAGAAGGCGTCGTCTGAGAAGGCCATGCGCGACATTGACGAGGCTCTTGCTGGTGCTTATGCGTCGCGCCGGCGCTACCAGCAGCAGCAAGCTCAGGCTGGCAAAGCTCCGGGTGCTGACGGCGTGCACTTCTTCGAGGGAAGCGCAAGCAGCACTGCTGTGGCAGCTTCTGCTGGCTCACCTGGCGCGCCCAGTGGCCACTGGCCGGCTGCATTGCCTGAAGTCTTCAAGCCCAAGCCGGGTGGAGTGCCACCGATGCAGCTTGTAGTGTACGAAGCCTTCCAGCGCATCCCACGCCCCACTTCCATGCCGCTTTCATCTCGTGCAGGTGTTGGTGCATACCCAGGAGGATCAGTGGACAAGGAAGGAGATACTGCCGGTGTTAGCGTGACTGCAGCGTTGGACCGCTTCGCCGGATTGCTTGAGCGTTTCGAGCTGTTCGTGCAGAAGGTGGCTCGTCAGGCCGCAGCTGCTCAGCGTGAGCTCCCGTCGCTGTTGGCTATCCCGGCTGAGAGCGAGGTGTTCGCTGTGCTGCGTGAGGTTCGTGCGCTTGGTGGCAGTGTGCGGCCGGCGCTGCGTGACGAAGCATGTCTTAAGATCGCGAACCGTATTGTGAAGTTCATGTACGAGCTGGGCAACGGTGGTCGGGGTAACGAGCTGTTCCTGGAGATTCTTGTGAGCTCGTTGGAGGCATTGACGGCAAGCTGTGAAAAGCTTCGCAAGGAGATCGTGGGCTGGGTGCTTCGCGCGCCCGTGGACGACAAGCTAAAGCTACATTGCGAAATTATCGTGGCACTTATCCGCTACAAGGTGGTTGAGGCAACTGAATTTGACGTGTACTTGGCGCGCAACATGGAGCGCAACAGTGTGGCTATCGAGTTCGCGGTGCACGTTGTACGTCAATGCCTCATCATGGAGCACGTGGCTGTCGCAGCTCAGCTGCCGAACACTCTGGAAGCTTTGGCGCGCATTGTGGAGCGCCACGGAGGTGCAACTGCAAACAAGAACGTGCAGATTCTAGCCGCGCTGCTGGAACAGGCCCGTGTGCAGAAGCTGCAGAGCCGCCCGGCCCCTCCAGCACCGCAGAAGAGCATGGGCGCTATCGGCAGTGGTGCTTCGAAGGCTGGTGGAGAACGCCCTCTTGTACAGGAGCACGCTGCGTTCCGACACACTGTCAGCAACGCGCTGGAACACTGGATCGCTATCTACAAGGAGCCTACTGGCAACTCCAAGATGCACGCCCAGTACCTCCAGATGCTGAAGCAATACGGTCTCCTTGCCGACGACGAAAGCGTCTCGCTGTTCTTCAAGTTCGGCACCGAGTTGTGCGTCGATGCGTGCCTGAAGAGCTCCTTCGCGGCTAGTGACCCTGCTGCGCTCAAGGCTGGCGCCAAGGTTCCTCTGAACTACGCTGTGCTGGATGCACTGACACACCTGATGGCGCTTCTGGTGAAGTACCTGGACCCGTCACGCGCCGCCAAGCTGCAGGTGTTGAACCACGCTGTGGGTGCTATTGCGAACGTGTTGGTCGCAGCACACGACCTGTCGCGCAAGAAGAAGGCCCCCTTCGATCAGCGCGTGTTCTTCCGCATGTTCGTGAACCTCATGAAGGAGTTGACAGCCCAGGAGCCGGCACTGGACGCTATCCACCTCCAGGTGCTCAACACGTTTGCCAGTGCGTACAACACGCTGCAGCCGCTTGGACTTCCTGGCTTTGTGTTCGCTTGGACGGAGCTGATTTCGCACCGCTGCTTCATGCCGCTGTTGCTGCGTGCGAAGCAGCAGCGCGGCTGGCAGATTCTGCACCGCCTGCTCATGAACCTGCTCGTGTTCATGGAGCCATTCCTTCGCCATGCGAACTCAGCGGTTCCGCTGCCCGATTCGATCGCTGCTCTCTACAAGGGCGTTGTACGTATCATTTTGGTGCTGCTGCACGACTACCCGGACTTCCTGAGCGACTTCTACACGAGCTTCTGCGACGTGCTGCCTGCGGCTTGTGTGCAGCTTCGTAACGTGATCCTGTCGGCGTTCTCGCGCTCGATGCGGCTGCCTGACCCGCTCACTCTGGGGCTTCAAGTCGCTCAGCTCCCGGAGGTGAGCGTGGCTCCGCGTCTCATGCCTGCTTGGGGAGCCGCTCTCAGCCACAACGGCATCAAGGAGTACGTCGACGAGTTCCTGCACGCGTCCGCGAACCGCGCCTCGGCGTTCCCCGCAGACCTCATCTCCAAGTTGATGCGCCCTGCCGCTCAGCTTGAACGCGACCCGACGTCCTGCAAGTACGCGTTGCCGGCGCTCAACGCGCTTGTGCTGTACCTCGGCAAGGAGGGCATTGCGGACATGGCCAACGGCGGCGCGAGTGCACCGGCGACGCCGTCTGGGGCTGACGGCAAGGCTGGAGCTGGCAGTACGACCAGCAAATTCGAGCAGAGCGCGGCCATGGACGTGTTCCGATACCTGGCGGACGAGCTGGACACCGAGGGCCGCTACTGGTACTTCAGCTCGCTGGCCAACCACCTGCGCTACCCGAACAGCCACACGCACTACTTCAGCTGCGTCATCCTGTACCTGTTCTCGTACTCGAGCAACAAGATGGTCAAGGAGCAGATCACGCGCGTGCTCATCGAGCGCCTCATCGCCAACCGCCCGCACCCGTGGGGCCTGCTGGTGACATTCATCGAGCTCATCCGCAACAAGAGCTACAAGTTCTGGGAGCAGGACTACCTCGAGTGCTCGAGCGAGATCAAGGAGGTCTTCGACGACGTGGCCCGCACGTGTCTGGGCACTGCGCCTGGCGCGTCGGGTGCCAGTCCGTTGGCGTCGCTCGGTGGCAGCGCCCTTCCGTCTGCCTCCCCCAGCGCCTCCTCATAGACCGACGCTGCACAGCTGAGACTTCGGCAGCACCATCGTTGATAGTTGGGATGGGATATGCATATCTTGCACAAAATACATTTTTTTTCTTCCTGTGTACAACTTGTCTTCGTGTCTTCAAGAGTATAGCAGCCAGACAGCAACAAAGCAGAACGGAGGGCGTGCTCACGACGAAGAATTCTTAAACTGCAGCGCTCTAATGTTCGTCGCTTACTTCTCAAACTTGCGCAGGATGTTGAAGGCCGCCACGTACTGCAGCGCCGTGTGCTTGAGGCTGTACTCGGTGTTCGGCAGCCCGACCTTGTCGAACAGCGCCGGCATGTTGTCCACGGGCTTGCGCAGATGGTCGTGCGACGCGAAGTTGCTCAGGAACTCGTCGATGAGCATGTCCACGTGGGAGACCGTGTAGCACGGCGAGTACTGCACCTCGATGATGAGCCCCCGGGGCAAGTTGTTGCGGGACATGAAGGTGCAGACGCTCACCACGAAGTCGCCCACCACGTACTGCGTGCCCTGCACACAGCAACACAAAGCGTCAGAGCGACCTGCAACACCAGCCTAGCAAGCAAGGATGCTCTGGCACTCGCTCACCTCGAACTGTCCGTCCGACTTGAAGGCGTAGATCTCGACCTGCTGCAGGATGTTGGCCCCGTCCAGGCCGCACTCGAGCAACGAGCAGTCCTCCATGAGCCCCTCGATGCCGTTGTCGCTGGGCGCCAGGCCGTGCGCCTTCTCGTTGGCCAGCACGGCGTACACCAGGTCGTCGTTCTGGGACATCCGCAGCATGAACATGCGCTGGTTGATGTAGCCGTCTGCAGCGGATGAACACACACACAGATCAGGCATCAGTCCCAATGCCTGATACTCTCCACTGCTGCATTATCTGCTACCGGGCCGCACCCGTGAGCGTCTTGCGGTTGAAGAGGCGGCAGTGCACCACGTGCCGTCCGACCTTCTCGCCGCCCATGGACTCGAGCTTGCGCAGCAGCTCCTGGTACTTCTGCGTGATGTTGACGTCCTGGATGATCACCACTCTGTAGCCATGTACACACAGATAATAGGCCCGTTATTATAGTCCTCCCGCGCGCGGCAGCCTCCAGAACGCGGCCGCTCGACCGACCTGGTCATGCCCGTCATGGTTGCTCGTTTACTATGTACTTAAGATAAAAACGTACTTAACAAAAATAGTACTCGAAAACTTTCCCCAAATCAGCGAGCGCTGTAAAGGGGTAAGTAATCGAGTACTGTTTCGTGATGGAAGCGGCGACGGAGGAAGAGCGAGAGGTGGCGACGGCGTCCGCCGCGCTGTTCGGCGGCGCCGAGGGCGAGCCGCGCTTCGACGACGAAGGGATGGACGGATCCGACCTGCCGCCATCCTTCGCCATGCCGCTGCTGGCGCGAGGCGACGAGGACGACGCTGCAGCAGCAGAAGAAGGAGCGGAAGAAAGAGACCAAGGAGAAGACGCGCAGACTAGAGCGACTCCAGCCGAAGCGGCTCAACCAGCATGCGAGAAGCAGCTCGACGTCACCAAGATTGAGGCAACTGACCCCGTTCCAGGCAGCGCAGACGTCAGCGTCGAGGCCCAAAACATCCAGACGCCCGCGCAGCAGCCACAGCATGTGGCAGCGGACGCTCAGGGCCAGCAAGAGCAGCAGCCAGACAACGGCCAGAAGAGTGCAACACCACCTGAAGCCCCAGCAGACGCCGATGATGATGCGGACGTCGCAGAGCGCCGCGGCTACCAGTGCCGCTTCGAGAACTGCCCCAAGTTCGCCCAGGCCGGCGGCCTCTGCATCGCCCACGGCGGCGGCTACCGCTGCCAGACGCCCTTCTGCGCCTTCTTTAACTTGCGGACGTGTCCGGACCACGGCGGCTCCAAGCGCTGCGGAGTCACGGGCTGCACGCGCGTGGCGATGGGCACGACGGCCGTGTGCTGCGCGCATGGCGGCGGCCGCAAGTGCTCCAGGAAGAAGTGCGACAAGTACGACGCTGGCCAGGGCTTTTGTCTGGCGCATGGGGGCGGGCGAGATTGCACCGTGAGCGGCTGCACCAAGAAGGCGATCCGTTACGGACTGTGCAGCGGCCACGGCGGACGCGCGCGTTGCAAGGTGGAAGGCTGCACCAAGTACGATCGCGGTCAGGGCAAGTGCAAGGCGCACGGTGGAGGCTACTTCTGCAAGGTGCAAGGCTGTGGGAAGAAGGACAAGGGCGGCGGTCTCTGCGTCGCCCATGGAGGCGGCAAGAAATGCTACGTTGAAGGATGCACGACGCCCTGTGTCGGCGGCGGTCGCTGCAAATTGCATGGCGGCGGGAAGCGCTGCCAGGCGGAAGACTGCCGCAACTGGGCTCTCAACGGAGGTCGATGCAAGGAGCACGGCGGCACGGGTAAGCGCTGCTCGCGTCGCGGGTGCGACAAGCACGACCAAGGAGGCGGCTACTGCCTTGCGCACGGCGGCGGCTTCACCTGTACGTTCCCGGATTGCACCAAGAAGCAGGTTAGTGATGAGGCTGTCTATCTGTCTATCTATTCATCATGGTGTGGGGTTCGTTAACAGATTAGGTGCTTGCCCGTGAATTTCCACACAGATCCGCTTTGGGCGTTGCTGCGCACATGGTGGCAAGCCGCGGTGTACTGTTGCAGGCTGCGAGCGATTGAGTCAGTCGCGAGGACTGTGCAAGTCTCACGGCGGCACCAAGCCTTGCAGCTTCCCGGAATGCACGCGCAAAGCCAACAGTGGAGGCCACTGCATTCGACACGGAGGCGGAGGTCGCTGCAAGACGGAGGGCTGCGTCAAGACGAAACGCGGTGGAGGCTACTGCAAAGCCCACGGTGGCGGCAAGAAGTGCACTGTGCCGGAGTGCAACGAGTGGGCCATCGGAGGCGGCGTGTGCCCACAGCACGAGATCTTCGGCGAGGCTGCTGTCGTGTCTGTCTGACGTCCATTGCTAGGTAGAGGAAGCTGCAGGCATGGCCACCCATATCTATCATGCGTGCAAGTTAGTGTATTATCATCTCGAATGGACTTACTTCCGTTCCTCTCCTCTCTGTAAATGTTCGCAGTCGCCCATGAGACCACTGCCACCAGCGTCGGATTCCTCCTCCAAAGAGCTGTCTACGGCCTCTCGTCGCATGATTAACAAGCTTACAGGAAGGCGAGACCCGAGTTGATCGACTCCACCTCCGCAGGCGACAGCGGCAGGCGCTTGGCGCTGGTGAAGGGCAGAACGTCGGCACTGGACGGTTGTACGGGCACCGCGCGCAGCGGGGACGGCGGCAGCTTGAGGCCCAGCGGCTTGGACAGCGGCGACGGCTTGGGCGGCAGCAGCGAGCGCTTGCCCAAGAACTTGATGAGGGGCACGCGGTGTCCAGACGGCGAAGCGGCGGCGGCAACGGCAGCAGCAGGAGCCTCCTCCGTCGACGCGGCAGCCGTCGTCGTCTGTGCAGAGCTGCTGGTGCCGCTGGGGGCCAGCGCGTCGTCCAGCGTGAAGAGCGGTTTGCCCACCTCCACGTTCTCCTCCAGCTGCGCCAGCACCTCCACGACAGTGCCGGCCACGGGGCTGGTCACGTCCACGCTCACCTGCAATAGCAGCAGCTACAGTCAGTATATGATAGACAGTCGGGCGAACTGTAGGGCGACTGTACGGTACCTTGTCGGTCTCGAGCACGAGCACGACCTCGTCGGCGTGCACGGCGTCGCCCGCCTTCTTGACGATCTCCACGAGCGTGCCCTCGCTGATGGAGTCGCCCATGGACGGCACGTTGACGGTCTGAATGGCTTGGCGCCCGGCGGACGCGTGGAAGGCGCGGCGCAGCGGTGGCGCCAGCAGCGACAGACTCCGGGAGCTCAGCATGGCGTGTAGGTATCTGCGGTCGTGCGTGTTGCGCACTGGACTGTGTACACTGACTTGTGGCGATGTGCAGCCGCCCATGCAACAGCATAAACCTTCCACTTCATACTTGAAGTAGGCTTTAACGTTTACAGAACTCTGCCTGAGTACCGAACGCCTGATATATATAAGGGCTCTAGGTTTATAAAGTGATCTCAGCGTTACCATAAAAAAGGCTGTACTGAATTAGTTTAGTTTAGAAGGACTTTGAGGCTTGCTTTGTTAATCAAGCCCAAGCGAAGCCAGAAGTGCTGAATTGTTTCAGCGCTGACCTTTGACCAAACGTGTTCGCACCACATCAGTGCGGTTAGTAGCTCTAATTTGTAAGGACTATCTGCTCCCTCTCCTAGTTGATCTAGTGCATGCATCATCTTTTCAAAAAGCACATACCTTTTGATGAAGTAGATTATTCCATGGTCCATTGACTGAACATGTGAAAGTGGAAAGGTATAGAAGACCGCACAGGCAATCAAAAGCGCGCCAATTTTCAACTGCACAGCTCAGCAAACAAAGGTATCCTGGATTTTTACATCAGTACCTTTGCCCATCTCCGTTCGACCAGTCGTTGGACCTTGAAGTATTAGTTATATGAGGTTATGTATTGTATACCCGTTCGGTATTTAGGCAGATTTCTGTGACAGTTGCGCTGCTCGAGTCTCTTCGAGGCTCTTCGCGC
The DNA here is from genome assembly GCA_016169955.1 of Phytophthora vignae f. sp. vignae. Classification (NCBI taxonomy): domain Eukaryota; phylum Oomycota; class Peronosporomycetes; order Peronosporales; family Peronosporaceae; genus Phytophthora; species Phytophthora vignae. The sequence continues at coordinate 559,296 of JABJUM010000017.1, forward strand.
ACGAGGTCTCTCAGCCTTTGCATGTCCAAGTCAAAATTGCGTTGCCCTTGTCAGATTAGCTTCGTAGCAAATGCAACACGCGATCCCGTGCGCACAACTGGTACCGGTAGAGTTAGACTCTCTACCTCTGTTGGTCTCCACAGCCAAATACTCAACACTGATCGCCTCTTTCTGCAGCTCTGTTGACCACCAACTGGGTGCTCGATGCGAAAGCTTTATTCCTCTTTCTACAGGCTTCCTCACTGCTGTCCTATTTCTCTTGGCACGGCGAGACAGGTTAAGTGTACGCTACACTACGTTTCTAATTCGTTTTTAAATGGCCGGGCTGTACCAATTGAAGCTCAAGGGCCAGAGTGAAAACCACTCACTTCTCTTCCCAGCTGCAACTGGTACAGCTCCATATTTTGGGATGAATCTCATTGGCCGAAAGAGCCACTTAAACGAGTGACCTGTGTACTTTAACAAGTGAGGTGGGTGCGAGTGACCCAACCGCAGCACACCGAAGGCGCATACTTGAAGTAGGCTTTAACGTTTAACACACACACCTAAGGCGCACTTAACGCGAACTTAATATCATCGCGTGCGTAGCGCAGCTTGTCTGCCCAACTTCAGCGTTAGTCATCATAGCGCAATGAAGCTCTTCTTGCCGCTGCTCGCGGCGTCCTCGGCGGCCTGCGCGTGGCTCTACCGCTCTCGGCAGCAGCGTCTGCAGTACGAGGCGTTTGTGCGCGGCGTGGCGCGGCCTCAGCAGTACCGAGGGCTGCCGGTGGTCGTCGTCGTGGACGTCGGGAGCTCCTCGATCCGCGCCAGCTGCTTCGCGCTCGTGTCCGAGGCGCAGTGGACGCTCATCGAGGGCTCACTGCAGCAGCAGCACGTGAGCTCCATCGACGCCCATGGAGAGGCCAACGGGGCCGTGATCGCCGCCTCGGTGGAGCATATTCTGGACCGCACGATGCGCTTCCTGCGCGCCGCGGATCTCGCGCAGAAGCTCGTGGGCGTGGGCTTCAGCACCTTCGCCATGAACGTGCTGGGCGTCGACACCAAGGGGAACATCGTCACGCCAGTGTACACGGTGAGGCGGATCTATAGGAGAGAGATGGGGGGGGGGGGGGTCTGAGACTGTTGATGTTGTTAATGTTTGGGACTGCAGTATGCTGGCAGAAGGAAGGCTACAGCGCAGTGGGCGAAAGAGCTGCAGGAAAGACTGGAGGCCCGCGGAGAGCTGGAGGAGGCTCACAATCGCACAGGTACGAAGGGTAACGACCGATAGTGGTGACGAAGTGGGACTGACGGTGTCGTTTGTTGGTTGTAGGGACGGTGATCCACCCGGCGTACGCTCCAGCCACGTTCCTTCGACTCCACGAGGAAGAGCCCGCTGTGATTGAGCGTGTTGCCAAGTGGCAGAGCATCTCGGGCTATTTGATTGGCAAGTGGATGACTGCAGCGCAGGATGGCTGCGTGCCCGTCAGCTTCTCCGAGGCGTCGTGGATGGGGCTGTTCGACTTCCGACGCAGCCAGTGGGATGCGAGGCTGCTGGAACTCGTTGGCATGGACAGCAGCAAGATGCCGCCGGTGGTGGACTCCTCCGTCCCGTTCTCGGGACTCAACTCGACGTTTGCCAAGCGGTGGCCGGAGCTGACGAACGTGCCATTCTTCCTCGGTGTCTCGGACGGCGCCGCCGCGAACATTGGATCCAAGTGCATCGATGCATCGTAAGTGCTCGGAAACTGTTAATGGTATGATGGTCGCGTAGTTTTGCTCACTCGTTTGGGTATTTTACAGGCGAATCGCGGTGACTATCGGCACCAGCGCTGCACTTCGCGTTGTGTTGAGTGCTGACTCCATGAAGAACGCGAAGGTCCCGAAGGGTCTGTGGTGCTATCGCATTGGAAAAGACAAGGTTCTTCTTGGCGGCGCGCTGAGCGACGGTGGCTCGGTGTACAAGTTCTTCCGCGAGTCTCTTCGTCTGAGCGACGAAGGTGTGTACCATTTGTGGTTGTATACCCTGTGCTCGGACTTATTTGTTTTACTGCGTTTGTCCTGTGGCCAGACCTGACTACACAGCTGGAGAAACTAGCCCCAACGAAGCACGGTCTTACCGTTCTACCGTTTTTGAGCGGTGAGCGGTCCCCAGGCTGGCTGGAAAATGCGACCTGCACCATCAGCGGCATCAACAAGTGGACAGCTCCCGTCGAGTTCCTGCGTGCAGGCATGGAGTCGATTGCTCTGCGTATCGGCGTACTCTTTTCTCTCCTTGGTACGTGCTTGACCCCAACGTTCGATGCTTAGTCGGTAATTCTCTCAGCCTGACAGACGTGTTTAACTGCAATGCTAGCGTTCTCTGCCGACCTGGACGCGACGGTTGTCGTAAGCGGGACTGCGCTCACATCGTCTCGCGTTTGGCGTCAGATGATCGCCGACTGCTTGGGAAAGAAGCTCATTCTCGAGGCCAGCGCTACCGAAACCACTTCGCGAGGTCTCGCGGTGCTCATTGGGACGTACTTGGGTCTTCACACGCTCGAGGCGTCTGGGTCTTTCCCGTCGGAAACCACGCAGCTGGAATACTCGCACCCCAATGCGTCAGCGCACGCGGCTTACCTCGAGGCGCGCCATGAGCAGGAGTCGCTTTACCGAAAGTTGTACTCGGACATGTAATGTTGTGGGGCGAATGTGAAGCAACAAACAGCGATTTTACTCTTGTGTGGTTTTCAGCCTGGTGTAATTGCTTCTTGCAAGCGCATCCCTCATTCTCTGTTCTACCATTTGCCGGTAATGCCATTCGTCCACAATGCCATGAACACTTTCAGGGCATGATCCTGGCACCAAGTGATCGCCAACTAACCTTCGTTGAAACCAGTACGCCCAGGCTGTCGTACGTAGCCGTCAAATCACAAGCTCAAAACCGGGACTTACTCCCGTTTTTGAGCTTTTCGCTTTGGCTTCGATAGAACGCTGTCTTAGCGCGCACCACTGCGCTTCACTCGCCTCGGTACAAGTCACGCGTGATGGTTAGCGCCTGGTTCATCCTAGGGCTCGCCACATCCGTTGTCGCTGTCGGATCGGCTCCCGTGGCCACCAGCCGTGGCGTATGCCCCGCCTCCGAATCAACGAGCCTGGACAGCATCCAAAGTCCCCACGAACCTCGCAGAAGACCGACTCTGAATGAGTACGAGAATGTCGACGACGGCCTGGCGGATAGTGAGAAGTCCAAGCCTGATGGGGAGATTCCGTTTATTCCTCGCCCGGCTTCACTGACCAAGCACCAGCGCCTCATCGGTGACATTGTCGAGCGCACTCTTGCTCGTGCTACCGACGTCTTCGTCCCCTCCAGCTCCGACCCGCGCTGGAGAGAGCCGCCTCGAAGCGATATGACTGCAGAGGAGGTCTTCGCTCGCTATGGGCTGCAGCTGACCCCCACTCCCGCCACGGGGAATTGCCAATACTACGCGGTCGCGATGTCTCTGCTAAATATGCGCTTTGACACGCCGCAGCATGTCGAGATGCTGGAGCAGCTGACCCGAGTCTTAAAGAAAGGCATCGCCGAGGCGAGTCGCCATGGATTCGACGTAGAGTTCCCCCACGACATCCGACAGACCATTTTGGCAGTCAACCGACTGGAGACCGGCGACGATCAAGAGCTGGAGACGCCCTTGTCAGAAGAGGAGTCGAGTCTCCAGTTTCAGGAATACATCCAAGACATCTCGCAGTCAGCGTCTGCAGTCACGGCGTTTGTATCCCCAGAGCTGTGGGGCACCGAAGTCACCCTCCGCATGATCGCCAAGCTCCTGCAGCAGCCCATTTTCTTGATCGTCGCGCCTTACGGCCTGGAGGCGGTCCCCAGCTATTATCAAGTCTACAAGCCTGAGCAAACTGTGAAGGGCGGATATCGGCTGGACTCGGCGAAGGAGTACTATTTTGCAAGCTCGAAACTCGACGAGTGGCTCTCTCGGCTCCAGCGAGCGTCGCTGGCCACCCCGTCCATCGTCCTCATCTACAGCAACCTCCACTACAGCCGAATGGACTTCGCCCCAGCTCCATAGAGTTACGGAGCGGTACCTGATCCCCTCGAAAGCGCGCGGCCCGGCGCAGCGAGTTTTCCTTGCCAAGAAGCCTCTGGATCTGGGAATGCCTAATGGACCGCGTGTTTGCAGAGCTTCGCTTCGTCCTTGGCCGTGTTCGTCCGAGAGCCGGCAAAACACGCCAAGCAGCAGCAGCAGTGCAGCGGCTGTTTTCTATCGGCGGCCAAGACCGCATGCCTGGGATCGCAAATGCAACTTGCTGCAGCCCATCTGAAGTCTTCGCTCGCTCGTCGAGCTCAGACAATCCGTGCCAGCGGAAGGGAAACCACAGCGAGCTGTTTCCTGCGCCGGGCGAGCGCGTGCAATCGCCTCGATAGTCCTCCATCTGCCCTCGAGGTACCGATGCTTCAGCGGTCCGAAGAACTCTTCAAGGCGCATGCGCACGCGTAAGGCCCAGTCTTATATCTCCCCGCAATCGCGGGACGAGATTGGGACGAGCTCGGTCATTGCCAGGACCTCTGGCAGCCCGGCAAGTGTGTTAGAGATGCAGCCCGATACATTTGCCTTTCAATTTGATGTATCCCGCGACCCGCGCCACACAACATCCCAGCGGGACAGGAAGGGGTGTCGTCCCCAAAGCATCCCGCTCCGACCCGCAATCAAGAGCTCTGATTGGTCCCATCCCGCATCCCGCTAGATATAAGACTGGGCCAAACCCATCGAGCAGATTTCTTGCAGCTCACTCCTTTGCTTAATCGCCAACAACCCGTTCCTCTCGAATCCCTTTTAGTTGCCGGTAGATTTTTTTAGTTTGTCTTCGGCCCGCGGGGATTCGCCTCGCCTCGCTTCACTATGCGTTCGTGCCATGCATGACATGACAGGATATACGGTACCCTCACACCTCGCAGAGACTAGGCGCTGCGAATCCCCATCTTCGCCGTGGCAAGAGCAACTTGCAATGACTACGTAGGCGTCGTCCGAGCCCGCGTCCAATCCTCATCCCTCTCGCTCGCTCGCCCGCTGCTGCCATTCACGCTTGCTCGCTCACTTCTCAATTTCGCCGCCGCAGTCCCAGCGCCCCAAGAACTTCAGTCCTGCCATCATGGTCAACGTCTGGTACGCCGGTGCTCTCGCTCTGGGCTTCGCCGCTTCCAACGCGAACGCGGACGTCTGCGGAGACGCCTCGGTGACGACCACCACCGACAGCGCTACTCAGTCGTCGGCGCCGTCGACGAGCACTGTCAACCCGGCATGGAAGCTGAGCTCTCTGAAGCACCCGACGATTACCGGTCACCGCGGCGCGCCCGGATACCTGCCCGACCACACTATCCCCGGGTACACGCTCGCCATCGAGGTGGGTGTCGATGTCATCGAGCCCGACCTCGTGAGTACTAAGGACGGCGTGCTGGTCGTCCGCCACGAGCCCTACATCGACGGCACCACCAACGTGGCCGAGCACCCGGAGTTCGCCGATCGCCTCACCAACAAGACGCTCGACGGTATCGTGACCGAGGGCTACTTCGTCAGCGACTTCACGCTCGCCGAGATCAAGACCCTGCGCGCCGTGCAGCCGCTGCCCGAGCGCGACCAGAGCTACAACGGCCTGTACGAGATCCCGACGTTCGAGGAGGTCATCCAGCTGGCGCAGAACAAGTCGGCCGAGTACAACCGCACCATCGCCATCTACCCGGAGGTCAAGCACTCGAGCTTCCACAAGGCGCTGGGGCTGCCCATCGAGAACACTATGCTCGAGCTGCTGACAAAGTACGGATGGAACCATGAAGACGCGCCCGTCTTCATTCAGTCGTTCGAGACGGAGAACCTGCGCGAGCTCAACAAGGTCACCAACCTCACGCTCGTGCAGCTCATCGACGGCTACGACAGCGACCCCAAGACGGGCGAGGTCATCTTCAAGGCGCCGTCCGACCGCCCGTACGACTGGACCCTGGCCAACCGCACGGACTACTTCGGCTACCTCACGACGCCGGCGGGTCTCGCTGAGGTCGCCACGTACGCCGACATCATCTCGCCGTGGAAGCGATACATGCTCAAGGCTGTGGCTGTCGAGGTGGACGCGGACGGCAACGCTGTGGACTCGAACGGCGACGGCAAGGTCTCGGACGCTGACTACACCATCTTCGAGTACCCGAACGTCATCCAGGACGCGCATGCCGCCGGCCTCAAGGTGCACACGTGGACGATGCGAGACGAGAACTACCGCCTGGCTGTCAACTACTCGGGCAACGCGACGCTCGAGTACCTGGAGCTGTTCGACATGGGCATCGACGGTCTGTTCAGCGACAACTGCAAGACGGCTGTGCCCGCCCGCGACGCGTGGCTGGCGGCCCAGCAGTAGACGAAAACGGCAGTAGTGGGGCCGTACTATCGAAGTATGAAAGTGGAAGAACTGTGAAAGGGAAAACAGGGAAAACGTCAAAAGGTGTATGAATTTGAAACGTTTTGTCAAAAGCGGTTAACATGTGTCATAAGGTGTATGTTGGGTTTATCAGTATCGACAGTAGATGTATGAAACGTAAATCGTGCCACAACGTGTATGAATACTCACAAGCCAAAGTCACAACGTGTATGCCAAGGCAAATGGATGGTTAGGACTTGGATGCAAACAAAACCAGTCATTCTTTTTGTGTACACCATTTCAAGGCCAAATTGCGAGAAGTCAAAATCAAAACAAGGTACACCACCATTTCATGGCCAAATTGAGAGAAGAAATGGTGTACACCATTTCAAGGCCAAATTGAGACAAGTCAAAATCAAAACAAAAACGACCAAAATCAAAACAAGAGAGATCAACAAAAAGGGCACTGTCCCGGCAAAAACTTTCCGGAGGGAATTTTCTGATCAACATAGAGTGGGCAAGTCAGTTGCTCTGTACAATATATTCGGTCTTGAAGGTGATTAGATGATATGCATATTCATGATTGGAGGTTTTTCTCAATTTGCTTTTGGCGGTTCTCAATTTGAAGCACGACTTCTCTCAATTTGGCCTTGAAATGTAAGTGAGTCGGATAATTTGGATGGTTCTTAACGGGTCGGGCCCGGGTTTCGACCCGGATGCACTGGCTACGAACCAAACAAGTGTCAGGATGTGTATATTGTTCGTGTTGGCTCTGTGAAGCACCGCTTCTGACAAACGTTTCCCCAACGCATACACCTTTTGACGTTTTCCCACTGTGTAATGAAAGTATGATGACGTGCTGGTTCAATTACGTTTTGAGCTGGTGGCGCGCCTATTTCAACTGAAAATCACAGCGGCACAACACAACACGTAAGTCGCTGGTGAATGGTGCCATATCATTAGGAGCTAACCATTAGCTAGCTTACAGCTGAGAACCTTATGCGAGCGCCTCATCGACGATCGTTTTCATCTCCTGAACGTGGACTTCGTACTGTCCTGTTGCTGGTGACGCGGATGGTGGGCGTCCGATGTAGGACAGCGTCCGGGAGTCTCCGAGCTGCTTCATCACCGTCAGTAGCCGAGGGAATACGTGACCGTACGCACCCATGTTCTTCGGCTCTTCCTGGACCCACACGATTTCTGCTTTAGGATAGCGAGCAATACAGTCGGCCACTTCATGGAATGGGAACGGGGACAATTGCTCGATGCGAGCCGTGGCAATGTCTCGGATTCCACGGCTTCGCAGGCCAAGGCGAACAGGATAGTAGACTTTGCCGCAACAGATAACTAACTTGCGAATCTAGATGAAGAACAGATAAGTGTAAGACACAGACCGAATGATGACGAGTGACAAACGATACCTACCTCATCGTCGTTCACCATTGTTACTTGGTCATCAGGGTGCGGCGGGAGCACTCGCTGAAACGCAGTCCCAAGCGTGAAGTCTGTCAGATCCGAGTTGCACGGGCGGTGATGGAGAAGCGACTTCGGGGTGAACATAATCAACGGTTTGCGGTAGCTAGACGATATCTGCCTCCTGAGCGCGTGGAAATATTGAGCAGGAGTGGATGGAATCACCACTTGCACATTTGTCCGCGTATTGGCAGCGTCGACATCTTCTTTCGCCGTGAAGTCATCGCTGTCTTCGTTGACTAGCTGGAGAAAGCGTTCGATCCGTGCACTACTGTGCTCGGGTCCTTGTCCTTCAAAGCCATGGGGCAAATTGAGAACGATACCTGACTGACGCTGCCACTTTTGTTCGCCAGTAGTAATGAAGGTGTCGATCATCGTTTGGGCACCATTGGCAAAGTCGCCGAATTGAGCTTCCCATATCGTCAAACCCATGGGAGTCTGCAATGAATAGCCATATTCGAAACCAAGCACACCTTCTTCGCTGAGGGGGCTATTGACCACATCGAACCGCCCTCGAGGCGCTTCTTCCAGTCCAGTCATTTGCAACATGTCCCTGATACCCTCTACATCAATGTTATGCAGGGGGGTGTATGATGAATTGCGTCCGGACAGAGCTTCAAATTGGTCGTAAAGAACGGCATGACGTTGGTTGAATGTGCCACGCTCGCAGTCCTGCCCACTGAGCCGAACATCAACTCCTTCCACCAGTAGACAACCAAATGCTAGCATTTCGGCCGTTGCCCAGTCCACGCGGGCCCCAGTCTCAACGGCACGCAGACGATTGTTCATAATGGCTTCAACCTTTCGGTGCGCCGAAAATCCTTGGGGAATCCGGAACAACTGGGCGCCAACCTGCTCGAGAAACTTTTTATCAACACCTGTCGATCGATCATAAATCTGCTTGTCTTCTAGCTGGCAGATGACTGGAACTTCCTCTGCAGGATCGGGTTGTGAGCTTTTGGTCTCAGCATACCACTCAGTCTTCCACGACGTGTCGCCCGGGTTATCCCACCCGGAATGCATTTCACGCGAGTGGTGATACTCCGAGAGAAGGTGTTCCTCGAATGCAGAACACATTTTCGCGAAGTCCGTCGATGAGAGAGCGCCTTCACTTGCAAGTTTTTGTGAGTAAAGCTTGATGACGGTCGGGTGCTTGTTGATGAAGTGATACATGACTGGAGCTGTGATTTCGGGTGAATCTTGTTCGTTGTGGCCATGCCGACGGTAGCACACTAAATCGACAGTCACGTCACACTGGAAAGTTTGTCGGAATTCGACGGCGATTCTCATCACCTTCGCTACTGCCTCCGGATCATCAGCGTTGACGTGAAAAATCGGACTCCTGGAGGCCTTTGCTACATCGCTGACAACGACAAGTAAAATCACAGCAAAGTATGAACACAAGATGATCTGTAATCCCAACGGCAAGGTGCAAGTACGTACGTGCAGTACACTGCCGAGTCAGCGTTCTTGGGCAGTGTGGTGAATCCGATTTGATTGTTGATAATCACATGAATCGTTCCTCCCGTTCGAAAGTCCTCCAGTGAACTGAATCCCAATGCCTCTCGGACCGATCCCTGAAACATTGAAGCGTCTCCGTGGATCAGAATCGGCATTACGCGACTTCCATTGTCCCCTAGCTGGGCTTGGCAAGCACGTGCTTGACCAAGCACGACAGGGTTCACCGCCTCCAGGTGCGACGGGTTAGCGGCCAAATTCACCTCCAGACGTTTACCGTTGCGCATTTCAATGCTTGACGAGGTTCCGAGATGATATCGGACATCGTCAGAGTTGTTCGGGTAATCGGGTTCATCAGGTAAATATGGCTGGAACTGAGAAATAATGGAGCGCAGAGGTCGCTGCAGAACATTGGCGAGGACATTCAAACGGCCACGATGAGCCATTCCCATCTGCACGACCTCCACACCATGCTCACTGGCGCTCTCCAGCAATTCACAAAGACCAGGAATCAAGCTCTCGCCTCCTTCGATAGAGAAGCGCTTAGCTCCGGAGAAACGCCGGCCTAGAAATCGCTCGAATAGTTCTGCCTGCACCATTTGGCGCAGCATATCAACCTTCTCTTCATCGCTATGCATATTGCCCTGTAACGCAACGATGAATGCGAAAATCAGAAACATAACGCCATCTCGACCACACTCTTCGCCGCACCTTGTACTTCTCCAAACGCTCACGGATCCATAACGCAGCGTCGCGGTTGCGCAGATGTTGGTACTCCAGTCCGATGTGTCCGCAGAACAGTTCTCGCAGCTCCGTCACAATCTGCAGTCACAGCACGAGCGAGCTCAAACATCAGACAACGACCGCCATTTTGCTACTGACAGGCGACGCAGCTTGCACCTCTCGCAGTGTCGCTACAGGTCCAATCGAGAGGTCTTGTCCGATGAAGAACTCGCGGTCCAAGTCACTGGCCGTGAAGCCTGGACACATCACGAAAAAGAGACAAATCAGCTTCAGGAGGCGTAAGTAGAGGGTTGCGTCCACGGACTGCTTCGTACCGTGCGTCGTAAGCTCCAGCAGGTTCTTGGACGCGAGACTGCGCAGATTGAACTCGTCAAAGAAGGGCGTCTCTACCCAGCGGTCTCCGTTGATCCAGCGCTCCAACTCCGGTAGCTTCTCCCCTGCAGCAGGTGCAACAACAATGCACGTGAGTCTCCTCGTCATGTGTCTCACACACTCTTCGCGCAAGCCTTACGTTTATGAAGCGGGTCGATTTGAGCGACGTAGTGTCCATACTAAGAAAGGCAAACCACCAGCAGCCTGTCAGTTCTGCCTTTGAAGCCCCTGAAGATCCACCAGCGTACCTGCTTGAAGGTGCGGATGAGCAGCAGCACACGTCGTGTCTCCTCCTGCGAGCGGCGGATGCCGTCACTGAGCTTCTGCACCGGCGGGGCGATCTTTTCGCTCTTCCAGCGACGCAGAATCGCCCCAGCGGGGCGCACACCGCCGCCGCGGCCTGCTCCTCCCTTGCGCAGCACACGTAGCATCTCTTGGATGCGGTGCAACGAACGAGTGCGGACTGTCAGAATGATGGTCTATTTAGTGTACACCACATTGTCCTTATTTTCGAGGTTGAAGCGGCGCGGCTGCTCCGGGATCGGCACACCAGAACCGCCGCCGCCACTGCCATGGAGACGTCGAGCGGGGCTTTCACCGTCTCGCTGCGCTCGCTCACATGGCAGCCCGACGCTGTTGTCAATGCGGCAGAGCGCCAGGTCTGGGCCTTCGTGCAGCTTGTGCTGCCGCCCGAGCAGCCCCTCGAGCGCGTCTGGTTCTCGGCGGAGGACGACAATGTGATGACCAGAAGCGTCTCCGTCTCGAAGCAGAGCAGCGGACGGACACTGCCATTGGACTACAATCAGAGCTCAAGATCTGTAGCTCTAACGGCTGAATCCATGCAGGAGCTGGTGCAGGCGCAGCTACTGCTGTCGCTCCACTGCGGGACGTCCAGGACTCGCGCTACAGATTCGCTGCTGAGCAAGACACTGGTGCCGCTGAGGACGGCGTTGCTGGGGCAGACAAAGAGACAGCAAGTAACTCTAGTGTCATCCGGGGAGACGTTCGTGCTTGACGTCGAGATCCAGTGCGACGTGACGCTGGCGGACTTTATGCTTGGAGCGAGGGTGCTGGAGCTTCAGTCACCGTGTGTGAGGAACTTGCCTGCGGAGTGGACGTTCCCGAATTGTATGAGCAATGAAGAGGCCCTTCAGATCTGTGCGGCAGCGGACCAGAACACTGCTTGTTATGAACTCGATATCACCCTGCCACAGCTTGGAGCGAAGGGTGGTGCTGCAGGTAACGCTGGAGAAGGAGCTGCATCACCATATCAGTTTGATGTGACGACCCTGAAAGGAGGAAAGCTCTGCTTCCAGCCGTTACTCTTGGAGAATGATAAGGAGAGCGGAATTAATGGAGTAGCTGCACAACCGCCTCCAAGTGATGACGAGCAACAAGAAGAGCGACCGCCATCTCCAGTTTCAACGCTGTCAGGAGAGTGGAGCGTTCAGTTTCCTGGAACTACTGTGCTATCAGTGCTATACTTCAAGGTAAGCGTTTGGGCAGTTGCACTCAATGGTCCGTCATTCTTGCCGTTCCAGTTCAACTAACAGGTCTTTTGTTCCCTAGCGCTCCGTTGACCGCTTCACTGAATTTCTCACGGTTGAGAAGCACGTAGGTGGAATTCTACGACGCAGCGCCGCGGACAATTCTAATGGGAAGGCAATTGATGCCGTCTCAGCAGAGTTCCGTTTGCATTTGGACGAACTACTGATGCTTGGTACAACAAAAATTCTGCCGAAAGCCCCACTGCGGACCATCTCACCTGTTTCGCGAACATTTCTGGAGCAGGAGTTAGCCGGCGCTCAAACAAACGATGACAAGAAGAAGTTTCAGGGTGCTCTAGCAGACTACGATACAACCGTGCAACAAGCAGCGGCTCTCACCGCCGTTGCAACCTCTGCTGGTACGCACATCGAAATTATCGCGGAGGTACTCGACACTCCGCTCGTGCTCCAGCCGCCACGAGACGTAGAGCCTCCTTCAAAGACAATCAAGGAACTGATTCCTCCGCGTGATTTGGAAGCTGAAAGCGAAAAGAAGCGTGATATTTACGGGGACTTGCGCACGGAGATCCGTCTGGTGGTCGTGAGTCTTTTGCGTGAATATGAGGACGTGTTTCGGGCAAGTGGCGATAAACGGCAAACAGCAGAGGAATATGCAGCCGATGCCCCTGCTTTGCGTGATGAGAAGAAGCAGACTCTCATTTACCGACTGAATACGCAGGGGGTGTATCACTCCTTTAAAGAGGCACTGAAGAAGCGAATTGTACCCGTTATCCGCGAGTCTTTCGCTCGTACTGAAGTCGAACCTGGAGAAAATGACGAAGACAGCCAAGCGCAGTCATACGAGAAAACGGTAGAAGAGAAGAAGAAGGAGCAATTTGGTCAGCTCTACACGCTACTGATGCAGGAAGTGAACGCAATTCTTCACGAAACCTTCTACTCAGACTCAAACGCACTGCTCGAGAAGGCACATGCAACGGTTGAAGGGCGCCCAACGTTGAAAGAGATTGCATCGGCGCTAGAAGTTTTGCGGCTCAAAACTGTGGAGAACGAGGTGAGTAGGGATTTCGAGAAGAGCGAGATGCTTCATTTGGACCGCATTGCTTACGCAGAGCAGCACGCTGGCCATGCTCAGGAGCGCCCAAAGACTCAAAACCCTGCTGACGTGGATAAGGCGAGCGCGTCTCATATACTAATGGGCGTCTGGTACGACTACGCGCGCTTTTGCATTGCGCAGGCAAAACTTGAGAAGGCGGGGTCGGCTTTGCAGCAGTGTTTGCGCCTCGATGGGCATGCAATCCAACCTCTGATCACGCTCGTGGCTGTGCAGTGCGAGCTTCGAGACTTTGCGCGAGCAGAGCCTCTCGTGAAGAATGCTGTAGTGGAAGCAAAGGCCGGAGCTCAGAAACATACCAGAGATGATTTCAAGCACGGTGCGCTCGCTCACGCTCTTCTCGCTTTCTTCTTCTCACAGTTCCAGGGGAAAGACCCCACAGGGAACTTGACAATGTTTGAACTTCTCAAGGCTCAACAGGCGCTGAAAAGTCATAGTGGCGGAGGCAAACACAGAGACACGTCTTGCGTGAGTGCAGTATGGATATTCCTGGCCGAGTACGCGCATGAGTGCAAACTGTGGGGGCTCACTGAGCGTGCTTTGCAACTTGCGGATACTCATTTGAAGTCGCGTGATGTGATCGGCGGCGAGCTACGAGTGATGAAAAGGGCGATGGAAGCTGAATTGTGTCTGCGAAGCGGTGGCGATGGAGAGGATACAGGAAGGTATCGTGCAATCAAGCTACTACAAGAGGCTTTAGAAATTGATCCATCTCATCCTATTGCGTGGCTTACGCTCGGAAAGGTGTATCTTCAACAAGACTCTCAGACCAAAACGGCGATTGAGTGTCTGCAGCGCGCACTAGAGCACCGTGGAGCCATGAGTGCAGAGTCATTGCGTCTTGGACTATACTTGCGGCTCGGTTTAGCACTTCTCCATTCCCAACAGTTCGAGGCAGCTGAAACAACGTTCCTGTTGGCTTGCGATGAATTCCGTGTGGCCTCGTGTTGGCTTGGCGTAGGAATTGCTTGTCTGCGCCTCGAAAAGTGGGAACGCGCTCAGATGGCTTTGTCCGAGGCCAACAGGTTGGATCCTTCAAACCCCGACGTTTGGGCTTATCTCGCGCTACTTGCTCTCACAGCCCACGGTTCCGTGAGTGCACGTGATGAAAAGGACGCCCAGCAATTCGTCTCGCAAGCGCTGCGGCATAACCTCAGCAACCCCGCTCTACTAAGGGAGCTCAGTAATGCGTTCGTGGCGATCGACCGCCTTGAGAGTGCGGAGAAGCTTCTTCGGCGTTCATTGGCCTGTCAGGACTCGTCTCTCACGAGAAAAACGCTGGCGGATGTCCTAGCCGCGCAAAATTGCGCTGAGGATGCACTTCGTCAGTACACCCAGTCACTGGATGCAGCCGAAGATGTTGGGGAGCGCTGCGCTCTGTTGGAGAAATGCGCTCAGTTGCTGACCACGTTGGGTCGACCAGAGGAAGCAAACGAGTACCGAACCATGGCAAGGCAATTTCAGGCGGATGGTATCTAGCAACGATCACTTTGAGCGACGAGATGATAATGTTATTCAGCCGGATCGGGTTTTGGCAGATACTGTAGCACCCGCTTTACTTTCTTTCTCTCTTAGGCTACTAGCTGAAGCTTCGCTGCAGAGGGAGACGCAGGGGTTGCAGCTCCTGTTTCATCTTGAGGTGGCTTTCGAGCGATGATGTTGCTGAGGTAGCGGTCGATGTTCGAGAGTCCCAGCAGCATTCCATCGTCGGGGGTATCAAGCGAAGGGCTCATTTGGCAGTGTGCGAAGTCGATGAGACGCACGTCAGCATTCGCGGGTCCGTAGCTTTGATCTCCTTCGTAGATGAGAAGCAGAGAGGACCCCCAGCAGCGCAAACCTGTGGTCTTGGCCATGACAGCTTTCAGCTGGCGTATTTTGACGAGCAGGTCTTCCAGTGCATTCCAGCGCAGCGTGTGGCCGCTCGTCAGGTACTGCATACATATACATTGCAATGTGGTGTTAGTGTCGTGACGGCCGAGATACTCTGTGGATTGATACGCACCGTCTCGAGTGCTGGTTCGATGTCTTCGGGCTTGAGCTGTCTTCCCCACGTCTTGTCCCAAATTGTGTAGGTGCCGTCGCGCTCGTCGTAGATCTGCATGCCGCAGAGCCGCAGTCCGAGGGCTAGCGACGTGGTGGCGGCACACTTGGCTGTATGGGATATTACTTTGGCGGGCGAGGCGTCTTCCCCGTGCTGGCGCGTGCCCATTTTGATGTCTAGAACGCAAGGCCTACGAAAGTTTCTGGTGAGGTCGCCCAACACGAGGTAGTCCTTCGTGTTGCCACTGTCTGCACGTGTCAAAGCCACAGCACTGTCACCTTTTGCGGTCTTCTTGTTCTTCTTCGCTCGCTCTTGCTTCCAGAGCTTGGCGCTGTAGCCTCCTTCCGACGTAGGCGGCGCCATCGGGTTGGACGCGCTGTACTTGCCCAGCCGGCGCTTCTTCCCGAAGGAGCCTTTGCGGACCTTCTTTGGGGTGGTCATCGGCTCAGTTGGGGAGAGCGGCTCCATCGGCGGCGTTGAAGAGGCCTGCGACGAGGAGGGGGAACTCGGAGACTCGCTCGGCGTCGACGGCGTGAGCTCGACCTTGACCTTCCCCAGGAACTGGGGTACAAACGGCCGCAGCTGTGGGAAATGCGGAGCTAGCGCCTCGTAGAACTGGAGCTCGAGCGCAATCACCGGCTTGCACACGGAGCCTCCGCCACTGCGCAGAAACGCCGTGTGGCCTCCCGCCTACGGAAACGAGCGCGCCAATGCACAGATAACTTTGTTATTTGCCTGCATGTATGTATGAGTGAGACAAAGAGAACGATGGAGAAGCCGCTCGCCCACCTGGTGGTTGTAGAGGTAGAACCTCGTTCCGTCCAGCGCTCGCGCCACGACCTCATTGGGGCCCACGAGCTCCTCGGCGTCGGCTGTAGTGACGTCTCTCTTGTCCTCCTTCTCCATTAGCCGCCGCTGCTGCGTGTGCTCTGCGCCACCAACTTCTACCAATACGCCTGCTCCTCCAATCTCCTAGTGGCTTGGAGAAATAAAAGGAGCTGAGAAGGAGCGGCGACATGCCGAGAGCTTTTCTTAGCTCGCCGATAAATAGACAAGGGCGCTCTCCTTGCGCGCGCATTTTGGCGACTGAATCTCGCTGGTGCTGGACGTTCAACTCGCTGCATTGGCCTGATCTTTTCCAGCTTCAACGACAAGATCGGTGTAGCCATTCCGTTCGAGAATGGCTACACGACACGTCATGATGGCACTCTTTTAGTCACTGAATCGAGGACCCATGGGCCGGCCCACAGACCTGCGCCCATCCGCTCGCCGCATTATCATCCCGAGAGACAAGCTCGAAGACGCTAAGCTAAGCCCAGCTCCGTCCACGATGAACCTGTTCCGCCTAGTGGGCGACATGGCGCACCTGGCCAGCTTCCTGGTGCTGCTGCTCAAGCTGCTGGCGTCCCGCTCCGCGAACGGTGCGCCCCGCCCTGCCTCTCCTAATAAGGCACTGATCTAACGGACTGTTTGTGGCGCCTGCAGGCATCTCCCTCAAGACGCAGGAGCTATTCTTCCTCGTGTTCGTGACCCGCTACGTGGACCTGTTCTTCCACTTTGTGAGCGTGTACAACACCGTCATGAAGCTGCTCTTCCTGCTCTTCTCGGGCGCCATCGTGTACGTCATCCGCTTCAAGGAGCCCTTCCGCAGCACGTACGACAAGTCGCACGACGCCTTCCTGCACTTCAAGTTCGCCGTGCTGCCCTGTGCGCTGCTGGCGCTCGTGTTCAACGAGCAGTTCGAGGTCTTCGAGATCCTCTGGACCTTCTCCATCTACCTCGAGGCCGTGGCCATCATCCCGCAGCTCATCCTGCTGCAGCGCCACGGAGAGGTCGAGAACCTCACGAGCAACTACGTCGTGCTGCTCGGAGCCTACCGCGGCTGCTACGTGCTCAACTGGATCTACCGCGCGGCCACCGAGACGTCGTACCACTTCATTTGGCTCATGTTCATCGCCGGCATGGTGCAGACGGCGCTATACGTCGACTTCTTCTACTACTACGCGATCAGGTGCGACCGCTCTCCCTGACTCTACTACAGTATGGCCTAATCTACTAATCATTCTACTCGTACTCCAGCAAATACCACGGCAAGAAGATGACGCTGCCCTCTTAAATAGCTATTGCTGCTGCTGCTGCGGAGTGAAAGAAGAAGGAGCAGAACACTACAGTGAAGACCGCGCGCTTCGGAGCTGTGCTCTACTTGAAGTCAAGTTGAATCTGCCATTTGGCAGGGCTGTCGCAGCGCGTGTGAGAGATCAGTAGAAGAAATACCCGAAGGCAACAGAGGAGAGTGTGTTGCCTTATTTTCAAGTGTTCTCGCTGTTGTATTTGAGCTTTCGTGCGTGTTTGTTGTTCGTCTGTGCTGCTTCGTCGTCTGTCGGCAAAAGAGTACTACCGTAGCAGCAGCCTAACCTTCCAGGAAGCTGAAGTCGCAGTGCTTGGAGACGTGATCCGCGGCCATATCTATCCGCTCCACGTCCTCACGGCGGATCTTGGCCGTGAACTGGGCGATCCGCGCCGTAATGGTGTAGCTGTCAGCCTTGTCGGGCGAGACGTAGATGCACGGGATGTTGTCTGCGTCAAGACGCTGTGTGAGCTCAGCGCTTGGCGGGTTCCAACCAGTGAGGATGAGGCCGGACTTCAGGTTCTCGCCGTGGGAAGTGGAAGCCTTCTGATTGCCGATGATCGCGGCGATCACATCCTTGCGGCCGCTATGCTGTAGACACACGTCAACGGCGTTAGTATCAAGTAAATATGCGAGCGCGGATCCATCAGGACATTCGGTTACCGTGATGACGAGCTGGTTCGGAATAGCCTTGAAGCGGTTGTTATCGTCCACAGGGGCCAGTGCTAGCCTGGTGCTGCTGAAATAGCGCAGACTGGCATCTTTGCCTACAGTCGAAAAGATATGAAGGATACGCTGCAAGCCAGTATATGAGGATTTCGACCGAGGATGGAGGGTGCTTACCGGACACGAGCTCCGACTTGAGCAGCTTCGCGTAGTCCGCCATGGTCGGGCAAGACAGGTCCTTCAGGTCCGGGATGCAACCAACGAGTGGAACGTCCCAGCGCTTGAGTGCTCTCGCATAGTACTCCTGCGACAACAGCACCCCGTAAGTATCAATCGCACTGTAATCGCAGCTTAAGTTCCCACACCTTGATCATGTCCATCTTCGTCGGGTTGACCTTGTTCAGGATAACACCCCGTAGCCGGACGTTGTTCTGCTTGAGCATCTCTCGGTTCATCGCCAGCTGATCAAACGACGATCCGAGCCCGCCCAGCGCCACACAAACAGCGTCCAGCTGGAGCTCCGCTGGTAGCACCAGCAAGCGTCCATCAGCACCCGACAACAGCCAGAGCACAATACTCTACCACTAAACCGTACCTGCAACTTGCGCGTTATTGAGCTCGCAGATGGAGCCCACGCCCGTGTGTCCAGTGCCCTCGCAGATGAGGAAGTCGCTCTGCTCGTACAAACGCTGGTGCGCGGACTTGATGGAGTCCATGAGCTGCTGCGACGTGACCTTCCCGTCGATGAAGTCGCGCGTGAAGCCGTCGGGAAAGATGACGGGCGACATGTCCTTGTAGTCCTGCACCAGGCCGAAGTGCTCCTTGAATAGGAACGCGTCCTGTAGCACGACAATCACGAGTCCGTCCGTCAGAACACGCAAGATACCACGACGTCTGCAGCCGCCCGCACCTTGTCCACACGTAGCCCGCCTCCCACAGCCACGTGCTGCTGACCCACGGGCTTGCAATAGGCCACCTGCTTGCCAGATCCCTGGAACTTGGCCTGCAGCGTCTTGACGAGTCCCAGACTCAGCGTCGTCTTGCCCACGTGCTGGCCCGTCGACAGGACGAGCAGGTGCTTGGTCATGTTACTGCGGATACTGCTGCTGCTGCTGCTGGCTGGTGGAGCTGCTGCCGCCTTTGCGGGTTGTGGAATGGGTCCGTGCACGTCGAGAAAATAGCGCTGCTCTCGGCTTGGCGTCGGCTCCGGCGTTTCAGGTGATGATGCGGCGTTGAAGGTGAACTAAGGATCAAAGTTGTGTTTTCCCGCGTTCTGATTGGCTGAACAAATGCGAGCATCTGTTCAGCCAATCGGCATGCAATTTTCGGTGATCAAATTCAAACTTTAGACGCCATAGACGCACAAGTGCAACTTCTAGCGGCGACCGAGGCCATGGACGAGCTCCTGCTGTGCTTCGTGTGCTCGATGGACATGGCGCCCTGGAGCGTGGCGGACCGCGAGACGCACCTGAACGCGTGTCTGGATGCAAGCGCGGCCCAGCGCTTCGACTGCCCCACGTGCGGGCAGGAGCTCTCGGACTGCGACGAGCGCGCACGGTCCCAGCACGTGAACCGCTGCCTGGACAGGGCGGAGGCGGCAGCTGCAGGCGGCGACTTTCCAGGCAGTGAACAGCAGCAGAAGCAGCAGGTAGTGGCGGCTGATGTGGTGGTGGTGGCTGTGCAGCAAGAGAGCGTTCATGAGCTGGAGAAAGAAGAAGAGGAGGACGAAGAAGAGATGCAGACGCAGGTGGCAGAGCTGACGCAGATGCAGGAGGCGGAGGTGGAGGAGGAGGACGGTGAGGCTCACGACGAAGAGGAAGAAGCTGATACTGAAGCGGATGACTGCGACAGCGAGAGCGAGTGCGGCTACGTGTGCAAGATCTGCGGCGCCGACATGTCGGAGATTGACCTGATGCGGCGCATCCGCCACGTGAAGCAGTGCGGCCAGAAGTTCGGCGTGCGGCCCGGGGACATGGGGGAGGTGGAGCAGGTGGAGACGATCGTTGCAAGGCTGGAGAAGAAGACGGAGGACGAGGACAAGAGCGCGCCGAATGCGTTCGCCATCATGATGCAGTCAGGGAAAGCGCCAGCGCCGACTGCTACAATTGGTAAGTTAGGATCACTGGTAGCTTTGTCTTGATCGCAGGCTGACCTGGATCTATCTTGGCTTTTGACGGACTGTAGAGCGATCCAACGTCTTCGATGTGCTGATGCGCGGCTCCAAGACTGAAGCTGTGCTCAACGCTAGGAAGCGGCCGGTGCCGTTCAAGTTCACTCGAAAGGCGGTTCAACGACGCCGTCTCCTGTATCCCGAGTACAAGTGCATTCGAGGGACGAACCCGCCGTTCATTGTGGATGGATTCCAATACGCTTGCAAGCAGAACTCGAGCATTTATTTCCTGACGCACTTCCACTCGGATCACTATGGAGGGCTCGACAAGGTGAGTTCGCTCAGGGTCTTGGGTTTTTAGCTGAGTTTTCATGCTGACGTTGCTGCTCGGTGTTCATTCAACAGCACTTCGACTGCGGCATCATCTACTGCAACGAGATCACGGCAAAGCTGGTCGTCCAAGAGCTCGGAGTACAGAGTAAATACGTCCACCCGGTGGGGATGAACACGCCTGTGCTGGTCGGAGACGTGCAAGTGACCTTCATGGACGCCAATCATTGCCCTGGCGCAGCGATCATCCTCTTCCGCCTGAAGGACGGGAAGACGTATCTGCACACTGGCGACTTCCGATTCCATAGGAGAATGCTGGACTACCACGCGCTTCAGCCGCACATCCCGACCGGAGATGAAAAGATTGATCACAATGGTAAGATCGTCGGCCTTAGTCGTCTGGATGGGGTGTATCTGGATACCACCTACTGCGACCCGAAGTACACATTTCCAACGCAGCAAGTTGCGGTCAACCACGCTCTCGAGCTCATGGACAAGCACTTGAAGCAGGAGAAGGTGCTCTACCTCTTTGGGTCGTACACGATTGGCAAAGAGCGGCTCTTTATAGAGGTTGCGCGCAAGTTCCAGAAGAAAGTGTGCGTGTCCAAGGCAAAGCTGAAAATCATTGAAGCCTTCGGTTGGCCCGCCAAAGATATGCAGCTCTTGACGACCGAACCCGGGGCTACCAAGTACGACCAAGTGTGCTGGTTGCCAATTGATGACTTGGCCGTAGCTAACGCGCTTGTGTTGTTGTTTTGTTGATGATAACAGCCTACATGTCGTCAGGATGCAGGATCTTCAGATGGACAACTTAACCGTTCTGCTGGCGAAGCACCGGCTTCGATTCCGGCGCATCGTAGCGTTTCGCCCCACCGGGTGGACCTTCAGCAACAAGAATCCGCGATCGATTTCCTCATGCTGCACGGACCCATCGGGCCAGATCCATGTCTATGGCATCCCGTACAGCGAGCACTCGAGTTTCGCCGAGCTCTGTGACTTCGTTCAGGTCGTGAACCCTCACGCTATCATCCCGACGGTGCGTCAACTACTTACAGACTTGGTAACTCGTTATCGCTCTGCTAACACGACCTCGACTTTTCTGCAGGTGAACTGCAGCAACAAGCGGCAAGCCACCAAGCAGGTGAGTGCGTTGCGGCAGGTCGCATTCCACAACATCTCTGCGCTATTCAAGCAGCAACAAAAAGACATCAAGCAGCAGCTGAAGGACCTCAAGCAAGAGCAGAAGCAAACTCGCGAAGCTCTTAAGGCTAAGGGCGTCGCCAATGCCGACAGCACCGAGAGCCACGAAGATGCGCATTCAAGTCGCTGCGAGCAGGAGCTGCACGCAAGTATGACCCACAGTGTTGTTGACTCAGTGCAGTAGGTAGCTGCAGCCACGTCCATGTGTAGACTCCACATTGTTGTAGACAAGAAAGTATCTTACACTGAAGCAAATAAATGTATTACAGATATTGATCAAAGTGCTGTTTCCAATGTACCTCCGCACACTCGAGCCCGTTTTTCGAATCCTTGTTCTTACTGCTCGTGTCTCGACCGCATCGATTCTTCAATGTCAGCACGAGTAATGGGGTGACAGTCGGTCCGTCACAACCCAAGTTCTTCTCGTTCCTCCCTTACTTTTTTTCCATGCCCGATTTCTCGAGCATTTGTCACATCAATTGATTCTCGAACACCACGGGGCTTGTGGGCTCGTGGTGGTCGAGAAAGACGGGTTTGTGGAAAGTTTAAAGCTCCGACAAACTCCGAGAGCTCCTCACTTTTGGATTTCCTTCCTCCCGAGCAAGTCAGTCGCCTGTACCTGCCCACCACCACCACCAACAACAACAACAACCTCCTCACTCAGCCATGACTTCGTCTGTCCGCCGCCTAGTGGCGATGTTCGAGTCCCCCGTCGCCGCCCGCCCCACGACACGCGCCCCCGAAGCAATCAGCCGAACGAGAGTCGCAGCTCTCGTCCAGTTTTACGGAGCGTCGTCCACCATCGCGTCCACTGCCATCGAGGCGATCGACGCAGTGCGCTTCGCTGCCTTTCCCAACCCGCATGACCCAGCCGCGACGGCAGTGGAGCCCATCGACCCGCGCTGGTCCATTCAAGTGATTGACTCGGCGAGGTTCGCCGAGTTCGGATACCCGTACGCAGTTGCGACGGACCCCACGCCAGCAAGCGCCTACCCAAGCTTCACCACCACCACCACCACGTCCGCCAGCGCTTCAGCTGCTGCCGACGAGTACAACTTCAACAACGATGAACCAGAAGCAGCCATCCACGAGCCTGAGCAGACTGAACCAGCCCAACCTGCCGTCGCTGCTGCTGATAAAGAGCTTCAAGCCCCAGAACTCGACGATACCAAGAAGACCTTACAGGCAGAGCAGATCTTACCGCCCAACGAGCCCAGAAAGAACGACCACAACAGCCTCCAACGCGCTGTTACTGGCAAGCTGCCGTGCATCACACCGCGCACGTGCCTGCCCATTTACGCTACAGCGCCGCGAGCCCAAAGCATCAAGTCTCGCCTCTTTGATTTCGAGCGCAACCCAGCCTTCAACCGACAGCGTGTGCAGGCAAAGCAACGACGCGCTGCAGCAGCAGCACCATCCAAGCCACCGATCTGGAAGCTGTGAGCGCTCTCCCTGAACAGCCTCGCGTCGAAACTCCATAGCACTGTAGTTCATGTAGTCCATGTAAGTCCATGTAGTATCGTAGTTCAAGCCCAATTCGTAGCTAACAAACCTTGATCAATAGACTCGTAAAACATATCAACAACAAGCTCTGCTCCATCTCTTCATTCCTTCGTTCATGCCGATAGATCAGCTTAGCTGCTCAAGGAAACATCATCTTGTAAGTGGTCTCCGCAATGTATCCAACCCGTTCCCGGTGCCCCCAGCAAGTTGAGCTCAATTGCGTGGCGTCCAAGTCCCAGGAGCTCTCCAGCAATTCTCGACAAGAAATCCCAAATAGACGCAACTACGAGGCCAAAGCGTCGCATTCACATTCGCTCCAAGGCCAAGATGGCATCTCGAGGTCGCGCGACGGCCGACAGCCAAGTGCTCTCGCTGGACGCCAATGAGCCAGGACGACCCCCTTCAAGCGCGGGCTCCTCGCGCCCCAACACGTCGGGTGGACGCTCCAAGAAGCCCAAGCTCAGCGAGTTCCGCCAGTACCTGGAGAAGGAGGAGCTGCCGCTGCTCATCGAGACGCGCCACGGCGTGCGCCGCGTGACGTGGACGGCCAGCCTGGAGCAGCTCGACTTCGCGCACTTCCTGCCCATCTGCCTCAGCGGCCTGCAGGAGAAGCTCGAGCCGTACCCGTCCTTCGCCTTCGACGCCGCCATGGGGCTGCTCGAGAGCGGCCGGCGCGACACGCGCGTGCTCAGGGCGCTGCCCCAGGTCGTCCAGCAGCTCAAGAGCGCGCTCAGCACGCGCGAGAAGGCCGTGGTACACCGCGTGCTGCTGGTGCTGCAGCAGTTGGCGGTGTGCGAGGGCGTCGGCTCGGCGCTGGCGGACTACTACCGGTCCCTGCTGCCGCTGTGCAACATCCTGCAGGACAAACACCTCGGCACGGGGGACAGCGCTACGAAGGAGCTCGTGGCCGAGGCGCTCGAGACCATGGAGGCCTACGGCCGGGACGACGCGCACTTGATGATCCAGCAGTACGTCCCCGCGTTCCAGAGCTGCTGCGGCGCGTGAAACAAATGGAGTATCTGCAGCAGCAGTAGCAAAACTACATAGCTCGGGACTCTATGCACAAGAATCGTATTGCAGGCGCACTCAGGCTCTCACCTTCGTCACCAAATACACTTCTGCATCTCCCACCCAACTCGCTGTTTATCTACAGAGCGCGCGACTTGGCTTGGCTTAAATGCGGGAGCGCGGGTGGCGGTACTCGCGCATTTCCTTCGGCAGCGACGTCGCGACCAGGTCCTCGAGGCTGTGGATGCCGTACTTGTTGGGCGCGCCTGTGCGCCACAGCTCGCGGGCGTTCAGCTGGCCATCCGGGTTCAGGAACTCCACGCCCATGTACTGCTGGTGCCAGCGGATCATGAAGTCGATGCGCGGCGTCGGGAAGTTGCCCAGCATCTCGGCCATGTTCTTGAGGATACACAGGCCATACGGGATGTCCTCCCAGAACAGGCGCGACTTGAGCGCGGGCTGGAACTGGCCCTTGGACACCTCCGTGAGCGGCGTCGCGCAGCCGGCGTAGCCCAGGTTCGTGCGGAAGATTTGCAGCAGCGACGAGCGGTCGGACACGTCCTTGCCGTAGTGCTTGACGACGCGGTCGCCCATGGGCAGCACGTCCGAGAGGTCCAGGGCGGGGAAGCGCTGCAGCAGCGCGTACTTGACCTGCTGCAGCTCGTTGTCCAGCATCGTCAGCTGCTCCGCGGAAAACTCGTCAAAGTCGGCGTCTGTAGCAAACAAGGCAGCAATGTTGGTGTGAGCCACGAGTACCAAAGACGACCTTTGTTCTGCTTGACGTACACAGCGTGAGGCCCTCGCGCTTCTTGAGCTCCTCGTGCGTGTAGGTGCGCTTGCCGTCCCAGTCGCGGAAGATGGCGTAGTAGCGCGCCGGGTGGATGATCTGGTTGGACGGCGTGAGCGTCAGGTTGAGGAAGTTGGCCACCGTCTTGCACGGGATGTCGAAGAGCGTCTGCATGAGCGACGCCGCTTCCTCCTTGCGCTCCACCGGGTAGCACGCCACGTACAGGCACTGCTTGGGGCCGATGATGCGGCACTTGTGGCTGTCCAGGTCCATCGTCAGTACACCAATGAAGCTCTCCAACAGCAGCAGCAGCAGTAGCTCAAAAACTTACCCGTATTCCGTGGCCTTGCAGATCCACGGGATGTTTTGCAGCCCGAAGAGCTGTAGCAGCGAACAATAGGCACGCCCAATAGCCAGAGGTCAGTCCACAGTCCACAGCTTGTTATGATACACAGTCGAACGCACCAGGTCCACGTTGGCAAACTTGTCCTCTCCGAGCGCCTTCTTGGCGGCCCAGTCGAAGCCGCCCTGCGCGAAGAGCGCGCCCAGCTTGACCCCCTTCTTAAGGTAGGGCGCCACGTGCTCCAGGATGGCCGGGTGCGCGTTGGCCGGGGCCGCCACGATTACCACGTCCGACTGCGGGATCACGTGCTTGGCGTGCTTGGACACGAGGCTCAGGCGGCCCGTCATGACGCCCTTGGACTCCCAGCTGCTGCCGGCCGTGCTCAGCTCCAGTGTCTGCGCCCAGCGCTCGGGCTGGCGCGTCAGCACCTGCACACGGACACCGTTGGACGCCAGGTACGCGGCCGCCACGTGCGCGCCGTTGCCGCCGCCGCAGATGGTCACGACGCCCACACCCGCGGCGGCGGAGGGGACGCGCTGTTTGAGCTCGGCGCGCGCGGTGGCCACGGAGAGGGTCATGGGGGCAGACAGGAAGGGGTGGAGGGGAGCGCTGCGGTGCTTGGATGTGAAGATCGAATGACGTTTTTAGCGGACGAGGGACCGGAACGCCCTCTATATCTCGTTGGATGTGAAAACTTAGTAGATACGACAAAATGATAACTATTTTTATTGTGTTAGAGAATCATATCTGTATGTTGTAACATTGAACAATTGTGTCTGGACCATTAGTCCTGTTGAGGTTTCACAGGGTGGACGTGGCTTTGTCCCTCTGTTTAAACTGATAACTAATGGGTGTGGGACGACAGCATGCGAAGAGGCAAGAACTCAGGTTGCTTGGTCTACATGGACATTTGCTATTAGTCTTCCACTATAGAGGTCGTCTTCCAGCTAGTGGAGCAGCACCGAGGCCTGCTGGTGCGTCTCGGCCGTCACGCGGATGGCGAAGAGCTCGTTGAGCTCGTCCTTGCTAAAGGCGAAGGCCACAGCCTTGTCGATCTGCTCGATGGCGCGCGAGTACTCCTGCATCGCCATGTACACCTGCGCCAGGTGGCAGTACGCGAACTTGGAGCGCGGGCACATCTCCACGGCCTTCTCGAACAGCGCCAGCGCCTGGTGGCCGTACTCAGTGCCCTTCTGCACCAGCAGGTTGCCCTGGTTGATGTAGGCCATCGGGTACGACGGGTCCAGCTCGATCGCCTTCTCAAACATTTCCTCCACGGTCTTCAGGTCCACGGAGCTGCCCGGGGCCTGCAGCATCTGCATATACGTCTCGCCGAGGTAGTTGTAGATCTCCGGCACGTCCGGCGTGATGCGCGCCGCCGACGTGAGGTACTCCACGGCGCCCTGGAAGTTGCCGTTGCGCGCGTGGGTCACGCCAAGCTGAATGTAGGCCATGGCGAAGTCAGGCGCAATGGTGATGCACCGCTCGAGGTCGCTGAGCGCCGCGGCCATCGACGACTCGTTGCTCGTTCCGTCCGGCGACACGTCGATCGAGTGGAGCTGGCCGCGGTGGAAGTACGCCGTGGAGCACTCCGCCTTCTCGGCCAGAGCCTTGTCGAACCACTCGAGCGCCTTCTTGAGGTCCTTCTGGTCGAAGCACAGGCCGCCCATGCGGATCTTGGCGAAAATCGAGTGCGGCTTAGCAGCGAGGGCCTCCTCGAACGACTTGCGAGCGAGCTCGAACTCGCCGCGCAGGTGGTGGTACGTTCCGTTCTCGATCTGGGCCGTGTAGTACGCCTCCTCGTCGGGCTTGACGAGCTGACACGCAGCCTCCAGGTCCTTGGCGGCCAGGTCGTACTCCTTTTCCTTCTTGAGGGCCAGTCCGCGCTTGGTCAGCAGCAGACCGCGCTGCTGCCGGGTGTCATCTCCGGCCTCGAGAGCCTCCAGCTCCGTTGTGTACTCCTCCGAGGTCTTCTGCGCCACAATGTCATTCTCGTCGTCGCTCGGGTGGAACGAGGAGTAGTACGACGTGACGAAGAACTGGTCGGGCAGGTACCGCTTGGGGTTCTGCTTGTTCTGCTGGGCGTCCTCGATCTCCTTGACGGTGATGTCGCTGTGGATGCGGCTGATCTCCTGGGCCAAGTTCTCGTCCACCTGCTCCTGCTTCTCCTCCGAAATGATCAGCAGACAGACGTAGTCCACCAGCGACCCGCGCAGGTCGCCCGTGTTAGCTCTGGCCTTGGCGCGGCGCAGGTACGACTTGGGGTGCCTCTTGTCCAGCTTAAGAGCCTCCGTGCAGTCCGAGATGACGTGCTCAAAGTCCTCCAGCTTCTCGTAGGCCGCGGCGCGGTTCGAGTACATGACCTTGAGGTTGCGGGCGTCCAGCGGCTGCTGCTGCTCGCACTTGGAGATGGCGACGGAGTAGAGCTCCACGGCGCCGTCGTAGTCCCCGGCCTTGTACTTCTTGGTGGCCAGCGTGGCCTCCTGCTCGCCCACGTTGGCCGCGGGCGCGGGCTTGGGCGCGGGGGTCTCGCTCACCTTCTTCTCCGGCTGCTGCTGCTTGGGCTGCTGCTCCTGCTGCGTGGCGGGCTGCGCCTTGGGGGCGGCCAGCTTCACATCCTCGATCTGCTTGTGCTGGCGCTTGCGGAAGATGCCGAAGGCCACGAACGCGCTGATGGTGGCCAGCGACGCCAGCACCGCCAACTGCAGGAACGCGCGCTGCTCCATGGCCGCACGTACGATCCAAATACAAAAGTCAAATAAGACATTCGTAATCGAGAAAAGGGGAGTTAGAAACGTTTCTAAATCGTGGACATCGTCGTCACACGAGTGGAGCTCCAAGCAAGCGGTTGTGCGATTGAGAGCAAGAATCCGGTCGGCGCTCGCGACACAACGCCGCTATCAGAAGAAGTGCGTTCGCGTCGAAAATGGGCAGGTATATGCGGATTTACAGTATAACTGCAAGGCAAACAAGCGCAAGCCGAAAACGAAAGTGTGGCGCATATTCAGCAAAAACACCATTGAGCCGGCCCTGATGGATTGTCGACAGTGTAGGTGCGGTGAATGACACAAGGGGTCACCTGCTACAATCGATCTCCTGGACCACGCTGCAACCTTATGACTCGGCCGTCATGACAGTGATGAAATTAGATTCTTCTGTTGGTTTTGCTGTCGTTGACAGTGTCGTCTCCCATTACTCATACATGTACTGAACAAGTTACCAAGCATTGACTTCAAACTTGCGCCAACGGCGTCTGGTTAGAAATGTCAAAGTAGATGGCGACGGTGGTGTTGGGATCAATGCCGCCCATGGACCACGCGTTGGTGCCACCCACACCAATCTCCACCTCCGAGACGTTCTACACCTGTTATCAATGGAATACGTTGTGCTTCGTGGAGCTTCATGGCACCACCACATTCGCAGAACAAGGATCTGTACATTGAAGTGCGAAGAATGCAAGCACAGCCTGCTTTTGCTAATAAAATTGGGGCTTGCCGGTACGAGGTTGAGCGAAACAGGGTGTGGCGGATACCCATTCGATTGGTATCACCGCCATTGCATACAACGCAAACCGAGTAACGCATCAAGGGGACTACGTGACGCCGCAAGGCAGTAAATACGGGTTTGAAGATTGAGTTGCAGCATGGCTGTACTTGAACCTCTTGCGGTGGTGCCTCTTATGGCTGTCGCACCAACATTCCTAAGCATCGGATTTTGGTTTATGGGCGTCGTCTTTCTTGCAATGCCAACGATCTTAATTGCCGGATCGCCGACGTTCATATCCTGGCTCAGGATATTCCAGACACCTTGTAGACGTTAAATAGACGGCTGGGACGAGAAGTTTAGACGGGCAGTCTGGATAGCTATGGACCGGCGGCGAGCGTTGATGAATGGTGATAGCATTTACCCAGCAATTTCAACTGATATTAGTCCTGTTCAGTAGCTATTATACAAATTCAACGAAATATCTTCAAGACGAGCGGCAATAGGAAAGGTCTGCTAATGAAGTAAATTTAAAATACGCACGTACTCATAATGTCCCTGACTCAGCATAGAGTGCCGTACTGCATCAAAAGTGCTGGAGGCTTCAGCATTATTATTGGCGCTATATCGTAGAATTTGTAACCGGATAGAAACTTGCACGGCTCTAATAATCACCAGTACCTTAGGGAAAAAGTGTTTTGCTTCTCTAAGAGCTAAGCCTGACTCATACAGTACCGTAAACCACGGGTTCAATGCAACACACGGCTTCAGTGCAACACCGTAAAAAGTGTCAGTCGTCGCTTAAAAACAGTGCATGGATTAGATACATGAGGATGACACACCATCTTTATTTTACTTTTTGTATAGAAAAGGCTGCGCATTTTTTCAAATCCCCAAATTATGCGATAACTGATCTCGTTTAGTTTTTACGCGGTAAAAACTCAGAATTTGCTAACAATTTGTATAGGGAAGGAACTTTTTACACGTGTTGCATTGAACCCGTGGTTTACGGTACATCAATACAGCACGCGGGCCAAAGGATTTTAGCATGCGGGTTTCTACGTGAAGCCATTTCTGTCGCGTTTCTAAGAAAATTGGTTTTTACGAACAGCAGGCGTAATTACGCCACCTGATAACCAATGACTGGCGCGGGCCTTCGAGCCTCTTTGGCTGGTGGCGAAGTGTCGAGTCCATGTCGGTTCAAGCGCACGGGTACATGGCATTCCCCAACAGTGCAGTGATCCATCGGTCGTGAGCAAGTTACAACAATGTCTGACGCCGCCGTGAACCCCAAGGCCTACCCGCTCGCGGACGCCAAGCTGACCGTGTCCATCCTGGACCTGGTGCAGCAGGCCACCAACTACAAGCAGATCAAGAAGGGCGCCAACGAGGCCACCAAGACGCTGAACCGCGGCATCTCCGAGTTCATCGTCATGGCCGCCGACACGGAGCCGCTTGAGATCCTGCTGCACCTGCCGCTGCTGTGCGAAGACAAGAATGTACCATACGTGTTCGTGCCCTCCAAGGTCGCCCTGGGCCGCGCTTGCGGCGTGTCGCGCCCCGTGATCTCCGCCTCGATCACGTCCAACGACGCCTCGCAGCTGGGCCCGCAGATCCAGAGCATGCGCGAGCAGATCGAGCAACTCCTAATTTAAGCGCCTCGACTGATTGCCAGCAGACGGTCTGCCTCGCGCTGTAGCTTCAATGACACTGCTTCTTGTGTAGCGCTGTGCTGCCGCAGCCGACAGACCTTTTGGTGCGCTAGTCAAAAGTGCACAGATAAACTGCTGAACAATGCAAACTCAATCCAAACGCAGTTTGCGCTGTTCATACACTCTACTGTTTGCTCCTTTGGTTATTTTCTTTCGAGTATGTTGGTGGTATTGCTGGTGCCATTCTGCAAGCAGAGCTGCTCTATCTAGGTCGCATTCATCAGAACGTACTCGCGCGTGCTCTCGCCGAACTTGAGCACGTCCTTCTCGCGGAGCTCAATGTAGCGCGAGCCCTCGATCTTGCGGCCGTTGAGGAACGTCGAGTTGGTGCTGTTGAGGTCCATGATGTACGGCCGCACCTCCTGCGTAAAGCCCAGACCGTCCTCCGTCTCCTTCTGGTACATTCGGTACTGCAGCACGGCGTGCTGCTTCGAGCACGACGGGTGCTCTGTCAGGATGTCGGCCACGGCCTTGTCGCGGCCGATGAGGAACGCGCTCTTGCGGTGCACATGCAGCGTCGCTGCATCAAGGCCACAGACATACCAGCTATTAGTCGTGGAAAACTGCAGGCCAATTCAAGCCATTCAGTCGCCTCACCAATGTTCTGGTCGTCCTTGAACACGTAGAACCGGTAGCGCTTGGTCGGCAGCCGGGACTCGGGAGGCTCTGAGAACTTCATGACCACTCCGTTTTGCATGTTGCCGGTGGTCTGGTCCTTGGCGAGCGCCCCCGTGAGGCCGAAGTTGGGCTTCTCCACCTCCACGGGTTCCTCCTCCTTCTCCTCATCCTCCTGCTTGCCCCACCTGCATCACACACAGTAGCATTTGACCATTAGCATATAGCGCAACTTGTCACTAGCGCGACCAGCGACGCACTGGACGAGGTGGGAGAAGTCGCGCGTCTTCTTGTCCCCATTGCGCTGGCCCCGAGGCGGCGACCGCGACTGTGTCTTAGGCGGCTCCCGGTCCTCGCGTCTGCTACGTCGGGGCGGCGACCTGGACCGGGACTTGGACCTGGATCTGGACCTCTCCTGCCAGCGACTGCGGCGGCCCCCAGACGACCGACGCGGCGGCGACCGCGACCGAGAGCGGCGATGGCGCTCCATTATTGACCCAAGCCGAAAGTTGAAAAGTGACCCTCTGGAAACGAATTCACTTGTGTTCAGTATACCGCATCAACCCGAGCAGCCACATTGCCACATTTGAGACCATGGAGCAAGACGCCGGAGCTGTGGAGCAGCAGGAGGAGTCGCTGGCGCAGCTGTTCCAGCAGCGCCGACTGCAGGACGCCATGGAGGCCATGCGCGCGTGGGACTCGGGCAAGCTGCAGGTGGAGCTGGCGCTGGCCTTCGCGTCTGTGGCCCACGCGCCCTCGTGCTTCCTGCAGAGTCTGCAGCTCTACGGCCAACTGCCGGGCAAGGAGCTGACGAACGCGGCGCAGTGGATCGAGACGGCCGTGGGCTGCATCAAGGGAAGTGCCGACCCGCAGATCTCGCAGGCCGACAGCGCCCTAGCCGCCTCCATGCTGCCGGCCTTCAAGCGCTCGCGGATGCCGTTTGTGGCCGACTTCGCGCTGGCCTACAGAGTGGACGTGGAGTCGCTCACGGCCTTCTGCCGCCTGCTCATCAAGGTCCGCGTGGGGCTGGCCGCCCACTTCATGGAGTGCCTCAAGATGAAGCACCTGCTCCCCACTGAGGAGGTGCTGGAGGCTGTCATCAGGCAGAAGGACTTCCGCACGGGCGACATGTTCGTCAAGGGCCAGCGGGACAAACAGCAGCAGTTCGTGCAGATGCTCATCGACCGCAACGTGCAGGACAAAATCATCAAGAAGAGGCTGTCGCTCTTCAAGCTCAAGGCGAGCGCCTTCCCAGTCTACTTCGAACGGTACGCAGCGGCGATTGCTCTCGGGGGTTCATTAAACTCATGGTTGCTCTCATGTTGTCTTGGTATTTATTGCGAGCAGAAGGCAGAAGGCAACTCTGCGGTTCCTCGTCTACTCGAAGGAATACGAGCAGGCGCTGCAGTTTGTCGAGAGCTCCGAGGATCTCAAGCTGTACGCGTGCAAGATGATCATCCGGCACGCTGGCCCCAAAGATCCCGCCACCAAGCAGTTTATTTTCCGAGCAGGACTGTCGAAGCAGTTCTTGGAGGTGGACACCAGTGCAGAGGACGGCAAGAGTTTCAAGGATAACGACGATTTGGCCCCTCTTGACTCGTGCCTATCGCTAGTCGACACCATCGGTGAAGCCAACATTATCTTCGTGGACACTCCGGCGGCGTTGCAGGCGTGTGTCGACCACCTCGTGACTCAGCCCGCGATTGGATTTGACTCGGAGTGGAAGGCCGTCCACATTTCAGCTGACCCCGAGGACGCTCCAGCGAAGTGCGCGCTCATGCAGCTGGCCTCTCGCGAGAAGGCGTTTGTCGTGGATGTGCTGGCGCTCTACGACCACGGACACATTTTGGCTCCTCTGTTCCAGTCGGACTCTGTGGTGAAGTTGGGCTTTGACACGAGAGGCGACGTGAAGGCGCTCCGGCCATTTCTATCAGGAGGGTATGCGACGGAGCACGTCATGTCGATGCTGGTGGATCTACAGGCCGTCACGAAGAAGCTCCCAGTCCTCAAGAGCGCCGCTTTCTCTAATGAAGCGTTGAAGTCCAGCGACGGCGAGGGTGACAACAGCAACGGCAGTGCGGACAACAGCCCCGCAGCAAGCAGCGAGGCGTCCGGATCCGACTCGAAGCCGAGGAAGTGGAAGAAGAAGCGCAGCAAGACTGGGGAGCAGGACCCGCCCGCCAAGTCCTCTCGCCTCGGACTGACAGCCATTGCAGAGACGTACTTGGGTCTGCCTCTGGACAAGCGAGCGCGCATGTCGGACTGGGAGCGCCGCCCCCTCACGCCAGCTCAGCTGCAGTACGCCGCGCTGGATGCCCACGTGCTGGTCCAGATCTTCTACAAGATGCAGGAGCAACATCCGGCCGACACGTTCGAGGCCGTCTTCAAAAGGTGCACACAGAAGCACGTCAAGTAGAAAAAAAATACAAATGCTAAGAAACAGTGTTCATGTTGTTAAATGCTTGGGTCAAGTTGAAGTGAGCGCAAAAATAACCGTACTTTTACTATTGGACCGCACTTCTTTCCGTATTATCATTGCCATGGACGCCACCTGGCGCGGACTTGCGCTGGCGGATGCGTCTGGCGCGCTGACGCCCGAGGGCGCGCGGCTGCTGGAGCAGGAGATGAGTGAGGAGCGTCTGGCGGTCGTCATGCTGCTGGGTCCTCCGTCCACGCGCGCGGCCAGACGCGAGCTGGTGGCTAAGCTTCTGGGCCAGGAGGAGGTGGTGGAGGAGCCCCTCGCTCTTAGTGACGACGCTCTCGTGCTGTTGGCCAGCGTCGCGT
This sequence comes from Phytophthora vignae f. sp. vignae, assembly GCA_016169955.1. Classification (NCBI taxonomy): domain Eukaryota; phylum Oomycota; class Peronosporomycetes; order Peronosporales; family Peronosporaceae; genus Phytophthora; species Phytophthora vignae. The sequence goes on from JABJUM010000017.1 coordinate 593,047, forward strand.
ACACGGACGAGGACTTCCAAGTGATGGTGCTGGATGGCAACGTGTCGGAGGGCGAGGCGTCCTCCTCCGGCCTGCAGCAGCTCAGCGGGGCGTTGTGCGCGCTGTCGTCGCTGGTCGTCTCGTGCTACGACGAGATCGGGGGCTCCACGCAGTGCCTTGCGCCCTCGCTGCCGCAGTTCCAGTCGCTCTTCCAGACGCTCGTGAGGGAGTTCGCCAGTATGGAGGTCTACGAGCTGTTGCCCAAGATGCTGAGCGTCGACTGGTCCCCGAGTCGCTCGTTGACGGACAAGCTGGCAGACGCCGAGAAGCAGCGAGCAGACGCAAGCGTCGAGGCGCTCGAGGGCCTCGTCAGGTTCAAGACGAAGGGGGTCTTCTACCCGCGCAGCATCGCGCCCATGAGCTTCGACGACTTCTTCGGGCCGCACGCGACTGTCAAAAGGTTGTTCGGCCTGGAGATGACGGGGGAGATGCTCAGCGCGATGCTGCGCAAGCTCTCGCAGCAGGTGCTGGATCAGGACCCGTTGGACTTTGGTACTGCGTGGGACGACTTTGTGGAGGACAGGTGTCGACTGCTAGCGGAGGACGCGCTCAACACGTACGTGGACTGCGTGCACCCGTCCGTGCTCGAGCACCCGCCCATGGAGCTGGACGCGTTCAAGCAGCTGCACGAGGAGATCTGGCGCCTGAGCATGGACGTCTATCACTCGGCCAGCAAGTACAAGTCCTCGCGTCACCGCACCGTTCGCACCAAGCTCAAGGCGGACATCCGCGCACACTACGAGACCGAGTTGGGCGTCCTAACGCAGAAGTCGCGCGAGTACTGCGAGGAGCTGCGGCGGACGTTGTGGACCGAGCTGTTTGCGCGCGCCACTCGCGCGCGTGACGGCAGCACATTCGCAGCGATGCTTGCTGCTATTCAGGAGTTTGACAAGCAGTTCAATGCGAAAGCGCGCGGCCCCGAGAAGGCTGCGGTGCTGCGAGACTTTTACCAGACGGAGGCCATCCAGGCCTTTCAGCAGCTAGAGAATGTCGTGACGCAGCAGCTGAGTGAGTCTCGCTTGGAGGAACTGCGACAGCAACTCGAGAAGGACTTTGCAGACAAGAAGGAGGCTCTGGTCGAGCACTTCAAACAGGAAGAGGCCCAACTCCGCGCTGGGATGGCGCGCGACATGGAGACGATGCAGAAGATGCACGAAGCCAAAGCCGCCCGAGTGAAAATCGACGGGAGCGAGACCAAACGACTGCGAGAGGAGCTGAGCGACTTGAAGCGTCAGAATGCTGAGCTGCAGGAGAAGGCGATTGTCCTGGAACATTCGCAGCAGGACGCAACGAACCAAAAGGCGGTGCTGGCGGCAAAGGTGGATGAGCTGGAGCTCGCTGTACGACGAGAGATGGCGAGTCGTACCGAGTTGGTGGAGACGCTGGCGTTGACGATAAAGAATGCTGAGGAGAAGGAGAAGACGCTCAACGAGAAGATCGCCGAGCTTCAGCTAGAGCTCGGCGAGAAGACGTTCCGTGTGGAGGGCGAGTTGCAGGACCTGACGCAGCAGCTGCGGAAGACGAACGAGGTAAGTCTCCATGCGTATGTACTTGTAATTCTGGCATGGCAGCTCAAGTTGTGCACTGTTTCACTGCTTACCAGGAGAAGGAGGAGCTTCAGAAGAAGCTGAACGAGTTTTTCTTGAAGGTCACAGCGCTGCCGGAGTCTCTCCAGCAGCATCTCTTCTGTATGGAGAGTGACGGCCAAGTCGATTTTGCTGACGCGCTTACGAGCTTCATGAGCCAATAGAGAACCTAATCAAAACGCTGCGGACGAACAGTAAAGTTCGCGTTCACGCACCCTGCTCTACATGGTGATGTTCTGTGTGAACCGGTCCACAGCAGCTTGAACCGCGTCCGCTGGGTGCTTCTCCTGGATCTTGTCGTAAATCTGAAGCAGCACGTGCGCGTCCAGCGCTGCGTAGTGAAGTTGAGCTCGCGTCAGTGGCCGACGCTCCCAATCCGACATGCGGACGCGCTTGCCACGAGGCAATCTCTGCAACTGCTGACAGCCCCGCTCTGAGTGACTCGTTTCCAGTCGTGCTGCGAATGTTATCATCACCGCATCCAGTGTACTGATTGTTTGAGTTGCCAGAGCGCCCAGGGGCACGCAAAGTCCGAGCGACTGCCTGTAGGTCAACAAGAGCTGTGATGGAGAACTTTGTGGTGCGCCCTTCGGTCAGCAATGGACGAAGAACTTTCACGCCTCGTTCGTCTTCCGCATCTGCTGCGTCAGGTTCTGCAAGACAGCCTTCCAGCGAGTTCAACTCGCTGGAAGGCTGTCGAGATCTCCAAGTGGCGTCCCATTGGCTCAGGCAGAAGACGGCGTCCGGCACGCGCATCTGCGCGAATAAGTGCGCCATCGGCTCGTAGCAGTAGGCGGCCATCTAGGACAGAGTCTCGCTAGGGCACTGAGGGCCTAGCACCAGTAGCGAGAATACTGAGATCCAGAGCAGCTGGACGTGGCGCGTCAACTGCGCTCAATTGTCTCGACACACTTCAACTTGGCCCTTCGTAAGGAATTTATTTGACTTTTTATCTTACCGTCGAGCGATGCGGGAGCTGGGGAAGGATCCGCTCACGTGGGTACGAGGACGTCCTGGCCACTGATCGGTGGCTATGGATGATAGCTGCATGGCTCACGTCTCCTTGTCAACCTTCGCCAGAGCTTCGTGAAGCTCTTTGGGCTGCAGGTGGCGCGCGACTTGGGCGAGTTCGAAGGGCTGCCGGCGAGTCACGCGTGGCGGTGGAAGGCGGCGGGGCTCTGGCGCACGCGGCTGCTGACCAAGGCGCAGTGCAGCGGCGTCGTCGTGTCCGTCGTGGAGCGCGCCGACCGTGGTAAGAGCGAGAGCTGGCTAGACTACCTACGGCTATTAGTGACTGACAGATATGCTGTGGGCCAGTGGAATTCCTGGTGGACGACGGCACTGCACTCGTCAAGGCGGTCGTGTGGGGGGAGGGCGATCAGGCCCAAGCGGCTCTGGGAGACCTCGTGCACGTGGAGGGCAAGCTCAACGTGGACAAGAACTGGGACGCCATCGAGCCGTCAGTATAAAACACCCTTGAAGTCTCGGCCTCGGATGGATGGAGAGAGGGGGCTAATAGCGTACTGGTTGTAGTTCTCGAGAGCTGCGCGTCCTCCGCATGTCCAAGATCGAGGACCCGAACGAGGAGCTGCTGCATTGGACCCAAGTGATGGAGCTGTCGCAGAGTTATTACTCCTCTGGAGTAGGAGGGGAGGAAGCAGCTTCGAAGGCGAGCAACACCACCAGCAGCACCACCGGAGGAGGGAGGGCGCAATGGGAGGACATCGCGGCCGAAGCGTTTTTCAGCTTGTCCGTGGGCCCCAGCAGCCAGCAGCGATTTCTGAGCCGAAGCGATCGTCACCCGCACGACGACATTTTGATGCGGACACTCGAGTCCTTGCTAGTCCGGCAGAAGGCGAGCGGAACGGAGGAGGCGATCGACGTCACGTTCGGTGACGAAATCGCTGCAGCGGAGCGTGACGCGGCTGTGAGTGTGGAATGCATGGCTCTGCCTGGACAACTGACTCCTTACTGACTGTGTGGTGCTTGATGCCAGGCAAATGTCCAAGACGGAGCGGCCACCACGAAGAACCAGCGAGTTCGAGCACTGCAGTTTGCCTTTCGAAAGCTTCGTCAGGCGGGTCTGCTCTTCCTGGAGGACGACGAGGCGGATCGACACATTCTGCTGAGTTTCGAGGCAGCGCTGAAGCCCGCGCTTCTACAGCTTCTACAAGGTACCGACAGCATTGAATCCGTAGCTGGAAAATGCCTCAACAACTCACTTTTTTGCTTGCTTAGGCTGTTCGTCTGGTCGCTCTATCGCAGAGATCGCAGATGCCGTGCTCGCCCAGGAGCGATTCAAATGCATCTCGCTGCAATGGATCGAGACTGGCCTCGAGCATCTTCTAGCGGCTCAATTGATCGTCCAGAGAGAAGATTCGCAGCTATTCTTTATCAAGTGATGCAATGGGATACAAGCTTACTACTGCTACACTGTACGACTACGTGCATGCATTTGTTTATGGTGTCGTCGCCTCCAGGTAGTAGACCCACGGAGGAAGCTCCTTCAGCTGCGGACAAGAGACAAAGAGCTTGCCCGTCTCACTCGTCGTCAGCTTTTCGCCTCTCGCAGAGGAAGGCGCGGGCCGGTCGATCTTCACTGTGATAGCTCGAGAGGACTTCGCAGGGATGGACAGCGACGTCGTCGACAGCACGAAGCGAGGGTTATCCACCATGATCTCAAAGTCTTTAGGCGTCGAGAAGACGTTCTTGAACTCAATGTCCTTCGACGTCGAGAAGACGAACGGACCTTGAGGCAGCGGCGGCACTGACAGCCCTTGCAGTGTGCACTTGTACTCGCCGACGCTGTCCGAATAGAGCGTGAGCGTGTCTCGGAACTCGCCGATAGCTTCCGGCTCGAACTTGATGAGCATCGACTCCTGCTTGCCCTCCCAGGACGGCGACCCGTCCACCTTGCAACTCGTCGGCACGGAGAACGACGTTGGGTCCTGGACAGAGCACGACAGCTCAGTGGCCGTCTCGGCGTAACTCGTGAAGCTGAACGTCTGGGTTTGAGAGCCGCCTAGGGGGGCCTTGAAGTACAGGATGCGCTCGGGTCCGACGGATTGGGTGCTCAGCACCAGGTTGTACGTGTACTCGCCCAGCTCCACGAAGCTGATCGTCAGTCGGTCCTCGATGGGCGTCTCCGAGTGCAGCGTCGGTCGGTACTCGATCTCGTACGAGCCTTCCGAGCGGCCGCTGATCTCGCTGACCTGACGCACGCGGATCGACGGACTCGAGCACTTCCACCAGTGAACTTTGTCCACGAAGTTGATCTGGCGCTGGCGCTCGAACGGGTTCTCGATGGAGACGGTCTTCTTGACCGACTGCCGCACGGGGGCATCGAAGTAGAGCGTGTCCACGTCCACAGCCTTGGAGACAGCCACGCGAACGTCTTGTGCCAGGTACTCGCCGCTCTCTTGGTTCACGAACCGCAGCGCCAAATCCACGGTCCCTTCAGTGTAGCAGAAGAACTTCATGTTGTAGTTGCGAGTCACGCCTGCATGCAGCAGGAGAGAAGATGGCCCCTGAACGACAACCGACTCGAGTCCGGGGGGTTTCTGGATGTCCACAGCAAACGTTTGAGGGGTTTTCAGCCAGTTCTTGATCGGGACGGAGATCGACAGCGTCTTCTTGGCAGCAGTAGAGAGGGAGATAGCGGGAGCGGGCAGTGGTGCTGATGCCTTACCCAGCACATTGTACAGCAGAGCACTTCCGTCGGGGATGGCCAGAAAGATCGAGCCCTTGTGGACTGAAGGACGTTGCGAGTCGACTTCTTCCGTCGAGTTCTGCTTCGTCATGGTCAACGGCAGGTACAACACATCCAGGTTGGCCTTGCCGTAGGCTGGGACCAGCACATTCTCGGGGCAGGACCAGTGCTCGCCCCGCACGACTGGGAAGAGGTTCCACGGGAAGGCCGTCGCGTTCTCGATCGCAATCGCCTTGTGCGTCTCCTGTCGGACGGGGGAATCGAAGTGGACGTCTTGGATCGAGGACGTCGCCTGGGGCACACACGAGCCCACCAGCGTCAGCGTAGCGGGGGCAGTCCCCTCGATCATGCACGTCACGCGGTCGTAGCGGATGTCTGGGTTTACTGCTGCCGGCTTGAAGGTCACCTCGATGGTCTTGTGCTGGTTGGGCGCCACCATTCCCTCCACGGGCGACACGAGGAAGTCGGGGGCGAACTCGCGGACGCTCCACTGGAACTTGGTGGCGACATCTCCTCGGTTCTGCAAGCGCACCTTCCTCACGAGCTGGCTGCCTAGGCAGACTGCTCCATACGAGAGCGTGTCGGTCTCCAGCGCCACTTCAATGCCCTGGCAGCATCCCGACAGCGTCAGCAGCTTCTTGACGCTGCCACCCACTCGGATGAAGACGTCCTTCTGGAAGCTTGGGATCCGCTGCGTCGGGGCGAATCGGAACTCGATGTCGGCGCTCTCCTTCGCTCGGAGCGAGAGTTCGTGCTGGGGGAAGATGGAGATGCCCAGAGCCTCGAGCGACGGGACACCTGGCTGTGGAGAGTCCACGCACTCGACCACCGTCTTCCGCTTGGACCGGTTCGCGATCTTGGCCGTCCGCGAGACTTGCTGCCCGATCTGCAGGTTCCCGAGAACGACCATCTGCATGGACGAGTTGACGAGCTCGACCTTAGGGAAGACGCCCTCCCCTCGGATACTCACGTTGACTGTGGACGAGCCGTTGATGGTGAACGGAATCACTTCCAGGTACGCCACCTCCTGCCGAGCAGTGAACACGATGGGGATGTTGATCGTCTCACGCGGCCCCAGCACCGTCGGGGGGCACTCGACGCGCAGGTGCGGCTTCTTCTCGAACAAACAGTCGAGGTCGATGCCGCTCTCCGGGTCCATGTTGAACACGGTGAGCGTCGTCATCTCCGCCATGGGGGCCGAGTCGTTCTCTGCGATGAAGCACGGGCCGAAGTCGTGGGATGTGAAGGAGAACTGCAGCATCGGAGGCACCGCGTTGCCCTGCAGCGCCAGCACGTAGTTGCGAGAGCCTGCGACGGTGCATGTGGCCTGCGTCCCGTCCAGAGACGTCTGCTTGGTCGGGGCGAAGATGAGTCGGCACGTAGCCTTGTCGTTCTTCTTGATCGTCCCCTGCATGGGCTCAATGCTGAAGGCTGCGGGCTGCTTGGCCACGCTCCAGTTGAAGTCGAAGTTGAACTTGCCGCTGTTGTGGATCACGACGGAGCGCTGCGCTTCCTCGTTCACGCGCACAGCGCCAAAGTCCAGCACGTTGCCAGGTCCAGAGAGCAACGGCCGACTCTCGTTGTGGTCGTCCGACGCGAGCGTCAGCGCGTCGTGGATGCTGTAGCCCTCCCCCTTGACATTCAGCGACAGACGCGTGGGCTTGCGCTTGATGATGCAGTTCAGGTTGAAGCTGTAGGACTTTTCCTCCGTCGGGATGAACTCGATCTCGATGGACGTCCGGCTGTTGGGCGGGATCACCCCACTCAGAGGGTGAACGATCAGCGCGGGGGCTTCCCCCGCGAAGTCCAGCGACGTCTTGTCGAACACAAAGTTGAAGGGAATGTGCTCCTGGTTCACAAGTGCGATGCTCTGGGACGTCTTGGTCCCGATCAGCAGCGTGTTGAAGTTTACACTGCCGCGATCCAGCGCCACGCGAGGCTCCGTAGTGGTCCCAACGAACAGAAAGAGCTGGTTGACCTGGAAATGGGGGATTTTGAAGTACCAGAACATTTCCTGGAGCTCCAGCTGCTGGGGAGTGAACTCGAAGATCATCTCGCACCTCTTGCCGGCCAGCATGAGGCCCTTGGGCGTCGCACAGCGGAAGCACGGGTTGGTCTCCCCTTGAGGCGTCCACGAGAACTCGTACGAGACGTTGGTCGGGTTCACGACGTAGAATCGACGCGTGTTGCGTACGCGAACACCCAGAGACTCCATCTCGATCACCTTCACTGCCGGATCCAGCGGTCCGAGTTCACCATGGGGGCCAACGAGGTTCGGCGCTCGCCACTGGGCGTAGTCGCTCCTCTCGACGTCGAAGTGACACGCAGGACGGAGAGAACCTCCACGGACGTCCAGCTTTAGAGCTGTCGACTTGTCCCCCAGCGCGTCTGGGACATCGAAGCACAGCCAGTGGAAGTACTCGTCCACCTCCATGGGCGCGAACTTTACTGTGAAGACTTGACTCCCCTCCCCTCCAATGACGCCGCTCTCGGGGCTTACTTCAAACGGGCAGTTCTCGTCCATTCCTGCGTAGATCGGGGGATAGCCGACTGCATCGGACTGGCCTGGATGTCCCTCCTCCCACCTCCACGAGTACACCAACTTGATCTTGCTCTTGTTGTGCACTGTGATCCGGTGCGTGCACACCTGCAGCATGAAGGTCTTCCGGAAGGCGATCGACGTCGTGTCGCACTCAAACGAAAGCACGTCTGCAGCTGCGAAGCAGTTCAACGCAATGGTCGCCGGGGACCCAATAGCGTCGTACTCGGGCTCCGCTATGGCCTGTTTGGAAACGCTCCCAGCCCCCGCTTGTCCATCAAACGAGATCGTCTGAATCGACTCGTCCCAGCCACTTTCGTCGCTTTGACTTTGACTGGCCGAGCTGCCCTTGTACGAGATCCGTTGAGCCTGCAACCCGATGCGATGAGCTTGAAAGATGATTGCCTTCTCTCCGTCCAGTCCCGGCTCAAATGTCGCTCGGATCAGTTTGTGAGCTTTTGGTCTTAGGTGTCCAATGCCTGGGGAAAAGTGGAACGGATCCGCCTTGGGCCACTCGAAGCGCACGACGTCCGACGACTGGTTGCAGAGCGAGAACACCTTCGTGTCCTTCACCACAAGAACCGAATCATTCAACGGCGCTGAGTCTTCCTTGGTGTCATCAGAGGAGCTGGGATCAGGAAGACGGATGTCGTCAAAGTACAGCTCATCATCGTGTCCTCGAGGCAAGTCCTCAAACACCAGGTCCTCCCGGTACCCAGTCCCAAACAGCTTGAACGTCGTCTCCTCGAACGGGTTGTTCTGCACTGTGAGCTTCAGCTGCGACGTCGTTGGCTCGTCGTGAACCTTCTGGGGTCGGAACTGCAGCGTCAGCGTCTCGATGGCTTTGGGTGGCACCACCACGGAGCCATTGCCCAGCGCGAAGAGGAAGTTAGGGTTCGTCTGGATGGAGAAGAGCACGGTCGCGGGGAGAATCCCGTCGTTGCGTAGCGCCAGTCGCATGTCCTTGGCCTTGGAGGTCCGCACTCGACCGAAATCCACCACCAGCGCACCGGTCGAGTCCCTGTCTGTTGGCTCCGTGACGGTAACACAGGGCATCGTTCCTTCCCCGCGCATCTCGAACTCCAGGAGGCGATCGACCACGTTGCTTTGCGGCGGACTGTCGTCGACCTTCGCTCTGAACGTGGCGTGGAACAACGCAATAGTAGTTGGACGGAAGTAGACACTCACAAAGCGGTGCTCTAGAGGGGGAATCTCCCACACTGCTGGTTGCACCGTGAACGCCTGTGACCCCTCCTCGGATTCCTCTTCCCCAGAACTGCTAGGTCCTGTCACAATGGAGAACTGCACCGTGCAGCTCACCTTCATCGGGTTGGAGATCTTAAAGCGCTCCACCGTCCCCTTCCAGTTGGCCGCAGCGATGAGAGGCCCGAAAGAAAACACCCGCTCCTTCTCCGCGAACGTGACAGCCTGGACGCTGCCGGGAAAAGCCCCACTGCGCAGAGTTGAGGCCGGCATGGCCGACTCGACGCCTAGAGAGCGGACCACCGTTTGCTCCTCGAAGATGCTCTCATAGTCGATGGTGTTGATGCCTGGGTAGCAGCTCTCGCCCACCAGTTCGTACAAGAGCATGCCCGTTTCCGCTGCATCGTCGGTATTGCGCCCTGAGATCTCGATGCGAAGCGTCTCGCTGTACACGGCGCAGTCCTTCGGCTGGAACACCACGTCCAGCCCCGCGGTAACCCCAGGATCCACCGTTCCGCAGTCGGGCGTGATGGCGAACTGACCCAAGCTCAGCGTGGATGGGGCAACGGGCGTGTCTATCGTCAACGTCTCGTGCTTCTCGCTCGCACTCGCTGGTCGTGACCCCTGGACGCTGAACTTGAAGGGGAACTCGCCGTCATTTCGGATCTCGATCCGCTTGGTCTGCGCTGGGTCGTTGTACTTGTGCGGCCCAAAGTTGATGCCTCGATTCGGCTGCAGTCGGAACTTGCTGAAGACAGAGCGAGCGCTCGTGTAGACGTAAAACTCTCGACACGCCTCCCCCGAGAGCATCTCGATAATGGTGCACTTGATGTCCTTGCAGTCGCGCAGCGTCACTTCGCTCCTGGACGTGAACGTGATGTTGACCGACGACGACTGTCCTGGCTCCAGAACCATTTCACTCGGGTCGATGGTGAAGAACTCGCGCGTGGCGGCACTGCGTATGGCGATGATGTACTTGACGCTGTACTTGCCTCGGTTGCGGATGTTGAACGACCGCGAGTGCTTTTCTCCCACTCGAACGAGACCGAAGTCCAGACTCCCGTCCCCACCAACAGGTCGAGCGCCGGTGCCCAGCGCAGCTCCAGCCGCCGCTTGGCTTGGCATTTCACCCGCTTCGCTATCGAACGAGCTCACGTCGATCTTGTAGGCCTCTCCACACAGCGTCAGCTCCAGCAGTCGGTTGCGGTCGCTCACTCGGAGGGCGCTCTCAGCGTCCGAGAACTCGACGCGAAGCGGGAACTGGTGGACAGCCTCGGTCGTCGCGGAGAAGACGACGATCACTGGGATCTTCTGCAGCGACTTGATGGTGCCGTCGACTGGGAAAATCCGGAAGTCGGCGGGCAAGTCCTCGCCCAGCAAACGCCAAGACACAGCCACAGGCGACAGGTTCTCGATGAAAAACGTCTTCTCGTCCTGGCGCTTGAGTAGAAGCTGCTCAAAGTCCAAGAGCGGCTGATCGGGTGAGTGAGAGGGGGCAGGAGGTTGCTCCAAAGGCGGCGCATTCGATCGAGACGAGACGGGGGCGCTCCCAGGGCCACTAGACCGAGCAGATGCTGGAGCTGCAGCCTCCTCAACGTCCGGCGCCTGTCGGTGGTCGTCCCTCTCTGAGGTGCTCGCTGCTGCAGGCTGTTCCCATGGGCCACGCAGCTTCAGCTCTGGGATGCAGCCGTAGCAGCTGATCTGGAACTCCACGGGCTCAGGGTTGTCGCCGATGCAGCAAATGAGGGCGTTCTCGTGGAGACCGTTCTCCGAGGGGTTGGCCCACACCTTCACCTCCTTCGTGTCGCCCTCCTTGATCTCCAGCGTCGGTGGGAAGACAGCGAACACGTTGTCGTCGTCCTTCACCAGACCAAACTCGAGGTAAATGGGGAACTTGCTGCTGTTGGACATCCGGAAGACCTCGACGTTGTTGGGACTCGACTTCTGCCACTCGAGGAACTCCCGGTCCGTCTCTGGGGGCTTCGCCGCTTGGTTCCCGATAATGAGCGGCCCGAACTCGAACTGGTTCCTGGACATGACGAACTTCTTCTGCACGAAGGCCCCCTCGGGGCGGCTCTTGACGCGGTGCATGAACACGTTCCTCGGGTCGCTGTTGATCGTCGGCACGCCGCAGACGCCCCGCCCGAAGAGCGTACACTCCCGACGGATCCCCACGATCTCGAAGCCCAAGCTGCAGTCGAAGTTGCCAACGTCAGCAGAGGCGAACTGAACCAGCACGTTCACTCTCGAATGGGGCGCAATGACCCAGCGACAAGCGGGAGAAGAAGAAGAGGAGGAGGAGGAATCTCGTGACTTTGAGGAAGAAGATTGCGGCCTCGAAGCCACTTGGCTGTCGTTGTCGTCAGCTGCGTCAGTGTCCACAGTCTGGTGATGGTCCGAGTCTTTACCCGCCGTTGGCGGTCGGGACGAGTGTTTGCTTGGGACTTGGGAGCGTGACCCACTTGAGTGGAGGCTCTTCTCGCTGCTGGCCTCTGAGGCGCTGGCTGATAACACTGACGGGGACCGTAGGGAGAATCGAGCGATCCGCTTCCGCGTGAACCTCTCGGGGGGCCTTCGAACGAGTTGGAACTTGGCTGCACTGGGGATCGGGAGGTGGCTGGACTCCAGCTCCCGAACGAACTTCTCAATCGTAGAGAAGATCACGCTGTGGACGAGCAGAGGCGGCCCCACTTCCAGGATGGGGATCTCCAGCAGGAAATTGTCGGGTGTCGTCTTGTCTTTGACTTGCGCCCACAGAGCCTCCGCGTTACTTTCTCTGCTGGGACTGTCGGGGCTTGTCTGTTCTTGAGACGCGCTATCGTCATCTCGAAGAAGAAACAGGGCCAGTTGTTGCTTCATGGCCTCCAGCGCCTGCGTGTACTCAGCGAACGTTGCAGGCCTCGCTACATCTGCAGATAGTGATCGTGCCAGATCCAGCACCTTGTCCTGTACAGCGGTGTCCCCTTCAGGAAGGTTATTAGACTCATCGCCAGCGACGAGACTCTCGCTGCTCGCTCCTTCCAAGCTGGAGTGACTCAACGCTTGCCGTGAAGGAGACCCAGACAAGCTCTGTTTCTCTGTCTCGTGGCTACTGGCTCGGGACGGAGAACGCTGGACCTCATCAGTGTGCTCCTGGTTGTTCTCATCCAAGCTGCTGTTATCCCCGACGTTTCCTGAGCTACTTGGCGTCAAGCGATCTCGTGAAGGGAACGGAGTAATAGACACGATAGCCCCCGGTTTGACCTCTTGACTTGTCAGCAGAGCGGACATAGACTCGTAGCAGTCTTCGTCAAAACCGAGCAATATGATTCGGGACGTCGCAAAAACCTTGGAGCAGCAATTCAGCGTCTGCTCGAGACTCAAGAACGAGTTGTCAAACCCATCCAAGATACTGCCACCTCTCAGATCAGGCTGTGCCAGCCTCCATAGGCAAATCTGGTCTACGATGCGGGCGAGTTTGCCACTGACGGATTCAGGCTCTCCGGTCTCGTCCAGTGTTTCGCTGTCGCGAGCCTCCTCTGACTCCGGGGTCTCTTGTGGGGCACTCTGGCTATCAGCAGACGCACCTTCCTCGTCCTCTGGAGACGACCCAACTTCACTCTCCCCTGAATCAACCCCCAAGGCTTTACGCACCGCAGTCGCGAGGGGGCCTTCTGCAGCGCATATAGCTCTCACCGCTCCGTCAATCGTCCAGACGGACAGAGATTCCTTCTCGGCGAGAAGACGAGCCTGCGTCGACTTGCCGCACCGTGGGGGGCCTACCACAATGTAGTCAATGCCTTTGCGTGGCTCTGGGTCAAACCCTGCAATAGGAATCTGTGAGGAAGAGGAATCGTCGACATTTTCGCCTTCTTGGGCCTGGCCAGTAGCCTCGACAGGGTGCTCGAATTCTGATGTCGGCTCTGTCACATCAACAGCATTCACGGGAAGCAAGCCGTTGTGTGCGAGATACTCCGTGATTGACTGACCAGGAACCCGAATCGGGAGCTGGAGCGTATCCCCAGAGGTAAATGCAGCCAAGGAGCGTAATAGGGCCTCGTCCTGCTCATAGAACGAGTCAAAGTCCAACGAGAAAACCTCAACTGCATAGTCCGAGTCGTTGCGTATCTCCACGAGCTGCTCCTCGGGTGGAGAACAGGGAAGAACTGGGCCCAGCTCAACCAGCGGGGGGTAGAAGGAAATGCGCACATCGGAGCCTTCGCCTCGACACACGATCGACCGCGTCTTTGGGTTCGAGTTGATCTTGATCGGGAGCTTGAGCATGAACTGCCGCCCGTCGTCCGGCACGAATTCAATCTGGATGTTGACTTTTGCCCCGGGGGTCAGCAGTCCGCTCTGCGGAGTAAAGCGGAAGTTGCCCACGTCTTTTGTAGAGCCCATGGGCTTCTTAAAGGCCCACTCTGCTGGCACCGCCGACACATTCTGGAGCTGAGTGAACATCGTGTGGCAGGTACTCACTGCAATTTTGCCAAAGTCGAGGCTTTCCGTCGAGATGGAGATGTCTGGCACTGTAACTAGAGCACGAACCATCGCAATACAGGGAGGACCATTCTTGATCACAATCGGCAGCTGCGCCATGTGAAGACCCATCTCGATGTTCTTGCGAGCGTGGAACGTCACGGTAAACTCGACCGACTGCTTCTCAGGGAGCCGCACCACCCGCTCCGGTTCAATCTGGAAGCCACGCGAGCTCGCCAGGTTCTTGTCAAGCTGGAACGACGCAGGTCCGTGGCCAATGTTGGTGACACTGAACCGTTTGATCTTGTGCGTCCCCACCACAACGTTCCCGAAGTCCAAGACGAACTGCGACAGGATGAACGGGAACACCTCCGTCCCGCGTTTCTTCTGAGCTCGGGTCTCTGAAGTGGACGACACGGGTCTCGCTGGCTTCGTCGCAACTTTGATGAGCTCTGCAGGTTCAGCAGCCGGGTCCTCGTTACTCGGATCAGCACTCTTCAGAGCCCGGGTGTCCGCCCGCTTCTGTTCTTGGACGAGCAAGTGGTCGGCGAAGAACAAGCGACACGCCTCAATCTCAACGTCTAACTCGTCAATCGCTAGAGCAGCAGCACCACCACCACGTAGGGGGCTGCCTGGCGCCCCCAGTCTTTGACTGATCACCTTTGCCTGGGGTGAAGCTGGGACGGAAGAGACTGAATTATTCTTCTCGTTGCCTCGGTGGGTGGTCGAGAGCGTCGACTTGGATTCAGACGACGTTAACGTTGCGTTGCTGCTGCCCATTTGGTTGCTCCTCGCCTCCACCGCTGCGGCATTCAGCATCCCCAGCTCAATGTTCTGCTTCGCGCGCTTCTTCAGCTCTTTCCACTTGGGTGCCTCGCCACGGATCAAACTCGCGGGGTGGTTCTCACGCGGCAGGTTGAGTGAAACCGCGGCAAACGTGCCACTTCCCACGAGCTTGAACTGTATCGGCTGGAAGTGCGCGATCTCGAGTACCACCGTCTCCTCGAAGTACTCCGGGATGCCTGGTCGCAAGCGGACGAGGATCCTCTGCTTCTCGTTGGGGGCGATCTTCCCACTCATAGGAGAGATCTCCAGTGTCCTCCCGCAGGCGATGTGGTCTACGATGATGTTGAACGAGAAGGGCACTTTTCCCACGTTCAGGATGGAGAAGTCTCGGTCCTCGGTCTTGTTGTACAGCACCTGCCCAAAGTCCAGCGACTGCTTGTCCAGCTTGTAGACGAGTGACGACGCCTCACCAGACAGCGTCAGCTCATACTCGGGCCCACCTTCGACCTCACACGCCACCGTGCTCTTGAACTTGCGGTTGGCATGTCCGTAGTACACGAACTCGATCTTCTCGCTTTCGTTCGGCTTCAGAAGGCCGCGGATCGGCAAGATGTCGAACACCTGGTTGATGGGGATGTAGGGCTTCTTGGCCGTCGCAGTCGACAGCGCCTCCTTCTCGTCCTCGATGAAGACCCACCGGAAACTCGTGTCCACCTTCGACACGTTGGTCACGTTCAAGCTGATGCTCTTCTGCGTGTCGTTCAGCGTGCAGCCAAAGTCGATCTTGGTGGTCTCGAAGGACAAATTGGGGAAGCTGATGTCGCCCAGCAGCTCGACGCTGTCTTTCTGCGGGTGGCCCGTGTAGGACACGAGCACCTTGCCGTTGATCACTCGACAAGTGTAGTCGTCCTTGAACCCTGGATAGAATTCCACGTTCAGATCGACCTTCTCCCCTGGCTGTAGCACTGCCTCCCAACAGTCCAAGGCGAATGGAGTCTGCGTCCGAAGTGTGAACGACAACGGCAGCTCGCAAGCGTTCGTAAGACTCAGAGGCTGCGACTGCGTCGTGATTTGGTTGCCTGGGTGGTGAATGTACTCGAACGACAGCAGCGACGACGACGGGGTGAGCTTTGGATCCACGAAGTTGGCGCGTATGGCAGTCACGAACGCCACTTTGTTGGCCTTCTCCTTCCCAACGCGCGTCTCGCACACCAGCTCCTCTTGAATGAGTCCAGCGGTGGCGGAGAGCCCCTTGAAGACGAAGACGCACGCCGTACGGGGCTTCAGTTCAATGGTCCCAGGGAAGACGGAAAACACTGGAATCACCTCGTCCCTTCCGTCGCCCGCACCAGCCCCATTTCCGTTCCTATTGTTGCTGCCAGGCTTGTTAGTCTTGGAGGTTAGTCGACTGTCCACGCCAACCTTCGAGCCTTTCTTCGATGAACCCCCTTGGTCTGCGGCACTGATCTTGCTGTTGGCATTGGCGACGGTCTTGTTGACCCACGTGAGCACCTGCACCCGTTTGCCCTTATTCTCTAGTGTGCAGCTCCATTCGCACTCTTTGCTGGTCATCTGGTGGCTGAAGTCGATCACTCGGAGCTCACTGGGCGACCACATGGTCGTTCCCGTCCCTCGTATCGCCAGCGGCACCACCAAATTCTCCCCCTCCGTGATGAGAATGTGCAGCTGGTCCTTGAACACCACCGTATCGTCCAGGTTCGCGACCAGCACAAACTCCATACTCTCGCCAGCCATGAGCACGCCCTCTTTGCGGTCGATCTGAAACTTGGAGCGAGCGTTGCGGATGAACGTTTTGTATGACGCCGGGATCAAGGACACATTGGTCATGCGCAGGACTCGTTCGTGGTCCACCAAGCACGTGCAGTTTCCCCAGTTGATCTCCGGCTGATCCAGCTCGACTTTGGGCCCCGAGCCAGTGGCGCTAAGTGTCACGGACAACGGGAGGTCCGTGCTTCCTGGGACCGTCACCACCATCGGGAGGCGGATGCTACCTAGCTTCTCACAAGACAAGGCGATCTCAACAGACACACGCTCCCCTGGCCCCACGCTGCCCGAAAACTCGCTGGCGCTGTACGTTGCGATAGCTCGAGAGTGATCGTCCTGCTCACCGATTTCAAAGCGTCCATACAAATGCGTCGACTTGTTCTCCAGCTCCAGCATTTGCTTGTGCGGATACCGCAAGAAACATCGACCGAAGTCCAGCTCGTGTCGTAGGATGGTAAGCTCTGGGACAAAGCACTGGGCGCGCACCGGAATACTCAGCAAGTCGGCTCCAACACCCGTAACGCCGACGACGAGTTGATACTGATACGTCTTGACGTTGTGAGACGTGAATCGGATCGTGATCTGCTGCTCCCCGTACGCGTCGAGCTTGCCGTCAGAGGGGACGAGCTCCAGTTCCTTTTGCTTGTAGCTGGCTTCCTCCGGGATTCGGAGCGAGTATTTCATCGCAATCTTGGACGCGTTGATCAGCTTTACCGTCCGAGTCTGCGGGAACGAGTACGATACGGCGCCAAAGTCCACTTGGTCGACGTCGAAGTGGAACACTGGGGGGATCACGTTAGCCTTGAACCGAACCGTCAGCTGCTCGTCCGAGCCCTGCATACTGAAGCGAATGTGGTGAAACGCCTCCCCCAGCTCCTGCGAGAAGAACGTCACCTCGATCTTGAGCATCGCGTTCACAGCCAGCGTCCCATGGCTTGGATGTACGCTCAGCGTGGTGCCCGAAGGCATCGACAACGGGATGAGCTCAAACTCTGCCGGGATTTCGCCTTTGTTTTGGATGGTGAAGTCTCGCGTGCGCTCGTCGTTGATAAACACGTCGCCGAAGTCCAGGAGCTCGTTGTACACCACCTTCGCCTTTGGACCGATTCCTTGTCCTCGAAGCTGAAGCGGGAGCCGCGCTGCCTGCCCCGCGATCTCTAGGAATGCGCAGCACGAGTACAAATGGGCGACTTCAGGCGTGAAGCACACGACGACGTCCACTTCCGAGTGCGCCCACACGCGTCCGCTGAGCGGAGTAATCGAGAAACACGCGTCCACGAACTGCATCGAGTCGTCCAGCGTCGCCTTGCGCAGATGTCGGTACTTGGTGTCGAGCGTCTTTCGCACGTCAAAGGGCGACTGCGTGAACCCGGAGTCCTCCGCCTCGACTTCCTGTAGCTGCAGATGCAGCTGCTCGCGCTCAGCTGCCTCCATCCGAGCGAGCTCTTCGAGTAACTGGGTCCGCTCGAGCTCCTCGTGCGCGCGGTCCGCGAAGGATTTCCACGAGAAGTCGAGCGTGAACTCGGACTCGTTGCAGATCTTGACCGTCTTGCGCGACGACAGCGACAGATACGTGGCGTTGGGCTCCACCAGCGGCTGGCTCAGGAAGACGTCGACGTTGACGACGCGGCCGCCCAACTGCACGACCGCCGTCTGGCCGCTGTCGTCCTTCACCTCCAGCTCGCCTCGCCCCAACTCCAGATCGGGCGGCACCAACACCAGCTCGATCTGCACCGCCGCCCCCTGCGCCAGCGTCGCACTCGGAGGAGTGACGCGGAAGGGCTCTCTCGTCTGGAACGCGAAGGAAGAGCCGCGCGTGCCCACGTTCCGCACGGTCAGGACGCGGGTCGTGGGCATCTTGACGGGGCAGACCCCGAACTCGAGCTCGTCCGGCAGATCCAGCGCCGCGAAGCGCCCGCGCACACGAACGGGCAGCAGGAAGCGCTCGCGCTCCGTGCAGCACACGAGGTCGATGGCGTAGTCCGTGACCTCTTGCGGCATAAAGTCGAGCGCGAAGGCGATCTCCATCCCGGCGGCCACTTTGCCGTCGACTCGAGCTTCCGCTTTGCCAGCAGCTTTCTCTCGGTTGCCGGCGTCCCAAGGCCGCACGCGGAAGACGGGCGAGCGCGGGGGCTCGATCTTGAGGCGCCGCACCACAGTGTCGCAGTTGCGGAAGCGCAGCTTGATGGCGAGCGGCTGGAAGGGCGTGTACTCGTCGATCCAGACCTCGGCCGGCGTGGGCTCGAACAGAGGCTTGTGCAGCGGCACCGCGCTGGACACGCGCGCCGTGTGGTCCTCGGCGTTCACGAGCTCCACGATGCGACTCGTCGCGTGCTTGGCGGCATGGGCCTTGGCCGCCGAGAAGGCCGTGAGGATCTCGCTCGGTTTCTGCGGACAGTCAACACACAACAACAACAGGTGAGACTGCGGGTGACGACGCGATCATCGGCAGCTCTGCGTACCAGGCGCTGCGCCTTCTTGGACATGGCTGTCCTGGCCTGTCCTGCCCTCGCGCTGAGTGGCCTTGCTCCGATCGATATATTGCCGAGTGTCCCTTCACCTTGAAGCCGACGGCTCGCCCCAACAGGCGGTCAGCGGAGAGCTGCCATTGCCTCGCCGCTGCGGCGGGGTCGAGTCAAGCACACAGTGTCCGTGGTCTCCATCGCGCGTCTCGGCAGCTTGCTGTCCTCCGCGCGACACCATTGTCCCGCAGCAGCCAGCGCCGCGTCTTCGACAGCTGCGAAAAAAACTACCCACGAACCTTCCTCCAAATCGCTTGATCGCCGTCAGTCCTGAATTTGCTCGGCGTCACACAAGCGCCTCCTGGAAACAGCAGCCAGTCCACAGCTCCGTCGCCTCTTCAAGGTATCACAGCTCCCCGTACGAG
The DNA here is from genome assembly GCA_016169955.1 of Phytophthora vignae f. sp. vignae. Lineage (NCBI taxonomy): Eukaryota > Oomycota > Peronosporomycetes > Peronosporales > Peronosporaceae > Phytophthora > Phytophthora vignae. Next base: position 612,039 of record JABJUM010000017.1, read on the forward strand.
CTCCCTGTCGCTCCTCACTGAGAGCTCATGGCCGCGCGCGTCAAGCAGGTGCTCCAGCGCTACGGGCGCACCGCCTTCCTCTTCCACTCCACGGTCTTCGCCTCGACGCTCGCGGGCTCGTACGCGGCCATCAACCAGGGCGTCGATCTGCAGGCGGTGGCCAAGCGCGTCCCCTTCGTAGACCTGTCGGGCATCGACCCGGACGCCGGCACACTGGCGCTCGCCTACCTCTCCACGGTGGCTACGGGCCCCGCCCGAGGCGCGCTCACCATCGCCGCGTCGCCCATTCTCGCCCGCCTGCTCGCGCGCAGCCGCCAGCTCTCCAAAATGTAGACGACGGACCGCAGGCAATTAAGCACCAGCAGCCTTAAGGCAAGCAAGCATCTTGAGCAGTTCCTAACGTCCGCCTCCGCTCCTTCTCACTTCCTCTCACTATGCGCTTCCGGTGCTGCAGTGCTACAGGCTCGTCCTTTCCGCGTCCCCAGCACGGCCTTGAGCTCAAGACTATCATAATCCATCAGCTCGTCTTCCGGCCATATGAAGCGCTTCTTCGGCCGCTTCGCCAGCCGCCCGCGCGTCGTGGCCGGCCAGCAGACGCCGCCGCGCTCCGTGCCCGAGGGCATCGCGCGTCCTCCGTACGCGGCGAGTGGCGGCATGTCCGAGCTCAAACCCTTCATCCCCGTGCTGGACGCCGAGCAGCAACTGCGACTGCGCGCCGCCTGCGCGCTGGCCGGAGACATCCGCGAGTTCGCCAGGCCGCTGTGCCAAGCCGGCGCCACCACGGAGGACATCGACCGCCTCGTGCACGAGGAGATCGTGCGGCGCGGCGCCTACCCGTCGCCGCTCAACTACGGCGGCTTCCCTAAGGCGCTGTGTTCGTCCGTGAACGAGATCGTTGTGCACGGCATCCCGGACAGCCGGCCGCTGGAGGACGGCGACATCGTCAACATCGACGTGTCGGTCTTCCTGGACGGCTTCCACGGCGACACCTCGCAGACGTTCCTTGTCGGGGACGTCGACGAGGCCGGAAAGCACCTGGTGGAGGTGACCAACAAGGCGCTCATGGGCGCCATCGAGCTCTGCTGCAAGCCGCTCAACCGCTTCGCTGCCATCGGCCACTTCGTGCAGACGCTGGCGGACAAGGAGGGGCTGGGCGTCGTGCGCGAGTACACGGGCCACGGCATCGGCAAGGAGTTCCATTGCCTGCCCTTCATCCTGCACCACCGCAACGGCGAGCCCGGCAAGATGCTGCCGGGCATGGCCTTCACGGTGGAGCCGGCGCTGACGGAGGGCAGCCCGGAGGTGAGTGGTGCCAAGGTATTTGCTATTTGACACGTACACAGTCGCTTATCTGTTGTTGCTGCTGCTGCTGTTGCTACATGTAGATCGTGCACTGGGACGACGGCTGGACGGTGGCCACGGCAGACGGCAGCCGGTCCGCACAGGCGGAGCACACGGTGCTGATCACCGAGGACGGCGTCGACATCTTGACGTAGGGATTCCACGCGCAGGTTATCAGATTGAGGCAGATCGTCAGGTCAATCAATTGCCGGACAGCTCAGGCTTGGCCGGTTTTAAGGGAAAGAGCGCATCGAGGACTCGGTAGCTCTGATGCAAATGCAATGACGTGGAATTTATTAGTTGAGAAAGCTGCTTATTCGATCTGGAAGACGGCCGAATTGGGAGGGCCCGACATGCTCTCGTCGTCGTCCTCGGGGCGGCGGATTCGGAAGTCGAACTTAACGTTCATGAGGCGCTGGTTGTCCGAGCGGCGAGCCACCGAGATGTCGCCCACCACCACGTCGCCCTCGCACACCTGCATAGGCGGGTAGAGCGGGAAAACTTGTTGCCCCCAGTGTGTGGGCTGCACGAACGGGGACGTGGTGAGCGTCACCTCCTTCATGGCCGGGTTCTCGACGCAACCCTTGAAGTCGACGTCAAACCAGCCGGCGATGCCGCCGAAGCGCGACATGATAGAGATCGGCATGGAGAAGGGGGCCTTGACCTCCTTGATGTCGTCCAGCGTGCAGGTCTTGAGGTCCCACTTGGCGAACTCCACCTCGTCTCCGATGAGGTCCCCGGCGTTGAGCTCCTCCCACGAAGACGTGTGCAGCGAGTACTGCTCCTGCTCCTTGCGGAAGGCGTTGCCCAGCACGCTCATGTCGACACCCCAGGCAATCTTGGTGTTGTCCACGAAGCCGCGCCAGCCGTCCATGGCCGCCGAGAACTCGCTGAAGCGCTTGTTGCTGTTGTCCTCGTTGCACATGGGGGCGATGGACATGCTGGCGTGCGACGGGAACATGGCGCCGTCGGGCTTGAGCCAGCGGTCGCGCGCCACGATGACCGAGTCGAACATGGACTCGCGCAGGAGGAAGTAGCCCATCCACTCCGAGATGATCACGTCCACTTTCTCGGGCAGCTCCACGTCCTCAATCTTGGACTGGATGACCGTCACGATGTGGTCCTGGTTGTTGGCCTTAATGACCTTGCGCGCCTGCTGGGCCATGTCCGTGGCCTCCACGGCGAAGACCCGGCGCGCGCCCGCCTGGGCCGCCCAAATGGCCAGGATGCCGCTGCCGGTGCCCACGTCCAGCACGACCTTGTCCTTGAAGTGGTTGGGGTTCTCGAAGATGGCGTCGCGGTAGCTCTGCATGCGCAGGTCGTCCGACAGCATCTGCTTCTGGTGGTAGATGAAGGCGTACGTGCAGAAGTAGTTGGCGAAGTCGGACGACGCCTCCCACGCCTTCTTCTGGTCCGGGGAAATGTCCTTCGGGGACGCGTCCGTCATGGTCGGTGGTTGGATGTGTCGGACGGTGGCGGTGGCGACGGCTGGGGGGGGGGGTCTCTAGTCTAGTCGAGCCGCAGGCAGGCAGGCAATGCGGCAGTGTCGGCGGATCTCTCGGGGTCAAAGAAGCGCTGGACCAACCGAGCCTCCGCCAATAAATGATGTGCGGCACACCATTTAGCCAAGAGATGGGGGACGACGCGTTGAAGCGCGCGTTCCAGGCGCTGTGCCTGGACTACGAGGAGCTGCTGGACGAGGCGGCGCAGGCGACGCAGCCGGTGGACGAGCGCATTGGTCTGGCGCTCTTCAAGATCGACGAGGCGTGCGCAGCCGCCGACGCGCTGCGGCAGGACGCGCAGCAGGCCCAGGAGCAGCTGCTGGGCGAGCTGCTGGCCAACTGCAACGAACTCGAGGACATTTTCCTGCGCGTGAACCTGATTGAGGTGCGTAGCGGAAGTCGTACAGTAGCAGCAGAAGTAGTTGTGGTGGTTGACGCTGACGCGTGAATCGATGTGGTGACGACTGCAGCGCTTCGTCGGGAGGATGCTGCAGACCACGCGCGAGCTCGAGAAGCGCACGGAGGGCGTCGGCCGCGCAGCCGGCCCAGTCTTTAACCCAAGCAGCAGCGTCACCAGTCTGTTCCGGTCCTTCTCCATCAAGGTGCGTATCAGTTAACGAAGAGGCTGCGTGTGAGCAGGTGGGCGGCTAACTGCGTGCCATTGCTGCTGCAGCGCGGAGCACAAGACGCCCCATCAACCGACGGAAAGTGGAGCCCGGTGGCCTTCGATTTCAACACCAAGGAGCTGATGGAGCGGCTGGAGAAGAGTGATGCACGGGAACTGGGCGTCTCTATATCTACTCAAGCAGCAGCAGAGCAGAGTCCCCCTCCAGAAATTGGCAGCAGCGCGGAGTCGGACTCCGACTGAGAAGCACTAACATGAGCCTGTTTTGACTAGAGCTAGGAGGTTTTTGGGATAAACTCCTTTATTATTATATAATAGGGGGAGTAGAACCTGGAAAATCCCTCCCAAAAAGTAAGCCCAACGACTCCCAAAATCTAAGCAAAAACTGACCGATACGGGGGTAGTCAGAAATTGCTCAATAAACTAGTTGAGCGCCGCCGCTACGCGGCGGGGAATTTAAGTTTGTGGACGCTGCGCTCGCTAAACTCGCTCCGCTATTGGAGCAGGCTGCCTACGCTTCGCTACGGCAACGACGGACCCGTTCCGCTCGCCTCGTCGGCTCGCTGCACTACTCGCCGTGCTAGGTCAGTTATGTAAGGTACGCTGCGCTCGCTAAACTCGCTCCGCTATTGGAGCAGGCTGCCTACGCTTCGCTACGGCAACGACGAGGGTTTTGGGGCTGCCTTCGCTGCGCTCGGCAGCTCTTCGTACTTAGTGAGATCGTACATAGTGAATAAGCGTGACGATTTCTGTGACGGACAACGTCGTTCTGATTGACTCTTTAGACTAGCCGAGCGCCGCCGCTACGCGGCGGGAGTTATGTGGTTAGACGTAGTAGTGAGGTCCGCCCACCTCCGCTTCGCTTCGGTGGGCTTTATTAAGTTTTAAATGTTAACGATCGATTGGGTGCTTTTAAAAAGAAGTTTTACGTTGGAAGTATACTCTGGTAGCGTTACGTGGTTGATATAAGTTAATAAACTATTCCCACGCCATAGTTACTTTGAGTAGATGTGCGCTGCAGGGTAAAGCATTGTCTATTTTTACGGTCCTATGTTGTCCCACATTCGCTCCACTCCGGTGGGTTTGTCAAGTTCAACTGGTTTTAGTTTAGATTGTGCATGTAGAGAAGTGTTTTTGCGCGCTGACAGCACACTTACTATGGTTACGTGGCCGGTATCAGCTTAGTAAAACATTCCCACGTCAGAGGCACCATGAGTAGATGCATGCTGCAACGTGCTAAAGTAAACCATTCTATATTGTACGGAACTTTGTTGTAAACCGGGTCTATTTCGGCGTAATAAGTTAGCACGGCAACAAAGTCGCCGCGGAGTATCACGATATATATCTAACATAATATGTGCTTATTGTGAAGGTAGTAGCAACAATCGTTGGCATGAGTTACGTGTCGTGGTGGGGAAGATCAATAATATGTTATTAACGTTATAGTCAAAGAAGTATGTGGACGTGCTATTGTCTAAACCCTCCAAAACTCGCAGTGCGGGTTTCACTCGTTTTTAACAGCATTATATTTCGTGCAAATGTTCCTCAGTAAAAAACACCGTGTATCTATCGTGCTATCATTCAACACTTGGTATGGTCCATAAAATGTCTTGAGCTGGATGCTACGTTAATGTTAGCATAATTTCTACGTGGGCCCCGCTCATATCTATGTAGGATGTCATAATCCCAGTAGTTTGTTACTAAAAGCAATCGTAACTTTTCTATTCTACTACGTGGCGCACATTAGCAGTTGCACACTACCAAGAGTAGCTGTAACGGGGTTACATGGAATAGTGACCCTGTCACTATTCAGGGATGCATCATCAGTCATGTAGCCATCGGTCACTCCTCGGGATAGTGACCAAGTGGCCTCAGGGCCAACAGATACATTTTGTATGGAACAAATTATAGGCAACTTAGGATTTGTATGCAGGCCAAATCTGTACCAACCTATAAATACATTCAGTCTTAGATCTACCTCTTTTTGCAAGTCAAGTCGTCCCCTTCAGACCAGGGACACGTGAACGGCTGTTCACTTGGAGTTTGTATACTCCAGCTTCCTCTGTTAAGAAGTGCTGTGTGCCCCGTCACACTTGGTAGCACTTGTAGTCAATCTTACGCCTACGCGGGTAGATTGGACTACCTGAATCCTCTGTGGTCTCATCGAGTGAGCCAAGATGGATCGGACAGAGTTTCCTCATCTGAACGACTCGCAGTATGAGTCCGTTCGGAAGATGGCAGGCATCTTCGGGACAGATGCCCTGCGCAGCTTAGCGGCGGCGACGCCGGCTGAGCAGGTTGAGCGTATCAATGCGTTCGACACCTACGAGCGAGGGCTCATCGCCCACGTTCAGGGGCTGCAGGCCACTGCGGCCGTGCCGAAGCCGGTGCAACCGAAGCCTCTGCGGCTGAAGGTTCACCCCTTCGAAGGGAAGGAAGGAGAGAACCTCCACTTCTGGGTTCGAGAAGTTGAGCTCGCGATGGACGCGGCTCTTGTCTCGGACGAGCGACTCCGCGTCGCCTTTGCGCTCTCCAACCTTAGTGGTCGCGCTAAGAGTTGGGCGTACACGCGCGAAGCGACGGCGCCTGGATGCTTCGCATCATGGTCCCAGCTGTGCGAACAGCTGCGGGCCGCGTTCCTCCCGGCGAACTACGAGTACCGCCAGCGCTCGCGCTTCCTCGCCTGCAAACAAGGAAGGTGCGAGCTGCATGAGTACATCCAGGAGATGCGAGTGCTCACGGCCTCTCTGGTGGGGAACCCCCTGCCTGAACACATCAAGGTGACCGTGTTCATGGACGGTCTGCGTGTCGGCCCTGCCCGCACGCAACTGTTCCGTGTGCAAGCGAACACTATGGAGGAGGCGATTCAGATTGCCCTCCAGGAGGAGTACAGCCACAAGCAGGCTCGTACCCCCGCCACGGTATGGCAGAGCAACCCTGCCTCTGGCGGTGCGCCTAGTGGTAACTCCGGTAGTGGAGCGACCAGCGGGCCGGTTCCCATGGATCTGGGCATGGCCGAGCAGAGCGACATTCGCTGCTACGGCTGTGGCAAGCTTGGGCACATGAAGCGTGCCTGTCCCGCGGGAGGACTGAAGAAGAAGTTCTCTTCGAGGCCCTTTGGTTCTAGGGGTCGCTGGCAGAAGCCGCGCCCCAGGAACCAGGGGAACGCCGGACACCAGTAGGGGCGGGGCGCCCTACTGGGGAAACACTAAGTCTTCATGAGGGGCGTGCGGGTGGCGCACGCCATGGGGACTTAGCCCCTGAGAGTCTGTGTACTCTCGAAGCGGAGAAGGGCAGCGGTGGGCTGCTTGTGGTATACGCGAGTGTACCGGGATACGATCATCCCTTGAGAATCTTGATCGACTCTGGGGCGTCAAAGAACTTTGCGCGCCGCCAGACTGTCGCATGTAATCGCGACAAGTACGCCGATGCGCTGCGAGGCAGCAAAGGCAACGGGCTGGTCTCAGTAAGACTGGCCGACGGTACAGTGGTAGAAGTACCTCGGGTCCACATGGACCTCGCTGTCAAGTTCGAGGACTTCGACAGCACGGAGCCGTTCTTGGTCCTAGACATGGACAAGTACGACTTGATCCTTGGCATGCCGTGGCTGGAGAAGCACGAGCCTTGGATAGACTGGCGCGGCAAAGCCATCGGGGCTAGCCGTCCCCCACGCTCTGACAGAGCTTTGGTGAGTCATGTTCCCACCTCTGGCAGCAGCTGGGGTGCCCGCGAGGGCCGCCAGGACGCAGCAGCGTCTAACGAGTTCTTGGGGTCCGTCAAAACTGACGTCGACTCCGACCGGGCCGGTCAAGGCCTAAGAGTGGAGGTGCTGGACAGCACCTACCAGTTGGGTAACGTAGGTCCACATGCGGGTAACGAAGTACCGCAGGCAGCGGACGCTGCTGGAGAAGGCGCCGCTGGCGCTGGCGTGGGTAACCAAGTTCCACGCGAGGTCACTCAGACCAAAACTGATGAGGAAGGCACTGCAGGCGCTTCCGATGTGGGTAACATAGTTCCACAGGAGGTCACTCAGACCATAACTGATGCGGGAGGCGCTGGAGGCGCTCCTGGTGTGGGTAACCAAGTTCCACACGGCGAGGTGGGTAACATAGTTCCACCCAGCAAGGCGGGTAACCAAGTTCCGCTCAAGAACAAGGCGGGTAACATAGTTCCGCACAAGATCAAGACGATCAGTGGTGCCGTCAAAGCGGTGCCACAAGACGAAGACACCCGAGGGTCACGTCGCAAGCCGGGCTTAGTCGTGAGGCCGACCACGCCAGTCGCCAGCGACTCCGAGCCTCCAGTGAGGACTCCAGCCGCCGAAGAATGCTATCACATCTTCGACGGCGTGACCGGTCGTCGGGTCAAGGCAGGGGCTGTCCAGCTCACAGCACTGCCCGAGGTTTCAGAATTACTGAACCTTGAAGAGCTCGCCATGGAGGACTTCCTGGCCGAGCTACAGGCCGGGGAGATCGCAGAGTTGGTTCTCCTTAGGCCGGAGCCTTCGACGGCCGAGTTGAACTCGTCCTCGGTCATGGACAAGGACGTCCTGGAAGAGTTCCGAAGACAGCGCGCGTCGCGCATGGGTTCTGAGATCCTCAAGAACCCGAAGGATCCGGTGTATCCCTTGGTGAAGGAGTTCGAGGACGTGGTGTCCAAGGACCCGCCGTCCAAACTCCCACCAGACAGGGGAATCAGCCACGAGATCGACCTCGTGCCGGGCACGAAGTACTGTGTCACGAGGCAATGACCTCTTCCCAGGGAGCAGTGTGAAGTCATTGATGCCTTCTTTGCCGCCAAGGCGAAGGCAGGCATGGTGCGGGAGTCGAAGTCTCCGCACTCGACACCTACCTTCTGTGTTTGTAAACCGAACGGAAAGTGGCGTCTGGTTCATACTTACAACAAGCTGAACAGCGCGACAGTGCCTGCGCAGACACCGATCCCGCGCAAGGACGTGTTGCTCAACAACATGGCCGGCTGCACGCTGTACACCGCGCTGGACCTGGTGGACGGATACTACCAGATCCTGATGCGCGAGAGCGACATCCCTCTCACGGCAGTGAGTACGCCGAGCGGCATGCTCTGGGAGTGGCTGGTCATGCCTCAGGGGCTTTCAAACGCCCCGGCAACGCTCAATCGCTTGGTCACACAACTGTTCCGACCTTTGCGTGCGTTCGCACAGACGTACTTTGACGACATCTTCGTCCACAGCCGTACCGAGTCAGGCCAGACGGCCATGGAGATGCATCTCCAGCACCTTCGACGTGTGTTCGAAGTCATGCGGGCGAACAAGCTATACGCCAACATCGACAAGTGCGTGTTCGCAGCTGAGGAGATCAAGGTCCTGGGCTGCTTCGTCAGCAGCGCCGGGGTCCGGGCGGACCCGGAAAGGTGAAAGCCATCGCGGCTTGGCCGCCACCTCGGTCGCAGAAGGACCTACGACAGTGGTTGGGCCTTGCCAACTACTTGCACAAGTACAGTGCTGGCTACGCCGGATTGGCACGTCCGCTGTCGGATCTCCTGAAGAAGGACGTCGACTGGCGCTGGGAACAGCGTCATCAAGATGTGTTTGACGACATCAAGGCGAGCTTACAGCGCGCGCCCGTCCTGGCCTTGCCGGACGAGACGAAGCCTTTCAGCGTTGTCTGTGATGCGTCAGACTACGCAATTGGCTGTGCGCTATTGCAGGCCGATGATGAAGGGCGCGAACGAGTCATCTCGTTCCAGTCCAGGCAGCTCAAGGCAGCCGAACGGAACTACCCAGTCCACGACAAGGAGCTACTTGCCATGAAGTACGCTCTTGTCAAGTTCCGAGTGCACCTCCTGGGCTCGACGCCCTTTGTCGTCTATACAGACCACGCGTCCTTGCGGACTGCCGTCAACTCGCCGCACCTCTCTCAGCGGATGGCGCGCTGGCTGTCATTCTTCGCGGAATACAACTTCCGCGTTGAGTACAAGCCGGGCAAGCTTAACGTGCTTGCCGATGCGCTGTCGCGCCGACCCGACTACGAGCTTGCTCACATTAGTCGAGTCACGACGGATCTGTATGATCGCATCCGGTTGGCATACCGAGACGATGCCAACCTTGGTTCTGTGGTGCGGTTCTTAGCCGCTGGCGCTGACGCCAAGGCTGAGTGGCTCACGCCCCGCCAGCGTGCACGGCTGCATCGCTATGAGTGGGCTGATGGCTTGCTCCACTATAGGGTGGAGCCCGAGGATCCTCCCCATATTGTCGTGCCCAACGACGAGGATCTCAAGTACGACATCCTGATGGAAGCGCACGATGTGCCATCCAGTGGCCATCTCGGCCGTGAGAAGACGTACGCGTCCGTCTCTCAGATGTTCTGGTGGCCTCACATGTACAAGTGGGTCGCCACCTACGTCCGGACGTGCGAGACGTGCCAGCGCGTGAAGCCTGCTGGTCACGCCTCGGCTCCTTTGCAGAGCCTGCCCGTCCCAGTGGACTGCTGGACGTCGATGAGTCTCGACTTTGTCTTCGGGCTTCCGGCCGATGACCGTGGCAACACCGGCGTTGTTGCCTTTGTGTGCCTCCTGAGCAAGATGGTACACTTTGCTCCGGTTCGTGACACAGTCACTGGCGCTGAGGTCGCTCGCCTGTTCATGGACTGTGTCTTCCGACACCACGGTCTGCCCGAGACCATCGTCTCTGACCGAGACCCGCGGTTCACCGCTGCGTTCTGGCAGACGCTGTTTAGCCTTCTGGGCACACGGCTGTCGATGTCGACGGCGGATCACCCGCAGACCGACGGCCAGACGGAGCGCGTCAATCGCGTGCTCGAGGACACGCTCCGCAGTATCTGCGCGGAGATGCCCCGCTCTTGGGCCGATCGCTTGCCCATGGTTGAGTTCGCACTCAACAATGCGGTGCATGCATCGACGGGCTTTACGCCCTTTTACCTCAACGGGTTACGCCACCCTCAGGTGCCGCTCACATTACGAGGCAGCACCGGGGCTTCGGTCGTAAGTGGGGGAGAGGCTCGGAAAACCCTTTCCTCCCAGGTCTCGGACGTGAGCCCAGCCGCCTTGCGGAAGCAATTGTCCTCGTTTGTCGAAGACAGGCTGAACATCATCAGTAGGGTGCGAGACACCATGGCTCAAGCCCAAGACAAACAGAAGGAGTACTCGGACAGAAATGGAAGAGGAAACATGAACGTGTTTAAGGTTGGGGATTTAGTTCTCCTAGATACTAGAAACCTACCGCTAAACACAGTTAGCTCGGTCGAGAGCAACAAGCTGAAGCACCGCTTCATTGGACCCTTCGCGGTCCTCAGCCGACACGGCGCGGCGTACACGATAGACTTGCCTAAGTCGATGACGACTCACCCGACGTTCTACGTGGGTCGTCTGAAGAGGTACCATGACCCTCAGGATCAGGATACCCCGCAGGAAGCGGTGGGTACCCCGGCGGAGACGACCGCAACTCCTCGAAGCGCGGCGTCGGGTCGCGGTACGGCGCCTGGTACGCGCGCTGGTCGTAAGACGACGAAGACGAGGCGTACGTCGGAGCGGCGTACGCAGGGTTTGCGTAGCCATGGCCATACGGGGCCTGATAATGATGCGCCGGCTCCGGATACGACATGGGGCCACGGAGCTCGGCCCGAAGGCCAGCGATCTCGCTTCGCAGTGACTCCAAGGACGTCACGTCGGCCCGACGGTCCACTCGACCATGGAGCTCGCGAGTCTCCAGAAACAGCGCACGAACGTCCGCACGGAGCCGCTCCACGGCACCAGGCTGGCCAGCACGAGAGGCAGCCTCGCCACCAAGGCCGACGCCAAGCGCGATCTTAAGGGCGTACACGCGCTCCCGGAGAAGACGAATCTCCTCTTGCTACAGGGTCACCACCTGACTCTGGGCCCCAGCATGCGGCTGCGTTGCCTCAGGCTCGTAGCCATGGTCGTGCGAGACCTCCGCCGGCCCTCCTTGACCGTAATGGGCAGATCCACTACCACGTGGAACGAGTCGTCCAGGAGCGGCGTCTCCATGGCAAGCGCCAGCTGCTCGTGAAGTGGCGAGGTTACCCGGAGTCGGATAACTCATGGGAGCCTGTTGAACAGCTCCAGGCACACTGCCCGAAGGCAGTTGCGATCTGGGACGAGAAGCAGCGGCAGCTTCGTAAGTAGTCCTTGGCTTCTTGGCCGGTGCACGGGGCACGGTAGCAGACGTAGTCGCACCGCGCCCACGCTCGTCACGAGCTTTGGCTTTCGCCTCCTTCTTGAGCTCGTCCATCCTCCCGCGGAGCTTGCGCTTGCTCACGAGTTGAGTGAATTCGATGCGGAGCTCGCGCAAGTCCAGGATGGCGGCCAGAGTGCGATCCTCACGGAGTTCCTTGAACTCTTGGTCGGAGAACCCCTTGCGCTCGACGTAGCGCCAGAAGAGGTCTTCCACCTCACCCCAGGTCATGTTGTCGTTTGGCTTGACCCAGTGGAAACCCCACACAGGATGGAGTCCACCCTTGTCCTCCGGCTTCTTGCGAAGCGTGGTGAACTCCTTCAGTGTGAGCTTGTGTGGTGCTAGTAGCACACCCGGGCGACTTCAACGTCACCAAGGAAGAGTGGCTCTTTCTCAACGAGTGCACGCTCATAGGAACCCCTTGAGGTGTACCCGCCGACAAGGCCACGAGGAGCCGAGAGCCTCTCTAACAGCGCAGGCGCTCCGGTGCTAGGCTCGGGCGGGAAGTAGCCCGGCGGATGCGTGGCACTCCCGCCAGAAGATGACTCAACAGCAGTCGCGGCAGACGACTGCCTGGCTTGCGCGCCCGAGCGAGCGGTACGGTAGTTCTCCTGCTGCTCGTCGAGGTCATTGGAGAGCTCTCTGGGCTCATGGACGGCACCCTCCTCGTCCTCCGAGTCGCTGAACAAGTGGGTGCCTGGTCCGGGGCTGGGCGACCTGGAAGCGGAACGCTTCTGCGCCCTGGCATGTTTGGCCTTCGCGGCGGCCGTCGCCTTCGACGCTTGGGCACGTTCACGACCCTGTGCCAGCGTCAGACGCTTGAGTGGCGACGCCGCCTTGGGCTCGGAGCCCGCGTCGCTCAGCGACTTCTCGGCCATGTCTTCAGTGTCGGCCATGACGTCGTCGTCTTCCTCCGCCTGCTTGCCGTCGCCGGCGCCGGCGCTGGACTCGACGTCCTCGGCCTCCTTCTTGGACGGAGCCTTCGGGAATGGCGGAGAGCTGGGCGTGCTGCTTGCCGCCAGCGCTTCGTCTTTGGCGGCGTTCTCGCTGCCCTCGGGTGAGCTCTCACCGGAATGCACAAGCATCGTGCAGTTCTCGATGCTGGCCGACCAGTCGAAGACCGACTTGGCCCGCCCCGACTGGGGCTGGGAGCTTCCCTCACCACTTGGCGCGGCCTCGGGAGTCTTGCTCCGACTCCGAGACCGGCGCCCGCCCTCCGGCGTGCTGCTACGAGAGCGCACCGCCTCCTTGGCCGTCTCCGTGGCCTCCCTCAGCGCGGACGACGCGCCCCTGGCCTTGGCCGACCTGGTCTTCGGCCCTGCGGCCCGTGATTTTGAAGGTGCTTTCGCACCACGCGCGCTGCGCTTTGGAGGCATGCTTCCGGTCGACGTGGAGACCCTGCGGCTTGCTCGGCGATGCGCCAGTTGCTCTTTGAGGCCCGAGAGCCGAGGCGCCAGAGCTCGCGCCGTTGTCGATGGATTTCGACTTTGCGAGTGAAATGTGAGTCGCCGGCGTAACCTCGCTCTGATTGGTCGATAAGATCGAATCTAAGTGGGGGAGGATGTAACGGGGTTACATGGAATAGTGACCCTGTCACTATTCAGGGATGGCTACATCAGTCATGTAGCCATCGGTCACTCCTCGGGATAGTGACCAAGTGGCCTCAGGGCCAACAGATACATTTTGTATGGAACAAATTATAGGCAACTTAGGATTTGTATGCAGGCCAAATCTGTACCAACCTATAAATACATTCAGTCTTAGATCTACCTCTTTTGCAAGTCAAGTCGTCCCCTTCAGACCAGGGACACGTGAACGGCTGTTCACTTGGAGTTTGTATACTCCAGCTTCCTCTGTTAAGAAGTGCTGTGTGCCCCGTCACAATTGGACTACCTGAATCCTCTGTGTTCTCATCGAGTGAGCCAAGATGGATCGGACAGAGTTTCCTCATCTGAACGACTCGCAGTATGAGTCCGTTCGGAAGATGGCAGGCATCTTCGGGACAGATGCCCTGCGCAGCTTAGCGGCGGCGACGCCGGCTGAGCAGGTTGAGCGTATCAATGCGTTCGACACCTACGAGCGAGGGCTCATCGCCCACGTTCAGGGGCTGCAGGCCACTGCGGCCGTGCCGAAGCCGGTGCAACCGAAGCCTCTGCGGCTGAAGGTTCACCCCTTCGAAGGGAAGGAAGGAGAGAACCTCCACTTCTGGGTTCGAGAAGTTGAGCTCGCGATGGACGCGGCTCTTGTCTCGGACGAGCGACTCCGCGTCGCCTTTGCGCTCTCCAACCTTAGTGGTCGCGCTAAGAGTTGGGCGTACACGCGCGAAGCGACGGCGCCTGGATGCTTCGCATCATGGTCCCAGCTGTGCGAACAGCTGCGGGCCGCGTTCCTCCCGGCGAACTACGAGTACCGTCAGCGCTCGCGCTTCCTCGCCTGCAAACAAGGAAGGCGCGAGCTGCATGAGTACATCCAGGAGATGCGAGTGCTCACGGCCTCTCTGGTGGGGAACCCCCTGCCTGAACACATCAAGGTGACCGTGTTCATGGACGGTCTGCGTGTCGGCCCTGCCCGCACGCAACTGTTCCGTGTGCAAGCGAACACTATGGAGGAGGCGATTCAGATTGCCCTCCAGGAGGAGTACAGCCATAAGCAGGCTCGTACCCCCGCCACGGTATGGCAGAGCAACCCTGCCTCTGGCTGTGCGCCTAGTGGTAACTCCGGTAGTGGAGCGACCAGCGGGCCGGTTCCCATGGATCTGGGCATGGCCGAGCAGAGCGACATTCGCTGCTACGGCTGTGGCAAGCTTGGGCACATGAAACGTGCCTGTCCCGCGGGAGGACTGAAGAAGAGGTTCTCTTCGAGGCCCTTTGGTTCTAGGGGTCGCTGACAGAAGCCGCGCCCCAGGAACCAGGGTGTGGTGAAGTGCTGAAGGAGAAGTTCCCGCTACCACGAAATTGAGTGCCACGGCAGCACGAGCGATCGATAGTCAAGAAGCGGTGGATCGGTGGATTCTGGTGTTACCAAGCCGTCGATCAACCCGACGCGAACGTAGATCAACCGTGTGAAGGGGCTTCAAGCTGTTGAGAAGATCAAGGTGTTTAAGGATGGTGAAGTCAAGTCAAGATTGATAGAGGACGGACGTGGGCCAAGCCTGATCAAGGTCGAAGCATGCAGGCTGTCGATCGACTACGGCAGATCGTGGTGGGCTAGCCCCATGGGATCAACGCCGACTCAAGCCCCGATCGAAGGCAAGCATTGATGATCCGGTATGACCAGGGACAGAAGAAGACGGATCGGCGATGGACTGCGACGCACCCAAGTCATCGATCGAGGGTTGATCGCCGATCACCGATCAAGGGCCGATCGTGGAAGTCGATCGAGAGCGGATCGCCGATCGCCGATCGAGGGCCGATCGTGGAAGTCGATCGAGAGCGGATCGCCGATCGCTGATCGGGATCCTCGATCGCCGATCAGCCAAGATGGGGGGCACAGGAGAGCGAAGCCGGGGCAAGAATCCAGTATTTGTTTGGTTGTAGGAGGATAGGCAGGATGGTAGCGGTAGAGAGACACCAGCTAAACACAAATTAGAAGAGCTTTTGCACAGAAGACCACAAGTCCCCTCAAGTCACCAAGTCCCAGGAACTACATTGGCCTCGGCAAGCGTCGACACTTCGGGTAGTGAACTAGCGGTACGGTTAAGACTGGATTAATACATTGGCCAGCTTGACCTGCTCTAGCGATCTATCTCTTGTGTGCAAGCCCTCGATCGACCGGATACTGCTTGGCCGGCGATCGTTCTCCTCTCGATCAACCTCGATCCCGCTATAGGAAGCGGCAAGCAACTCAAGGAAGGAAGGAACACACCCGGAAAGGCAACTACAGGCCTTGGATCGACTCCAGGCCGGCCGATCGCAGCGAAGAACCCTCGATCGGAGCGTATACTCGGACGCAGAGCGAAGATTCCCGCGCTGCTCCACGAACTGTCCCCGCGTCACGCCAAGACACTCGATCTTCACCCAGTGCTGCATCCTCGGAGCCCCGAGAGAGCAGATCCAGCCCGCCGACGGGTACACACAGCCGATCACGGATCGTTGGGGAACCCCCTCCGTTAGTCGGTGTCTGGGCGCTGGTGGGAAGCTCGATCAAGCCTTAACCAGATTTTGGCTGATCCCGCTACACCACAATGGTGCGCGTGCCCGGATCTCTTGGGGACTCCGGATTTCACCGTGAGTCCGCAGAAGATGCGCAAGTGAAGAAAGAACCAGGGGAAGAGGCGTCGTCGGATATCGGATCGACGGAGACGCTGCTGAACAAGACGAGATCCGCGGATCGACAGAGTGCTCGGAGGACTTCTGTCGACGGAATCGATGGCGATCTGGAGACAGATCTAGAAGACAAACCTCAACATCCTCCCCAGGTCCCTTCGGGGACCCCGGTGGATCTCGGTGCGAACCGAGATTCACTAACAAAACAAACCAAAGCTGGATCGGACCGATATGCATTCGCAGACTCGCCGATCAGGCTCGATCCCGACTACCTGGACGCGATCGTAGACAAGGCCCAGATCGCGCGGAGGAAGCTGAGAGCGCCTGGCTTGGACGACGAAGATCCCGGATCGCTGGCGCCCGACTGGTCTGAGGCGGACTTGGAACGTCAGTATCACCTGAAGGAGCTGCGGGACTTCTTGCGTCAAGATCCTGTCATGGTGATCGTGCGGCCGAAGCAGATCGGCGACCCGAAGGGCCCGATCTCGGTCCCCCGCGCGACGGACAACAAGTTGTCGGCGGTGAAGAACCTGCTCGGACTGCTGAAGGAAGCCGGCTTCGTAGCTGGCGCCTTCGAGGCGAATGATCTCTTCGATCTAGATCTGGACGTGATCCAGACGGCGATCCAGACATTGGTCGACAAGCTGAGACCTCTGGTCGACGTGATCGCGGACCGTCCGGACCCGAAGGCGCCAGATCTAGTGTCGCCTGCACCGGTGTCGTCGCCGCGGGTGGAGTCTACAGGGTACCGATCGTCGTCCCCCTACGTCTCGGCAGCCGAACATGTATCGGATACGTCGTCTGAACCTCAGCGGATGTCTCTCGGCCCTTCTGGATCGGCGATGTTGGAGGCCCGATCGCGTAGCCAACGTCAAGAACGCACGCGATCAGGACCTCGGAAGCAGAAACCCAAGTCGAGCGATCGGACCACCAGTGCTACCGGATCGGACGAGTCGAATGGCAGACTGGAGTCCTACTTTCAGGCTGCGATGGCCAGATTCTTGAGTGAACAACAGGCCGCGGTGGCGACGCCCGCTCCAGCGGTCGACGATAATGTGGGATCACGAGACGTGGAGATGGAATCAGCCGGATCACCAGATCAAGACGGCTCGCAGTGGGAATACGACCCGGACGACATCGATCTACCGAGTTCGGCCCCTGCGGTGGTGGCTACCGCTGCCTCGGGATCCACTGGGTCCTCCCTGATCCAACGTGTGCGGATCTCAGCAATGTCCGATCTGAAGGAATTCAGCGGCAAGGATCAGGACGAAGATCGCGCCCGATCGTGGATCAGCAAGGTGAAATCGGCCTTCATGCGCGATCAAGCTGCGGATGACGAGAAGTGCCTGGCTTTTGCAGATCTGCTGACAGGACCGGCGAAGAACTGGTATCGCCAGCTGGGCCGATCGACACGGAACAAGTGGAGCGATCTGCTCCGGAGTTTCCAGATCCAGTATTGTGGCCTAGGAGTGTCAGTGGCTTGGCAGTACTATCACTCTCGCAAACGATCGGATGAATCGCCGCTGGATTACCTCTATCGACTGAATGTGGCGGCTCTGCGTGCGAGATTGAAGATCAAGGATGGAGATTCCAAGGCCCGTCGAGAACATGTCGAACATTTTATTGAGACCTTGGGCGATCATGAACTGGCCGATCAGCTAACCCTACTTCGGCTTGCGGACGCGGATGATCTGGAGGAAGTCCTGCGCGCTCGAGAACGAGCGAAGAGCAGACAGAAACGATCTGCCTTCGGATCGAAGTATCGCCAGAAGGTTCCGACCTCAGCACCAGCAGCTGCGACCAAGCGGGCGGTGCGTGCAGTTCAGATCGCGAACCAGGAGTCTGGATCAGACACCGGATCGGACGGATCGGACTCGGAAGGTGACCTACGTCGCGTCTACCTAGCGTCGGCTGAGGACAAGTCTCGCCACACTGGGGGCGACACGACGAAGCAGGATCGAATCACCCAAGCGCCGATCGTCCATGACTCACCTCGATCAGACCCAAGATCGCGATCGGCGCCGGATGGATCGGACCGATCAAGCCGCTGCTCACACTGTGGATCGCGGAAGCACACGGATCTGGATTGCTGGAGACGTTTGACGTGCGAGAAGTGTGGAAAGCGAGGACATCCGGCGGATCGTTGCCTGTTCGTATGCCGCGGATGCGGCGAGCTGCATGAGATGGGCAAGTGTCCGATGGAGGAATTCTACAATCAGATCCGTCAATGGTTCAACCCGGTGAAGCACGCAGGCATGTTGCCCGCGATCGCCGAGAAGATGTTAAACTAGGACGCTCGCCGGGTTGGAATCCGGTACGAGCCGAGCGTTCTAGGTATTGCATCTATGCGTACGTGAACAAGAACACGGTAGATCGAGTAAGTGGACGGACTGATCTACGCGGTAATACATGTGATCTGCATGCGAAATCTGCCGCCAAGGTCTTGAGTCTACATCGATCGGACGACTTCAACCGCTCTGACGCCGAAGTGCCCTTGGATCTCCAGTCTGGTGAAACCCGGGGTTATTGGAAGCAACGCAGACCGGAAGAATGGTTCAGGCCAGCTGATGGAGAAGTGACGACTGAGATCCCGAAGCATGATCATGATCGAAGTCTGCCTCGCGTCAGCGAACACCGCCGATCTGGTGATGTGGTGACCGATCTACTTCCTGGAGAGTCCAGGGGGTATTGGAAGCACCATTCGCCAGGTAAGTGGTTCCGTCAGGCCAAGATCACTGGCAAGATCAACAATGAGAAGTCGATCTTACTCTTAGACACCGGCGCCGAGGTGTCCATCGTGGACACCGCCTTTGCTCGTAAGGTGGGGTGCTATGTCGACACGAGTCAGAGCCAGGAGTGTGTGGGAATTGGAGAAAGCGTGTACATGACGGAAGGAAGGACCAGGATCAAGGTTACGCTAGCAGGATCGCTGGTGTATTTCTTCGATATTTGGGTCGGCGATCTGTCAGGGCAAGAGGCGATCTTGGGTATGGACTTCATGGTTCCTGCTGGGATCCGCCTCGATCTCGCGGACGGCTCTATCTGTCTGCCCGACGAAGTCAAGATCCAGCTAAGCGGACGCCGACAGCTGTATAATGACAACGTACGGCACGTGTGCGTGGATCAAGGAGTGCAGATCGCGATCGGAGATTCGTTCGAGCTCCCGCTGCGGATGAAGGTGACAGATCGAGAGAAGCTGTGGGTTACCCGCGGAGATCGTTGGGTGCCGACCGTGGTCCGTGGACCTGGTCGGATCCGATATCTCCAGATCACCAACATCGGGGACAAGGACCTCGTCCTGCACCGGAATGAACGGATTGCGATGTGGCTGGCCGGAGATCGGATACCCCGGGTGCCAGGATATGTGTCGATCGGGTCCCGTCGCTACATGGAATGGCAGAACTTAGCCTTCCAAGCCACGACGGAGGACCAGCTGGCTAACGAGGAAGTACCAGCGGGACCGCCAGTATCGGCCGTCGAGCGACCGACTTATCCGACGCCCCGAGCCATTCTCCAGAGACCCGAGGTATCCCCGATCGCCGATCAGTCGGTAGGCTCACTCGATCCGACCAGTGGATCGGAGGTGAAGCGTCCCGATCCGGGGGTGGCTGCCGTTGATGCGCTTCGATCAGGGGGCGAATCGCGGCATGCAGCGATGGATGACGCGAAGCCACCAGTTGATAAAGTCTCAGAGAACGGCGGAACAGTGTTCCCTCACGTGCCATCGGCCGATCAGGTCGACGGTTGTGCCGTCGAACCAGATCTCGGGGGCGGGAGTACCGATCGGGTACCCTATGTGGTGGCCTTAGCCGTCGAAGAGTCGAAATCGAGTGAGGATGACGGTGTCCCAGCATCGGAACGACGGCCGCATGTGGCCGAAGACTCATCGATCGTTGGAGGTGATCAGTTAGAAGTCGAGACCAAACCCACCGCCATTCGGGACGATCCCGTCGCGACTGAACCAGATCGAGATGCTGACGCGGATGATCGGGATGTTGACGCTGATGATCAAGTCCATTACCACGAGGGCGGGAATCTGTCAGCCGAAGACGTCGAGGGCGAGTTAGCTGTGCTTCCTGAAATTGTGATCTCGACGACGGACGAGGTAAAGATCGACGACATCAAGGTGGGAGATCTGGAGTTCAACACCCCGGAGGAGATCGATCGACTGCGAAAGAAGATCTGGCACAGGAGGCACCTGCTGATCGGCAAGGGCAATGCGCTTCCGCCAGCTGCCCGAGGCGTCACCTGCGACATCGACGTGGGCGATGCGAAGCCGATCGCCCAACGAGTTCGGAAGGTCGCCCCTCAGTTCGTGGAGAAAGTGTCGGATCTGATCAAGGGATTGCTGTCGGCCAAGATGATCAGGAAGTCCCGATCGCCGTGGGCTTCGCCGATCGTCGTGATCATCAAGAAGAACGGAGTGGATATCAGGTTGTGTATCGATTATCGGCTCGTCAACAGCCTGACCAGGCTGATGGTGTATCCGATGCCCCTGATCAACGATCTGCTGGAAGACCTGGACAAAGTGCTCTGGTATTGCTCGCTGGACATGGCTAGTGGATTCTGGGTGGTGACGATGACCGATCGAGCTCGTGCGATCTCAGCTTTTATCACTCACATGGGTCTGTTCGAGTGGAATCGGATGCCGTTCGGCCTGAAGAACGCTCCTCAGATCTATCA
The DNA here is from genome assembly GCA_016169955.1 of Phytophthora vignae f. sp. vignae. Taxonomy (NCBI): domain Eukaryota; phylum Oomycota; class Peronosporomycetes; order Peronosporales; family Peronosporaceae; genus Phytophthora; species Phytophthora vignae. Next base: position 632,646 of record JABJUM010000017.1, read on the forward strand.
GCGACTTCTGGACGACGCGTTGTACGGGTTCACCAGGATCCCGCGATCGTCGAACTCGGAAGTCACCACGGACCTGATCGAGTCGGGCGAACCAGAAGATCCGGGGCGTCCGTCAGTGCTAGGCCGCAGATCGTACATCGACGACATTCTGGTGACGGCTGGATCATGGGATGAGCTGTGTGATCGGGTGGATCACCTGTTGGACGCCTGTGACAAGTGGAACCTCTCGATCAGTGTGGAGAAGAGCTCTTGGGGAATGCGCAAGGTGGACTATCTAGGACATCGTGTGTCGAACGATGGACTGGAGGCCAATCCGAAGGACCTCGCGGCTCTGACAGATCTGCCGTTCCCTGGATCGCTCTGATCAATGCAGTCTTTCTTGGGCAGTCTCAATTACTATAGCCGTTTCTTGGAAGACTACGCGATCTACGCGGCGATCCTGTATGAACTGCGCGAGGTGGACTTCGCCGAATTGAAGAAGCGTCCCGATCTGCGCCAGATCCTGGACGGTGAAGCGCCGAACTTAGTAGATCGGAACTCGGCGGACCCCGATCAGACGCACGTTCCTGAAGTCAAAGTGGGAGACGAACGTTGGATCCGTGCTCATCGTGCGTTCTCGACACTGAAGACGAAGATCGCGACGACACCGATCCTGCGGCATTTCGATCGCGATCGAACTCCGGTTCTGATCGTGTATGCGAGTGACTGGGCGATCTCGGCCGCGCTGATGCAGGAACATGATCAGATCTACCATCCCGTTACCTTCGCCAGTCGAACGCTGAAATCGAATGAACTGAACTACAACGTGGTGGAGAAGGAAGTGCTGGCGCTGTTACGGATCCTGGACTTGAACTACAATATGCTGGTTGGACGATCGATCCGGGTCCTGACCCGACACTCGACGTTGGCGTGGCTGTTCCGATCGCCCGGTCTTCAAGGTCGATTGGGTCAGTGGGCTGCACTCCTATCGCCCTGGACTCTCGAGATCACGAAGTGCACCAAGGGAGAGGACGAGATATTGGGGGCGATCGCCGCTAGTATTACGCCTCGATCGGACGTTGACGACGCGTTGATCGCGATCGCACCGAAGAAAGAACCCCGACGGAAAATCCAGGCCCCGATCCCGACTGTGCGCGCCGACGAAGAGCTCCTGGTGATTAGTTTTGACGGATCCGCACGTGTCAAGCGAGGCGGGGGCGCGTACAGTGCGATCTTGTGGAGGTTGGCCGAATGGAGTGTGGTGAAGGCACGATCGGGCTATGCTGAAGGGCTGACCGTCAACGAGGCGGAGTATCACGGTCTGTTGTTGGGTTTCGACCTCCTCAACGGCATGGATCGCGGCCGACTGGTGGTCTGCGGCGACTCCAACCTGGTGATCCGACAAGTACGGGGCGAGATCGACTGCAAAGCACCCAAGCTGACGTTGTTGAAGCAGAAGGTGCTCGATCGGCTGCGGAACTGGCCAGATCATGAACTGTTACATGTGAAACGAGATTGGAACGGAAGCGCCGACAGCCTGGCCAGCGCAGCACTCCAACGTGAAGGAGGCGTCGTCGTCGAGGATGAGGCCGATCACTTGGATCTGGTGACATTGAACCGGCTCGATGAGATCCTGGTGGTCAGATCTGACGAACCGATCGCCCGGCTATCGCCGATGACTACCCGATCGAACGCCCGATCACGACCGAATCCGACTGTCATGCAAGAGGAATTCGTGCGAGGACTGCGGATCGATCGGATTCGTCGAGCACAAGATGAAGAGGTGTGGATCGCAGGCATGAAGAAGTACCTGATGGGAGATGTGGCTGATCTGACGCAGGATGAGGCTCGATCCTATGGCAACATTGCGGCGGACTACGAGATCGATGACAATGATCTGCTGTTCTACTGTCCGCCCTCCAAGCGATCGGAGGCAGATCGAGATGGATTGATGAGACTGGTTGCACCGGAGACGCTGCACCAAGATATCTTGCATCACTATCACTCTACTGTGGAAGGCGGTCACCAAGGGATTGGACGTACCTATCAGCGGATCCGTGATCACTTTCACTGGAGGGGTCTCTTCAGGAGTGTGCAGAAGTATGTCGGAGAATGTGTCGACTGCGAGACCGGCAAAGGACGACCTACGATCAGGGGCGAGTCACCGGGGAACATCCAGGCGACCTACCCGTTCCAGATCATAGCGATGGATCACATACCTTCGCTGCCCAAGTCGTACAAAGGTAACACCGAACTGCTGATCTGGGTCGATCTGTTCACAGGATACGTGATCGCGAAGGCCAGCTCCTCCCGAACGGCGCAGACGATCGCTGAATCTTACGAAGAGTGTGTGTTCCGGCGGTTCGGTGCCAGCGAGGTGATCAGGCATGATCGCGAACCGGGATTTATGGCTGACTTCTTCCGCGCCTTTAACAAGATCCTGGGTATGCGTCAGCGAGCGACGATGGCATATCGGCCCCAAGCGAACGGTACTGCGGAACGAACGAATGGTGCAGACGGCGACGAGAGCCTTGAAGATGTTCGTGGAGGATCTGGATCAGAAGGATTGGGATGAATACGCAGAACGATTGACCTTCGCGATCAACACGGCTCAAGATCGGATCCGTGGAGACTCGCCTTTTTACCTGGTGCATGGTTGGGATCCTCGATCGACGCTTGAGGCGACGATACCTTTGGACGCGGGATCGGAATCCTCGGCGGTGGCGTTATCGGATTTAGAGGCACTAGGATCAGGCTCGAAGTCAGGTGAATGCCCGCCTACGGGAAGCGATTGCCGATCGGGCCGATCGACACAATGAGGAAGTTCGACCGCACTCGATCGAGGCTGGATCGCAAGTGTGGTTGTATCTGGATCGCGTGAAGGAAGGATATGCACGGAAGCTAGCTCACCTGTGGCATGGCCCATTCCGTGTGGCCGAGAAGGTGAACGAGTACACGATGAAGCTTCAGATCGCTGGCACGGACTATCACCTGTTCCCGATCGTGCATGTGTCCAAGCTGAAGTTGGTTAAGGACTTCCCCGATCGACCGCAGACCGCACTCACGGAGAACGAAGCCGATCGACTGGATTTCGACGAGATCCTACTTCCGGAGGATAGCTGGACCCCCGATCGAGACGCGAACGAGTACGAAGTGGAAAAGATCGTAGACATGAGGACGGGCAGAAGGACGCGGTACGGCCGGACGTATCGGGAGTTCCTGGTACACTGGAAGGGTTACGATGATCCTGACTGGGTGGATGAAGCCGATCTCAACTGTGGAGCTCTGTTGTACGAGTTCCTCCGAGATTGTGTGAACCGGAACCGATTCAACGCGATGCAGTCTCACGAGGAAGAGTGAGATCGGACCGCCAGGGCGAGCTGGTCGCCTTGGTGAGCGAGATGGATGACGGATCGACGGGGAGGCCGTCGATCGGAGGAAAAGGTTGTATGTGGATGCATGTATATGTATGAGAAGTGCAGATCGGAAGGTTATGGAGCGACCGCGATGTGTTACGATGGTGGATCTTGGCTGATCGTGTTGGAAATGAGTGGAGCGATCAAGGTCAACAGTCGCATGGCGGGGACGAAGTATTGTAATGGAATGAATTCTGCACGTCCATCGCGTCGTTCCGGGCCTGCTCCGCCTCGGCCATCATTACCCGGTACTGCTCGATCGGCACCCGCTGCACAGACGCAACAGTATCCGAGCGCGCAGGCCGCTGATGATTTGACGTGGCCGACGAAACCGGCGGCTGTTCAGGTCGAAGGGTCGCGCGCGACGTTTCGCCACAATGTTCCGCCCTACCGTCGCGATGGTCCACCCCGCTGATTGACGCGGCTGGCGACGTCAGGTGACGATTGAAGAGGATCGGTCATCGGATTGACTACGACCTCGGGTGGACTGATCAATCGACAGGCTGATCGCTGCAGCTGATCACTGCAGCCGATCGTGTGAGCCGATCGTGTGAGCCGGACTGATATTACGGCTGCTGGATATTACGGCTGCTGGATACCGACATCGTGGTTGAACTCGTAGTGAAGACGCGAGATCGGCAGCGCCGGAGAGTATCGGTCCCACTAGCGATCGTGTTTGCTCGCCTCAACAATCGGGTTGATCTCGGCAGACTACGCAACTGAGGTGCATGGAAAGTTGGAGACTGTGTCCGTAGTGAGCCGCCGTACGACCCGACTTACGGACAGGGGGCGGTTGTGGTGAAGTGCTGAAGGAGAAGTTCCCGCTACCACGAAATTGAGTGCCACGGCAGCACGAGCGATCGATAGTCAAGAAGCGGTGGATCGGTGGATTCTGGTGTTACCAAGCCGTCGATCAACCCGACGCGAACGTAGATCAACCGTGTGAAGGGGCTTCAAGCTGTTGAGAAGATCAAGGTGTTTAAGGATGGTGAAGTCAAGTCAAGATTGATAGAGGACGGACGTGGGCCAAGCCTGATCAAGGTCGAAGCATGCAGGCTGTCGATCGACTACGGCAGATCGTGGTGGGCTAGCCCCATGGGATCAACGCCGACTCAAGCCCCGATCGAAGGCAAGCATTGATGATCCGGTATGACCAGGGACAGAAGAAGACGGATCGGCGATGGACTGCGACGCACCCAAGTCATCGATCGAGGGTTGATCGCCGATCACCGATCAAGGGCCGATCGTGGAAGTCGATCGAGAGCGGATCGCCGATCGCCGATCGAGGGCCGATCGTGGAAGTCGATCGAGAGCGGATCGCCGATCGCTGATCGGGATCCTCGATCGCCGATCAGCCAAGATGGGGGGGGCACCGGAGAGCGAAGCCGGGGCAAGAATCCAGTATTTGTTTGGTTGTAGGAGGATAGGCAGGATGGTAGCGGTAGAGAGACACCAGCTAAACACAAATTAGAAGAGCTTTTGCACAGAAGACCACAAGTCCCCTCAAGTCACCAAGTCCCAGGAACTACATTGGCCTCGGCAAGCGTCGACACTTCGGGTAGTGAACTAGCGGTACGGTTAAGACTGGATTAATACATTGGCCAGCTTGACCTGCTCTAGCGATCTATCTCTTGTGTGCAAGCCCTCGATCGACCGGATACTGCTTGGCCGGCGATCGTTCTCCTCTCGATCAACCTCGATCCCGCTATAGGAAGCGGCAAGCAACTCAAGGAAGGAAGGAACACACCCGGAAAGGCAACTACAGGCCTTGGATCGACTCCAGGCCGGCCGATCGCAGCGAAGAACCCTCGATCGGAGCGTATACTCGGACGCAGAGCGAAGATTCCCGCGCTGCTCCACGAACTGTCCCCGCGTCACGCCAAGACACTCGATCTTCACCCAGTGCTGCATCCTCGGAGCCCCGAGAGAGCAGATCCAGCCCGCCGACGGGTACACACAGCCGATCACGGATCGTTGGGGAACCCCCTCCGTTAGTCGGTGTCTGGGCGCTGGTGGGAAGCTCGATCAAGCCTTAACCAGATTTTGGCTGATCCCGCTACACCACAAGGGGAACGCCGGACACCAGTAGGGGCGGGGCGCCCTACTGGGGGAACACTAAGTCTTCATGAGGGGCGTGCGGGTGGCGCACGCCATGGAGACTTAGCCCCTGAGAGTCTGTGTACTCTCGAAGCGGAGAAGGGCAGCGGTGGGCTGCTTGTGGTATACGCGAGTGTACCGGGATACGATCATCCCTTGAGAATCTTGATCGACTCTGGGGCGTCCAAGAACTTTGCGCGCCGCCAGACTGTCGCACGTAATCGCGACAAGTACGCCGATGCGCTGCGAGGCAGCAAAGGCAACGGGCTGGTCTCGGTAAGACTGGCCGACGGTACAGTGGTAGAAGTACCTCGGGTCCACATGGACCTCGCTGTCAAGTTCGAGGACTTCGACAGCACGGAGCCGTTCTTGGTCCTAGACATGGACAAGTACGACATGATCCTTGGCATACCGTGGCTGGAGAAGCACGAGCCTTGGATAGACTGGCACGGCAAGCCATCGGGGCTAGCCGTCCCCCACGCTCTGACAGAGCTTTGGTGAGTCATGTTCCCACCTCTGGCAGCAGCTGGGGTGCCCGCGAGGGCCGCCAGGACGCAGCAGCGTCTAACGAGTTCTTGGGGTCCGTCGAGACTGACGTCGACTCCGACCGGGCCGGTCAAGGCCTAAGAGTGGAGGTGCTGGACAGCACCTACCAGGTGGGTAACGTAGGTCCACATGCGGGTAACGAAGTACCGCAGACAGCAGACGCTGCTGGAGAAGGCGCCGCTGGCGCTGGCGTGGGTAACCAAGTTTCACGCGAGGTCACTCAGACCAAAACTGATGAGGAAGGCACTGCAGGCGCTTCCGATGTGGGTAACATAGTTCCACACGAGGTCACTCTGACCATAACTGATGCGGGAGGCGCTGGAAGCGCTCCTGTTGTGGGTAACCAAGTTCCACACGGCGAGGTGGGTAATATAGTTCCACCCAGCAAGGCGGGTAACCAAGTTCCGCTCAAGAACAAGGCGGGTAACATAGTTCCGCACAAGATCAAGACGATCAGTGGTGCCGTCAAGGCGGTGCCACAAGACGAAGACACCCGAGGGTCACGTCGTAAGCAGGGCTTAGTCGTGAGGCCGACCGTGCCAGTCGCCAGCGACTCCGAGTCTCCAGTGAGGGCTCCAGCCGCCGAAGAATGCTATCACATCTTCGACGGCGTGACCGGTCGTCGGGTCAAGGCAGGGGCTGTCCAGCTCACAGCACTGCCCGAGGTTTCAGAATTACTGAACCTTGAAGAGCTCGCCATGGAGGACTTCCTGGCTGAGCTACAGGCCGGGGAGATCGCAGAGTTGGTTCTCCTTAGGCCGGAGCCTTCGACGGCCGAGTTGAACTCGTCCTCGGTCATGGACAAGGACGTCCTGGAAGAGTTCCGAAGACAGCGCGCGTCGCGCATGGGTTCTGAGATCCTCAAGAACCCGAAGGATCCGGTGTATCCCTTGGTGAAGGAGTTCGAGGACGTGGTGTCCAAGGACCCGCCGTCCAAACTCCCACCAGACAGGGGAATCAGCCACGAGATCGACCTCGTGCCGGGCACGAAGTACTGTGTCACGAGGCAATGACCTCTTCCCAGGGAGCAGTGTGAAGTCATTGATGCCTTCTTTGCCGCCAAGGCGAAGGCAGGCATGGTGCGGGAGTCGAAGTCTCCGCACTCGACACCTACCTTCTGTGTTTGTAAACCGAACGGAAAGTGGCGTCTGGTTCATACTTACAACAAGCTGAACAGCGCGACAGTGCCTGCGCAGACACCGATCCCGCGCAAGGACGTGTTGCTCAACAACATGGCCGGCTGCACGCTGTACACCGCGCTGGACCTGGTGGACGGATACTACCAGATCCTGATGCGCGAGAGCGACATCCCTCTCACGGCAGTGAGTACGCCGAGCGGCATGCTCTGGGAGTGGCTGGTCATGCCTCAGGGGCTTTCAAACGCCCCGGCAACGCTCAATCGCTTGGTCACACAACTGTTCCGACCTTTGCGTGCGTTCGCACAGACGTACTTTGACGACATCTTCGTCCACAGCCGTACCGAGTCAGGCCAGACGGCCATGGAGGTGCATCTCCAGCACCTTCGGCGTGTGTTCGAAGTCATGCGGGCGAACAAGCTATACGCCAACATCGACAAGTGCGCGTTCGCAGCTGAGGAGATCAAGGTCCTGGGCTGCTTCGTCAGCAGCGCCGGGGTCCGGGCGGACCCGGAAAGGTGAAAGCCATCGCGGCTTGGCCGCCACCTCGGTCGCAGAAGGACCTACGACAGTGGTTGGGCCTTGCCAACTACTTGCACAAGTACAGTGCTGGCTACGCCGGATTGGCACGTCCGCTGTCGGATCTCCTGAAGAAGGACGTCGACTGGCGCTGGGAACAGCGTCATCAAGATGTGTTTGACGACATCAAGGCGAGCTTACAGCGCGCGCCCGTCCTGGCCTTGCCGGACGAGACGAAGCCTTTCAGCGTTGTCTGTGATGCGTCAGACTACGCAATTGGCTGTGCGCTATTGCAGGCCGATGATGAAGGGCGCGAACGAGTCATCTCGTTCCAGTCCAGGCAGCTCAAGGCAGCCGAACGGAACTACCCAGTCCACGACAAGGAGCTACTTGCCATGAAGTACGCTCTTGTCAAGTTCCGAGTGCACCTCCTGGGCTCGACGCCCTTTGTCGTCTATACAGACCACGCGTCCTTGCGGACTGCCGTCAACTCGCCGCACCTCTCTCAGCGGATGGCGCGCTGGCTGTCATTCTTCGCGGAATACAACTTCCGCGTTGAGTACAAGCCGGGCAAGCTTAACGTGCTTGCCGATGCGCTGTCGCGCCGACCCGACTACGAGCTTGCTCACATTAGTCGAGTCACGACGGATCTGTATGATCGCATCCGGTTGGCATACCGAGACGATGCCAACCTTGGTTCTGTGGTGCGGTTCTTAGCCGCTGGCGCTGACGCCAAGGCTGAGTGGCTCACGCCCCGCCAGCGTGCACGGCTGCATCGCTATGAGTGGGCTGATGGCTTGCTCCACTATAGGGTGGAGCCCGAGGATCCTCCCCATATTGTCGTGCCCAACGACGAGGATCTCAAGTACGACATCCTGATGGAAGCGCACGATGTGCCATCCAGTGGCCATCTCGGCCGTGAGAAGACGTACGCGTCCGTCTCTCAGATGTTCTGGTGGCCTCACATGTACAAGTGGGTCGCCACCTACGTCCGGACGTGCGAGACGTGCCAGCGCGTGAAGCCTGCTGGTCACGCCTCGGCTCCTTTGCAGAGCCTGCCCGTCCCAGTGGACTGCTGGACGTCGATGAGTCTCGACTTTGTCTTCGGGCTTCCGGCCGATGACCGTGGCAACACCGGCGTTGTTGCCTTTGTGTGCCTCCTGAGCAAGATGGTACACTTTGCTCCGGTTCGTGACACAGTCACTGGCGCTGAGGTCGCTCGCCTGTTCATGGACTGTGTCTTCCGACACCACGGTCTGCCCGAGACCATCGTCTCTGACCGAGACCCGCGGTTCACCGCTGCGTTCTGGCAGACGCTGTTTAGCCTTCTGGGCACACGGCTGTCGATGTCGACGGCGGATCACCCGCAGACCGACGGCCAGACGGAGCGCGTCAATCGCGTGCTCGAGGACACGCTCCGCAGTATCTGCGCGGAGATGCCCCGCTCTTGGGCCGATCGCTTGCCCATGGTTGAGTTCGCACTCAACAATGCGGTGCATGCATCGACGGGCTTTACGCCCTTTTACCTCAACGGGTTACGCCACCCTCAGGTGCCGCTCACATTACGAGGCAGCACCGGGGCTTCGGTCGTAAGTGGGGGAGAGGCTCGGAAAACCCTTTCCTCCCAGGTCTCGGACGTGAGCCCAGCCGCCTTGCGGAAGCAATTGTCCTCGTTTGTCGAAGACAGGCTGAACATCATCAGTAGGGTGCGAGACACCATGGCTCAAGCCCAAGACAAACAGAAGGAGTACTCGGACAGAAATGGAAGAGGAAACATGAACGTGTTTAAGGTTGGGGATTTAGTTCTCCTAGATACTAGAAACCTACCGCTAAACACAGTTAGCTCGGTCGAGAGCAACAAGCTGAAGCACCGCTTCATTGGACCCTTCGCGGTCCTCAGCCGACACGGCGCGGCGTACACGATAGACTTGCCTAAGTCGATGACGACTCACCCGACGTTCTACGTGGGTCGTCTGAAGAGGTACCATGACCCTCAGGATCAGGATACCCCGCAGGAAGCGGTGGGTACCCCGGCGGAGACGACCGCAACTCCTCGAAGCGCGGCGTCGGGTCGCGGTACGGCGCCTGGTACGCGCGCTGGTCGTAAGACGACGAAGACGAGGCGTACGTCGGAGCGGCGTACGCAGGGTTTGCGTAGCCATGGCCATACGGGGCCTGATAATGATGCGCCGGCTCCGGATACGACATGGGGCCACGGAGCTCGGCCCGAAGGCCAGCGATCTCGCTTCGCAGTGACTCCAAGGACGTCACGTCGGCCCGACGGTCCACTCGACCATGGAGCTCGCGAGTCTCCAGAAACAGCGCACGAACGTCCGCACGGAGCCGCTCCACGGCACCAGGCTGGCCAGCACGAGAGGCAGCCTCGCCACCAAGGCCGACGCCAAGCGCGATCTTAAGGGCGTACACGCGCTCCCGGAGAAGACGAATCTCCTCTTGCTACAGGGTCACCACCTGACTCTGGGCCCCAGCATGCGGCTGCGTTGCCTCAGGCTCGTAGCCATGGTCGTGCGAGACCTCCGCCGGCCCTCCTTGACCGTAATGGGCAGATCCACTACCACGTGGAACGAGTCGTCCAGGAGCGGCGTCTCCATGGCAAGCGCCAGCTGCTCGTGAAGTGGCGAGGTTACCCGGAGTCGGATAACTCATGGGAGCCTGTTGAACAGCTCCAGGCACACTGCCCGAAGGCAGTTGCGATCTGGGACGAGAAGCAGCGGCAGCTTCGTAAGTAGTCCTTGGCTTCTTGGCCGGTGCACGGGGCACGGTAGCAGACGTAGTCGCACCGCGCCCACGCTCGTCACGAGCTTTGGCTTTCGCCTCCTTCTTGAGCTCGTCCATCCTCCCGCGGAGCTTGCGCTTGCTCACGAGTTGAGTGAATTCGATGCGGAGCTCGCGCAAGTCCAGGATGGCGGCCAGAGTGCGATCCTCACGGAGTTCCTTGAACTCTTGGTCGGAGAACCCCTTGCGCTCGACGTAGCGCCAGAAGAGGTCTTCCACCTCACCCCAGGTCATGTTGTCGTTTGGCTTGACCCAGTGGAAACCCCACACAGGATGGAGTCCACCCTTGTCCTCCGGCTTCTTGCGAAGCGTGGTGAACTCCTTCAGTGTGAGCTTGTGTGGTGCTAGTAGCACACCCGGGCGACTTCAACGTCACCAAGGAAGAGTGGCTCTTTCTCAACGAGTGCACGCTCATAGGAACCCCTTGAGGTGTACCCGCCGACAAGGCCACGAGGAGCCGAGAGCCTCTCTAACAGCGCAGGCGCTCCGGTGCTAGGCTCGGGCGGGAAGTAGCCCGGCGGATGCGTGGCACTCCCGCCAGAAGATGACTCAACAGCAGTCGCGGCAGACGACTGCCTGGCTTGCGCGCCCGAGCGAGCGGTACGGTAGTTCTCCTGCTGCTCGTCGAGGTCATTGGAGAGCTCTCTGGGCTCATGGACGGCACCCTCCTCGTCCTCCGAGTCGCTGAACAAGTGGGTGCCTGGTCCGGGGCTGGGCGACCTGGAAGCGGAACGCTTCTGCGCCCTGGCATGTTTGGCCTTCGCGGCGGCCGTCGCCTTCGACGCTTGGGCACGTTCACGACCCTGTGCCAGCGTCAGACGCTTGAGTGGCGACGCCGCCTTGGGCTCGGAGCCCGCGTCGCTCAGCGACTTCTCGGCCATGTCTTCAGTGTCGGCCATGACGTCGTCGTCTTCCTCCGCCTGCTTGCCGTCGCCGGCGCCGGCGCTGGACTCGGCGTCCTCGGCCTCCTTCGTGGACGGAGCCTTCGCGAATGGCGGAGAGCTGGGCGTGCTGCTTGCCGCCAGCGCTTCGTCTTTGGCGGCGTTCTCGCTGCCCTCGGGTGAGCTCTCACCGGAATGCACAAGCATCGTGCAGCCCTCGATGGTGGCCGACCAGTCGAAGGCCGACTTGGCCCGCCCCGACTGGGGCTGGGAGCTTCCCTCACCACTTGGCGCGGCCTCGGGAGTCTTGCTCGGACTCCGAGACCGGCGCCCGCCCTCCGGCGTGCTGCTACGAGAGCGCACCGCCTCCTCGGTCGTTTCCGTGGCCTCCCTCAGCGCGGACAACGCGTCCCTGGCCTTGGCCGACCTGGTCTTCGGCCCTGCGGCCCGTGATTTTGAAGGTGCTTTCGCACCACGCGCGCTGCGCTTTGGAGGCATGCTTCCGGTCGACGTGGAGACCCTGCGGCTTGCTCGGCGATGCGCCAGTTGCTCTTTGAGGCCCGAGAGCCGACGCGCCAGAGCTCGCGCCGTTGTCGATGGATTTCGACTTTGCGAGTGAAATGTGAGTCGCCGGCGTAACCTCGCTCTGATTGGTCGATAAGATCGAATCTAAGTGGGGGAGGATGTAACGGGGTTACATGGAATAGTGACCCTGTCACTATTCAGGGATGGCTACATCAGTCATGTAGCCATCGGTCACTCCTCGGGATAGTGACCAAGTGGCCTCAGAGCCAACAGATACATTTTGTATGGAACAAATTATAGGCAACTTAGGATTTGTATGCAGGCCAAATCTGTACCAACCTATAAATACATTCAGTCTTAGATCTACCTCTTTTTGCAAGTCAAGTCGTCCCCTTCAGACCAGGGACACGTGAACGGCTGTTCACTTGGAGTTTGTATACTCCAGCTTCCTCTGTTAAGAAGTGCTGTGTGCCCCGTCACAGTAGCCAAAAATGCTAAATGTAACAAACTTCACATTATATCGCCAAAGTACACACTGCGCAATGATAATGCCGCCCCCTGTATTCGGTATGTGCGACTTATTTAAAATGTTAGTAAAGCCCGGCAGGGTAACATCAACGTTGTGTGCACTAAATATCGTTTTATTACTATGCTGAGTTTGCATTAACGATATATAAAACATACAGAAGATAATGTAGCTAAATGACCTCGCAAGATAGACGCCAAGCTCGCTAAAGCTATAATGTATCCATCCCTAAAGTATTATCGTAAACCTTACGTAAGCAGAAATGCTACAAAATAGCATACATTGCGCTAACTGTACTCGCACTGCTATCGCTTACTACGTCGCTACTATCACCTACTACGTGCTTCTATAGCTTTCTACGCGCTGCTATCGCTAACTATACGTTCATATCACTTACTACGTGCTGCTACCGCTTGACTCTGCGCTCCTATCGCTGACTACGTGTTGCTATAACTAACTATGCACTGCCATCCCTTTACTGTGTTTGTATTGAACCATCCTCGCTACATTGATATCGTACTAAGTAGCAGGCAGGCCCCACCTATCGCTGCCTCAAACGTACTACATACTCACCCTGCTATCACTGCTGCGCTTATTAAAATCGTAAAGGTTGCTAAAAACAATAATTAATCTAGCGGCACGGCGAGGGTAATAAGGTCGCCCCCGTTTCGCTCGCCTCGTCGGCTCGCTGCACTACTCACAGTGTTATTAGTTGCTGTAGAGCAGGGCGGCCCTGCGGCCCACTAGGTCGTACGCGGGTGCCGCCTTCGCTGCGCTCGGCAGCATGGGTGCGTCTAAAAACGTACTTAATACGGGTTGTGTGGACCACCATTAAAGTGGACAAAAGCTTCACACGGACTGACACACTGGACGGTCTCTCTAGTAGATGGTAGAGACTAGCCGAGCGCCGCCGCTACGCGGCGGGGAATTTAAGTTGGTAGACGCTCCGCTCGCTAACGTTTCGCTACGGCAACGACGGACCCGTTCCGCTCGCCTCGTCGGCTCGCTGCACTACTCGCCGTGCTAGGTCAGTTATGTAAGGTAGACGGGCCCTGATGGGGGCCCGCAACGCAGAGTAAGGATTTCGGGGCTGCCTTCGGTGCGCTCGGCAGCTAATCGTACTTAGTGAAATTCGTACTTAGCGAATAAGTGTGATCTACGGACGGCGCGTCTTTCTGATTGATTCTTTAGACTAGCCAAGCGCCGCCGCTACGCGGCGGAGAATTTTAGTTGGTTGACGCTGCGCTCGCTAAGCTCGCTCCGCTATTGAAGCAAGCTGCCTACGCTTCGCTACGGCAGTAGTGGATCCGTTCCGCTCGCCTCGTCGGCTCGCTGCACTACTCTCAATACCAGGTTTGTAATACAGAGGCCGGGGCGGGTCCTGCGGCCCCGCAATATCCAATGGTGGGGTCGCCTTCGCTGCGCTCGGCAGCTAATCGTACTTAGTGATATTCGTACTTAGGGAATAAGTGTGATCTACACTCGGACGGCGCGTTGCTCCAATTGATGTAGTAGATGTGAGATCGTACTTAGAGAGAGACGATGGCCGGCGTGGTGGTTAAGCAGAGAGGGTGAAGCAGTGAGGGCTACGTCTCGGGCGTGCTTAAGCAGCATCCGCAGCGCAACTACCATCAGTAGCGTGCGCGCCCTTGTCGGTTGTTACGCATTGCCACGGGCACAGTAGGAAGGTTGGAACGCTGGATGGCGGGGCCTAAGGCTCCGGGATCTTGGTTGCTGGAGCTTGGAGAGGAGAAGGAGATTTAGAAGTTGATAGTTCTCTTCTCAGTGCCAAGCCCAGCGATCACATTGATCCTACATGCATTGTATATTGTGAGTTCTACTCTAATTTTCCAAACCGGGCGGATTGAATCGATCGGGCAAACCGCCGGCGACTCAGCCAGAAGCACTTGGGTTGACTATGGTCGGCCCGTCTATGAACTATGAGTCCCTATTAAGTACGGATTGGGCGGCACATAACCATATGTTTGTGGGCCGGCGATTCGCTAAATGACTTGATGTTTGTATTGATCAATTGGACAGGGGCCTCAAAACCGACCCGAATCGGCAAATTTGACCGGAATTCACAATAAATACACTAGCTACATCAGCTTCTTATTCTACTAGGATCCTTGCAGCGGACACGAGCATAAGGCACAGAGGTCATCCGACACTCCCCCTTGCTCGCGTCACGCTGATTCTGCGAGCAATACAGTGGCTCTGCAAATTCGTCACAAGCTACGAACATCGTAGCGGCCGTGAGCACGAACATCGGCGCCAGCACATTATCAACCACGTAACATCGTGGTGGACTATCAGCTGCTTCTGGTGATCCATCACCTGCCTCGCGACTCAAGCGAATCCGCATCCAGGCACCAAAGGCAGTATCCGACTGCTTTGCTTCAGCTGCAGCTCCCCCTTGCTCGTTGTGACGGACGACGCCAAGCAGAGAGCGGAAGAATTCAAACTTAACACGTGCGAGCGACTTCGTCAGTATATCAGCTGTCATTTGGTCGGTTCTGCAGTGCTGCACTTCAAGTAGCTCTTGATCCTCGAGATTTCGCACGTAGTGAAAGCGATTCTCTATGTGTTTGCTGCCGTTGTGCTTTCCTGGTTTCTTGGACAACGCGATCGCAGCTGTGTTGTCGCACCAGAGCTTCGGAGTGTCATACCGCCACCTCAGCTCGTCACACAGACCGCGAAGCCACATGATATCGCGCGCGCCTTCATTCATAGCGATGTACTCGGACTCTATCGTGCTCTGGGCATTGCGCCCTTGCTTCCGTGAACCGTAGGAGACTACACTGCCGTTCACCATCGTGACATACCCGCTGACAGACTGACGATCTCCTTTATCGTTAGCATAGTCAGCATCGCTATAGGCTTCCACGCGCAACAAATCCACCTGGGTTGAGCCAGTCACTACCATACTGAGGCCAAAATGCTTGGTGGCTTGCACATACCTCAGTACACGTTTAGCTTGTGCATAGTGAACAGCACCGTAGCACGCCATATACTGTCCAAGCCGACGAACGACGTGCGCGATATCGGGTCTTGGCCCCGACACGAGATACTGGAAGGCTCCGACTACTTCACGATACGGCAAGTCACTCGCCGCAGACTTCCCAGCAGCACCTCGGTCTACAACTTGCCAAACCCCGTGCTTGCGCAGCGACTCAAGTTGTAATATGCCTACCTTGGCTCACTACAACAGCTTACACGTGTGCGCACGTGTACGAGGAAGCGTAGCTTAGTTTAAACTAGAGTTACTTATACTCCTCTGAAGAGCAAGATGTCCAACGTGATCGGGCCTCCGAGTATAGATTAATCTAAATAAACGATCCAAATAATGTTTTCGGGTTAAAATGAGAACTGTTATTTTTGTTTTATGTTTTCTGACTTCCTCTAAATGTAGTATTCTAACATAAGTTAGGAATCTGCCAACGGTTGGTTGGCAGAATTCCACTGATATGCATGTCGCTCGTTGGTTAAAAGATGCTGCCTTCAACCAATAGGAATCCTAAATGTCTATGGACCACCCGTCGTGGTGATCGTGAATGAATGTGGCCCTTGATGTAACGTATACCAAGGTCGAGGAAGTGTTTGTACCTTTAACAGACATCGCGCCTGTTATAGTTACAAGTGGCTGTAGCCACTTGTGCGTGTAACCCCGTTACAGCATCCTCCCCTTAAGGTTAGACGCGCCGGTCACGGCACGTCAATCAGGCAATTGACCATTCGTCCATTCTTCACGTTGGGAGAAAGAAAATCTCGAGCTCATTGCGGAATGAGCTCGCCAAAGGAGAAGACCGCCGACACGACAGAGGGTAAGCTTTCTGTCGTGGAGTTCCACGAGCACCAGCAAGCAAAGCGTGGCGCTGCTGCTCAGAGGTTAGGATAATTCAAAGTATTGTATTACTGAGTAATACAAGTTCAGTATTAATACAGATTGTATTAATACTTATACTCGTTTTTTGGGCGAATGTATAAGGATAACTGAAGTAATACTACTCCTCAGAATTGGTAATACCAGTAATATTTGCGGCTATACTTCCAGAAGCGGGATGTTGTCGCGCTTCAACAGCGCCACGGACTCGAACTGCTTGCGGTACTTCTCCTCCTGGCGCAGGAACTCCTCCACGCCCCCGTCCACTTGCTCGGGTTGCTCCTCCGGTAGCGGCTTCCCGTTCGGCAGCTCGGTTGGGCACGCGGCGAGGCATGACGGCGGTTGACACAAGTCGCAATGTGACGGTCTCAGACTGACGTACTTTGAAAACAAATGGTCATATGGCCCAAAGTTTGGGTCACTAATCGATCGAGGAGGGAGAAGTACAGCCCTCGTGCCTGGCGCTGGTGTGCTTCCCGCTCGTACTTGTGGGCTCCGTGGCGATCATTCCGATGAAACTGATTGTGTCAACCCTGTCCGTGAGCCCCTTGCTGGGGCGGCTCCTGAAGCGCGTGACCGAGTGGCTGCTATGATCCCTCCTGCAACTGATTTTCGGAGTCTTCTCGTCGGAAGAGGCTGCGAATACGCGGCGTCTTGAACTCGCTACAGCCAAAGCCAAGAGCTCCAACCGCTCGTCCCGCGTCGGGTCGGGGGATGTTGTGGTGTGCAACTACAAGAGCTTCTTGGAGGTTCTGTACCCTAAACCCTAGTCCACGAGGAAGACCGCGGACGTGGTGAAGCGTGCTTCGGGGACGGTCGTCGTGCTGTCGGAAGGTGCTCGTAGCACTGGTAAAGCTGTGCTGAAGTTCATCCCCGTTGGTTGGCGTGAGGTCGCACAGGTTCAAGTCCTTGGCGTTCAGCATCGTCACGATCATCGTGTGATGCAGGTGGAAGGCCGGCCAGAAGAGGTGCGACCAGGCTTCGCCCGCCGTGTGACTCGGACTGAAGCGCTTGAACTCGTAGCGGAACGCCATGAGGTGCACGAGGTGCACGCGCGTCTAGGTCGGCAGGCCGGCGAAGCCAAACTAATGTGGGCCACATAGATTTGTACTAGTATAAAGTATAACCCGAAGTATTAATACAATCTGTATTAATACTGATACTTGTTTTCCATACGAAAGTATTTTATAACCGATATTTATACTAGACCTCCAGTAGGGCCAGTAATACTAATACCGTGATTTGGTCGATTATCCTAACCTCTGCTGCTGCTGCCGTGTCTGCGGCGGGGACAACTTAGTCTGAGATTGTCCTCCAAGGCTCGTCTGTAGTCAACGACGTCGTTGACTACGAGGAAGGTGACGTGGAGATGGAGGAGGGCGAGACCTCTCCGACTAAACGCAAGGAGTCTATCGACAGTGATAGTCTCGACCCTCACACCTGGGTCGAGACGTCTTCGCGAAGAAGGCGATTCGGACGCTTCTAGCTCGAAGCGTTCGCGTTGTGAGAGGGAGTCTCCGCTCTCAGCTGCGGGGGCGTTGAGTTCACCGCGCGCTGCATGAGCAGCGCGCGATCCGTGGATGCCGTCCGCGACAGACATCGCGGCACGGGTGGGCAACTCGGTGCCTCCGAACACTATCCCGCTGTACGTATGCAGCGCGATTGTGGATGATGGCGTGGTGGAGGGGCTGCACTTTGATCTGATGACGGATTAAAGGCGCGACTACTATATCGGGCTCTTCCATGAGCTCCGATATTACTCCAGCAAGAAGACCTCTTCTCGCAGCAAAGTGCCTGAGTGGCAGGCACTTTGTCAAAGTTGGAATGCCTTTGTTGAAAACTTCAACAAGAATCGGGCAGCTTACCGTAAGCGGGTTAAGCATGCCCGTGAGCGCTTCGAAACGTTCTCGACGCGTGGGAGACTGGAGCAGCTCCACAGATCTCCTGTGGATGCAGTTGTTCCGTGCGCTGTGCCCGAAGGCCAACAGTGCACGTTGTGTCTTGCCAGGCGCGCTTGAGCGACCGCGACCTAAACGGGTACACGACGATCCGTGTACCTGCAAGTCTCAAGGATCTCCGTGCCAAGTTCATGGCACGCGAGGAACGCGACGAGCGTGGTGCTTCGAGCGC
Source organism: Phytophthora vignae f. sp. vignae (assembly GCA_016169955.1). NCBI lineage: Eukaryota > Oomycota > Peronosporomycetes > Peronosporales > Peronosporaceae > Phytophthora > Phytophthora vignae. The sequence goes on from JABJUM010000017.1 coordinate 651,080, forward strand.
TGCGGGTGACCACAGCGCTCGCACTACCTTCACGGCGGCAGTGCGTGGTGGGCTTCGTACGCCCTCACCATTTCCGGAACGTCCTGCAGCAGGACGTCCCGCGGCTCCCATGTATCATGGTGGGGCGGAAACCCTCTCCAACGAATACGATAACGAACCGGGTGTCGGTTCGTTTTCGGGATACTATGGTCGACAATACGCTCGACAATCCAACGTGTTGAGCCGTGGGCGTCACGGATCGGAGGCGGCGGTGGTGGGAACACGCCCCGGGTATGGTCAACCTGGGGTTGACTTTGGGCCTCCGTCTCTCGAAGACCGAGTTTGCTTGCTGGCGAGAAACCTCTGGAAGAGTTGATCTGGGTTTTCCCAATCAGCCCACGCCTCTATGCCTTCGACCGAACACTCCACCATCACATCGCCAGCAATCGGTGTAGGCATCCGAACGTTCTGAATAATGCACCAGCAGGGCTTAGCCCCGTACGCTCGGAACGGAGGATCAAGAAATGGTGTCGCGGTGTCCGGTAGCTTGCGAGACACGCGGACCAGAGGCTGCTCCCCTTGGACTGGGGCCGGCGGGGACGAAACTCGAGCGAAGCTTGACATCTCGGCCGTGCTTGCCGCCGAGAGGGTTGCCACGACCTGGGTGCGAGAGGTGCGACGGCGAGGCCTGCGAGGTGCTGCTTGAGACCGCGGGCTAGAGGCTGAAGCTGATGCCGAAGCCTCACTTGCACGAGGCGTCGCAGCGTTGCCGATAACCTCGTCGTCAGGCGCATTCTCCCGCTCAACATCAACCATGGAGCGGAGTGTGGTATAGCAGTACGCACAAAATCGTCAGTTGTGGTAACTTGGCTACAAACACAACAATAGTCGAGCTAGTCGGCCTTGTTGGCCTGCGCCGGGTTGCCCCCGAGCGGTTCGGCCCAACCGGGACGGTAGGTGTCTCGCCTTTCGCCGAGACCTGCCAACCAAGATTCATCCTCCAGAGAACCGCCGAGTTCGGCGGCCTCCGTTCACTCAACCCTGTGCCCTCCACCAAAGGATGGACGACGGCGCACGGATCGCTTTTACAGGTCGCCGAGAGCAAAGGCTTCTCGACTCAGCAATCAGTGCCCCCGGGACGTACGGGAACACCGGCTCGCAGCGGTGGCGAGACTTTTCCTTCGCGCTTGGCGAGACACACGCCCAACCCGGGCCGACCTTATCTCTTGGCGCTACCAGCCGAGTACCCTGCAAGCTATGCCTCTCGGGTATCGGCGGCAGACATAATCCGGCCCCGCGCAGGGACTTACCGGAACGTGTACACGTGTTGTGGGCCTAGAAGATTCTGCTCTGTTGTTTGTTATCTCTGTCGGGCGCCCTGAAGGGGCGCCTCCACTACTCCTAAGCTCCTATACAAATACCAAGTGAAAGTGGGCGGTTTTGGATCTCGGCCGACCCTTCGCTGAGCTTCGGCGACGCTTGAGCTCGGTTGGTCCGGATAAGCTGTCCGGATAACCCTTGAACTCGGCTGAGCCGGATAACTTGTCCGGATAAGCTGACGAACTCGGCTAAGCTCGGCTGAACTCGGCTACTGGTACAGTGTACCCCTCCAGCCGAGTTGGCCCCGCGAGATCTGGTGTTTCCTACACCACAACTGCCCCGGTCATGTTCCGAGCCGAGTTGGTGAGGGACCTGACCATCACTCCTCGAATCAAGTCCAATCTCGGCCAAAACTCCAACTGTAGCGTCCAAGTCTTCTCGCTATGTCGTCGTCCGGTGCTCCTGCCGCTTCTCCGGTACGTCCCTTGTCCCTGGCTGCTCCATCCGCTTCGTCGCTAACTCTCTTTCTGCAGCGGGCTTCACAGGCTCCGGTAGCAGCGTCTCCACAGCCTTCACACCCTCCGACGCGAGATGAGGAGGAGTCCGCAGGGTTCGCCGACTCGGTGTCCTGGGCTCGCGGGGTCAGCGATGGACAGGAGAACCCTGTCATCGACTTGACAACTTCCCGTGGGTTCGACCAGGAGTCTGGGTCGGCATCTCGCACTCCCCCTCGCCGCTCGCCGAGTCCGCGTGGTGACACCACTTCGGGCACCGCCGACTTTGGTCGGTCGGACTCGGCTGGGTCGGTGAGCCTTGACTCTTTCGCTGCGCTGATCCACGCGCAGTCCGAGCAACGTCGCTCCGAGAACGCGGATTTAGCTCGGCTGTTGTCGTTCGCGATCACCCGTCCTGCTCCAGCTGCCGACCGCGACGTTCGCCGGGCTGCCTTGGAAGCGACGTCGTTTGAGGAACTCGTGGGTCTCCTTAGCGGCCAGTATCAACCTCAGGACTACGCGAGTGAATACGCTGCGTTGAAGATCGAACTGGAATCAGCTCAAGCGATTAACGCCGATCTGACTCGGCGGCTTGATTCCCTGGCTGCGGCGAAAGCTGACCTCGAGAAGCGGTTGAAGGATGTGATCGAGGAGCGAAACTTGTGGAAGAGCCAGGCTGAGAAAGCATCTCCTCTCTTGACGAGTTTCCGGAAAGCGATCGCTGAGTCCGAGGCCTCCCTGAAGTTGGCTCGTGAGTCCCAGGACGCCAAGATCCAATCAGCGTTCGCCCACGCTAAGGAACTCGGTAGGCAGGTCAAGGAACGCGATGTGGAGATCACTCGCTTGACCCAGCTCTTGTCCGCTCGAGACGCCGAGTACGCAGTACTCCAGGGAGTCTCGACTAAGCATTTCGAGCAGTTGCAGGAGTCAGCTCGGCTGCTCACTTCTGGGGATGCTCAACCTCTCCGCGCCGCCAAGGCGACCATCAATCACCAGCGTGAGGTCATCCTTCGGTAGAAGCGTGTCATCTCTCGCATGGGGGTTCTGCCCATGCACGATCCTCACATGGCTACTGCAGCGGCGGCCGGACTGGACGTGCCTGGGCTGAATCCGGCTGACTTGCAACTCAACGCTCGGTTATGCCGGGTTCTGGCTCAGCGGTTCCCCGAGGTGATGGACATTCCGTCTGGAGAGACTCGGCGAGTTGAGTTGGTCATCCACCCTCGGACCGATGGTGATGCTACTGTTCCGCCAGTGGCAGCGAGCTCGGCTGGTTCTTTCCTTGGGAAGTCGACTCGGAGTACTAAGCCTGCTACTCCTGATTCCGCGGGTTCTCTCCCTGCTGAGACGCAGTTTCGACGCAGCAAGTCGGTTGACCAACTCCGCCGAGCTCGGCTCGACACGTTGACTCCTGCGGAGAAGTTGCGCCGCTATGCCAACCCGAAGTCGGCGACGGCTGCTGGTTCTCGGCGCAAACCCCCGAAACCTCTGGAGCAACCTTATGCTTGTCCGCTGCCCGGTGAATCGGGTTATGCGGATGCATCGGCTCAACTCGGCGAGGCCGCCGAAGAGACATCTGCAGCCTGTGACTTGTCTCTCCAGTCGACTTCGAACTCAGCTGGCCCTGCAGTTGGAGATGTGTCTCCTGGTGACGAAGCTCATTCGCTGGAAGAGGACATTTCGTTCGAGTTTAACGAGATGCCTGATCAAGGCGACCTCCCTGCAGTTCCGAGTGCTCCTGCAACCAGCGTACCGGCTGCTCGGCTGGTTCCACATTCATCCTCTCCAGTTCACTCGTCTCCGCCCGCTCCCGGCTCATTTTTGGCAGGTGCTGGCACTTCGCCGAGCGAGGCCCAGCTTCCACCGAGCGAGGTCCCGCTTCCGCCGAGTGAAGTCGTGCTCTCAGGTCCGGGGTCGGCCGGTGAGAATTCGTCGGTTCAGCCGCCGGTCGCTCGGGCAACTCCTCCTCGGGCTGAGTCGGGCGTGTCGAGCTCTCGCTCGCTGAGTTCGTCGGCTTCTTCGCCGGCACCTTTGACTTCGGCTTCGAACTCGGCTGTACCAATCTCTGCCGATGGCGTAACACTGGCTCCCAGCTCGGCGTCAATCGGTGCGAGTGCGTACAGCTCGGCTGCTGAGAGCTCGACGGTGTCCATTTCGGAGACTCCTAGCAGCTCGGTGTCTCAGGCTTCTCGCTCTGCCGTGAGCGCGGCGGCGCATCGTCTTCTTGCTTGTTCCCGGCCCAGGTTCGACAGCCAAGGCCAGAGCCAGAGTCGCCGTGGGTTGTCGGGTGTTGTTTCGGTTGCTGTTACTCCTGCGTCGAGTGCTCAATCTGTGGCTTCGACTCGGCCGACTGTTCCGGGGAACTCGGCCGTGATGACATCCCCTTCGGGTCGTCCCGTTCGCCCGACTGCAGCCACGGCGCGGGTGCTGAACGCACACTGTCTGAATCTACTGGAGACTCCGGACGATGTTGTCCTCCGGTCGACTCGACACAGGTCCTCTTCTAATTCGTCGAGTTCGGCTTGGTTGAACGCTCCGGGGACTTCCTTGCACCCGCTATCCGTGTCTGGAGATTCAGAGTCTGAGGCAGACGATCCCGGATCGGATGGATTCAGCTCGGCTGGGTCCGAAGAGCTTGGGGATGTTCCTCCGCCTTCATCCCTTCCCCCTCCACAAGGGAAGGTCAAGTGCTACATGGCGGCTCGTCGATCTCCACTTGTTCCTTCCAGCGCATCGAGTGACTCGGACTCTCCGCCGAGTCCCAAGAAGTAACCCGGCAAGAGCAAGCGCCAGCGGAAGCACAAACACAAGCACAAACACGGACACAAGCACAAGCACAAGTCCAAGCCGAAGTCCCCGTCTACTCCAAAGTCCAAGTCGAAGAAGTCCAAGAGATCGAAAAGGGCTTCGACTCCGGACTCGGCTGCTGAGGGCTCTCGTCCTGCAAAGCGTCCGAAAAGCTCGGCTCGTGGCACGGTTCCGGCGTCGGCTTCTTCTGGTGATTCGTCGGTGGCTTCGCCAAGTTCGGCATCCACGGGTCTGGTCGTCCAGCGTCACGATGTTGGCGTCCACAGCTGTCCTGAGTTACCAGTCGCCTTGCGTCTTTCTTTAGCTCAGCTACGCACTCGGGCCGGCCAAGCTGTCGGACGGGACTCTAGGATCACTCCACAGCTTGCCCAGCTACGTGGACTCCGTTTCGTGCACTAAGGGTCCCGCAGGTGTTGGGATGCAATCCTCAGCCACCAGACCGCCAAGATCACCGTGGAGGACTCGTCTGGCAAGGCTAGGGTCCCTGTCACGTTCTGTTCGCTCGGCGGGATCAAGACTTTCGCTGACGTCTACAATCCCGATCACCCAGCTCAGCGGCTCCGTCGGCTGTTGCCCCAAACGCCGATCTTTTTCTCTCCTCAAGCGCTTGTGGACGCCAAGCGCCGATTGGAGACCTCGGCGAAGTCGGTGACGTTGATGGAACGACTCGCCGAGGTGTTTCTCAAGATCCGTGGTGACATGCCTAGCTCGGCTTGTGACCGGGAAGTCCCGACCAGGTTCCTCGTCGCACTATACGAACGGTGCCACTGGATTGTCGAGTCGAGCGTATTGATGGGGCTCCACCCGGCGTATCACGTTGGGGTCCCTTATCGCGAGATCGCGGCCATGTACGATGCGTGGGTTATACAAGTTGGCCCGCAAGCGCCGTGGTGACGCCCTCCGAGGCATCATGTCTGTGTTGTCCGAGGACTTGTACTCGGCTGTGATGAAGCTCCTTGCTCGTCTGGCTGCTCCGGAGGCTGACGCTGAGCTCTTTTTCAAACCGTCCGTGCCCACGTATCCTCTGGTGAACCTCTCGTGGATTCCTTCGTGCAAGGACTGGTGTGAAGCAGCCGAGTCGGTGGACCGGTTCGAGCCTTGGCGGGCGTGGCGGTTGACTGACCCGGCCACCCATCCATACAACACCTGCTTCCGGACTCGCAACTTGGAGTTCATGGTCTTCGCTCCTGCTGGTGTGGATCCGCGCATCGTTGAGGACTCAGTCGACGAGGATGTGGACCTCGACGAGCCTGCCCCTCTTCAGCTGTCTTCAAGCGCTACTACTCCCGTTAACCGAGCTGGCATCCACATCTTCCAAGGACGCGAGGCCGGCGAGCTTGGCTGGGCTGCCAGCGATGCGGACCCAGTGTCCCCGTTGGTTGGCTCGCCCAACTTGTGCGGTCCTTCCCCGACTACTTCTCTCTTTGGTTCTGCGTCGCCTGGGTCTCCGGCTGATCTGGGGGCATCTGCCGCCACCTCCTCGGCCGTCCAAGCCTCGAGCTTGGCGGACTCGGCTGTGGACTCGACTGCGCTGACTGCCGATGCGGAGGGTAACTCCACTGGGCCAGCTTCAAGCGCCAGAGGTTCGATTGGCCTCCTCGCAGCAGCTGCAGCTACGGTCGTTTCCTCCGCTGCGCGTTCCCAAAGTCCTGCGTCTTCGTAGCCTGCGTCTCGGCTGCCGAGTTCTTCTTCCTGTCCATCTTCCCTTAGCGTAATTCATATAATGTATGCAGTCGACGCAGTAGTTTTCTTCGTCTCAACTCAGCCTGCTGTCTTCACTGAGTTGGCGGGTTCATCATCTTGGTGCAATAGCTTTAATCCTCATCTGCAACTTGCACCATTTGCAGACGGTTTTCACGTTTCTTCTGTCGTAAGTAGTCGAACAACAGCCCACCGCACGACAAATTCGACAGCGGCTCCCAGGTTGGTTCATCGTAGCCGACCCACTTGACCTTGAACTTCCACTGAGTTCTGGCTGTGCTCGTGGACAGCGGTAACTCGTCGTCCAGGATAGCTTCGACTTCGTATTCATTCACTGCTTCGTCAGGCTCCCAGCTATCCTCGGGGAGGAGTTCTTCATCGAAGTCGAGACGATCCGACTCGGCTAAGTCGGCTACCAGCCGAGTTGTCGGTCGTTCGCCGAGTTCCGTGACTGCCTTCAGACGCGACACATGCACCACCGGGTAGAAGCGGTATCCACTCTTGTCAGGGAGTTCCAGTTCATAGGCGAATTCCTCCACTTTCTTCTTCACCCGAAACGGTCCGTGCCATCGGTGTGCCAACTTCTTGGTCAGCCCAGGTCTGACTCGTTCCATGAACAGCCACACTTGGTCGCCTTCCTTGAATAGCGACTTCCGAGACTCGGCTATTTCGTCACCTTCCTCAGTCGACTCGGCTGCTCCTTCGGGTGAGCTTGCCGAGGTGTCCGCCTCTCCTTCTTCGGCCGGGACGGCTCTCTGTTCGACTCGGCTGAGCCCATCATTGTGTTCTTTGGCCCTCCGTTGCTTTTCTTTCAGCTGGAACTCGGCTGCCAATTTCAAAGCCACCTCTCTGCCGGATTGCTTCTCTGCGCCATTCGGCTGCCCCAGTCGAGTCAGCTGAGTTGCCCCTGCCGAGCCTGACCGACTCGGTCATCGCCTTGAGTGTAGACCGAGCGTCCCACCCGTGTACCAAGTAGAACGGTGTCTCCCGCCGAGTTGAGTCTCTCGAGTTGTTGACGGCGTGGACGAGCTTCTCGGCTACATCATCCCAGTCGGCTTGGAGAGGGTCTTCCACATACACACGCACGGTTTGGATCATCGTCTTCACCGAACGTTCTTGCTGACCGTTGGCTTGTGGCCGGTAACTCAGCGTGGCTCTCGACTTGGACTGCATCATCTCCGAGAACTTCTGGAACACTTCACTCATGAACCGCGGATCTCTGTCGTGGCGTACTAGTGACGGGGCTCCGAACCTCCGAAAAACATTCTCCTCGAAGGCCTTCGCTACCTCGAGTGCCCCAGTCTCGCTCATCGCCTTAGCAATCACGAACCCGGTGAAGTGGTCTTGGAACAGCAGGAGCACAGTGTTGCCTCGCCGAGTCTTCGGCAGTGGTATGACGAAATCCATCGACACCACGTGGAACGGTCACTCAGAAATCACGTTGCCGGGTGAGTAACCTTTCAGGTGAGGTTTGCTCTTGCTGGTGCTGCAGTCTTCGCATGCTTGGACATGTTTGACTACATCCGCATACAATCCAATCCAATAGTAATCGACTCGGACCTTGTGGTAGGTCCGCACGATCCCCTGGTGGACGCCTTCGATGGAGTTGTGGCAATTCTGCAGGATCTCGTCTATCATGGTCGTCGGGACCACCAATCGTAGGGATAAGCTCGGTTCGCCGAGTTCACCAGGTCGTCTGGCTTTGTCCTGTCGGTACAGCAGCCCGTCTTCACTGAGCACGAACTCGTCGGCGACCTTCCCAGCGTTGTGAGCTCGGCGGTGTGCGAGTTGCGCATAATCGCCTTTGAGGTAGGTCTTCAAGTCGGCCCACCGTTGCTCTTCATCTTGCGCTTTGGCTATCCGCAGACGCCGCTCGGCCTGGACCACCACTGGTTCGATGTCCATGGCGTTGGGTTGTCGGGCCTCTCCGAGCTCAGCTATCACCTTGGCCGAGTTCACGGGTGGTAATGTGCTACCGAACTCGGCTTCTCCAGTCACCTGCTCTCTAGCGGGTGGAGGTCGGCTATCACGTTCGAAGTCATCGCACTCAGCTTCTTCATTCGATGCTGAGTTCGGGGCTGGATGCTCTGTGGCTTCATCTTCAAAACGGACTCGGCGAACTTGGCTCCTTGCTACGACAGTAATTTCCGCACCTTCCGCTTGGGCCTCCGCCGAGTCCTTGTCCACGTACATGATCTCGGCGATCCTATTCAGGGTCTTCAACTCGGCTTTCCGTTCAGCGTTAAGCACGACTTTCCCCGCCTTGGCTTCCAGCGCTTCGGTCGCGAGAGAATCAGCTGCCGAGTTTGTAGAGACACACTACATGCAGGTAGCGAACCGAACTCAGCTTGCTGACTAATTTCTTGTGGCGTGCCAGCTCGACTTGCAATGCTTCCTTCTTACATGCGATCACCCCCATGGATTGCTGGATCGCAAGCCGAGAATCGCCCACGATGATTAAGTCCGTCACCCCTCGCTCAATAGCTGAGGTCACCCCATTATTCATGCCGGTGTTCTCGGCTATGTTCACCGTGGTCGATGGGAGGTACGCGCTCGCAGCGATCTCAATGCTCCAGTCCGGTAGACGCCACAGGATCCATGAACAACTAAACCCACCGTGTTTGGCGGTCTTAGCTGATCCGTCGAACGAAAGGACATGCCCCTTGAAGTCTCGAGGCACGTGTGCATACAGCAGTTCTGGGTCCATGCGGACCACAGCCGAGTTCTTGGACGGCGGGGCGACATGCGTTAGTAGCTCGTCCAATCCCACGGCTGGTGTGATAGATGCCTGGAGCAACTGGGCGAAATCCGTGTCTCGTTCGCGGACCCGTTTGACCTTGAGATGGAAGGGCGACAGCAGCACCGCAAAACTGACTGCCCTGCCGTAGAGCGACTTCGACTGGAACACCCATTCGAGAGTCGAGTAGCGGGTATAGACGTGGATGGTTTTCCCGGCTAGCAGCGTATGGCATACTTTGATAAGCTGCAGCAAAGCGAGCACTTCCTTCTCGGCGGGGTGGTAGCCGAGTTCATTATCCTTGAGGACTCGGCCACAGAACCACACCGGGTGGAGCTTCCCTTCGTGGAGCTGCATCAGCGTGCTACTCAGCGCCCACTCATTGGCGAATAGCATGACGTGGACGTCTTCAGCCGAGTTGAAATGACGAAGTATGGGCGCGTCGACCACCTTCTGCTTCAACTCGGCGAACGCCGCTTTAGCCGCTGTCAGGTCACCGCCGGGTCCAAAATCTTCATCCTTCAGTTGATAGAGGACTGCCCCGTACACTGCCAGGTTCTGGATGAATCGGCCATAGTAGTTCAGCGCTCCCAAGAATGCCTGCATTCCCTTCTTCGTCGTCGGGAACGGCAGCCCGGCTATCGCTAGCATCTTCTTCTGGTCGGCTTGGATTCCAGCCGAGGTCACCCCATGGGATAGGAAGTCGACTTTAGGCTGAACGAAGATGCTTTTCGGGAAACTGATGCTGATCCGGCATTCAGTGAAACGTTGCAGCAGTCGATCGAGCGTCCCTAGGCATTCCTCGAACGTCCGCCCCCCGAAGCAAATATCATCGACGAACGATCGTCGGTCGAAAACCGGTACCAGACACGAGTCATCCGGTTCACCCGTCTTGAACATGTCGGCTTCTGCGCTGTTGATGAATTCTTCCAACGGATCAAACTCGGCTTGAGCTCGGCGGTCGGCTTAAAACTTGGTTTGGCCGCTGGCCGCAAAGTCGAAGTCGGTTGCGAGTCGTTTCCGCTGAGCTTCGGATGCAGCTTCTGCATGCTGGATGCGTTTGGCAAACTCCTTCCAACCCCCTTTGGGTTGTACATACCCCCACAGGGCGTTATCGATAAGGTGCTGGTAGATCATCGGGGCATTCTTCAATCCGAAGGGCATCCGAAGCCATTCGAAGTGGCCGAGCGCACAGACAAAAGCCGAGATCCACCGGGCGCGCCGAGTCATCATGACCGCCCAGAAACCGCTGGCGGCATCCAAGGAGCAGAACCATAGGTAGGCCTCTAGCTCAGTGAGGAGATCATCCACCAGTGGCATTGCGTATTCCATGAGCACCGTAATCGCGTTCACCAGCTTGTAGTCAATGCACAGCCGAATGTCGACTCCATTCTTCTTTAGGCCAATCACGATGGGCGACGCCCAGGGGCGGTTCGAGAAGGCGATCAGCCGAGCTCGTAGCAGCGCCTTGAGTAACTCGTACAGCTTGCGGATATGCTTCAGCGGGACTCGGCGGGCTCGTTGGCGGATTGGCGGGTGCCCTTGCACGTCAATGTCACACACCACGCCGTATGCCGGTGGAGGCAAGGCATTACCACTGGAGATCATGATCTTTTCGTGGCTTTTCAATACCTCTGTCGTGTAGGAAAACACGATTTAACGAGTTCTCGTCCCTCTAGCCAAGGCCTTTGGGATGAGCCCCTACCAACAACACGCTTCCCTCCTAAAAGGTCGGCGCTTATTGTTGGGATTAAATCTGAAGACCAGATCCGATCCCTTACACCGGGCTGGAATGTGCCTTATGCGAGTCGTCGGTCAGGTAGGTAGAGCCCGTAAATCAAATATAAGAGCACCCTTAGCCACGAGCAACAGCTAGGATGCAAGGTACACACGCGCTTTCACGCGTAACCCACTGTGATCCCTCAGAAGGAAGGGTACCAGGCCAATCGACGCCTCGGACATGGGCGCCGAGACGAAGTCTCGGCTGGGAGTCAAATATACTGGGGGGCCTCGCCACACACCCAGACAAACGTACAAACGTACAGGGAGGTCTCTAATACCTCCAACACTCGGCCACTACTCACTCTTGGCCTTTCCAGAGATGAGCACTCGGTCAATGTACCTTATGCTCACCGGCAGACATACCCCGTGTCGGCCGAGCGTATCCAGACTCTACAGCTAAGCGAAGACTTACCGGTAGACGGACTTGACCCTTGTGTGGCTTCGGGGGGAAATTCTGCTCTGATTTAGTGATTAGAGGCTGTGAGGCCTTCCCTATCGCTAATCCCTATCGTCCATACAAAAGTCAAGTATCAACCGAGCCTTCGAGCTGATCCGACGACTCGACGACTCCTCGGCTAGATCCGAATTCCTAATGAGAGGCAAATCCTGTACCCACTATGACTACTTGGAGGGCTCGGTGGGGATTTATTATGACCCACCGAGCCTTGTCACTAAATGGCATCCATCTGTCACTCTAGCGCGGTAAACGAGAGCAACCAATTGGAGGGCTCGGATGGCTTTCACTCGCAAGTTCAAGACAGTTAGGCCTCGGCAAGCGCGGCCATTTCCGACATCACAGCAGCCCTCACCGCGGCCCGACCCAGCCGAACCGGAGAGTGCCGAGGTGCACATCGCCTCTGTATCCATGCCGCGCGCACTTGGTGCTCTGGAAGAGGCGCAAGCTGCTGCCCTCCGAGCTGTCGGCCTTGATTCCACGGTAAGCTCGGACACTCGCCGAAGCCTCTGCCTGCCTTGACTCCGTAGCTTCGGTTGCTAATCTTCGTCCTTGTCTCGCCCCGTGCCTCCTGCCATTGCATATAGCTGCCAGTGTCACCCCAGTCATTCCCAGCTAGGAGCAGCGACCAATCTGCTCTGCTACTCGAAGACTCGGCTCTTCCTCCCGAGGGCTCGGCGATGCCAACTTCCGCCTCTGCTTCGGCAAGCGGGGTATCCCGGGCCACGCCCGCGGCTGCTAAAGCGCCCGGCGTCCCTGCTGCTCCTCCGTCGCCAACTCCCGTTGCAGCTGGTGCTGGCGGGGCGTCGGTAGAGCAGCAAGGCTCGGTTGAGGCCGGCCCTGTCCGTGTTTCTCGCAACTCCGTCGACCCGGATTGCTTGACGTCGAGCCCTCGGGCCCGGTCGACCCCAACTCCCACCCTGCCCAATGGAAGGTCAGCGTGGGGGGTCGGTCCGCTCCTCAGGACAAGCTCCGTCTCCTCCTTCGTCTCCGGCAAGCGTACGGTCGGATGACTCGGTTGACCCTGAATCGGGTCCAGCTAGGTTCTGCCGCTCGACTGCTCCTGCGGTCAGCGGTCCAGTCCGATCCGAGTCTCCGAGCCCGGGCTCCAGCAGTACCCCGGAGCCCCCTGCCATGCCAGTTTCTTGGCCGCTCTCCGCCGCGGTGGAGGACTTGATCGACGCCAGCGTCACCCAGACGGTTCTCCGCTCCGAGTCTCGTCTGGAGGAGCACGTTGACCGCCAGCTGGCAAGTCTCGGTCAGCTCATGGTTGGTCTCGTCCGCTTCCCGCCTCTTCGGGTCGATTACGACCTCGACCAAGGCCTAGCCGACGCCCGAAGCCTCGCGGACGTTGTTCAAGCGGTGTCTCCTGACGCTCCGCCACGCCCGCTTGGTTGGGACGAAGAGATCGACGCCCTTCGTCAAGAGGTTCACAGGCTTGAGGAAGCGGCAGCTCTCAGCGAGCGCCGGCTCAACGACGAGAACGACCTCCGCCTCCGCACCGAGCAGCTGTGCACGCAGGCCTCGGCTGAGCGAGAAGAATTGACTCTCGTCGTCAAGGCGCTTAGGGACGAGCGGGACTCCATCAGCCGACAGCTCGCCGTCGCAAACCGAGCCCTCGCTCAGAGTGTCGAGATCATCGACCACCTGAAGGGGCAGATCTCGAAACGAGACGCGTCGCTGGCGATTCTCCATACCGTCATCAAGAAGGACCGGCAGAGCTTTCGCGATGGGTTGTCCCGCTACTCGGACACCCTGAAGAAGTTCCACGCGTATCTTCAGCAGCTGAATGAGCAACGTTTCGCCTTGGCTGACTTGGATTTGGGCGACGATTCTCTGCTGCCTCCGGTCCTCCAAGAGTTCCTCCGAGACTTCGCGGCTATGGAGTTCGAGTTCTCGGCTGCGACGTCTTCGCTGGAAAAGCGACCGCGCGAGGGCTCGGCTCCTGCTAGTCACGACCGTGATCCCGACGAAGAGCTCGGCAACTCCGGCTCCGAGGACTCGGATGACTCTGGACCTATTATCCCGTCCCTGAAGCGTCGGAAGACCTCGGCCACTCCTCTATTCGCCGGCACGGCGTCGTCCGTTACCCCCAAGAGGTCGCCCGTGCGGACATCAAGGTCTCGGTTGGGTCGTCGCTCGAACCCTCCGGTGCAGGGGACCCTATCTCCAGCTCAGCCCTCGCCCAGCGTACCCAGAGCTCAGCTTCAGCGTCCGCCCGTTGTTCGTGCGTCGCCGACTAGCCGAGCGGACGCATCAAGCCAAGCAGTTGTCGTACCAGCGGCTGCGGTTGAGGCGTCGGTTCCTTGCCTTCCGGCAGCGCCCCCGTCTCCGCATTCATCGGACGCGTCCACGTCGTCCATGCCCGGGTCGCCTGCTGGCTCTCCAAGTCCCTCTGCACCGCCCACCGGCGATAACGGTGAGGAGTCGGATGCGGCTAGTCCTCCGGTGCTGAACTACGACTCTCCTTACGAAGCATCGGTCGTCATCCAGCCCCGCAAGGACGGACGGCCAGTGCGCTCGGCCTCCACCGTGGCTTCTCTCCAGTCCAAGGTGGCAGTGGAGAGAGAGAACGCCCCTGACGATGTGGTCTTGGGCCTTGAGAAGCCGTCGGTTCATCGCCCTGTGGAGGTGGATTTGACTCAGGACCCCCAGGACTCGGATGAAGATGTCTCGACTCCGACGTCGTCGCGTGGCGGGCTGGGTCACAGCCCCAAGAAGGTGTCGGCCAAGGCCGCTAAGATGCAACTGCGCCAGCGCACTGCGGTTCAATCGCCACCGGCCACTCCAGCTACACCGACTCGTCGTTCGAGAGCTGGACCTGCACAGCCGAAGACTGGACTTGTTCCCGTCCGCCAGACGAAGTCTCAAGCACGCCGCGCCGAGGCTTCGTCTCGTCAGGCTGTGGCATCCGGTCGCCGGGATTCGACTCCTCGCCGTGGACACTACGACAGTTCACTCTTGTCGCCCCCGTTTGCGAGCCCCGGGGCTGAGGAGTGTTGGCGGGAGATCCTGGAAGTACGGGTCGCACATCCAGTCCCGGCGTCTGCCCAGGTCGAGTGCTCGGTCGAAGGGATAGAGGCCTTCCGCAACTGGACGGACCCGGCCCATCCCTTCTGGCAATTCGTCCAGAGCCTCCCAGCCGAGCCTTGCCTGTTCGACGTCTCCGACTTCATGCCAGACATCCCGATCTCGATCCGCGCAACCGGCGTCGCGTTGCTCACCAAGCTCTGGCGCCAGTTCTGTTGCCGAGCTGTCGGCACCACGGAGAGCCACGACCTGTCGTTCGCGCTGTTTGAACGGGCTCACTGGATTTCTCCTGCTGCGGTCGAGCGATGGCTCGATAACCTCGGTCGTCGGCTCGGAGAGGACTCGGACGAGTTCAAGGCTGTCAAGGCTGCGTGGCTCAAGTACTCGGCTGAGCGCAACGCTCGGTCGGATCGCCTCCGGATCCAAATCAAGCGCTGGTGGGCTCAATTGCTACCTGACGCTGATGGAAAGTTCGGTTATACTCCGGAGGTGCTGTTCGAGCCCTCGGTTCTCCACTACTCGCTCGAGACTCTCTCGTGGCTTCCGTCTTCCGCCAACTGGGTGGACGCTCTGATCGAGATCGATGGGCACGAGCCTTGGCGTAACGGCTGGATCGCTGTGCCCAGTATGCACCCGTACAACACCAAGTTCGCTCCGTGTAACCCGGGGGCGATGTTGTTCAGTCCCCGTGGGTTCACTCTCCAGCAAGTGGCGTCTGCGGTGGTGGTCGATCCGTCCCTTGACAAGAGCAAGGTCTCGGCTCAATGGGTGCGGGAGTATACCGACTACCATGGCCCTCGGACTCCGGCTGGAAGTCCTGATGGAGATTCAGAAGTCGCGTCCGGAGCGGCACAACCCGCCGAGCGCTCGGATGGCACTGATACCCTCGGATCGGACCGTGTCGCAACCCTTTCGACCAACTCTGGAGATGTCTCCGCAGACTCCGCTGGCGAAGACAACCAAGACGAGGGCTCGGTTGAGGGAGTGACCGTTCAGTCCGGCTCCCAGAGTCCTACCGCCGGTTCGGGTTCACTCCAAGTCCTGGCTCATGCTGCGTCGGCTTCGCAGCCGTGAAGTTCCTGCTGCAGAGCCGTCATTTCGTTTCCTTTCTTTGCTGCCCAGGCTGGTTGGGGTCTTTCGTCGTAGTCTCAGTGTAACACCAGCCCGTAGGCCTAATTAATCTCCAATTCATTCACTTGCGCCTGAAATCTCCATCTCTCCACTTGAGCAACTTGATAAATCCACTCGAAAATACATGCAATATGTAAACGTGCAGTAATGTTGATGCAGTAGTTCTTTTCGTCTGCTGAGGCGGGCTGCATCGCCCCACCGGCAGTTCATCACGTCGCGCCAGTCGCGTCTAGTCCTCGTCTGCAACTTGGACCATCTGCAACCGGCTGTCGCTGCGCTTCGCACGCAAATAGTCGTACAGCAGTCCTCCACACGACAAGTTGGACGCGGGTTCCCACGTAGGTTCATCGTAGCCGACCCATTTCACCTTGAACCCTCTGACCGCACGCTCAGTGCTCGTCGAGAGCGGCTCCGGTCATCCAAGATGGCTTCAACCTCGTACTCACCTGCCAGATGGTCAGGCTCGAAGCTGTCCTCGGGTAGAAGCTCCTCGTCAAAGTCAAGTCTCGTTTCATCCGTAACTTCAGCCGAGCCCTCGGCCGGTCACTGAACTCATTCACTGCCTTCAGTCGCGACACATGGACTACAGGATAGAACCTGTAGCCACCTCGATCCGGTAGGGCTAGCTCATACGCGTATTCGTCCACCTTCTTTTTGATTCGGAAGGGGCCATGCCAGCGATGCGCCAACTTCTTCGTTAATCCAGGCTTCACACGCTCCATGTAGAGCCAGACACGGTCACCTGGCTTGAAGAGCGGTTTCGAGGTGTCGGTTGACGAGTCATCGGTTGGCTCTGTTGTGTCCGAGTCTTCGCCTGAGGGGTCGGTTCGGTCAGCCGTCGGCATGGATTCTCGTTCCCGTCGGCTTAGGGCCTCGTTGTGCTTCTCGGTCCGTTTGGCTTTCTCTGTCGCCTGGTACTCTTTGGCCATCTCTAGCGCGATCTCCTGCTGCCGATTGACTTCTCGTCTCCAAGCCAAGGCGTCGGTTTGCCGACCGTGGCCTCGTTTCAGTGACGAAGACATGGCTCGGAGCGTCGTCCGCGCATCCCAGCCGTGTATAAGGTAGAACGGCGTGTCCTTGCGCGTGGCATCTTGCGAATTGTTGATAGCAAAGATCAGCTTCTCCACGATCTCGTCCCAATCTTGTTGTAACGGGTCTTCGGCATACACTCGGACGGACTGTATCACCGTCTTAACCGAGCGTTCCTGCTGGCCGTTGGCTTGTGGCCGATAGCTCAGCGTGGCCCGAGACCTCGATTGCATCATCTCTGCGAACGCTTGGAAGACTTCGCCCATGAAGCGAGGGTCTCTGTCGTGTCGGATGAGGGTAGGAGCGCCGAATCTGCGGTACACGCACTCCTCGAACGCTTGCGCGACACACAGAGCCGAAGTGTCGGCCATAGCCTTTCCCATTACGAACCCTGTGAACGCGCACTGAAACAGCAGCAACGCCGTATTTCCCCGCCGAGTCTTCGGCAGCGGGATGACGAAGTCCATTGAGACAATCTGCAGCGGTCTTTCAGCCAAGATGTTGCCGGGCGAGTACCCTCGCAGTTGTGGACGACTCTTACTCGAGCTGCAATCTGGACACGAGCGTACATGCCGTTCCACATCAGCGAACAGTCCAATCCAGTAGTAGTCCGCCTTCACGCGGTGGTAGGTCCGGACGATACCTTGATGCCCTCCCTCAAGCGAGTCATGGCAGTTTTGTAGTACTTCCTGGACCATCGTTGTCGGGATCACCAATCGTAGTGTCGACTCTTCGGACCGGTCACGGCCGAACCGACGGTTAGAGCCGAGGAAATACAAAAGTCCATCCTCACTTAGCACGAACTTATCGGACATCTTCCATGCCTCCCGCGCGGCTTTGTAACCAAGTGTCGCCTCATCTCCCTTCAGAACCGCCTTGAGATTCGACCACCGGAGTTCTTCATCTTGCGCCGCACCAATGCGTCGGCGACGTTCCTCTTGCACCACCACGGGGTCAATGTCCTCAGCGTTCGGCTCGTGAACCACCGTCGCGTCAGGTCTCGGTTGTGTTGGCTGGTCCGAGGGTTCTGCAGTGTCAGTTCGGCCAGGACTACAGTCTTCTTGAGGCACCGCCTGTTCTTCGTCTGCAAAACGGACTCGTCTCTCACGCTCCTTCGCCTGTCGTCTGGTTACTGCCGATACATGTGGTGGTTCCCGCACGAAATCGAAAAAATTCTTGCGACGGGTTGTGTCCGATGCGTCCAGTACACGGATTGAGCTTACGGCACGCGTAGTCTCCTCCTTCGACTTCTCGGTTGGCGAGGTGTCGGTTGGTGACGAAGTCTCGGTTGACGGTTCATAGATGACTTCGTGGATGCGGTTCAGCCGCACCAGCTCCTCAGTTCGGGTTTCATCGTCCACGGTCACCGACACCTTCTTCTCCAACGTCTCGCTCGCCAATGAGTCTGCTGCAGCGTTGAACTCGCGGATAACATGCAGGTACTTCACTGACCGAAACTTCGATCTCAGTTCCTTGTGCCGATTGAGTTGTGCCATCAGTGTTTCCTTACGACATGCGATCACCCCTAGAGATTGCTGGATTGCGAGTCTCGAGTCTCCGACGATCACCAAGTCTTCAGCCCCAGTTTCTAAGGCTGCGGTCAAACCATTGTTCATACCCGAGTACTCGGCCAGGTTCACAGTCGTAGCCTCGAGATAAGCACTCGCAGCGATCACTATCGTCCATTCCGGTAGCTTCCACAGAATCCACGCACAACTTCCGTAGCCCCCGTGCTTCTCAGTCTTCGCAGAACCATCGAAAGAGAGCACATAGCCACTGTTATCACGTGGTAGCCGTGCATACAGCAAATGAGGGTCCATCCGAACACTCGGTGAGCCACGTGTCGGCGGAGTCACAGGTGCCAACGAGTCCTCAAGGTCGACGAAACTTGTGATCGACGACTGGAGGAGTTGAGCGAAAGCACAATCCTTCTCCTTGACGCGCGTAACAACCAAGTGCCACGGAGACAGTAGTACCGCAAACTGAGTCGCACGTCCGAACAGAGACTTCGACTTGTGGACCCAGTCGAGCGTCGAAAACCGCGTATAAACGTGGATGATCCGACCTGCAAGCTGTGTGTAACACACCTTCAACAACTGCAGCAGGGCCAGGACCTCCTTCTCAGCCGGGTGATAGTTCATCTCAGCATCCTTGAGGACTCGGCCGCAGAAACGCACCGGATGCATCGTTCCGTCGTGTTCCTGCATTAGCGTCGTGCTTAGCGCCCACTCGTTGGCGAACAGCATCACGTGGACATCTCTGTCGCGGTCGAAGTGTCGGAGGATCGGTGCATCAGCGACCTTCCGTTGCAGTGCGGCGAAGCTTCGTCTGGCTGCAGAGAGGTCACCCCCGTCTCCAAAGTCCTCGTCCTTGAGCTGGTAGAGCGCGGCACCATACACTGCGAAGTCCTGGATGAATCGACTGTAGTAATTCAATGATCCGAGGAATGCTTGCACTCCCTTCTTGGACCGTGGGAACGAAAGCTCGGTCAGAGCCTTCAGTTTGTTCGCGTCAGCTTGGATGCCATTCCGCGTCACCACGTGGGACAGGAAGTCCACCTTCGGCTGTACGAAGATGCTCTTGGTGAAACTCACGCTGATACGGCAGTCTTCGAACCGCGCCAGGAGCCGGTCCAATGTGGCCAAACAGTCATCGAACGACTCCCCCCGAAACAGATGTCGTCCACGAAGGATCGTCGCTCGAACACAGGCACCAGCGATGATTCGTCGGGCTCTCCATCCATGAACATGTCGGCCTCCGGACTGTTGATCAGGTCAGACACCGCGTTTCCGACGCCGTTGCAGCCGAGTCCTGCCTCAAACTTGGTAGGCGAAGGCTCCGTACGAGGCCTCGGTTCGGCTGACCGTTCGGTCCACTCTTGAGTCGTTACTCGATCCTGCGATTCGGCTTGTTCCATCCGCGCCGCGTAGCGCTTCCATCCACCTTTCGGCTGCACAAACCCCCACAGAGCGTTGTCAAGCATCCGTTGATAGATCATGGGCGCATTCTTGAGCCCAAAGGGCATTCGGAGCCACTCAAAATGACCCAAAGCGCACACAAACGCAGAGATCTGACGAGCCCTCTGCGTCATCATGATAGCCCAAAATCCACTCGCAGCGTCAAGCGAGCAGTACCACAGATACTTCTCTAAGTCGGTAAGCAAGTCGTCGACCAGAGGCATTGCATACTCCATGATTGCGGTGACGGCGTTCACCATCTTGTAATCAATGCACAATCGGATGTCGACGCCATTCTTCTTCAGCACAATAACGATCGGCGATGACCACGGGCTGTTCGAGAACGCGATCAACCCTGCCTTCAGCAGCCCTCGGAGCAATTCGTAGAGCTGTTTGAGGTGTCGGAGGGGTATCCGCCGAGCCCTCTGCTTGATAGGCGCATGTCCTTGCACGTCGATGTCACACACCACACCATATGCTGCTGGTGGTAACGCATTGCCACTGGAGATCAGAATCTTCTCATGCTTCCGGAGCACCTTCACCACGCGGTCTTGTCGGCCGCAACTCAGGTCCGGGTGCCGTACGTTCGCAGCCGAGTAGTCCAGCTCCGTAACCGAGGCTTCGGTCAGGTCGGGCAGGAAGGCTAGTTCGTGAGCGTAATCTTCCAGGTTAATGTTGTTCGCCTGGTGCTCGGATATGACGTCCTTCACATCACCGTCGCCTTCTTCAGCTGTCAGTGCGGTCGCCACCGAGACGTAGGTGCGCTCCAGCATCAGCATCGGGTTGTCATCTCCAACCGAGTCTTCACTCTGGCACGAGTGTTCCGGTCCATCGTCGCCTCCACTATGGTCATCGCCTCTTCGCGAGTCATCCTGGTCCAGGCGGGACTCTGAACACACTCCCGCTTCACCAGGCCCGTTGGTCTCGTCTCGGTAGACGGACTCCTCGGTCACCCCGGACGAGACTTCGGTTCGCGCATGCTCAAGTTCCGCGGGTCGGGGAGAGAGCGCTGCCGGATCATCACCCACTGGTGAGCCGTCGGCAGCAAGTTGCTCTCTCTCGTCACGCTTCGCGAGCTCGCGTTCCCATCGTTCGGCGCAACTCAACCTGAGCCGTCGGTCGGGCGAGTCGTCGGCTGGTCGGACCATCACTCCAGTTGGCGGAGTGTAGGTTGGTCGATCCACAGCCGGCGGTTGCGCGGCCAACCACTTCGAATACGCCTCGCACTCGCGCGTAAAGACCACTTCATCGCGGCTGCTTTCGTAGGCAAGCTTCTGCCAGTCTTCGTATCGAGAAGAGTTGAGCCGAACATAGCCGTCATTCCTCGGAAGATCCCCAATCGGTACCCACAGCAACACTGGAGTGTGTGCGTGACACGTCGTCGGGCGGTCAGACACATTAGTCAACCGTACTCGCTCGACCTTGCCCCGCCGAAACTTCGTCACTGTCGGCAGCAGAGACTTCGTGCGACGTACCCACACCTCGTGTGTAACCAGATGTGGTTGGCGTCGTTGCACTCGGTACTCCACACACTCTCGGCCCTGGACGTACAAGTCCTCGGATGGTCCACCGTTAACATGCGGACCGAAGCCTCGGTCGTCCGGTGCGCTTAGAGTCTTGATGAGCGGAATGCTGACCTCGTCCGGCAACCTCGCGGTCGCGTGAAACAGGTCCAAACGCACTCCAGCGGGGATCATAAAGTCAGTGCCGAGGACCACGTCCACTCCGGCGCCATGATCCATGATCCACAACTCAAACTCGTACACGCGCGCCCAGCCGAGGGTTACCTTGACGAGGGCTCGTCTCTCCGTAGCCATGGTTCCCTTCGTAAAACCTTGGATCTCCATACAGCGGCCGTGACCCTGAATGTCACGCAGCCGCAACTGCTTCGCAAACTTCTCCGAAATCACACTTACATTCGCTCCTGTGTCCAACAGAAGCCTCGTTCTCGCGTCGTTGACCGCACCCTTGACCAGAGCCCTCATCCGAGCTCTCTTGTCGAACTTCTGTGCGGACCACCACCCCAGCCTCTCACCCGGGAGTAAATTGGTCACTCCGCTGGGCGTTCGACCAGGGCGTTCACTCTGCACCGCGCTTGAGACCCAAGCTTCGGCACCATCTTCATCTCCATCATCATCATCATTCATTCCACTTGTTACACCTCCACCGAGGGTTGCCCCTCTCTCCTTTTCATTTTCCATCGTCTTCACACATTCCTTGTCCTTGTCGTTCGGCCGTTTGCATTCGCCCACAAATGCGTAGACGCAGTCTGCATCGATCGCGGGAGCAGCTAACTGTGGCAGCCCGATTGGGACCAACCCAGTTTCAGTTGGCGGGCTGCCTAGTTTAAATTGCCACCGAAGACTAGGCATTTTTTTTGGAGCTCGGGAGAGAGGTCCTTCTTCTCAACCTTCGTCCGAAGGTACGTGGTGAGGGCTTGGAGTGCTTCACACTTGCCGATGTCGTGGACTTGCTGACACAGTCTGCAACGTCGGTAACAGTAGTGGGCCGAATGCCCGGCACCACCACACGCTGCGCAGGGTCCGTATTACTGAAGCGGGCGACCATCGTGGTTGTCTCGGCTGAAGTGTCGGTTGGACCGGTCGAAATTTCGGCCGGGTTCGCCACCCCTGCGTTGACGTTGGTCGGACCGAGCGTACGTTCCTTCAGCGGCAGCACGTCTCTCTTGCTCATTCGCTGCTGCGACATGGGCTCCTTCTTCATCTGAGGTGTCGAAGTCGCTGTAGTCACTGAAGTCTCGGTTGTCCTCGAAGTATCGGCTGTCACTGGAGTCACTTCCGCTGTCGTCGCGCGACTGCTCACGGGGCTCCGGGCGGTCCGATCGACCTCTCTTCGTCCCCCTGATCTGCAACTCGGCCACCAAGTCAGACAGCGACGCCTCGGCTAGCGACACACGCGGAGCATAGCGCGAGTCCTCGCGTCCGCGTCCGAAGTCTCGGTCTCGGCGTTCGTAACGCTCACGGCGGTTATTGTCGCGTGCCTGTTCGCTCCGGCGCTCATCCCGTCTGCGAGAGTGCTCGCGTCCACGCGACTGATGAGACGAGCCATGTGACGAGGCGTCCCTGCCCTGTCCACGCTCCTCTGACTTGAGGATGTCGTTAATCATGTCTTCAAGCTCGTGAATGTCCGAGACTCGGACGTGACAAAGTCGCCGCTCGAGTCCTCGGTCACCGCACGTCTCGAGGAAGCGTTGCACGTGATCCTTCGCGTCGCGACCACCCTTCTCGAACTGAAGGCCAGCGTTGCGTGCGTAGCCATTCAGCCGATTTAGGTAATCGCACAGATGTTCCGAACCGTCACGTCGCGCCGAGTAGTAGCGAGCCTTCGCAGACTGGTTGAACTGCGTGCAGTAATACTTGATGAAAGCATCACTGAGCAGCTTCCACCGACGCTTCGTCTTCTTTGGGAGCTGACGGTACCAGTGCAAGGCACCGTCCCGAAGGCTCAGCTCGAATGCCATGCACCACTCATTGGGAGGAGTGTGCGTTCCCTTCATCTCGTAGACAAAGGCCCGGAGCCACTGCATAGAGTTTTCACTCTTGTTGCGGGCTCCAGAGAAGTTCTTGATCTGGGCGAGGGGTCGGTGAGTCGCAATTTCCAGCCGAGGGGTCGAGTTCAGCCGTTCCATCTCGCTCACTTCGCGCACCTGGCGAGCCAGCTCGTCGCTGGGGCTGTCAAAACCGTCGTCGTAGTCGGGCGCGTCGTCAGCATCGTCGTCTGACGAAGAGTCATCACGCGGGGTGAAACGACGGCTCGAGCGTCTTGGGAAGCTTCGGTTGGAACTCCGTCCAGGTCGCGTCCCTTCGGTCTCGCGGGCGATACGCTCGGTTCGACTAGTCGACAGAGGAGTCACCATATGCGAATCCTGGAAGTACGGCGAGCCCTCTGTCTTGGCAGAGAACACTCCATCCGTCGTCTGGCGTCCGCTTGAGCGCTCGGTTGACTTCTTCGGGGTCTGCGGCAGCGGGATTTTCGACGGATCGGTCTGTTCCTTCGCTGGACGTGCGCTCGGCGGACGGCCTAGAGTGAGGTCCGTCTCCCCGAAGCTCAAACGCAGCTTCCTCTTCCACTTGTGCAGCTCCTTGCCAGCCAGTTCCGGCGTCCAACTCTTGACTGAGACCTCGGACGGGCGAGTCATCGGCTCACAACCCATCGCTCGGAGAAGCGCCACTGTGTCTTCGGCCATTTGGGTGACTGAAGTCGGCTCTACCGGGTGTTGCAACTCTTCCTTCAGCTCGACCCACGGTGCCTGGCGCGCCATCTCCGGGCTGAACTGTCGGATCCACTCGCTCGACTCAAGCATCTGCTCGAGCATTCGGCCGAGCACCTTGTTCGCAGCTGGGGTGCTGCTGTTCATTGACGGTCGGATTCCGCGGGATTCTTGAGGATCCTTAGTAACCTGTACCAGTCTTCGAGGTGAAGGCCTCGATGCCATCCTCCGAGTCATCGTCCGCAAAGTCCGGCCGCGCCACTTCATCAAATTCGGAAACGAGGTTTCGGCTGAGGGAGCGTGAGCCCCCACTGCGTCCAGCCGACACCATCGCCTCCTCCTGGTCTTCGTACTCCTGCGCGGGCGCTGGAGTCTTCTCTTCCAGGTCATCGTAGTTCATCATCATGTCATCCTTGGCGTCCGAATCCTCGTCGACCGACTCTTCGAAACTGACCGACCTTTCGGAGATCGTCGACAGCCGAGATGTCAAGTCGCTCGCGATCGTCGACAAGCCGTCGGTTGGTCCTCGTCCCGATTTCGCCGGCGTAGCTGGCACCGCTGACTTGGATCCTTTCGCCATCTTGTTCTTGTTCTTCTTGTTTCTTCTTCTCTTCTTCTCTTCTTCTTCTCCTCTCAATGCTCGTATGGGACAATACCTACACAGACCACAACACACAGTTCGGTCACACCAGTCCCGGGTCGCGGCACCAGTTGTCGTGTAGGAAAACACGATTTAACGAGTTCTCGTCCCTCTAGCCAAGGCCTTTGGGATGAGCCCCTACCAACAACACGCTTCCCTCCTAAAAGGTCGGTGCTTATTGTTGGGATTAAATCTGAAGACCAGATCCGATCCCTTACACCGGGCTGGAATGTGCCTTATGCGAGTCGTCGGTCAGGTAGGTAGAGCCCGTAAATCAAATATAAGAGCACCCTTAGCCACGAGCAATGGCTAGGATGCAAGGTACACACGCGCTTTCACGCGTAACCCACTGTGGTCCCTCAGAAGGAAGGGTGCCAGGCCAATCGAGGCCTCGGACATGGGCGCCGAGACGAAGTCTCGGCTGGGAGTCAAATATACTGGGGGGCCTCGCCACACACCCAGACAAACGTACAAACGTACAGGGAGGTCTCTAATACCTCCAACACTCGGCCACTACTCACTCTTGGCCTTTCCAGAGATGAGCACTCGGTCAATGTACCTTATGCTCACCGGCAGACATACCCCGTGTCGGCCGAGCGTATCCAGACTCTACAGCTAAGCGAAGACTTACCGGTAGACGGACTTGACCCTTGTGTGGCTTCGGGGGGAAATTCTGCTCTGATTTAGTGATTAGAGGCTGTGAGGCCTTCCCTATCGCTAATCCCTATCGTCCATACAAAAGTCAAGTATCAACCGAGCCTTCGAGCTGATCCGACGACTCGACGACTCCTCGGCTAGATCCGAATTCCTAATGAGAGGCAAATCCTGTACCCACTATGACTACTTGGAGGGCTCGGTGGGGATTTATTATGACCCACCGAGCCTTGTCACTAAATGGCATCCATCTGTCCCTCTAGCGCGGTAAATGAGAGCAACCAATCGGATGGCTCGGATGGCTTTCACTCGCAAGTTCAAGACAGTTAGGCCTCGGCAAGCGCGGCCATTTCTGACATCACACCTCCACCAGCCGAGTAGACGGTGGCCGAGTGTGCGCCGAGCTCTGCACATTGGTTGCTTCGAAGTCGAGTTGCGTCGACACCGCTTCAGTCATATCGGGCAGGAACGCTAACTCGCGAGCGTAGTCTTCGAGCTCCAAGTTCGTGGCTGGATGCTCGAACTCGGCTGTGTCCTCAGCCGAGTCGCCTTGGTCATCTGCCCCTTCCTCGTACTTGGCTGCCAGAAGGTAGCGTAGGTGCAAGTCTTCCATCGGGTCCGACGACATGGGTTGATCTCTCACATCGATTTCCTCGTCAGACTTCGGACTCGGTGGCTCGGGCCCAGGGTCGTCGATGATCGTCCAGTCCACCAGATCGCTGGATTGCTCGTATGCACCCTCTTTGCTGCACAGGCGCTTTGGCTGGGCTCGTCCTGAGTGGACGTCAATGGGATCTCTGCTCGGCTGGGCGGATCGCCGCCCCAGTCTGGCATAGGATCTTCGCTCGGGGTTACCTCATCAGGAACTAGGGCGGCGGTAGCCGAGTTCGCCGACTCTGCCAAGGTCAAGGGTGGACCATCGGCTGTGTCCGCTTCGGCTTGCTCTTCCGACTCGGCCAACTTCTCCCATCGCTGGGCGCAAGTCAGCGTCGAATCCCGCTTCTTGGTAGGCGGCCATGTGTCCACCCCCTTCGGGTCTGGATAGCTTCTACGGTCCACGGCTGACGGCTGTCGAGCCAGCCACTCGGCGTACAGCTGTTGTTCCTTCTGCAACAGATCCTTGTCCATAGCCGCTTCGTAGGCCATGACTTGCCAATCCTTGTACTTCGCCGAGTGCAGCCGGACATAAACGTCTGGTGGTAACACTCCATGCGGCGCCCAGGCGACCACGGGGAAGTGCGCTGGGCACCACGTCCATGTTGGCTTCAGATTAGTCAGGCGAACTCGAGCTACCCGATTCGCTGATTCAGCACTACGGTCGGTACCCAGTCTTTAGTCCGGCGTACCCAGAAGTCGTGGGTTTCCTCGCTTGGTTGGTTCCTCATCAGCCTGAACTCGATGGGAACTCGGCTTTCGAGATTCACTGGTTCAGTTGGGCCATCCGTGATGTAGAGGCCCCCTCTCGGTTCGTCCGCCGAGTTCTGGGACTTCACCAGAGGCAAAACAACTTCATCTGGTAACTTCGCCACCGAGTTGTACAGATCCAGACGGATTCCAGCTGGGATCATAAAATCCGTGCCGAGGATCAACTCGACTCCAGCGTGGTGGTCGAGGATCCACACTTCAAATTCGTAAGTGACCTCCCAGCCGAGTGTCACCTTCACCATCGTCCGCGACATCGTCGCCACCTTGCCTTTCCCGATACCTTGAACGTCAATTAGTTGATCCTGGCGCGTAAACCGCTTCAACCGCAGTCTTTTTGCGAATCCCTCGCTCACCGCCGACACATTTGCGCCGGTGTCAAGCAGTATCTTCGTACGCTGGTCGTTCACTGCTCCCATAACGAGAGCTCTCATCCGAATTCGGCGGTCAAACTTCTGCGACGACCACCAGCCGAGTCGCTCCCCTGGGAGCAGCTTCATAACTCTGGTGGTTGTCGTCGCATCCGTCGAACGTCGAGTCGCAACTGCACTGCACAATCTCGCTCGGCTTTCTTCTCCGCTCTCGCCGAGCTCACAATCAAGTCCGTCGTTTTCACAATCCAATACCTCGTCCTCTCCTCGTCCCTCGGGCCATCCTGCCTCACCCACAAAGGCAAACACGAAGTTCGCCTCTACTGCCGGCTCGGCTGACTGTGGCAGCCCGGTATCGTCCAACCCAGTCAGTGTTGGCGGGCCGCCGAGTTTAAATCGCTCGGCGTGTAGAGGTCCTGGAGGTCTTCAGGCAACTTGGACTTGTCAACATTGGACTTGACGAATGCGGCGAGTTTCTCATAGCGCTGGAACAGCTCGCACTGACCGACATCGTGCAATTGTTTGCAGAACTTGCAGCGACGGCGGCAATAATGGACGGAGTGGTTCGCTCCGCCGCAAGCAGCACAAGGTCCGTACGGCGGGCGTTCACGGGAGTCGCTGCGTCGACCAGTTTGGTCACGACGGTCGTATCCTCGGCTGGTACGGTCTGCCGAGCTCGGCTGGCTCCTTCGGTGATCACCCCTTGGGGTTCCAGCGGAGTTCCTTCGGTCTCCCGATCTACGGTCGCGGTCGCTAGTGGATCCGGCGTCGATGTAGTCGTCTTCGGAGTCCGCAGCCGAGTCGGAGTAACTCAGCTGACTACCATCGCTCCAGTCACTGTCGGAGTCATGGAGGTTGGATCGCCGAGTGGATTGGCGCCTCTCGGCCAACTCATACGGGTCGTCCTCCAACAGTGCTGCCGCCAGCCGGCGGTCTCGACCATCGTCGCGGCGGCTGCGTCGGTCATCTCGGCGATCATCCCTGCGCCGGTCTCGACGGTCATCTCTGCGATCATCTCGGCGTGACTCGCCCCGCCGAGCTTCTGAGCGCCTTGGCGAATCCGTGCGCCTGGCATCTCGGCTGCGGCTTCCGATGAGACGGTCGCGTTGCTTCTTACGGCGTTCCCCCAGAATCTTCTGGTTGATGATCTTCTCGACCTTCTTGATGTCGGTGAGCTGTTGCGGGTAGAGTAGATCCATGACATCATCGTCTCCGCAGTGCAGCAGGAAGTGCTCCGCGTGATCAGCAGCGTCTGCTCCACCAGCCTCGTACTGGATTTTCGCCGACTTCGCATAGCCGTTGAGACGAATAAGGAAGTCACACACCAGCTCGTTGTCCTTGCGCTGAGCCGAGTAATAGCGAGCTCGTGCCGACTGGTCAAACTGCGAGCAGTAGTAGTCGGCAAATGCCTCACTCAGCAGACTCCACTTCCGCTGGGTCTTCTTCGGGAGCTGGCGATACCAGCTCTTCGTTCCTCGCTCAAGATTCAGAGAGAACAGCTCATACCAGAGGTCTTGCGCCAGTCGAGTTCCTTTCATCTCGTAAATGAACCGCTTCAACCACTGGAGAGAGTCATCCGGTCGGTAGCGCTTGCCCTCGAACATAGGGATCTTATCGAGGGACGCGTGTGTGCGGACTTCCAAGTACTGCGTCCGATCGCTTCCGGAGTCATCAAAGCTGAGATGCTTGATGACGTCCTTCACCGACTCGTCAGCTGAGTTCCGATAGTCGTACCCATCGTCGCTGTCGCTGAGCTCGGCTGCATCTGCCGCGTCAAACAACTCCGCATACCGTCCACTCGGCTGCTTGCCACGCGTTGGTGTCTTCATGTACGAGTCTTCGAAATACGGCGTACCCTCAGTTGCTCAGAACACGTCAGCTCGCTTGCGTTCGGGCGTCTTCGGCAGCGGGATCCTGCTGGGGTCTTCGACGGTCCTCGGAGTGTCAGCCACACGCTTGGCAATCGTCTGCCGAGTGCCGACTGCTCCTCTCTCGAGGCCAAAGGCCAGTCTCAGTCGACGCTTCCACTTGACTAGTTCACGCGAAGCTCGGCTGGGGTCCCAATCGCCGAGTAGCGGACTGTTAGGTCGGCTCGTGCAGCGGAACCCCATTGCCTTGAGCAGCAGCACCGTGTCCTCGACCAGTTGGTTGATGCCCGTGCTGTTCACGGGCTGAGTTAGCTCAGGACCCAGCACCGGCCATCTCGCTTGAGCCATCGCCACCGGTGCGAACATCATCATCCTCTCACTCTGGGCTCTCATTTCTTCGCCAAGTCTCCCCAGAACCTTGTCGGCACTCGGCGTATCTGCATTCCTTGTCGCTCGCGGAATAAGGGGCGGACGTTCCCCTTGCGCGGCGGCTTGATCTTCGTCGTCCGTATCATTGCCGAGCTCGGCGGTCAAATTGCGCACAACTGGGCGCGGGGTACCCATGCGCCCGACTTGTAGCGACAACTCGTCGACTTCGCCGAGTAGCTCAGCCTTCTCCTCAAACTCATCTCCTTCATCACTTCCTTGGTCTTGGGCATCCTCCTCGTCGAACTGGACGCTGCGAGTCTCGTCCACCGTCGCGTCCGTGATCATCGCATCCGCCGAGCTCGCCGAATTGGCTTGTCCAGCCGAGTTACTTCCAGCCGTCGCTGGACTCGGCGTGACGATTCCCTTGACCATCTTCACTTCTCTTCTCTTCTCAAACCTTGGTTAGCTGGTACCTACGAAACACAAGCACACCCCTGTTCCCGGGTCGCGGCACCAGTTCTGATATAGCAGTACGCACAAAATCGTCAGTTGTGGTAACTTGGCTACAAACACAACAATAGCCGAGCTAGTCGGCCTTGTTGGCCTGCGCCGGGTTGCCCCCGAGCGGTTCGGCCCAACCGGGACAGTAGGTGTCTCGCCTTTCGCCGAGACCTGCCAACCAAGATTCCTCCTCCAGAGAACCGCCGAGTTCGGCGGCCTCCGTTCACTCAACCCTGTGCCCTCCACCAAAGGATGGTCGACGGCGCACGGAGCGCTTTTACAGGTCGCCGAGAGCAAAGGCTTCTCGACTCAGCAATCAGTGCCCGGGACGTACGGGAACACCGGCTCGCAGCAGTGACGAGACTTTTCCTTCGCGCTTGGCGAGACACACGCCCAACCCGGGCCGACCTTATCTCTTGGCGCTACCAGCCGAGTACCCTACAAGCTATGCCTCTCGGGTATCGGCGGCAGACATAATCCGGCCCCGCGCAGGGACTTACCGGAACGTGTACACGTGTTGTGGTCATCCATACGTCGGACGAGGTCTTGAGTCTCCGGTTGGCCACGCGCTTGGTTGACGAGGAGAGCTCGGAGCTGCCGCATGTTGCGGTTGTACTCGACGAGGCCCGACTTGAACAGCTCACGATCCTTCGCCAAAAGCGAGTCCGAAGCCTTGAGAGAAGCCTCGTACCGCTCACACTGAGACTTCAGCAGAGCAATCGTCTCGTCGTTCGTCGCCATGGCGGAGTTAGACTTCCTCAATTGACGCGAGACTTCGTCGCGCTCATGGCGAAGCGACTTGACGACCTCGAATAGCTCGTTGCGCTCGAACGAAGCTCGGTGACACAAGATCTGAGCTTGATTCTTGAGGTCGGTCTCTTTGTTGAGCAGCGACTCGAAGTGTCGGGCGCGATTTTCATGGTACTTGACGTCAAGCTGGAGCTGTCGCATCTCTTCATCCCAACCCATGGGAGGCGAACAAGGGTCCGGGTTGAGCGCTTGGACGACCTCTCCGAGGCTGTGAGCCCGCTCAAGCCGCTGGTCGAGTTCGTAGTCGACCCGAAGCGGAGGGTGGCGCACCAAGCCTATCATCAGATGGGCGAGGTCTGTGAAACGTCGCTCCGTCATTGCGCGAAGGTCACCCACAGCGCTTGAAACCTCTGCGTGGACTATGTCTTCTACCGCAAACCATTGCGCCGAAGGAAGCTGAGTGGGACGCGAAGCCTCGCGCGGAGCGGCAGGCAGAGGGTCACCAGTGTGACAGAAGTACGCAGCATTTGAAGCCTCGCGCAGGGGACTTGAGTCAGGCGAAGGCCGAGGGATCAACTGAGTGGACTCAGGGCTCGACGAAACCCCGCTAGCAGATTGCAGAGCGGGAGTTGGCAACGTCGAAGCCGCTGCACTCGAAGCCGAAGCCTCTCCAGCGCGGACAACCGAAGCTTGACCAGAAGCGACCTGAGGCGCAGCCTGGAGACTGCTCCCCACCCCGCGTGCACCTCCAGAGGCGGGAGTTGGTGACGGAGCAGCCCCGGCGCTGCCAGCAGTGCCAGACGACGACGCAGAGGGCGCGGAGACAGCATCCGAAGCCTGGGGCCGTCGGGGCACCCCGCTTGCTGACGCAGAGGCGGGAGTTGGCCTCCGAGGTCGGAACCGATGTGTCGATGGGATGGCCCATGGGGTCGAGGAGCTGTGCGTTCTGCAGCTAGATGAATCAAGTTGAAGATGGTTATACGCGATGAAGCGAGCAAGAACAACAAGCGAGTACGCCACGCAGAGACTCACCTGCGAGACTGGACCGAGGTCCGGGAAGGTGAAGGGCGGCGCGCTTCCAGGGCCACCAGACGACAGCATGACGACGACGCGCGGAAGGGAGCGAAGGCAACACGGCACTCACCACTTGGGACGGCTCGGGCCGAGTTGGGGGCCGCTGTGAGATCGGGAAATGGCCGTGGCCGGGCGAGTTCCGACCGAGGCCTAACTGTCTTGAACCTTCGAATGATGGCTAGCCGAGGACTCTGATTGGCCGGACACATTCCCCGCGTTTGAGTGCCACAGTGATTGATGGAGACTACGGAGTGACAGGAGAGTCTCGGCGGGTCATAATAAACCGCCTGCCGGGGCCTCCGAAGTTTCATAGTGGGTACATTTATGCCCAGTAGGAGTTCGGATTTAGGGCGAGGTATCGTCCAGTTGTGAGATCATCTCGAAATCTTGGTCCACACTTGATATTTGTATAGACATTAGGGATTAGTTATAGGGGAGGCCTCACGGCCTCGAACATTAAACAGAGAGCAGAATTTCCCCCCGAAGCCACACAAGGGTCAAGTCCGTCTACCGGTAAGTCTTCGCTTAGCTGTAGAGTCTGGATACGCTCGGCCGACACGGGGTATGTCTGCCGGTGAGCATAAGGTACATTGACCGAGTGTTCATCCTGGTAAGGCCAAGAGTGAGTAGGTGGCCGAGTGTTAAGAGGTAGTAGAGACCTCTGTGTACAGTTGTACGTTTGGCTGGGCGTGACGCAAGGACCCCCCAGTATATTTGACTTCTAGCCGAGGCTTCGCCCCGGCGCCCCTGTAAGAGGCTTCGATTGGCCTGGTACCCTTCCTTTCTGAGGGACCACAGAGGTTTAGTGCGAAAGCACGCATTACACATTGCATCCTAGCCGTAGCTCGTGGCTAAGGGTGCTCTTATATTTGAATCAAAGGGTAAGTTACCGGACCCACAGCACACAGGGAGGCACATTCCAGCCCGTATAAGGGATCGGACCTGGTCTTCAGGTTTATTATCCCGACATATCCGCCGATCTTTCGGGGTAGGCGTGTGTTGTTGGTAGGGCTCGTCCTAAAGACTTCGGTTGATAGGGCGGGGACTCGTAAACTCGTGTTTTTCCTACACGACATAACTATAGTATCCACTAGAAAGGGTAATTTGGATCGTTGAGAAGGTGCTTGCGGTTGGCATCAATAGATGAATGCATTGTTTCCATACGTTTCAGAATCAATGTTGAACTGAGAATTGTAAATGTTAATACTCTCAACGGCAATCTGAGCATTTTTAAAATTAACACTGACCCCCTGACGTTGTATTGAAGCTGATTGTTGTAGCCGTTGTTGACCACATTCTTACTCGAAAACGTGACGATCGATGGCATATCTATTAGAACGAAGTTCGAAGGATCGCAGATCTTTCTTTGAACAAGTTCTCTAAGCTCTGCTCTATACATAAGAAACTAAATTAATTCAGCGAATTCGGATCAATTACTCTATTGAAGTTGCAAAGTAACTGTGAATAAGGCATATTGTACTTAGTTTAAAATGTCTTCCGCGCGTGAAGTAGTGAGAGAATATCCTTTCCATAAGAATCTTATCATTGCTGTAATCATCAATGACAACGAGCTCGATTGATTTCTCATTGATTGGAGTCTTTCTAACGTCATCGACTTTAGGAGGAGCATCGGGGTCATAAATAGTAATGAAAGTTTCAAGTTTGTCCCGGAGGTAGTTGTAAAGCTCTTGGTTTGGATTGCGAGCGATAATATGTAGATGACTAAATACATTAGGTGAATTCTTCAATAGATGAAAGACTAGGTTGTTTTTACCACTGAAACTTGGTCCTAATATCAGCATTCTGAAGTTTCTTAATTCCAAGATCCTTGATATCACCGAGAGAGTTGCTTTGGTACTCTTTAGGCAATGCTGCCCCGTAGTTAGGGATAGATGAATTCATGTTGAATTGTTCTCTTTATGTTACACCAAATATAAATACACTAAACAAAATGACAATACCTATTCGCCCGCCTTCCATTGATAGTGACATATTCAATCCAAACTTCTTCATCAATAGTGGTGATGTGTTGACTCTAGATGTAGCTGATCAGTTGTATTTAGATAAGACTGATTATCGATTAACCTATATCAGTTCAGTTAAAATGGGGGAGGCAAGTCCAATGTCAGCTCTTGTAGTTGATTCTAATCGCGATATATCAAATATCAATTCGATAAGTTGTAGCTCATTAAAACTGAATGGTTCAAATGTTGATCTTAGCAACCTATCACTACTGAGCGCTAGCCCTGGAACCGCAAGCAATAATAAAGCTCTCATCGTAGGTGCTAGCGGTCAAATCGGAGGGCTATCATCACTTACGGCTACAAACATCACCGGTACGCTACAGACTGCCTCGCAACCTAATATCACATCGATTGGAAATTTATCATCACTTACTGCTACTTCGATCACAGGCACTCTACAGACCGCGGCACAACCTAATATCACGTCAGTTGGAACATTAGGATCTCTTGTCATCGATAGCGTTTTCGCGAAAGGATTAGCTGTTCAAAATACTAGCACTACAAGCGCAGCAAGTATCAATATCGCAAGCTATTATCAGATGGAGCAAGGCGTTCGTGGATCGGCTAATGCAACAACCCCTAATACATATTTTTGGAGGTTTGCTCTCTCAGACCGATTGTTGATGGATATTAATGGGAATCTAAATATTGGTGGCTCTTCTATCAACACTTCATACAAACTGGATGTTAATGGAGCCGTCCGCGGAACGTCTTTCGTTCAAGGAACAACTACTTACGACCTCTCTCTTAGTCCTAGGCTATCGTTGACTACTCTAGGTACTGTAGAAGCAAGCAAAGCACTTGTAGCTGATGCTAGTTATGGCATTACTGGTCTGAGATCGCTCACGCTAGTTGGATCAGGTCTTTCGAAGAGTCCCGTGATTCAAAACGATACAACAACCTCATCAGCATCTTTGAACTTTGCTAGCTATTATCAAGCAGAGGTCGGAGTACGAGGTTCAGCTAATACTTCTGGAGCAAATCAGTTCTTTCTCAAATACGCTCTTTCAGACCGTCTGATTATGGATATTAATGGCAATGTTAATATTGGAGGCTCATCTATCAATACTAGCTATCTTCTTGATGTTAATGGAGCTCTAAATTGCAACAGTCTAACGATTGGAGGAGTAGCAATCAGTCCTCAGACAATTATATTTCCAATCACTGCCTGAACATCGTTCACATCGACTACTGGAGCATCTGACTTCAATTTGCTGATTAGGAATCAGAGCAATACCGTTGGCGCTCAGGCTGGATTATCGTTCGTGATTGAGGGCACGGGAGATTTGACTACATATACGCCTAGCGTCAACTTATATTGTACTAGAACCGCTACCGCCTCTCAATATTCGATGGCTGACTTCGCGATTAGTACACGAAGTTCTTTTAACTCTTTATCACCAATGACGGAACGCATGAGAATCACTCAAGGTGGCTATATCCGATTTGGTTCATCATCATCGACCGCGAAGCTTGATATTACTTCTAGTACAAATCTACTCAGCGGATCATGGCAAAGAGCCATGAGAATAGCTAACGACCCATCAACGCCTATCGAATTTGAAATACAAATTGCTAACGAATCATCAGCTGGAACGAACGGAGTAGCTCTCGGAACAACAACTTCAGATCCATTGAGGCTGATGGTAGGAAACACTACACAGTGCTATATCAACAGTTCAGGTAGATTAGCTGCAGATCTTAGCAACTGGAGTCCGGAAGGTTCAATACATGCATCCGGGACCATCTGGAGCAATTACGGTTTCCATTGCAAATCAAGCTCTGTATCGCCAATGTATAGATGGGCTAATTCGACTACTTCATATGTGTGCATAGGCAATCACGTCAATAATGTAGCAGGCATTCGCTTTGCTACATGCGATGGCAGCTGGGTGTATAATGGATACGCCCCTTGCTATGGTGGAGCATATACAAATTCAAGCGATCGGAGACTAAAGAAAGATATTATAGACCTTCCTTATGGATTGAACGAAGTTTTGCAAATGAGGCCACGTCAATTCAGCTGGATTAGCGATGGATGATAAGCGCGCAATTGGGTTCATAGCTCAAGAAATGGTTGATATCGTTCCTGAACCTGTATATGTTCCTAAAGGGGAAGAAGCTGATGAATTGAACCCCGATGGAACACAAAAACAGGCTGGGGTGTTGACTATGCGTGCCTGACTTCTATTCTCTGTAAAGCAATTCAAGAGCAGCAGCAGCAAATTGAAGAGCTAAAAAAAAGAATCGATCAACTCATATAGAGATGGAAGTTCTTGATCTATGGCCTAGCACTAGAAAGTATAAAAAATATGCGGCTACTGTGATTATAGATGGAAAACTACATAAGAATGTTCATTTTGGCGATAAACGATATCAGCATTATAGGGACTCAACGCCTTTAAAGCTATATTCATATCTTGATCATGGTGATTTAGATCGAAAGTTTCGATATCACGCTAGGCATAGATAGGCGCGATAAAGGTCCAGCAGGAATGTTAGCCAAAGAATTTCTCTGGTAGAAATTTACAGCTTAAATGTCTTTAATTTTTTTGCCCTTCGGCGGCGGCGCCCATACTGTTACAGGCCCGCCTTTTGTATCGGTTAGCACTTTATCAGTAGTGCCGCTAGTATCTTGAACGGTTAGTTTGGTCATGAGTCTTTAGCTTCTTGAGATTGTTGTTTGCTTCACGCTTGTATGCGTTCTTCGTATCAACAAGCCTAATATTCGCGATTATAAGAGTCATTGTTCAGCTCTATATAAGATGCATTAGAACTTGTTAAAATTTACCATGTGAAATTAAATTCGCTGAGTACATATCGATTAGCACTGACTTGAGTTCTCTAATAATTTCCGGATTATCAATTCCACGCATGAGTTCACCTTTAAGCTTAATATACTCTTGCTTCAGAGCTTCTCGCGGGTCTTGTAGAGGTTGCTTAAGTTCATATTGAGTATGAGTGATTCGTAGTATTTCGTGAAAGAGACGTTTATCGTCCATTTCTAGCTTGTTGTAAGCATCTTGGTCTACAACAGTCTTATCATAGATCAATGTCTTGAGAATGTCTGCTACTTCCGGTGAGATAGGGCGGCGCTTTCCTACTGTCTTTCGGTTTGGATACCCAATTTTAAGCTCACCATCGTTTAGCTTCTCTACCTGCACGAACTTAGTTAGAACCAAGACGCTTATAGATAAGGTCACTTGCCATTCCGGTACCCTCAATATCACGAAGATTGTAGCCTGCTCTAGTTATACGCATCACTCCAGCTCCTTTGAGACCCTTTTCTTGTTGCTGCTTGATAGAGCCGCGCAGTGGTGCATACACACCTAATGCTTGAAGCGTTCTATTAAAGTTGTTTAATATTTCTACTCGATCCGGTGTTAACTTAGGCTGACTCTCTAGCCAATTCTTACCATCGATAAGCTCGTTCACCAAATCTTGATATGTTGGACCCCAAAGAATGCTAGATCGCGCTTTGCTTAGCTCTTCCCCCGCTAGCTCTTCCTTTGTATCACGCTTCAGAAGTTTGCCATCTTGCCCGAAAACGTAATCTTGAACGAAACCATCAAACCCGATCGGACTGATTGGTGCTATTTCAAGTAAAAATGGATTGTTTCGATAAATGAATGTGATTTTAGTCTCATACTTATCTTCCGTACGCGGTCTGCTTGTGTCAGGGGCATTAGAGATAGTGCTATCATCAAGGCGATGCTTTCTTTCAGCTGCATAGTACTGAATGTTTAGTTCTTTCGGAATTTCAAGCAGAAGTTTGTTAGCTGCTGCCATCGTTAGAAAGTTTCTAAGCGTACCCTCCCATGAAACGATTTCATTTGCTCGCTTTGTTGATAACACATCCCCGTTATGAGATAATTCAAGGGTTAATGGATTTAAATCGTAATCTTCACCAAGAACTGACATATCGATTCTTCCAAATGGTCTAATTTTTATTGTACTTGATGCGTCTCTATTCATAGTTACAATTGTATTTAATGCGTTTTTGTATGATATTTGATCTTGATTCTCTTGAATCGATTGAGCGGCTATCGCTTGGTTATAATCAATATTTTCCTTCAATAGCGCTACACCTCTACGTAACCGATTTCGGGTTCCTAAAGCTTCAATGATCACCAAGCCTTGTACTTTCTCATTTATATGATTTAACGTCGATAGCCAATCGATTTCTGATTCAAGCGCAGCCTGGCGATCTGCTGGATCTTTCTTGCAGCTTTTAACGTATTTTAAGTCACCATTTTTATCCAGAAAGTAAAGCTTGGTCTTATTCGCGTCTTCTTCCGATATAAACATCGGGTGGATCAAGGGTAAGTTTGAAGCATTTGGTTCTGCTAGTAGTATCTTAACTTGTTCATGAGCCTCATCTTGCAGAGTCTTCTCTAGTTGAAGAGCCTCTTCTTCGAGTGAATTAGCTGAGCTGACACTCATACTTCTAAATTGGCCTTCCGATGAACTATCTTCTAATGAAAAAACTCGATCCGTCGTCGCTGCTGTAGGGGCTGGTGCGGGTGTCTCTACTCCCGGCGTGTTTGTAGAAAATGAAACTGATTCAACGGTCTTATTCGGCGGGATGGTAGCGTCTGTCTGAGCAGACGACATCGATCTTGTCGGAATCATAGTAAGACGATTAGCTTGAACATCACCGCTTCACAATGCATCCTTATATCGTTCTTCCAGGTGATTGTTAACGCTAATATCCTTTTCAGCTTCTCTAAGTAGTGCTTTGCGCTTTGCTTCGCGCTCACTTAACAATTGAAATGATGCATACATGTTGCTCTCTATAGTATTGGCATGACATTTGCGTGAACATAGATTAATTTAATTTTGAGCTCTTTTGCGTCTGGTGATTTTCTTGATTTCGTTTGGAACTCTTTCACCGGTCCATTTACTCATCGTGTATTGATGTACTAAAGCGTTACGCCGATAGACCATTGACATATATGCCCCTTCAATTTCATCAAACGGTAAGTCAAATATTTGTTCCAACTCTGTCTTAAAACGCATGTCAGACGCTATATCTCTGTATGAACGATTACTACTTAACTGGCTTAGCTTGTATTTGATAAAAATCTAGTTTTTCGATGTCATACAGCTTTGTGAAAAGATCATTAGTCTTCTCTGAGTACATCCTCATTCGCTGGTGCATCTGTTGCAGGTATCAGGGTGGACTACGGGAGATCGCGTCCAGACAGTGGCGCGGAGGTGGCGAGTGAAGACCTAGGCCGAGATCGACGCCAGGCATCGGAGATCCAAGTAGTTCAAGTACCAGAGTGGGCGGATCGGAGGTGGATGGCGATCTACCCAAGTCGTCGATCGAGGGTGGATCGGCGATCGCCGATTAAGGGCCGATCGTGGAAGTCGATTGAGAGCGAATCGCCGATCGCCGATCAGTCAATATGGGGGGGGGGGGCACAGGAGAGCGAATCCGGGGCAAGAATCCAGTAGTTGTTTGGTTGTAGAAGGATAGGCAGGATGGTCGCGGTAGAGAGACACTAGCTAAACATAAATCAGAAGAGAATTCGCACCGAAGAGCACAAGTCCCCTCGAGTCACCAAGGCACGGGAACTACATTGGCCTCGGCAGGTGTCGACACTTTGGGTAGTGAACTAGCGGTATGGTTAAGACTGGATTAATACATTGGCCAGCTTGACCTACTCTAGTGATCTATTTCTTGTGTGCGAAGCCCCGATCGTCCGGATATTGCTTAGCCGGCGATCGTTCTCCTCTTTATCAACCTTGATCCCGCTATAGGAAGCGGCAAGCAACTCTGGAAAGGAAGGAACACATCCGGAAAGGCAACTACAGGCCTTGGATCGACTCCAGGCCGACCGATCGCAGGGAATAAAGAAGATCTTTACGAGTTGTACATGCGCGAAACGAATGAAATGATCTTTTCCGATTGTTTCGACTTCGAGTTCGACCAAGAAATGCTAAGTAGAGATATGGAAGATTACGACAGTTATTATAATGAGGATTTACGAGAAAAAGGGGAAATTCTTAAGGAGCGTGTGATTATGGATATTATAAGTGATAAGCTTATGGAAAACGTGAGAGCTACCTTTAATTTCATCATCCCATACCCGGAAGAATATGAAGATTACATTGAGAGAGATCTTAATTTCGAAGAACGTTTCTTCAAATCATTCGAAGAGCGAATCCACTTAAGTGATGAAATCGCTATTGGTGTTAAGAAAGTCGCACACCAAAAGCTATTCCAATCTCAAATATTCTAAGAACTAATTAAAACAACTATGCACCCTTCCCGCATTCAAAAGTTACTAAATCAGTTTGATGATGTTGAATCATTCTTCGAGTCAATTGGTTGCTAAGTACTAAGCCCTAAGCTCCAATTTTTTTGTCGCCTTACTATAGGGTCAAGACACAAACGTCAGCTCAAAATGCGGCGTGAACATTTCCAATATAATCCAAATGACTCAAAGCAAACATGTCTTGACAAGCTTTACCATGATCCAAGCTACGGCTTCATCGGCATGCAAAAGCTGTATGAAAAGGCTAAAGCTATAGACAGACGTATCACGCGCAAAGACGTTAAAGATTTATTGAAAGCTGGGGTTGATATCCAGCGATTTCAGCATCAGAAGCCGAAGTTTGAACAGTTTAAGATAGCATCGCCTAATCCGGACTCATGGCAAATTGACTTGGCGTTTTGGTTCAAGAAGACGATCTTGACATGTATTAACATCCATTCAAGACTTGGTTACGCGGCGCTGTTGCCAAAGAAACAAGCAACAACTGTTCTAGATGCGTTGAAGGACTTCGTGAAGGCAAGCAGGCCTAGAATCATCACGAGCGATAATGGTAAAGAGTTCATGAACAAGCTAGTTCGAGCATACTTCAAGGAAAAGAAAATTGAGCACTACAACAATGAACCTGGTGATCATGCAACTATGGGTAAAATCGAACGCTTCAACCTAACGATCAAGCAGCGGCTGATGCAAATGCCAGATAGACAGAATCTGACGCCCCAGCTACTTAAAGCGGTTATTTTAAACTACAACAATACTACGCATCGTTCAATAGGTATGACGCCTAATGAAGCGCGAGGACATATAAATGACAAGGATCTAGAGCACAACAAAATCTTTCTAAGCAAGGTAGAAAACGAGATCACCGTAGGCACAAAGGTATTGTATTGCCTTAATAAAGGTATATTTGACAAAGAGGACGTTCGCTGGAGGAAAGCAGTTGGGCAGTTGTGGGTTTCAGTGGCACAAATGTGCCAGGCTGGGAATGCCTCGTGCTGGTGTTCCAGGTGGAGTGTTCCAGAGCACAAATGTCAAAGTTTGGTACAGGGTACCACCACAATTTTAGCCAATCAATACAATCCTTTTTTCTGGCACAGAACCGTTTTCTTCACTTGAACAAGGGCCTAATGTCTATACAAATATCAAGGGTGGACCGAGCTTTCGAGCTGATCTCACAACCGGACGATACCTCGCCCTAAATCCGAACTCCTACTGGGCATAAATGTACCCACTATGATACTTTGGAGGCCCAGGCAGGCAGTGTATTATGACCCGCCTAGACCCTCCTGTCACTCCGTAGTCTCCATCAATCACCGTGGCACTCAAGCGCGGGGAATGTGTCCAACCAATCAGAGTCTTCGGTCAGCCATCATCCGCAGGTTCAAGACAGTTAGACCTCGGCCGGAACTCACCCAGCCGCAACCATCTCACACGAGCATGGCGAGTTGGGATTATTTGGATTGTTTGTCACCTCAAGGCTAAAAACGGCATGGCGAACGTGGACAAACGAAGTTCTCGTAAGAAAAGGAGAGAAGCTAATAACAGCAGGCGAAATGGACGCGTATCTGGGCCTGGAAATGGCTATGAGCCTCATACCGATTACAGATATAAAGGACTTGTGGTCGAACAAGACGTTTAAAGGACACCATGACTTCCAGGCTACAACGGGCAGAAACCGCTTTCAGTCCATAAGAGCTTCTCTCAAGGTTCACTCTCCCTACGGCCACAATGGCAACGACGAAGATAGGGTCGAATTGTCGGAAACCGAGCTGGATTCTTGCTCAGATAATGTTGCTATAACTTCTCCCACGACAGGAACCCAAAGCGCAGACGATGTGAACGATCCTGATGCAGAATCATCTTCCACGACGGGAAACCATGGAGCAGAAGTTGTAAACCGTCCTGCTGCCAAGGCGGAAGCCCGGAAAGATCCGCTGCGACATAGCCAACCGCTTTTAAAGCACTTCAAGCGCAAGTTTGCGCTCTTTGCGGTACCTTGTGGCGTTAGCAGCGCTGATGAGATTGGTGTCCACACAAAAGCGCGTACAAAGGCAAATTCATTCATGCAGCCGAAACCAGGAAAGTTCGTTATACAATTTTACGCAGTAGTCGGGTGGCGCGTGTTGTACGTGCATTCATTATGGGAGAACGGTTCAGGCAATACACTGCCTACGTCGGCGGCTCAGCGATACACAGAGCTGTTTCCGACTTTGAGACAGCCTTTAGAGAACACATTAGCGCACCCAACAGTGCACATTAAACCTATAGCAGGAACAACGCTATGGGTTGCGATGATTGCACACCAGTCCCAGTTGCATCCCACTCGAACGGGAAGACGCTTGGTGGTCTTGTCTCTGATAACTTATACACAAGGCACGATCTTGCCAAAGCAGTGCTAGCAATGATGGACGGTGAAACGCGCATGCTTGCAACGGTTTGAAAAGATTGGGTCGGTAGATTGAACCCATCAGCAGTGAACGAATCGATCGCGCGAGTGAAGAAGAAACCAAGAGGATCGTGGGAGCTAGTTGCCGCTGTTGACAGTGATGCTGACTCAAAGAAAATAGAGCAGCGCATGATCGAGCGCAGACGAAACTACCGAAAGTCCGCCGGAGGGAGTATTCTCCCCCCCCCCTCCAATTCTCCGCCAAGGCCGGATTCGTCGTTTTCCACGACACACAACCCGTCATTTTTTTTACGAACGATTTGGCTCGAACGCCGTCCGCTCGAGTTCTTGATGGAGAAAACCCTAAAGTAATTGAGTGTTGTCACGGTTTGTTCCCGATTCACTGTTGGACGGGGAAACGAAAAGCTAAACCGGAAAAGTTTCATGTCCCGACTATTGTGGCAGCATATCACATTGCGATGAACGGGGGGGGGGGGACCGCGTTGATCAGATTCGCTCCACGAACCTAACTACGAAAAGAGTAGCCCGTCTCTCCATGAGTCTCCTCACATGGGCGCTCGAATTATCTTTGATCAATGCGTTCGCAATTATGAAGCGAATCGAAACCCAGCCAAAGATGCCGCAAACTCTCCGAGAATTTAAACGGCAAGTGTGGGAATCTCAGGTACAGCAATCGATGAGAAAGCGACAAGAAACCCAGCTCAAAAAATAAGTGCACCGGTTACAGTTCCTGTCACAATTGAACAAAGGAGTGCGCTTTATGTGCTAACTCAGAAAAGTAGGGACAGCTCACGCGGATTACTCGTTCGTCGATTGTGCAGTCTACAGAACAATAAGGTCACGAAGTCTCGATATGGTTGTACAGACTGCCGCGTAGGCTTTCATGTTGATTGCTTTGCGGTGGCCCATTATAAAAACGCGTCTCACAACCCAACCCCAATTACGGCAAAGGCCACTCAAGGTTTTCAGAGTGCAGAACGCGGAAATGCACCATCTTAGACTCGCCATCGCCTAAACAGTTCGATCTCAACGTTAGATAGTCTGGTACTACCTAACTAATACTCCATAATACTACTACAACGTTATTCATTTTCAGTACTACCTCGCCCAAACGCAAACCTTTATTTCAATAATGCGCTGGTGGAGCTCCACCCCACCATGACACTTGGCGTGGTGAAATATGACAAACGTCATGTGAGAAATCAAGTAGCGCAACATTCCATCGCG
Source organism: Phytophthora vignae f. sp. vignae (assembly GCA_016169955.1). Taxonomy (NCBI): domain Eukaryota; phylum Oomycota; class Peronosporomycetes; order Peronosporales; family Peronosporaceae; genus Phytophthora; species Phytophthora vignae. The sequence goes on from JABJUM010000017.1 coordinate 694,321, forward strand.
ACAGACCTTCTGCTTTCCGTCAAGTACACGTCCTTGTCCGTCATCACACCGCCCTCCGCGCGAGCACACAGCACCAGCGCCAGTCCTCGGCTAGCGCCAACCTTGGTCACCACAGGCATTTGCCGCCACTGGCGCGATCACACTTCATCGGTCCCAGACATCGGCAATCGCCGCACCACCTCCTTCTAGTCGCCAATTGGGTGTTTGGTTAGTCTTAGGTAGGGCAGCAAGCTTTTTTTGTGTTAGCATGTAAAACGGAGCTGTGTTCTATTAGTTTTTACTGTGCTTTATAAAAATCTTCAATTTGTTTTATCAGACGGATCGATAGAGGTCTGTAGTAACCTCTATTGAGGATACTGTGTTTATGCCTATCGCTAAGGATCCATTTTGACCAATCAAGCCATCCGACATAATCGTTTAGAGGGCCAAGAGAACCTGTAGTGATAACGTTTGCCGACGGTACTGCAAGAGTTAATGCTGGCGATGTGTGTGATTCGTCATGATCTATCATGCTCTTACAATTGTGCGTTGCTGTCTATTCGTACTCTCCTTAAACCGACGGACAGAATGGAACTGCCACCTTAGGATAAACCCGCTAGGAATATAGACGAGGTCACTTCTGCATAAGCGTAGACATGATACACTAGTTGTTTAGTGGCAAATTATAATTCTAGCAAATTAAAATCGATTTTGGGTTTGTAGTATCCTACTTCCATACAAAACCAATTATTTACTTTCTTTTTCAAATCACCTCAATAAATATGCTAGCCAATGATATCATCCAGATCAAAGCCGCTGTTTATTGCGACATGCTCTTCACGATCGATCAGTGCAGGCAGTTGTATTCTGTCCGTCGCTGTATTCGCACACCCGTTCTTCTAGGAAAGAAGTGTACGATTCCACAAATGTACCTTTCTTTGGGTTTTGCTACTACGCAATCTAAATCTCAAAATGTATACGCTACTACCAAATACTACCGATTCTCCCTTGTTAAGAACGGCCCTGGTTGTTGCCTGTCAGATAATACCGTGGTGAATTCAGCAGAAACCAACTCAGCGGTGAAGAAGCACCTCAAGACGATGGTTGACAAAGAACCGGGAAGGCCCTTTTGCTTTATCGGTGGGGAGACCGTTGATCCTAAGCACGAATACGACGAGTAAGATTGCATTTGACGCAGCTGAGCAGTTGGAGCCTGGAGGAAGTCTACCCACTGCCAGTGCAGGCTAACGAACGAAGTGGTGGCGGGCAAATAGCAACAAGATTGCGATACTAGTATCATAAGGCGTGCTTGCTGCTCGGAACTTTGACAACATTCGGGAACCGTTGTAATCAACGACAAAGCTGCACGATCGCCACGGCCAGGAGATTGGGAAACCGCAGAAATGACCAACATGATTGCGCCGATATGCGCGGGAGCTCTACCGACGAAGGTTACCATGTCTCTGGTCAGTAAATTAGCCACCGTAGCGAAACTGCATATGAAGACAGCAGAGGCAACTACAGCAATAGCAACAACTAACGCTGAGCTGAAATGAGCAGCAGCGCGCGGGACCACCAAGGAGGTATTTTAACCAGACAGTCGAGGATCTCGCACGATACGATTGTGGTGTTGGAAAATGACTGTTTCCAACGGCGTCGACCCGCCGGGCCAACAATCAAGTTCAACCGAAGGTAATCAAGGGTAGGCCCAGCGAGAGACGGAGATGGCTGCTTCTGATTGGATGACGACATTATCCTCGTTGGAGTGACAGTCAGTGGCCGGAGCCTCGTCGGGTCCTAATAGAACCCCGAGCGAGGCTTCGTAGTACCCACTTTTAGGTACAGATGCATTTAGTTGCGTACTTCGACTGCACTTATTAGTGTAGTCGCGGTCGTCATTTGGTGTGTCCGGAATCGCCTTATTGCGATCGTTCACACTAGATATTTGTATAGGGACATAGGACTCATCAGAGGATGACCAGAACGAGGCCCCTTGGGCCTCATAAAACTCAGTAATAAAAAGACAGCCTTCCCCCAAAGCCAACAAGGGTCAAGTCCGACTTCGGTAAGTGTAGCTAGCTTATTGTAGTGCCTGGACACGCTCGGCTGCGTGTGGATGCCTGTCGGGGAGCTTATCGTGCTTTGACCGAGAGTTTCCTTGGCGGCGCCAAGAGTTGGCGTGGCCGGAGAGGCAAGAGCTACATAGGAGTGTCGTTCACTGTATATTTGTGGGACAAGAGTGTCCCTGAGTGTATTAGTCTACCTACCGAGGTTTTACCTTGGCCCCCCTGTATAAGGCCTAACACGCCGGTACCCTTCCTTTCTGAGGGACTGCAGTGGGGTTGCGCGAAAGCGCTATATAGTATCCTAGCCTTAGCTCGTGGCTAGCGGTACAGGTTTTTGGGTTGACCGAAGACAACCTAAGGTGCACAGAGGCGCTTGCAACCGACCCGGTGTAAGGGATCGTTCCTGGTCTTCAGGTTTTGATCCAATAAGCGCTTACCTTTGCGGGTTAGCGTGTTGTTGGTGTCTCTAATACCTTTTGGTAGAAGAGAATTTTAGTGGTATTACCACACCACAACTGGTGCCGCGACCCGGGATTAGTGTGACCTTCTGTGTGTCTGGGTTGTTGGAAGTCTTACCCCAACGAGCGAAGAGGAGAAGAAGAAGAAGAAGAGAAGCGAAGAAGAAGAAGAAGTGAGAAGATGGCGAAGGGGACCAAGTCAGCGGTACCAGCGACGCCGGTCAAGTCAAGTGGAACGCGCAACGAGGCTTCGGTGCGCTCCGGAAGCTCGTTCTCGACCCCAGCGACGGATCGGATGGAGTCGATCGACGAGCGTTCGGCGAGCTACGACACGGCGATGGATTCCTCAGACGCCAAAGAAGATGATGAAGACGATGACTGGGATGTCCGGACTGTGATGTCCGAGACTTCGGAAGCTGCGGTGGTGTCGGCAGGCCGCAGTGGAGGATCGAGGTCGATTACCCGCGACCTCTCCGAAACGTTCAACGGTATGCCGGGCCCCGAGCCCGCCTACGACGCGGATGACGGTGCAACCGAGGACTTCAAGACCTCGGTGACGGTAGGAGGGGCAACCTCCAAGCCGGTCGGCACTCGTCCTCCCGTCAACGGCGATACTCCGGCGGCCAACAAGGTCCTGGGCCGATGCCTGGAGCTGATGAAGACCAAGAGTGAGTGGATGCAACTGTTCTCCCCGAAGCAAGTCCGCCAGGCCATCTGGATGGACCTCGGAGGGGCGTTAGCCACGCCGATCAACTCGACGAGCACTCGGCAGGTCGCCCAGAACACGGTGGACCTCCTGCGTGCGATGGGGTGCGAGCCCCAGATTCTCCCGACGGAGGCCGCGCTCGCGAGCTGGACGCCGACTGCCGCCGCTGCAGCGCTCACCAAGTGGAGGAAGAAGTTGCGTGACGCCTTCGGGGTGGCCGACCGAGGCTCAACGAAGCTTCGTTCGACCTCGGAAGTGGTTGACCCATCCAAGGTCCCGCTACCGGCGACCCCTAAGAAGACCGCCACTAGTGACGGAGTCTTTGCTGCCAAGGGTGAGGCTTCGCCTTACATGCAAGACTCGCACATGGTAACCCCGCGATCTGCGGACCGCAGTGAACGTCTGGCTAGGGAGACCGAGTCTTCGTACGCAACGCCTGGCACGCGCGCGGCGACCGGTCGCCGATCCAGCCGTCGTTACGACCACCGAGATGACTCGTCGGACAGTGATGATGACCTTGCGTCTGACCACTTTGAGGGTGATCTGCCGAGCGAATGGGCTCGTCAGGTGCGCGAACTTAGCGCGACCGACAACCAGAGCTCAACCCCGAAGCTCGAGATCGCCACGCATCTACCACTCGCCAACATCAAGCCGTTCTACGGGACGCGTGACAAGAGCGAGCACTCCATGCAGTGGCTCCGAACGTTCATCTATGAGATGAAGGGAACGCATGCTCCCCCCAACGAGTGGTGCATGCCGTTCGAACTCAAGCTCAGGGATGGAGCCCTGCACTGGTGCCGTCAGCTCCCGCGCAAGACGAGGCGCTCGTGGAAGTTGCTGAGCGAGGCGTTCATCAAGTACTACTGTTCGAAGTTCTCCCAGTCTGCGAAGGCTCGGTATTACTCGGCCAAGCGAGAGGACAAGGAGCACGTATGTGACTACCTCAACCGGCTCAACGGCTATGCTCGCAACGCCGGCGTACAGTTCGAGAACGGTGGACGCGACGCGAAGGACCACGTGGAGCACTTCTTGGTTACATGTGACGACCGAAACTTAGAAGATCGTCTGTGCCACGTGCGGGTCAAGAGCATTCATGACCTCGAAGACATGATCAACGACATCCTACGCCACCGCGACCGCAAATCAACTCGCGAGTCGTCGTTCCGGCGCTCTAGGAGTCAAGATGATGGTCGCCGACGTGATGCGAGGTCGAACGAGGATTCTCGTGGAGGATACCGCCGTGAACGACGCTACCGTGACGACGACCGCCGCAACGATCGCCGCGATGACGACCGCCGTCGGGACCGACGCGATACATCTCCGTACCGATCGAGGGTGACTTTGGTCGACGCGCTGGCTGATGTCATGGCAGAATGGAACGTCGGAGGCTCGTTCGGTGCGCGCAACGAAGCTTCGTACGCCTCCCGACGTGATGGTGAGGCAAACGAGGAATACTTCGACGATGAGCGCCAGTACTCGGATGATCAGCGTTCGGACGAGGGTTCGGATGCGGATTATGACTCGGACGACTCTACGGGACATGTCGCGGCCGCCAACGACGCTGAGCGAAGGGCCGCAGCCGAAGGAACGTTCGCTCGGTCTGACAACCGACGCTTCAGGAACGGAGGAGGACCGCCCAACCGCGAACGAGACAGCCGTCGCCAGTATGGGCCATGCGCAGCATGCGGAAGCCCGTCCCACTCGGTGCACTTCTGCTACCGGCGGTGCAAACTGTGCAAACAGGTGCACAACGCTGGGAAGTGCGAAGCACTCCATGAGCTCACCAAGCTCCTCAAGTCCAAGGTCGACAAGAAGGATCTGTCGCCAGAGCTGCAAAGCCTGGTGTATGGAAGCCATTTAAACTAGGCAGCCCGCCAACTGAAACTGGGTTGGTCCCAATCGGGCTGCCACAGTTAGCTGAGCCTGCTGTTGACGCGGACTATCTGTTCGCGTTCACAGGCGAAAGCAAACGGCCTGACGACCTGAAGAGCAATGGAAGTGTGAGATCGACGGAAAATGGAGAGAACCGAGACGCAAGTCTCGTTGAGACCGGTATTGACGAAGATGATGATGGTGAACGTGATGGACACCCGACCGAGGCTTTGATCACCAGCCTAGCCCAGGTCAGGGGACCGCCTCGAAACCTCGCTCGGACGGTGAAATTACTACCCGGCGAGAGATTGGGGTGGTGGTCGTCCCAACGGTATGACAAGAGGAAGCGAATGAGAGCTTTGGTCAATGGCGCGGTGGATGACGCGAGAACGAGGATACTTCTCGACACTGGAGCGAACGTTAGCGTGATCTCGGCTGCCTTCGCCAAGAGGCTCCGTGTACGGGAGGTTCTGGACCACGGACGAAGTCTCGAAGTCCGTGGCATCAACCCAGGGGTGATGGAGACCCGCAGGCGAGCTCTCCTGAAGATCACTTTGGGATGGGAGCAGGTCTACGAGTTCGAGATGTGGATAATGGACCACAGTGCAGGAGTCGACGTGGTCCTGGGAATAGACTTTATGATCCCGGCCGGTATCCGGCTGGATCTGTTCCATGGTACCGCCCGGCTCCCGGATGAGGTCATGGTGCCACTGCTGAGGTCGCAGAGTGTCGAGGATGATGAACCCTACGGTACACAGCCTTCGAGTGGACCGACCGAGGATTTATACATCCCCGGTCGTGAGTGGCGTGAATTCCGAGTACCGCGGCAGCGGTTACCTCGGTCGGAGTACGATGTGTGGGTTCGCCGCACGGAGAAGCTCGTGCCGACAGTAACGGGGTTTCGGCGAGGGCGGCCGACGTGGGTTCGGCTCACCAATGTTACGACCTCAGCGGCACGGTGTGCTAAGCACGACTCGGTGGTACTCTGGGTACCTCGTGGCGAACTGCCGCGGGAGACGGGTTACGCGAGACTGGACTCGAATAAGTACAAAGAGTGGCAGGTGCTAGCCTACTCAACGAGCCGAGACGAGACCCTTCAAGGGCGGGAACGTCACCTCTACGAGCGGTGGCTAGCTAAACAGCCACCTGCGGTGGAGCGCCGAGCTTACCCGACGCCGCGGAAGATCCTGCCGAAGCCAGCAGATGCCCCACCGTGGCTGGGAGACCGCCAACAAGCATCGTCGGGTAATGAGTACTCGTCACCCGATGTACATGATTACGGCAACGACCCCAGGGTCAGTGAAGGCTCGATCGAGGGTGCTCAAGCTGATACAACCGAGGTGGAAGGTGTTGGTGTGTCGAACGATGGTTTGGACGACGAAGACAGCGCGCCGGATAACCTGGACGAACCCGTAGATTCGCTGCTCAACCGGCCGAGTCACCTGCCCGCGAATCCGAACAGTAGTGCCGACTCTACCAGCCAGGAAGCGACACAGGCCTCAGTTGAGGCATCGGAAGCCAGTGATGAGCTGCATGATGGTGGCGGCGTGACGAACGACGGTTCGGAGGATGACCGCGACGTGGTAACAGCGGCCAAGACAACTGCATGGGGTGTCCTGCCAACAGGGACCGCCACGCCCAGCCTGGAGCCAGGAGAAACGTCGACTGCGGTGTGTAGTAGCGAGGTCGACTGGGGTGAACACGACCCAGGGCCTAACGACGTTTCTACTGAAACCGGGACCACCACCGCTGACGCCGACACTGAGTTCGATAATTCGGATATAAGTGCGATCGATAATCCTGAGCAACTACTGGAGTCGACCTATATCTCGGTCATGCATGCCATGGGTGCCGAGGGGTCGGTCGAGGGTGATGACACCGCGAACGAGATTAACCTCAGCGACTACGCCCAGGAGTCTCTACCTATACTTCGACTGAAGCCTACCACTCGGATTTGGCCCTACATGGAACGAGGTAAACCAAGACACGAGTGCTGAATCTCGGTAGCGGGCTAGTGGAGGTTTCAAGGTGGAACGGACCGGAGATGATGTACCTGTGCGCAGCCGAACGTCGTTCGCTTTGGTGGTGAAATGTACGAGCGGTGAGCCCAGCATGCTATGTTTACACGTGGTCAAGGACTAGCTGCATACGATGACGACGATCGAACTGCTCGCGGGGGCAATCCAGCCCGCGATGTCAGACGAACGAAGCTACTGGAGACGATGATTGAACTGCCTGCGAGGGCTATCCAGCTCGCAGTGACAGACGAAGGAAGTTACTGGAATCTGCATGTTGCATGTTATGTGAACGAGTCACGATGGAATGGAGATTGGAATGGAGTCAAGAAGACGCAAGCAAGCCTCGGTCAAACCCTCAACAGACGAAACAAGTGGTGATGAAGCGAATGGGAGGGCGACCGAGGCTTCGGACGCAGTGGTTTGTGTGGAAGTAGCTCGGGCAAGCGTGCCCGTCTTCTTGGTTCAGTATATGATACTGGTAGTGAACCGGGCGTGCGGTCGTCAAAATCGGTGTGTCATGCAAAAACATACCCGCAACGGGGTTAATGAATGTAAGCTCGGTCTTCCGCGAACCGAGTCTGGTCTTCAACGAGCACAAGCCTGACCCTTTCGCTGGAAAACGAGACGGAACCCGGTTGCTACAGCCCCGAACCAAGCCTCATTTGGGGCATCCACAGCGGTCGAAGGATGGAAAAAAGCTCTGGGAACCGCGACCGAGTACTGAATGCGATGTACGCTGACGCGAGAGAAGATTGCGACTTGAAACGAACAAGGACGAAGCTCAAGCAAGGGTGAACGAGTCTTCGAGCGCCGATATTAACGTGGAAGAAGTTCGCGCCTGTGCACCAGACCTCGACTTGGGACTATGTATGGATTTGATGATGAAGTGGAGATACGCGTGGATCTGGGACCGCTACGGTCAACAACTAGGTCTCGTCCAAGTCAGCGGTACCTGCTGTAGCCTGCGCCGAAACTGTTGGAACCCTGAACGGCAATTGATACGGCTGGAAGAGATGTGATTGCAACCCAGTGGGTCGCTTGGTGGAGGCTGGGGCACCCAGACCTTACGTTACGACCACCGACTATTTGCTGTAAGTGCATCACGAATCACGGCCAACACTGGTACGGTTTCGCACGCCAACGAGGAAGCGGTTGCAGGCACGACAGACGTTTCTGGTGCGGTGGTTCCCGAGCCACAGACTGGGCAACTAAACCCGACTTGGTTACGACCACCGGAAACCCGTATGGAACCCTGGAACGAAGGCAACGAAACCACGGTCGATACAGCTACACCATTTCCGAGTGATAACGAATCAAGTGGTGGTGTGACCGACGTTGGCGGTGCTGCGATTCGCGGGCTTCAAATTGGGGCAACTAACCCTGCCTCCGTTACGACCACCGAAGTTCCGGCGCTATAATGGTGTCCCGCTGGTCGGGTCAACACATTCCCTGACTACTGCGCTTGCCGTTGAACCCTCGGACGATGTACGCCTAGCTACTGCAGATGCCGGTGATGGCAAGAAGTATGCGACCGAGGTGTGACGAGCGGCGGCCTTCAGCACGTTCATGGAAGGTCGGACCATACGACCACCGGATCCCGGTAGTTTGGTATTGAAGCCAGACGAGTGGCAGGGCGAGTTGCTCCGTTTGACCCTCGGGTGATACAGCGCTATCTAAAGCAGACGCCAATGCCATCGAGAAGACGGAGCCAAGGTGTTCACCAAGGGCAGTACGCGGGACATCGATCGCACAACCAACGTCGGACCATACGACCACCGGAATTCCGGTGGTGTAGCAATGGATGGGCTCCCGATTGGAAAGCTACCGACCGCCGTTCTGCTCGAGTTGAACACGCGACAGAAGACGCCAGTGAAGATGGAGCAAATTGAACTAAGATGCAACGACCAGCAGTCCGCATGATATCGATGGAGCGACCAAGGTTGGACCATACGACCACCGGATTACACCTGGTGTGTGCGTCGCCGTGTGCCCCGTGGAAGCTTCAAGCGTTCTCAAATTCTCGGTTGTCCCAGCAGAAGACGCAATACCACGGGAAGAACCTCGTGGAGGGTCGACCGACGTCTCAGATGCGGCAAGAAGGAGCGCAGGACCCTCTGCAGGCGCGGTCGATGAAGGAGCGGTGATGCCAGCGGCGATAGTAGCGGCGGCACGCGTCGAGCGAGTCGGGCGCGCCGGACGGCGACCCGAAGTGTCGGTGACGACATCCACAGCTCCCTGAGATGACCAAGAAGGACCAGGAGTCAACAACGAGATTCGAAAGAGCAAGGAAGAGCGGCGAGAGCGACGAACGTACCGGTCCCGAACACTGGAGAGCACGGAGGGCAGCGGCAGCAGCATCGGCAAATGCGCGCGACGGTGGAGCCATGGAGAAGGAGAATTGAAGGCGCCTAGACGCTCACCAGTGTCGGAGGCTCGCGTCGAGGCGGGGGCAGTTGTGGTGTTGGAAAATGACTGTTTCCAACGGCGTCGACCCGCCGGGCCAACAATCAAGTTCAACCGAAGGTAATCAAGGGTAGGCCCAGCGAGAGACGGAGATGGCTGCTTCTGATTGGATGACGACATTATCCTCGTTGGAGTGACAGTCGGTGGCCGGAGCCTCGTCGGGTCCTAATAGAACCCCGAGCGAGGCTTCGTAGTACCCACTTTTAGGTACAGATGCATTTAGTTGCGTACTTCGACCGCACTTATTAGTGTAGTCGCGGTCGTCATTTGGTGTGTCCGGAATCGCCTTATTGCGATCGTTCACACTAGATATTTGTATAGGGACATAGGACTCATCAGAGGATGACCAGAACGAGGCCCCTTGGGCCTCATAAAACTCAGTAATAAAAAGACAGCCTTCCCCCAAAGCCAACAAGGGTCAAGTCCGACTTCGGTAAGTGTAGCTAGCTTATTGTAGTGCCTGGACACGCTCGGCTGCGTGTGGATGCCTGTCGGGGAGCTTATCGTGCTTTGACCGAGAGTTTCCTTGGCGGCGCCAAGAGTTGGCGTGGCCGGAGAGGCAAGAGCTACATAGGAGTGTCGTTCACTGTATATTTGTGGGACAAGAGTGTCCCTGAGTGTATTAGTCTACCTACCGAGGTTTTACCTTGGCCCCCCTGTATAAGGCCTAACACGCCGGTACCCTTCCTTTCTGAGGGACTGCAGTGGGGTTGCGCGAAAGCGCTATATAGTATCCTAGCCTTAGCTCGTGGCTAGCGGTACAGGTTTTTGGGTTGACCGAAGACAACCTAAGGTGCACAGAGGCGCTTGCAACCGACCCGGTGTAAGGGATCGTTCCTGGTCTTCAGGTTTTGATCCAATAAGCGCTTACCTTTGCGGGTTAGCGTGTTGTTGGTGTCTCTAATACCTTTTGGTAGAAGAGAATTTTAGTGGTATTACCACACCACACGATGATCGCCGCAGACCGCAATAACCCCATCTACAGCACGGACACGGGTCCTGTAGGCTACGCGGATCATCTCGGCCGTTGCGATGAGCTTCTTGCGTTTGGGGCCAACGGCAGACTTCACGAGTCTGCCGGCAGGCAAAGTGTTTTTCGGCAGCACTCTTGCGACTAAGTGAGAGGAACAGTGACAATAATAAGGATGTAGCGAACCCAAGCGGCTTGGGGTTGTTGGCTTGAAAAGCGAATCAGTTCGTATGGATGACTCGCGGCTATCGAGCAAAAGCTAAAGAGAGTTAAGCTCGCCAATCGACGCTATGGCAACGGAACAAAGCAACAACCAACGCGAAAGTTCCGTGAAAAACCGCGCGACGGAAAACTTCTGTGACATGTGTGGACGGTAAAGGGTGCTTGAATGCTTAATCCTTGTTAAAAATCCTCCTCGTGAAGTTGAAGCTAGCACAAAGAGCATTCACTTCGACCAATATCTGCTTTGTACGCGAAATCTGTCCCTAGTGGGTCAGATAACTGATCGTTATTTTTACAAATTTACTTGGGCCTTAATGTGCGTGGATGACTACCAACGTGGAGCTCTTCCAGCAGCCACTACTACGTAAATTTAAATCCCGGTGCCTAGAATAAGCATGAGGTTTTGGAGTTAAAATCAGATAGGTTACTAGGAATGTCGGGAAGTCATCACGCCTAGTTATCCAAGCATAGGGGTTCCCAAAAAGGTGCATGGATATCGATTGGTTCGAAGCGCTGCATGCCACCAGGGACGTAGATGGACTCAATCGAGTGTACAATGCGAAGGCGTCCATCCACTACCGTGGAGAACACCCGAAGCAATAAAACAAAGAGCGAGCGACAGTGGCAAGAAAAAAACCGACGTATTCGTCGGACCGGACACCACCAAAGAAGAACCCGTGTACGTGGACGACAGATATGGATCAAGCGCTGAAAATGTCCCCGATGACAGGGAGGACAAAAGGAACTGAGAAAGCGGACAGGGACGTTCAACGAAGTTGCGAGAGAGAATGGATGCCATCAAAAGAAAAAGGAGAAGATCGACTTTTTAACGTTTGTGGCATCGCTTTACGGGGGGGGGGGGCTGGAAGTGCCGTTCCCAGACAAGTGGAATAATCGCCATTGGTCCGTGACGGAGCGGAAGGCTCTGGTGGCGTGAGGCTCAAGGAACAGACAGCGAAACGCGGCGAGTCCCGGTCCTGATGACGACAGAAAGCATAATGCCGAGCGTGATCGTGCGGCCGAAGCAGATCGGAGACCCGAAGGGCCCGATCTCGCCCCCCCCCCCCGCGCGACAGACAACAAGTTGTCGGCGGTGAAGAACCTGCTCGGACTGCTGAAGGAAGCCGGCTTCGTAGCTGGCGCCTTCGAGGCGAATGATCTTTTCGATCTAGATCTCGACGTGATCCAGACGGCGATCCAGACATTGGTCGACAAGCTGCGACCTCTGGTCGACGTGATCGCGGACCGTCCGGACCCGAAGGCGCCAGATCTAGTGTCGCCGGCACCGGTGTCGTCGCCGCGGGTGGAGTCTACAGGGTACCGATCGTCGTCCCCCTTCGTCTCGGCAGCCGAACATGTATCGGATACGTCGTCTGAACCTCAGCGGATGTCTCTCGGCCCTTCTGGATCGGCGATGTTGGACGCCCGATCGCGTAGCCAACGTCAAGAACGCACGCGATCAGGACCTCGGAAGCAGAAACCTAAGTCGACCGATCGCACGACCAGTGCTACCGGATCGGACGAGTCGAACGGCAGACTGGAATCCTACTTTCAGGCTGCGATGGCCAGATTCTTGAGTGAACAACAGGCCGCGGTGGCAACGCCTGCTCCAGCGGTCGACGACAATGTGGGATCACGGGACGTGGAGATGGAATCAGCTGGATCGCCGGATCAAGACTGCTCGCAGTGGGAATACGACCCGGACGACATCGATCTGCCGAGTTCGGCCCCTGCGGTGGTGGCTACCGCTGCCTTGGGATCCACTGGGTCCTCCCTGATCCAACGTGTGCGGATCTCAGCAATGTCCGATCTGAAGGAGTTCAGTGGCAAGGATCAAGACGAGGACCGAGCTCGATCGTGGATCAGCAAGGTGAAATCGGCGTTCCTGCGAGATCAGGCTACGGACGAAGAGAAGTGTTTGACCTTCGCTGATCTGCTGACAGGGCCGGCGAAGAACTGGTATCGCCAGCTGGGTCGATCGACGCGGAACAAGTGGAGCGATCTGCTCCGGAGCTTCCAGATCCAGTATTGTGGGCTGGGAGTATCGGTCGCCTGGCAGTATTATCACTCTCGCAAACGATCGGACGAATCGCCGCTGGAGTACCTCTATCGGCTCAATGTGGCGGCTCTACGTGCAAGATTGAAGATCAAAGACGGAGATTCCAAGGCTCGTCGAGAACATGTCGAACACTTTATTGAGACGCTGGGCGATCACGAACTGGCCGATCAGCTGACCCTACTTCGGCTTGCAGACGCAGACGATCTGGAGGAAGTCCTGCGCGCTCGAGAACGTGCGAAGAGCAGACAGAAGCGATCGGCCTTTGGATCGAAGTATCGCCAGAAGGTTCCGATCTCAGCACCAGCCGCCACGACCAAGCGAGCAGTGCGTGCAGTTCAGATCGCGAGTCAGGAGCCTGGATCAGACACCGGGTCGGACGGATCGGACTCAGAGGGTGATCTACGTCGCGTTTACCTAGCGTCAGCCGAAGACAAGCCTCGCAACGCTGGGTGCGACGTGACGAAGCAGGATCGAAACACCCAAGCGCCGATCAGTCACGATTCACCTCGATCGGACCCAAGATCGCGATCGTCGCCCGATGGACCGGACCGATCGAACCGCTGCTCGCACTGTGGATCACGGAAGCACACGGATCTGGATTGCTGGAGACGTTTGACGTGCGAGAAGTGTGGAAAGCGAGGACATCCGGCGGATCGCTGCCTGTTCGTGTGCCGCGGATGCGGCGAGCTGCATGAGATGGGCAAGTGTTCGATGGAGAAATTCTACAATCAGATCCGTCAATGGTTCAACCCGGTGAAGCACGCAGGCATGTTGCCCGCGATCGCCGAGAAGATGTTAAACTAGGACGCTCACCGGGTTGGAATCCGGTACGAGCCGAGCGTTCTAGGTATTGCATCTATGCATACGTGAACAAGAACACGGTAGATCGAGTAAGTGGACGGACTGATCTACGCGGTAATACATGTGATCTGCATGCGAAATCTGCCGCCAAGGTCTTGAGTCTACATCGATCGGACGACTTCAGCCGCTCTGACGCCGAAATGCCCTTGGATCTCCAGTCTGGAGAAACTCGGGGTTATTGGAAGCAGCGCAGACCGGAGGAATGGTTCAGGCCAGCTGATGGGGAAGTGACGACTGAGATCCCAAAGTATGATCAGGATCGAAGTCTGCCTCGCGTCAGCGAGCACCGCCGATCTGGTGATGGGGTGACCGATCTACTTCCTGGAGAGTCCAGGGGGTATTGGAAACACCATTCGCCAGGTAAGTGGTTCCGTCAGGCCAAGATCCCTGGCAAGATCAACAATGAGAAGTCGATCTTACTCTTAGACACCGGCGCCGAGGTGTCCATCGTGGATACCGGCTTTGCTCGTAAGGTGGGGTGCTATGTCGACACGAGTCAGAGCCAGGAGTGTGTGGGAATCGGCGAAAGCGTGTACATGACGGAAGGAAGGACCAGGATCAAGGTTACACTAGCAGGATCGCTGGTGTATTTCTTCGATATCTGGGTCGGCGATCTGTCAGGACAAGAGGCGATCCTGGGTATGGACTTCATGGTCCCAGCTGGGATCCGCCTCGATCTCGCGGACGGCTCTATCTGTCTGCCCGACGAAGTCAAGATCCAGCTCAACGGACGCCGACAGTTGTATAATGACAACGTACGACATGTGTGCGTAGATCAAGGAGTGCAGATCGCGATCGGAGATTCGTTCGAGCTTCCGCTGCGGATGAAGGTGACAGATCGAGAAAAGCTGTGGGTTACCCGCGGAGATCGTTGGGTGCCGACCGTGGTCCGTGGACCTGGTCGGATCCGATATCTCCAGGTCACCAACATCGGGGACAAGGACCTCGTCCTGCACCGGAATGAACGGATCGCGATGTGGCTGGCCGGAGGTCGGATACCCCGGGTGCCCGGATATGTGTCGATCGGGTCCCGTCGCTACATGGAATGGCAGAACTTAGCCTTCCAAGCCACGACGGAGGACCAGCTGGCTAACGAGGAAGTACCAGCGGGACCGCCAGTATCGGCCGTCGAGCGACCGACTTATCCGACGCCCCGAGCCATTCTCCGGAGACCCGAGGTATCCCCGATCGCCGATCAGTCGGTAGGCCCACTCGATCCGACAAGTGGATCGGAGGTGAAGCGCTCCGATCCGGGGGCGGCTGCCGTTGATGCGCTTCGATCAGGGGGCGAATCGCGGCATGCAGCGATGGATGAGGCGAAGCCACCAGTTGATAAAGTCTCAGAGAACGGCGGAACAGTGTCCCCTCACGTGTCATCGGCCGATCAGGTCGACGGCTGTACCGTCGAACCAGATCTCGGGGGCGGGAGTGCAGATCGGGTACCCCATGTGGCGAACTTAGACGTCGAAGAGCCGAAACCGAATGATGATAAAGCTGGCGACGGTGTTCCAGCATCGGAACGACGGTCACATGTGGTCGAAGGCTCATCGATCGTTGGAGGTGATCAGGTAGAAATCGAGACCAAGTCCACCGCCAATCAGGACGATCCAGTTGCGACTGCACCAGATCGAGATGTTGACGCGGATGATCGAGATGTTGACGCGGATGATCGAGATGTTGACGCTGGTGATCAAGTCCATTACCACGAGGGCGGGAATTTATCAGCCGAAGACGTTGAGGGTGAATTAGCGGTGCTTCCTGAAATTGTGATCTCGACGACAGATGAGGTGAAGATCGACGACATCAAGGTGGGAGATCTGGAGTTCAACACCCCGGAGGAGATCGATCGACTGCGAAAGAAGATCTGGCACAGGAGGCACCTGCTGATCGGCAAGGGCAATGCGCTTCCGCCAGCTGCCCGGGGCGTCACCTGCGATATCGACGTGGGCGATGCGAAACCGATCGCCCAACGAGTTCGGAAGGTCGCGCCTCAGTTCGTGGAGAAGGTGTCGGATCTGATCAAGGGATTGCTGTCGGCCAAGATGATCAGGAAGTCCCGATCGCCGTGGGCTTCGCCGATCGTCGTGATCATCAAGAAGAACGGAGTAGATATCAGGTTGTGTATCGATTATCGACTCGTCAACAGCCTGACTAGGCTGATGGTATATCCGATGCCCCTGATCAACGATCTGCTGGAAGACCTGGACAAAGTGCTCTGGTATTGCTCGCTGGACATGGCTAGTGGATTCTGGGTGGTGACGATGACCGATCGAGCTCGTGCGATCTCGGCCTTTATCACTCACATGGGTCTGTTCGAATGGAATCGGATGCCGTTCGGCCTGAAGAACGCTCCTCAGATCTATCAGCGACTTCTGGACGACGCGCTGTACGGGTTCACCAGGATCCCGCGATCGTCGGGCTCCGAAGTCACTACGGACTTGATCGAGTCAGGAGAGCCAGAAGATCCGGGGCGTCCATCAGTGTTGGGGCACAGATCGTACATCGATGACATCCTGGTGACGGCCGGATCATGGGATGAGCTGTGTGATCGTGTGGATCACCTGCTGGATGCTTGCGATAAGTGGAACCTCTCGATCAATGTGGAGAAGAGCTCTTAGGGGATGCGCAAGGTGGAGTATCTGGGACATCGCGTGTCGAACGAAGGGCTGGAAGCCAATCCGAAGGATCTCGCGGCACTGACGGATCTGCCGTTCCCGGGATCGCTCCGATCAATGCAGTCATTCTTGGGCAGCCTCAATTACTACAGCCGTTTCCTGGAAGACTACGCGATCTACGCGGCGATCCTGTATGAACTGCGCGAAGTGGACTTCGCTGAACTGAAGAAGCGTCCCGATCTGCGCCAGATCTTGGATCGTGATGCGCCGAACTCAGTAGATCGGAACTCGGCAGACCCCGATCAGACGCCGCCCATGCCTGAAGTCGAAGTGGGAGACGAACGTTGGATCCGTGCTCATCGTGCGTTCTCGACATTGAAGATGAAGATCGCGACAACGCCGATCCTGCGGCATTTCGATCGTGATCGGACCCCGGTTGTGATCGTGTACGCGAGTGACTGGGCGATCTCGGCCGCACTGATGCAGGAGCACGACCAGATCTATCATCCTGTTACCTTCGCCAGTCGAACGCTGAAATCGAATGAACTGAACTACAACGTGGTGGAGAAGGAAGTGCTGGCGCTGCTACGGATCCTGGACTTGAACTACAATATGCTGGTCGGACGATCGATCCGGGTCCTGACCCGACACTCGACGTTGGCGTGGCTGTTCCGATCGCCTGGTCTTCAAGGTCGATTGGGTCAGTGGGCTGCACTCCTATCACCCTGGACTCTCGAGATCACGAAGTGCACCAAGGGAGAGGACGAGATATTGGGGGCGATCGCCGCCAGTATTACGCCTCGATCGGATGTTGATGACGCGCTGATCGCGATCGCGCCGACGAAGGAACCCCGGCGGAAGATCCAAGCCCCGATCCCGACTGTGCGCGCCGACGAGGAGCTGCTGGTGATAAGTTTTGACGGATCCGCCCGTGTCAAGCGAGGCGGGGGCGCGTACAGTGCGATCTTGTGGAAGTTGCCCGAATGGAGTGTGGTGAAGGCGCGATCGGGCTATGCTGAAGGGCTGACCGTCAACGAGGCGGAGTATCACGGTCTGTTGTTGGGCTTCGACCTCCTCGACGGCATGGATCGCGGCCGATTGGTGGTCTGCGGCGACTCCAACCTGGTGATCCGGCAAGTACGGGGCGAGATCGACTGCAAGGCACCCAAGCTGACGTTGTTGAAGCAGAAGGTGCTCGATCGGCTACGGAACTGGCCAGATCATGAACTGTTACATGTGAAACGAGATTGGAACGGAAGCGCCGACAGTCTGGCCAGCGCAGCGCTCCAACGTGAAGGGGGCGTCGTCATCGAAGATGAGGCCGATCACGTAGGTCTGGTGACATTGAACCGGCTCGACGAGATCCTGGTTGTCAGGTCTGACGAACCGATCGCCCGGCTATCGCCGATGACTACCCGATCGAACGCCAGATCACGACCGAATCCGACTGTCATGCAGGAAGAATTCGTGCGAGGACTGCGGATCGATCGGATTCGTCGAGCACAAGATGAAGAGGTGTGGATCGCGGGCATGAAGAAGTACCTGATGGGAGACATGGCTGATCTGACACAGGATGAGGCCCGATCTTATGGCAACATAGCGGCAGACTACGAGATTGATGACAACGATCTGCTGTTCTACTGTCCGCCCTCCAAGCGATCGGAGGCAGATCGAGACGGATTGATGAGACTGGTTGCACCGGAGACACTGCACCAGGATATCTTGCATCACTATCACTCTACTGTGGAAGGCGGTCACCAAGGGATTGGTCGTACCTATCAGCGGATCCGTGATCACTTTCACTGGAGAGGCCTCTTCAGGAGTGTGCAGAAGTATGTCGGAGAGTGTGTTGATTGTGAGACCGGCAAAGGGCGACCCACGACCAGGGGCGAGTCACCGGGGAATATCCAGGCGACCTACCCGTTCCAGATCATAGCGATGGATCACATACCTTCGCTGCCCAAGTCGTACAAGGGTAACACCGAACTGCTGATCTGGGTCGATCTGTTCACAGGATACGTGATCGCGAAGGCCAGCTCCTCCCGAACGGCGCAGACGATCGCCGAATCTTACGAAGAGTGTGTGTTCCGGCGGTTCGGTGCCAGCGAGGTGATCAGGCATGATCGCGAACCGGGATTTATGGCTGACTTCTTCCGCGCCTTTAACAAGATCCTGGGTATGCGTCAGCGAGCGACGATGGCCTATCGGCCTCAAGCCAACGGTACTGCAGAGCGAATGGTACAGACAGCGACGAGAGCCCTGAAGATGTGCGTGGAGGATCTGGATCAGAAGGATTGGGATGAGTACGCAGAGCGATTGACCTTCGCGATCAACACGGCTCAAGATCGGATCCGTGGAGACTCGCCCTTTTACCTGGTGCATGGTTGGGATCCTCGATCGACGCTCGAGGCGACGATACCTTTGGGTAGCACTCGGACGCGGGATCGGAATCCTCGGCGGTGGCGTTATCGGATCCAGAGGCACTACGATCAGGCTCGAAGTCAGGTGAATGCTCGCCTACGGGAGGCGATCGCGGATCGGGCCGATCGACACAATGAAGAAGTTCGACCGCACTCGATCGAGGCTGGATCCCAGGTGTGGCTGTACCTGGACCGTGTGAAGGAAGGATATGCCCGGAAGCTAGCCCATCTGTGGCACGGCCCATTCCGTGTGGCCGAGAAGGTGAACGAGTACACGATGAAGCTTCAGATCGCTGGCACGGACTATCACCTGTTCCCGATCGTGCATGTGCCCAAGCTGAAGTTGGTTAAGGACTTCCCCGATCGACCGCAGACCGCACTCACGGTGAACGAGGCCGATCGACTAGACTTCGACGAGATCTTACTTCCGGAGGACAGTTGGACCCCCGATCGAGACGCGAACGAGTACGAAGTAGAAAAGATCGTGGACATGAGGACGGGCAGAAGGACACGGTACGGCCGGACGCAGCGGGAGTTCCTGGTACACTGGAAAGGTTACGACGATCCTGACTGGGTAGACGAAGCCGATCTCAACTGTGGAGCTCTATTGTATGAGTTCCTTCGAGATCGTGTGAACTGGAACCGGTTTAATGCGATGCAGTCTCACGAGGAAGAGTGAGATCGGACCGCCAAGGCGAGCTGGTCGCCTTGGTGAGCGAGATAGATGACGGATAGACGGGGAGGCCGTCGATCGGAGGAGGGGGCTGCATATGGATGCATGTATACGTGTGAAGGGTGCCGATCTGAAGGTTGTGGGATGGCTGCGAGGTGTTACGAGGTTTGATCTTGGCTGATTGCGGTGAATTAGTGGAGCGACACAAGACGAAGACACATGACGAAAAGACGGAGATAAATTGAGCTGAGTGGCGATTACAGAGGATCGGCCTCCGAACGACTACGATCCGGGGTGAGCTGCCTAACTAACGTGCTGGTCGCTGGAGCCGATCGTGTGAGCTGAGCCGAACTTACGGTTGTTGAGCGCCGACGTTGGGGTTGAACTTGTTCCGGAGACGCGGGATCTGCCGAGCGGGGTGGTCCTGAGGACGATCGCGATACTGGTTCCGCCAAGGGTCGTGGGTGTCGGCCTCGATCAGGGCAGTCAGGAGATCGGTCGGCTCGCCTTGGTGCTGAGTAGGATTGCCAGCATTCGCCGCTCGGGACACCACGCCGGGGTACCACGTCACCGCGTCTCGCAGACGAACCGGGGTCTGCAGGAAAAACGGATCCAGTAGCAGATCGACGTCGGCCCACATCGCCCGCATCATCGGCAACATGGTGGCCACCAGCTGGCGCCACCGATCGCCAAGACGGATCCGCCGCGATCGACGATCGGCATGATATTGCCCGATGACCGGGTCTTGGCGTTGTTGACCAGTGATACGGAGATAATGAGTCGTCTCCCAAAAGGCCTGGCGGTGTTGCTCCTCGAACTGCAGGTAGGCTGTGGCGATCCGGCCCAATGGAGTGGCGGCACCTCGATGGAGTGCCAGATCGAACGTCAACGGGTCCGCCGGATTTTGCAGAACCTGCCAGGGGCGAGCTGCCAGCAACGCAGTGATATTCGGCCCGGTGATCAGGTCGTCCCGGTAGCCGGTTCCAGCGGCAGGCTGTCGAGTACCGCGAACGAGAGCCGGGAAGAGCCATCCTTCAGGCAGGAGCAGATGATGAGTCAGTGTCGACAAGATCATGCCAGTGATCTGTAGCTGACGCAACAGCACCGAAGGCCACGGATCGGTGTCACCCTGGGTGAGCGCCCTGGGGGCGTTGAAACCAGGGATCATGGTCCCGATCGGGAACAATGGGGGTACCAGAGCCCGGGGCCTAGGCGATCCTGGCGGGGATCCTGGCGGCGATCGTGGGGGAGATCCCGGTGGCGAACGCGGAGGCGATCGGGGCGGAGATCCGGGTGGCGAACGTGGGGGCGACCGAGAACGCGCCGATCCAGATCGAGAATGTATCGATATGACGGAGGGCGATCGCGAACGGGTCCGAGAGGTGTGAGCTCGCGCCGGCGAAGTGGATTGGCGGCGGCGGGCCTCCGATCGGGACCGAGCCAGCGCGGCGAGAGCCTCCTGATCGGTCCCCTCAGACTCGGACCCTTCCTCTTCGGCGCTGGACTCAGCCGAGCTCGACTTCCCCTCGGGCGACCGATCCGTTTCCCGAGATGGGTGGGACGAGTTGGACTCCTCTCGATCGGACTTCTCGGACTCGTGATCGTCGTCCTTCTTGTCTTCGGTGGACGAATCCGACTCCTCTCGATCGGACCGCTCAGACTCGTGCTCGCCGCCCTCCTTGCGTTGATCAGGTGGAGGTTGGTCCTTGGCGGGTGACTCTTGGCCCTGATCCGGCGGGGAGAAGGAAGGGGACGGAGATCTGGAAGGCGATCGACTCGGGGATCGACTGCGCGGTGGCGGTGCTGACCGCGCGCGCTTATGAGCGTGTCCTGCCGAATCGGGAGACCCCGAACGACTGCGACCACGACGAGCGGGCGTGATCGGCGCACATTGCCGACGCCCGATCCATTGTGCCACCCCGGACAAGGTGTCGGCGACCCTCTCGAGATCTTCATTGGAACGATCGCTGACACGGCGTAGTAATGCGTAGGCGTTCTGGACGTCTACGAACTGGGCATCCTGGGCCCGGATCACTTGTTGTGCACTTTCGACGCAGGATCCTGTGATACAATGATAGGGTGAGTCAAGATCCATGGGAGATCAGAGTTGGAGAAGGACTACTTACGGAGATCGGCGTTGTCCCGGAGGGCAGTGTCGCGATCCTGATTCGCTCGGGCGAGGTGGGCACGGAGCTGTTGGGCTCTGCCACAGACGCATCCCGATCCCGGTGCGCTTGAGCCAGGTCGTCACGGAGCTGTCGGACTTCCCCCGCGGACGCGTCTCGAGCGGCACGAACCAGACGTAATTCTCCCTCGGTCTGGTGGAGGTTGGCGCGAAGCCGATCCAGATCGGCGCCGTCCCCAGCAGGGGGCGTCGGGAGCGAGGCGGCTGAAGCGGACGCGGGAGCGGGAGATCCATGTGCAGCTAGCGCAGCCTCAGTCGTCTGAAGGGCAGCCTGGACGCGATCGAGGCTCCCACGTGTGATTCGCAGCTCATAGTTCGCCATGTCCGGTTCATGCTCTTGAGCCGAAACTTGCGATCGGAGATCGGATATGTCGGCCGAGGCGAGATCCAGTTGGTGATCGAGGTCATCGCGGGTGGCGCGAGCGTCAGCGAGCTCGGCCTGGGTGCGAGACAGTCGACGATCCATATCCTGCATCTCGGCCGCCTGTTGCGCGAGCTGGTCCCGGAGATCCTTGATCAGCTGCGGGCCCTGCCCCTGAACACTCTGTTGGAGATCGTCCACTTCGGTCTGGAGGCGACGGATCTCGTCTTCCTGAGACCCACGGTAGCGCTCAAGGTCCTGCAAGTCGGCGGTCAGCTCGCGGACGGTGTCATCCAGCCGCGCCCGGTCGCGGATCATGGTCGATCGCGAGGCGTAGGCACACGACAACTCAGCTTCGAGGCGGGCGATCCGGCGAGCCGCGTCGGGAGAGGCCGTGGTGCGTCGAGAAGCCGACGATCGCGTCGATCGAGGCGTCGAGTGGGCTGATCGTGGCGAACCGTGGTCGGAATCGTCGCCGTCCGATGGACTAGGCGGATGCGCAGGCGGACCGGGTGGTGGAGTGCTCATCGGAGAGAGATCTGATCTGCGTTCGAACCGGCAAATTCGAAAGTGACCAAGAAGCAACTGTCCGAAGTGAGCCGCTGTGCGACACAACTTACGGACAGGGTGCGGATGTGGAGAAGCGCCGGATAAGAATCCTTCTCGAACGATGTTCTCCGAGAAAGGCTGCAGAGCCGATCGATGGAATCAGGTAGGATCGGCGATCGAGCGACAGGCGTCGGACGTGGAGCCAGATCGGAAGGAGATCTCAGGCGATCAAGTGACGTCGACGCGTAAGAGGCTTATATCAGGGTGGACTACGGGAGATCACACCCGGATCGTGATGCAGAGGTGGCGAGTGAAGACCTAGGCCGGGATCGACGTCAAGCCCCGGAGATCCAGTCGTCCAAGTGCCAGAGTGGGCGGATCGGAAGCGGATGGCGATCTGCCCAAGTCGTCGATCGAGGGTCGATCGTGGAAGTCGATCGGGAGTGGATCGCCGATCAGCCAAGATGGGAGGCACAGGAGAGCGAAGACGGGGCAAGAATCCGGTAGTTGTTTGGTTGTAGGAGGATAGGCAGGATGGTAGCGGTAGGGAGACACCAGCTAAACACCAATCAGAGTAGAATTTGCACCAGAGAGCACAAGTCCCATCAAGTCGTCAAGATCCAGGAACTACATTGGCCTCGGCAAGCGTCGACACTTCGGGTAGTGAACTGTGGTATCGGAAATTGTGTGTTTCCAAGGTGATTGCCTCGCCGGCCCGAAGGTCAAGATCCATGAAGAAGCGGCCCAGCGAGAGACGGAGATGGCTACTTCTGATTGGATGACGACATTATCCTCGTTGGAGTGACAGTCAGTGGCCGGAGCCTCGTCGGGTCCTAATAGAACCCCGAGCGAGGCTTCGTAGTACCCACTTTTAGGTACAGATGCATTTAGTTGCGTACTTCGACCGCACTTATTAGTGTGGCCGCGGTCGTCATTTGATGTGTCCGGAATCGCCTTATTGCGATCGTTCACACTAGATATTTGTATAGGGACATAGGACTCATCAGAGGATGACCAGAACGAGGCCCCTTGGGCCTCATAAAACTCAGTAATAAAAAGACAGCCTTCCCCCAAATCCAACAAGGGTCAAGTCCGACTTCGGTAAGTGTAGCTAGCTTATTGTAGTGCCTGGACACGCTCGGCTGCGTGTGGATGCCTGTCGGGGAGCTTATCGTGCTTTGACCGAGAGTTTCCTTGGCGGCGCCAAGAGTTGGCGTGGCCGGAGAGGCAAGAGCTACATAGGAGTGTCGTTCACTGTATATTTGTGGGACAAGAGTGTCCCTGAGTGTATTAGTCTACCTACCGAGGTTTTACCTTGGCCCCCCTGTATAAGGCCTAACACGCCGGTACCCTTCCTTTCTGAGGGACTGCAGTGGGGTTGCGCGAAAGCGCTACATAGTATCCTAGCCTTAGCTCGTGGCTAGCGGTACAGGTTTTTGGGTTGACCGAAGACAACCTAAGGTGCACAGAGGCGCTTGCAACCGACCCGGTGTAAGGGATCGTTCCTGGTCTTCAGGTTTTGATCCAATAAGCGCTTACCTTTGCGGGTTAGCGTGTTGTTGGTGTCTCTAATACCTTTTGGTAGAAGAGGATTTTAGTGGAGTTACCACACCACAACTGGTGCCGCGACCCGGGATTGGTGTGACCTTCTGTGTGTCTGGGTTGTTGTAGCCTTAGCCCAACGAGCGAAGAGGAGAAGAAGAAGAAGAAGAAGAAGAGAAGCGAAGACGAAGAAGAAGTGAGAAGATGGCGAAGGGGACCAAGTCAGCGGTACCAGCGACGCCGGTCAAGTCAAGTGGAACGCGCAACGAGGCTTTGGTGCGCTCCGGAAGCTCGTTCTCGACCCCAGCGACGGATCGGATGGAGTCGATCGACGAGCGTTCGGCGAGCTACGACACGGCGATGGATTCCTCGGACGCCAAAGAAGATGATGAAGACGACGACTGGGATGTCCGGACTGTGATGTCCGAGACTTCGGAAGCTGCGGTGGTGTCGGCAGGCCGCAGTGGAGGATCGAGGTCGATCACCCGCGACCTCTCCGAAACGTTCAACGGTATGCCGGGCCCCGAGCCCGCCTACGACGCGGATGACGGTGCAACCGAGGACTTCAAGACCTCGGTGACGGTAGGAGGGGCAACCTCCAAGCCGGTCGGCACTCGTCCTCCCGTCAACGGCGATACTCCGGCGGCCAACAAGGTCCTGGGCCGATGCCTGGAGCTGATGAAGACCAAGAGTGAGTGGATGCAACTGTTCTCCCCGAAGCAAGTCCGCCAGGCCATCTGGATGGACCTCGGAGGGGCGTTGGCCACGCCGATCAACTCGACGAGCACTCGGCAGGTCGCCCAGAACACGGTGGACCTCCTGCGTGCGATGGGGTGCGAGCCCCAGATTCTCCCGACGGAGGCCGCGCTCGCGAGCTGGACGCCGACTGCCGCCGCTGCAGCGCTCACCAAGTGGAGGAAGAAGTTGCGTGACGCCTTTGGGGTAGCCGACCGAGGCTCAACGAAGCTTCGTTCGACCTCGGAAGTGGTTGACCCATCCAAGGTCCTGCTACCGGCGACCCCAAAGAAGACCGCCACTAGTGACGGAGTCTTTGCTGTAACGGGGTTACACACACAAGTGGCTACAGCCACTTGTAACTATAACAGACGCGATGTCTGTTATAGGTACAAACACTTCCTCGGCCTTGATGTACATTACATCGAGGGCCACATTCATTTACGGTCACCACGACGGGTGGCCCATAGACATTTAGGATTCCTATTGGTTGAAAGCAGCATCTTTTAACCAATGAGCGACATGCATAGCTGTGGAATTCTGCCAACCAGCCGTTGGCAGATTCCTAACTTAGAATATTACATTTAGAGGAAGTCAGAAAACATAAAACAAAAATAGCAGTTCTCATTTTTACCCAAAAACATTATTTGGATCGTTTATTTAGATTAATCTATACTCGGATACTCGGAGGCCCGATTATAATTAACTCTAGTTTAAACTAAGCAACGCTTCCTCATACACGTGCGCATACGTGTAAGCTGTTGTAGTGGGCCAAGGTAGGCCCATTACACCTGGTAGCACTTTGTAGTCCGTCCAACGACCGACTAAGTTGAGTTCGTACGTTACCGCACGAACACGGAGCCGAGAACCTTCCCATGGATACCGAGGTGCCCATGGAAAGCTCCACGACGCCTGCAACCCATGTTGCACGCGCTGACTGCCCCCACCTGTCAGACCCAGAGTGGGAGGCCCTCCAACGACTGTCAACAGTCATTGGTGAGGCGGCTGTAGCTACGATGCTGCGTACGCTAACGCCGACAGAGCAACACGGTGTTGCTCTGGGCTTCATCTTGAAGGAGCAGCGAAATGCTGCTGCCACTACCGCGGTGTCGTCGGGGACGACACCACGCGCGCAATCGCTGAAGCTCAACGTGAGCAACTACGTAGGAAGAGAGGGTGAGCCTCTCCTCCGTTGGCTTGTCGAACTCGACACTGCCATTGCGGCTCGACGTATCGTCGACCCGTTGTCGAAGGTCGCGTTCGCCATGTCCTGCCTTGGCGGACGTGCGAGGAGTTGGGCGTACGGACGCCGACTCTCAGACCCTACGTGCTTCAGCACGTACGAGGTGTTCAAGGAGGAGCTCAGACAAGCGTTTGAGCCCCCGCAGAATGAGTTCCGGTCGAGGGCGGAGTTGCTCGACCTGCAGCAGGGCAAGCATGACGTCCATGCTTACGCTCAGAGAGCACGGTACTTGGTCTCGAACATCGTGACCAACCCGATTGACGAGGCGACCAAGGTCGTCACGTTCATGAAGGGACTGAGAGATGGGCCTGTGAAGACCTATCTCTTCCGTGAGTACCCGAGTACTCTCGAAGCTGCGATCACTCTTGCCATGCAAGAGGAGTTTAGCCTGCGGCAGGCTAAGCTACATGCACACGTACCGAGGCCGCAACCGCGCCCGGTAGTGAGGACGGGAGGGCCAGAACCAATGGACCTCTCGAGCGCTGCCACTGCTGGACCCCAGCAGTCGCAGGGAAACAATGTGCGATGCTACCGTTGCGGTAGGATCGGTCACTTTGCTCGAGAGTGCACGGCTCCCGTGCACCAGCAGGGTGGCTATCGCGGCGGTGCCGGGCACCGTCGCAACCAAACAGAAAAGCGCTGGACGCCAGTAGGCGCGGGGCGCCCTACTGGTAATGCAGTTCCGCGTGTCAACCTTGGGCACGCGACACTGAGGACTGCAGCCCCCAGTGAGGTTGACTCTCACTGCAAGAACCAAGATGACAAGCATGACCTTGTCATCCTGAAAGTGAAGTCGACGAGAGCAAGAGACTCTCGTCGTGCTTTGGTAGATTCCGGCGCGTCGAAGAACTTTGTTCGACTGCGAAGTCTATCAATGCTTGACTTCGAGGATTTAAAGATACCTCGAAGTATGTTGGAAGTACGCTTGGCGACAGGTGTCGTCGTCAAGACCGAGAAGCGCATGGTACGCGTGCGCTTCACGTACAAAGGTCGAGTGTTTGTCGAACCCTTTATCGTCCTGGACCTGGACGATAAGTTCGACATGGTATTGGGCATGCCGTGGCTCGCACGGCATGATCCGGTAATCGATTGGGAGAAGCGCACTCTTGTGCGCTTCGGTCGCGAAAGCGGAACAGAGAGCGATGGCCCTGTTACCGCCCCACACACACCAACCGGTGCGCGCGATTCCCCAGTCGAGACAGCACCTAACGCTGCTGTCCCGGAGCACCCTGGACGCGCGCGAGCGCGCGCGCAAGTACACGTAGCGTCGGCGTTGCCGCCGACGGCCAGCGAAGGAAAAGTGTTGACCTCGGAGGTCGACACTCGCTTTTCAGCGAATCAAGGACAGTCTCCGGCCTCAAGCGGCGCGGATGACGTAAGCGAGTCACACGCTTCGGCCGAAGAGACCGATGCGAACCTGATTGGGCAGGACCTGGCCAATAACATTGGCCAGGGAGAGAGAACGCCGCCGACTCCGGGAGTCGATGGCATGGATGAATTCGATTCGTCGGCTCTGGGAGCCGACGCACCCTCCATATTGGGGGTCTCCGCCAATGGAAGGCGTCGAGGTGTTAAAGTCACGTCGGTTCCGGGAACCGACGCTGCGAGAAGAAATTCCGCGTCGACTCTGGGAGTCGACGCACCCTTTGTAACTTAGGGCTCCGCCAATAACAGGCGTCGAGGTGAAGATGGCGTGTCGGCTCCGGGAGCCGACGCTGCAGGCGGTGCGGACGGTTGCAAACGTCCCGCACCGGAAAAACTTGCATGCTGTCGTGCAGCTGGGCTGCACGACGAAGCGCCGGGCGACCAAGCCGGGCTTGAAGTCGCTCGCCCGCGGGATGAACCCGCCGGCGGTATTAAAGAAGAACACCCGTCCACGGCCGGGCCTGGACGAGGTCAAGGGTCTAGCGGGGCCGGGCTCCGCAAGACGAGAAGACGGCGCATGCGAAGGTCGCTGCGCAAGTCTCGGCCAGAGGCCGAGACGCTACAAGAGATGTCTGCTGGGCAGACGAAGGCAGAGAAGCCGGACGTCGAGACGTTGAACGTCTTGACGCGTACCTGTGCCGGATTCCGGTACAGGGAGATGACTCTCGCTAATCCTCCGACGCAAGCGTCGGAGTTGACTTCGCTTCCAGTCATGAGCTGGAAGCGCTTCGCGCGTGACTTGCACGATGGACGCATCGAGCAAATATGCATTCTCTCGGACGCCGAGAGAACGAAGAGCGAGAATGAAGAACTGAGGCAGTTCTTCATGGAGAGCACCACTGAGAGTGAAGACACTCTCAGTGCCAAGACGAAGAAGGAACGCTTTGAAGAACAGAGCTGGGACTTGCTGAAGTCGAGTCCCTACTACGAGATTCTACGGGAGTACGCGGACGTACTTCCGGAAGAGATCCCTGCGGAGCTTCCGCAGGACAAGGGCATTCAGCACGAGATTGATCTCGTGCCGGGCACTAAGTATTGCGTCACGCGGCAGTGGCCACTGCCGCCAGAGCAGGTCAAGGCGATCGACGACTTCTTCGAAAGTCGTCGCAAAGCTGGACAAGTGCGGGAATCGAAGTCCCCGCACAGTGCTCCGACGTTCTGTGTCAAGAAGCCACAGGGCGGCTGGCGCATCGTTCATGCGTACAATAAGCTGACCCAAAAAAACGATGCGACGATACCGGCGCAGACACCGATACCGCGAAAAGATGTTATCATCGATTCGATGGCCAGGAGCACCGTCTACAGTGCTCTTGATCTGCGCGATGGGTTCTATCAGATCCTAATGCGTGAGAGCGATATCCCTCTCACGGCTATGAGCACGCCGAGTGGCATGCTCTGGGAGTGGCTAGTGATGCCGCAGGGTCTGAAGAACGCCCCTGCGACCTTCAACAGGTGCGTGACGCACTTGTTGCGCTCGGTGCGCGACTTCGCACCGAGCTACTTCGATGACGTGTTCGTCCACAGCCGTGCTGCGGACGGGATGAGCGACGTTGAGATGCACAAGGTGCATCTCCGGAAGCTGCTTGCGCTCATGCGCAAGCACAAGCTCTACGCGAACCTGAAGAAGTGCATCTTCGGGGCGAGCGAGATACCCGTGCTCGGGTGTCTCGTTGGGAAACATGGTGTCCGCCCTGACCCTGAAAAGGTCAGAGTGATCAACGAGTGGCCGACTCCGTCGAACGCCAAGGAACTGCGGCAGTTCCTTGGCTTGGCCACGTACTTGTGCAAGTACGTGAAGGACTACGCGGGCACAATACGCCCGCTGTCACAGCTCCTGAAGAAGGATGCCGAGTGGAATTGGACTGCTGACTGTCAGCAGGCCTTCGTTGCAGTCAAGCGGGGCTTGACTGAGGCGCCGATCTTGGCGGTAGCCGACCAAGATCGCCCATTCCACGTAGTGTGCGATGCATCCGATTTCGCAATCGGATGTGCGTTGATGCAGCACGATCACGAAGGCCGTGATCGCGTCGTCTACTACCAATCGCGTCAGCTGAAGCCAGCTGAACGCAACTACCCGGTGCATGACAAGGAACTCCTTGCCATGAAGTATGCACTCGCGAAGTTCCGAGTGTACCTACTCGGAAGCAAACCGTTCGTGGTCTATACGGACCACGCGTCACTGCGGACGGCTGTGAAGTCGCCACACATCTCGCAAAGGATGGCGAGATGGTTATCCTTCTTCGCGGAGTATAACTTCCGGGTCGAGTACAAACCCGGAAGACTCAATGTGGTGGCCGACGCGTTATCGCGTCGACCTGACTACGCTGCAGGCGAAGCCGACGTCAATACCATTGACGCCATGCAATCGAGCACTCCCACGTCGTCATTACTAGACGACGTGAAGACCGCGTACGCGCACGACGCGGACGCGAAGCTCTTGCTGGCCTACGGCTCAGCACCTTCTGACAACGCTCGTCAGAAGCTGCCGAAGCATCTTCGTGCTCGTGCACACCGTTATCGGGTGCACGATGGGTTACTACTCTACAGTGCAGTCGACGACAACGCGGACCGCGTTGTCGTGCCCAACGATCATGACCTGCGCCTCAGGATCATGTATGAGTATCACGATGCACCGACTGCGGGGCATCCGGGCCGTGAGAAGACGTATGTCCTTCTCACGCGCGACTTCTACTGGGCCCACCAGTACAAGTGGGTACGCAAGTACGTCCGTGCTTGCGAGGTATGCCAACGTGTGAAGCCTGCGCCGTTCGCGCAGGCTCCCTTGCAGTCACTACCGACTCCGTCGGAGTGTTGGCAGTCCATGTCTTTGGACTTCGTGTTCGGTCTTCCCCCGGGAACACGGGAGTCGTGGTCTTTGTTGACCGCTTCAGCAAGATGGTGCATCTTGCTGCGGTACCCGCTGAAGTGACTGCGAAGCAGACGGCACGTCTGTTCGTTGACATGGTGTTCAAACACCATGGCATGCCGATCGACATTGTGTCGGATCGAGATCCGCGTTTCACAGCACACCTGTGGCAAGAAGTGTTCACACTTCTTGGGAGTCAGCTTTCAATGTCGACTGCGGACCATCCGCAGACGGATGGGCAGACCGAGCGCGTGAATCGCGTGCTCGTCGACATTCTCAAGAGCTACGCTCACTCGTTCCAACATTGGAGCGAGTGCCTGTCGATGGCAGAGTTCGCCATCAACAACTCGGTGCATGCCTCGACCGGGCATACACCGTTCTACGTGAATGCCTTGCGGCACCCACGCCTCCCGAGCCTGCTCGGGATGGTGGCTCCTTCCTTAAGCGGGGGAGGATCTACGGCCGCAACACAGCAGCCGCAGAATGCCGCTGACACTTGCACAGTGTCAGCCGCGACTACGCGCAAGAAGAAGAAGCATGCGTCTGTGCAGGGCACAGACGCCGACAAGAAACAGAAGAGCAATGAGAACAACGTGTCTGTGCGGGGCACAGACACCGCGAAGACCAACGCAGAGGCCGAGCCTACTACTACAGGCGAGCTGAACGAGTTCAGCTAGGACGCAATTGCATTCGTGCAGCGCAGACAAGCCGTCATTCGGTTTGTCCAAGACGCTATTGCAGCTTCTGTCATCGACAGAAGCTGAACGCAGACAACATTGGCAGGGGCAACACAAATGAATTCAAGAAGGGTTCATTGGTTTTGTTAGCTACTCAAAACCTGCCTAAACATGCAGTCTCTGACTTCGGGGCGAGTAAGCTCGCTCCGCGCTTCATCGGGCCGTTCACAGTGTTGGCACGGCATGGCAACGCTTACACACTAGACATCCCGTCTAGCATGCGCCTCCATCCGACCTTTTACGTCGGGCGGCTGAAGCCATACCGGCAGCACGAGCCAACTAGCTCGGCTGACCCGAAGCGCGAGCCGAACCCTTCTCCAGTGCGCGAACGCGCTGGCCCAAACGCTCGACACGACCTCCAATGTCGGCGGAGACGTCAGACGCGGTCTGCGTGGCCTGAGCGACTTGAGCCCTCAGGTTTGCAATCTCCTGCCTCAGAGCAGCGAAGTCGCTGCTCTGAAGCCGCTCCACGGCACCAACTCGGTCCTCGAGAGACGGAGGCCCAAAGTCAACCCCAGGTTGACCATACCCGGGGCGTGTTCCCACCATCGCCGCCTCCGATCCGTGACGCCCACGGCTCAACACGTTGGATTGTTGAGCGTATTGTCGACCATAGTATCCCGAAAACGAACCGGCACCCGGTTCGTTATCGTATTCGTTGGAGAGGGTTTCCGCCCCACCAAGATACATGGGAGCCGCGGGACGTCCTGCTGCAGGACGTTCCGGAAATGGTGAGGGCGTACGAAGCCCACCACGCACTGCGGGCGCGAAGGTAGTGCGAGCGCTGTGGTCACCCGCAGCGCTCGAAGCACCACGCTCGTCGCGTTCCTCGCGTGCCAGGAACTTGGCACGGAGATCCTTGAGACTCGCAGGTACACGGATCGTCGTGTACCCGTTTAGGTCGCGGTCGCTCAAGCGCGCCGCACCCGGAAGACACAACGTGCACTGCTGGTCTTCGGGCACAGCGCACGGAACACCTGCATCCACAGAAGATCTGTGGAGCTGCTCCAGCCTCCCACGCGTCGAGAACGTTTCGAAGCGCTCACGGGCATGCTTAACCCGCTTACGGTAAGCTGCCCGATTCTTGTTGAAGTTTTCAACAAAGGCATTCCAACTTTGACAAAGTGCCTGCCACTCAGGCACTTTGCTGCGAGAAGAGGTCTTCTTGCTGGAGTAATATCGGAGCTCATGGAAGAGCCCGATATAGTAGTCGCGCCTTTAATCCGTCATCAGATCAAAGTGCAGCCCCTCCACCACGCCATCATCCACAATCGCGCTGCATACGTACAGCGGGATAGTATTCGGTGGCACGGAGTTGCCCACCCGTGCCGCGATCTCCGTCGCGGACGGCATCCACGGATCGCGCGCTGCATGAGCAGCGCGCGGAGAACTTGAAGTCGCCACGGCGCGTGGTGAGCTCAACGCCCCAGCAGCAGAGAGCGGAGTCTCGCTTGCGCTACGCGAACGCTTCGAGCTCGAAGCGTCCGAGTCGTCTTCCTCACGAGGGCGTCTCGACCCGGCATGCGGGTCGAGACTATCACTGTCGATAGACTCCTTGCGCTTGGACGGAGAGCTCTCGCCCTCCTCCATCTCCACGTCGCCTTCTTCATAGTCAACGGCATCGTTGACTATGCATGAGCCTTGGAGGACAATCTCAGGCTGAGTTGTCCCCGCCGCAGACGTGGCAACAGCGGCGCCGCGCTTCGCTTGCTGGCGCTCGTGGTAGTCCACGACAGAGAGCTTACCCTCTGTCGTGTCGGCGGTCTTCTCCTTTGGCGAGCTCATTGCGGAATGAGCTCGAGATTTTCTTTCTCCCAACGTGAAGAATTGACGAATGGTCAATTGCTTGATTGACGTGCCGTGACCGGCGCATCTAACCTTAAGGGGGGATGGTGTAACGGGGTTACACACACAAGTGGCTACAGCCACTTGTAACTATAACAGACGCGATGTCTGTTATAGGTACAAACACTTCCTCGGCCTTGATGTACATTACATCAAGGGCCACATTCATTTACGGTCACCACGACGGGTGGCCCATAGACATTTAGGATTCCTATTGGTTGAAAGCAGCATCTTTTAACCAATGAGCGACATGCATAGCTGTGGAATTCTGCCAACCAGCGTTGGCAGATTCCTAACTTAGAATATTACATTTAGAGGAAGTCAGAAAACATAAAACAAAAATAGCAGTTCTCATTTTTACCCAAAAACATTATTTGGATCGTTTATTTAGATTAATCTATACTCGGATACTCGGAGGCCCGATTATAATTAACTCTAGTTTAAACTAAGCTACGCTTCCTCATACACGTGCGCATACGTGTAAGCTGTTGTAGTGGGCCAAGGTAGGCCCATTACATTTGCTGCCAAGGGTGAGGCTTCGCCTTACATGCAAGACTCGCACATGGTAACCCCACGATCTGCGGATCGCAGGGAACGTCTGGCTAGGGAGACCGAGTCTTCGTACGCAACGCCTGGCACGCGAGCGGCGACCGGTCGCCGATCCAGCCGTCGTTACGACCCCCGAGATGACTCGTCGGACAGTGATGATGACCTCGCGTCTGACCACTACGAGGGTGATCTGCCGAGCGAATGGGCTCGTCAGGTGCGCGAACTTAGCGCGACCGACAACCAGAGCTCAACCCCGAAGCTCGAGATCGCCACGCATCTGCCACTCGCCAACATCAAGCCGTTCTACGGGGCGCGTGACAAGAGCGAGCACTCCATGCAGTGGCTCCGAACGTTCATCTATGAGATGAAGGGAACGCATGCTCCCCCCAACGAGTGGTGCATGCCGTTCGAACTCAAGCTCAGGGATGGAGCCCTGCACTGGTGCCGTCAGCTCCCGCGCAAGACGAGACGCTGGTGGAAGTTGCTGAGCGAGGCGTTCATCAAGTACTACTGTTCGAAGTTTTCCCAGTCTGCGAAGGCTCGGTACTACTCGGCCAAGCGAGAGGACAAGGAGCACGTATGTGACTACCTCAACCGGCTCAACGGCTATGCTCGCAACGCCGGTGTACAGTTTGAGAACGGTGGACGCGACGCGAAGGACCACGTGGAGCACTTCTTGGTTACGTGTGATGACCGAAACTTAGAAGACCGTCTGTGCCACGTGCGGGTCAAGAGCATTCATGACCTCGAAGACATGATCAACGACATTCTGCGCCACCGCGACCGCAAATCAACTCGCGAGTCGTCGTTCCGGCGTTCTAGGAGTCAAGATGATGGTCGCCGACGTGATGCGAGGCCGAACGAGGATTCTCGTGGAGGATACCGCCGTGAACGACGCTACCGTGACGACGACCGCCGCAACGATCGCCGCGATGACGACCGCCGTCGGGACCGACGCGATACATCTCCGTACCGATCGAGGGTGACTTTGGTCGACGCGCTAGCTGATGTCATGGCGGAATGGAACGTCAGAGGCTCGGTCGGTGCACGCAACGAAGCTTCGTACGCCTCCCGACGTGCTGGTGAGGCGAACGAGGATTACTTCGAGCATGGGCGCCAATACTCGGATGATCAGCGTTCGGACGAGGGTTCGGACGCGGATTATGACTCGGACGACTCTACGGGACATGTCGCGGCCGCCAACGACGCTGAGCGAAGGGCCGCAGCCGAAGGAACGTTCGCTCGGTCTGACAACCGACGCTTCAGGAGCAGTGGAGGCCCGTCCAACCGTGAACGAGACAGCCGGCGCCAGTATGGGCCATGCGCAGCATGCGGAAGCCCGTCCCACTCGGTGCACTTCTGCTACCGGCGGAGCAAACTGTGCAAACAGGTGCACGACGCTGGGAAGTGCGAAGCACTCCATGAGCTCACCAAGCTCCTCAAGTCCAAGGTCGACAAGAAGGATCTGTCGCCAGAGCTGCAAAGCCTGGTGTATGGAAGCCATTTAAACTAGGCAGCCCACCAACTGAAACTGGGTTGGTCCCAATCGGGCTGCCACAGTTAGCTGAGCCTGCTATTGACGCGGACTATCTGTTCGCGTTCACAGGCGAAAGCAAACGGCCTGACGACCTGAAGAACAATGGAAGTGTGAGATCGACGGAAAATGGAGAGAACCGAGACGCAAGTCTCGTTGAGACCGGTATTGATGAAGATGAAGATGATGAACGTGATGGACACCCGACCGAGGCTTTGATCACCAGCCTAGCCCAGGTCAGGGGGCCGCCTCGAAACATCGCTCGGGTGGTGAAATTACTACCCGGTGAGAGATTGGGGTGGTGGTCGTCCCAACGGTACGACAAGAGGAAGCGAATGAGAGCTTTGGTCAATGGCGCGGTGGACGACGCGCGAACGAGGATACTCCTCGACACTGGAGCGAACGTTAGCGTGATCTCGGCTGCCTTCGCCAAGCGGCTCCGAGTACGGGAAGTCCTGGACCACGGACGAAGTCTCGAAGTCCGCGGTATCAACCCAGGGGTGATGGAGACCCGTCGGCGAGCTCTCCTGAAGATCACTTTGGGATGGGAGCAGGTCTACGAGTTCGAGATGTGGATAATGGACCACAGTGCGGGGGTGGATGTGGTCCTTGGGATGGATTTTATGATCCCGGCTGGAATCCGGCTGGATCTATTCCACGGTACCGCACGTCTCCCAGACGAGGTCATGGTACCACTGCTGAAGTCGCAGAGTGTTGAGGATGACGAACCTTACGGCACGCAACCTTCGTGTGGGCCGACCGAGGATTTATACATCCCAGGCCGAGAGTGGCGAGAGTTTCGACTGCCACGTCAGAGGCTACCTCGTTCGGGATACGAGGTATGGGTTCGCCGCACGGAGAAGCTCGTGCCGACCGTGACGAGGCTTCGACGGGGGCAGCCGGCATGGGTACGGCTGACCAACATTACGACCACGGCTGCACGGTGCGCCAAGCACGACTCCGTGGTGCTCTGGGTACCGCGTGGTGAACTGCCGCGGGAGACGGGTTACGCGAGACTGGACTCGAATAAGTACAAAGAGTGGCAGGTGCTAGCCTACTCAACGAGCCGAGACGAGACCCTTCAAGGGCGGGAACGTCACCTCTACGAGCGGTGGCTAGCTGAACAGCCACCTGCGGTGGAGCGCCGAACTTACCCGACGCCGCGGAAGATCCTGCCGACACCAGCAGATTCCCCACCGTGGCTGGGAGGCCGCCAACAAGCATCGTCGGGTAATGAGTACTCGTCATCCTATGTACATGATTACGGCAACGACCCCAGGGTCAGTGAAGGCTCGATCGAGGGTGCTCAAGCTGATACAACTGAGGTGGAAGGTGTTGGTGTGTCGAACGATGGTTTGGACGACGAAGCCAGCGCACCGGATATCCTGGACGAACCCGTAGATTCGCTGCTCAACCGGCCTAGTCACCTGCCCGCGAATCCGAACAGTAATGCCGACTCTACCGGCCAGGGAGCGACACAGGCCTCAGTTGAGGCATCGGAAGCCAGTGATGAGCTGCATGATGGTGACGGCGTGACGGACGACGGTTCGGAGGATGACCGCGACGTGGTAACTGCGGCCAAGACAACTGCATGGGGTGTCCTGCCAACAGGGACCGCCACGCCCAGCCTGAAGCTAGGAGAAACGTCGGCTGCGGTGTGTAGTAGCGAGGTCGACTGGGGTGAACACGACGCAGGGCCTAACGACGTTCCTACTGAAACCGGAACCACCACCGCTGACGCCGACACTGAGTTCGATAATTCGGATATAAGTGCGATCGATGATCCTGAACAACTACTGGAGTCGACCTATATTTCGGTCATGCATGCCATGGGTGCCGAGGGGTCGGTCGAGGGTGATGACACCGCGAACGAGATTAACCTCAGCGACTACGCCCAGGAGTCACTACCTATACTTCGACTGAAGCCTACCACTCGGATTTGGCCCTACATGGAACGAGGTAAACCAAGACACGAGTGCTGAATCTCGGTAGCGGGCTAGTCGAGGTTTCGAAGTGGAACGGACCGGAGATGATGTACCTGTGCGCAGCCGAACGTCGCTCGCTTTGGTGGTGAAATGTACGAGTGGCGAGCCCAGCATGCTATGTTTGCACGTGGTCAAGGACTAGCTGCATACGATGACGACGATCGAACTGCTCGCGGGGGCAATCCAGCCCGCGATGTCAGACGAACGAAGCTACTGGAGACGATGATTGAAATGCCTGCGAGGGCTATCCAGCTCGCAGTGACAGATGAAGGAAGTTACTGGAATCTGCATGTTGCATGTCATGTGAACGAGTCACGATGGAATGGAGATTGAAATGGAGTCAAGAAGACGCAAGCAAGCCTCGGTCAAACCCTCAACAGACGAAACAAGTGGTGATGAAGCGAATGGGAGGGCGACCGAGGCTTCGGACGCAGTGGTTTGTGTGGAAGTAGCTCGGGCAAGCGTGCTCGACGTCTTGGTTGAGTATGGAGTTGATGGTGTAGAGGATGTGTAATCTGTTGAACACCTGATACTGGCAGTGAACCGGGCGTGCGGTTTTTGACGCGAGAGAAGATTGCGACTTGATACGAACAAGGACGAAGCTCAAGCAAGGGTGAACGAGTCTTCGAACGTCGACATTAACGTGGAAGAAGTTCGCGCCTGTGTACCAGACCTCGACTTGGGACTATGTATGGATTTGATGATGAAGTGGAGATACGAGTGGATCTGGAACCGCTACGGTCGACAACTAAGTCTCGTCCAAGGCAGCGGTACCTGCTGATGCCTGCGCCGAAACTGTTGGAACCCTGAACGGCAATTGGTGCGGCTCGAAGAGATGTGATTGCAACACAGTGGGTCGCTTGGTGGATGCTGGGGCACCCAGACCTTACGTTACGACCACCGACTATTTGCTGTAAGTGCATCACGAATCACGGTCAACACTGGTACGGTTTCGTACGCCAACGAGGAAGCAGTTGAAGGCACGACCGACGTTTCTGGTGCGGTGGTTCCCGAGCCACAGACTGGGCAACTAAAAACCCGACTTGGTTACGACCACCGGACACCAGTATGGAACTGTGGAACGAAGGCAACGAAACCACGGTCGACACAGCTACACTATCTCCGAGTGATAACGAATCAAGTGGTGGTGTGACCGACGTTTGCGGTGCTGCGATTCGCGGGCTTCAAATTGGGGCAACCAACCCTGCCTCCGTTACGACCACCGAAGTCCCGGCGCTATAATGGTGTCCCGCTGGTCGGGTCAACGCATTTCCTGACTACTGCACTTGCCGTTGAACCCTCGGACGATGTAGGTCTAGCTACGGCAGATGCCGGTGATGGAAAAAGTATGCGACCGAGGTGTGACGAGCGGCGGCCTTCAGCACGTTCATGGAAGGTCGGACCATACGACCACCGGAGCCCGGTAGTTTGGTATTGAGGCCAGACGTGTGGCAGGGCGTGTTGCTCCGTTCGACCCTCGGGCCAATTAACGCTATCTAAAGCAGGCGCCGATGCCATCGAGGAGACGAAGCCAAGGTGTACACAAGGGGCAGTACGCGGGACTTCGATCGCACAACCAACGTCGGACTATACGACCACCGGAATTCCGGTGGTGTAGCAATGGATAGGCTACGGAGTGGAAAGCTACCGACCGCCGTTCTGCTCGAGTTGAACACGCGGCAGAAGACGCCAGTGAAGATGGAGCAAATGGAACCAAGATGCAACGACCAGCAGTCCGCATGACATCGATGGAGCGACCAAGGTCGGACCATACGACCACCGGAATATTCCTGGTGTGTGCGTCGCCGTGCGCCCCGTAGCGGCTTCAAGCGTTCTCAAAGTCTCGGTGGTCCTAGCAGAAGACGCAATACCACAGGAGGAACCTCGTGGTTGGTCGTCCGACGCCTCCGCGGCGGCAGGAAGGAGCGCAAGGTCATCAGCAGGTGCGGATGAGGCTGGTGGTACAGCACTAGCGGTGATAGCATCGTCGAACGAGCCAGGCCCGCCGGGCGACGACCCCAAATGTCGGTGGCGGCTTCAACAGCTCCCTGAGATGGCCAAGGAGTAGATGGAGTCAACAACGAGAGTCGAGGTGACGATGAGGAGCGACAAGAGTGATGGACGCACCGGGCCAGCACATTGGAGGCTTCGAAGAGCTGCGGTAGCCGCGTCGACGAATGCGCGCGACTGAGGGGCCATGGAGTCGAAGCACCGAAGGCGCCTAGACGCTCACCTGTGTCGGAGGCTCGCATCGAGGCGGGGGCAGTTGTGGTATCGGAAATTGTGTGTTTCCAAGGTGATTGCCTCGCCGGCCCGAAGGTCAAGTTCCATGAAGAAGCGGCCCAGTGAGAGACGGAGATGGCTACTTCTGATTGGATGACGACATTATCCTCGTTGGAGTGATAGTCAGTGGTCGGAGCCTCGTCGGGTCCTAATAGAACCCCGAGCGAGGCTTCGTGGTACCCACTTTTAGGTACAGATGCATTTAGTTGCGTACTTCGACCGCACTTATTAGTGTGGCCGCGGTCGTCATTTGATGTGTCCGGAATCGCCTTATTGCGATCGTTCACACTAGATATTTGTATAGGGACATAGGACTCATCAGAGGATGACCAGAACGAGGCCCCTTGGGCCTCATAAAACTCAGTAATAAAAAGACAGCCTTCCCCCAAATCCAACAAGGGTCAAGTCCGACTTCGGTAAGTGTAGCTAGCTTATTGTAGTGCCTGGACACGCTCGGCTGCGTGTGGATGCCTGTCGGGGAGCTTATCGTGCTTTGACCGAGAGTTTCCTTGGCGGCGCCAAGAGTTGGCGTGGCCGGAGAGGCAAGAGCTACATAGGAGTGTCGTTCACTGTATATTTGTGGGACAAGAGTGTCCCTGAGTGTATTAGTCTACCTACCGAGGTTTTACCTTGGCCCCCCTGTATAAGGCCTAACACGCCGGTACCCTTCCTTTCTGAGGGACTGCAGTGGGGTTGCGCGAAAGCGCTACATAGTATCCTAGCCTTAGCTCGTGGCTAGCGGTACAGGTTTTTGGGTTGACCGAAGACAACCTAAGGTGCACAGAGGCGCTTGCAACCGACCCGGTGTAAGGGATCGTTCCTGGTCTTCAGGTTTTGATCCAATAAGCGCTTACCTTTGCGGGTTAGCGTGTTGTTGGTGTCTCTAATACCTTTTGGTAGAAGAGGATTTTAGTGGAGTTACCACACCACAGAACTAGCGGTACGGTTAAGACTGGATTAATACATTGGCCAGCTTGACCTACTCTAGCGATCTATTTCTTGTGTGCGAACCCTCGATCGACCGGATACTGCTTGGCCGGCGATCGTTCTCCTCTCGATCAACCTCGATCCCGCTATAGGAAGCGGCAAGCAACTCAAGGAAGGAAGGGACACACCCGGAAAGGCAACTACAGGCCTTGGATCGACTCCAGGCCGACCGATCGCAGCGAATAACCCTCGATCGGAGCGTATACTCGGACGCAGAGCGAAGATTCCCGCGCTGCTCCACGAACTATCCCCGCGTCAAGCCAAGACATTCGATCTCCACCAAGTGCTGCATCCTCGGAGCCCCGAGAGAGCAGATCCAGCCCGCCGACGGGTACACAAGGTGAGAACAAGTTCAGCCGATCACGGATCGTTGGGGGACCCCCTCCGTTAGTCGGTGTCTGGGCGCTGGTGGGAAGCTCGATCAAGCCTTAACCAGATTTTGGCTGATCCCGCTACACCACACCAGTCTTCGGTTCTCGGACTCGATCGCCTGGATCCGGTGCCCCATTGCCGTGACGGTCTGCTCGGAAGCGTCAAAGTCGGACTGGAGCTCGTTGAATTCCGAACGAACTTGGCTCACTTCTCTGCGAACGGCATCCCGCTCCCGACATACTCGCGCCAGATCCGCGACGGTCGTCTCCTGGAGACCACGCAGGCGAGTCAGCTCCGGGTTGTCGCGCTCTCGTACCGCTTGATCCAGATCCGACATGGTAGCTCTGTGGATAGCTCGCAGCTGATTCAACTCGGTACGGGCCTCCGAGTGCATCCGTTTGTGCGCAAGTAGATCCTCGCGCACCTTCGCAAGATCCCGGGTGGCGTCGGCCAGGGATGGGTGCGCGCGATCCCGCTCCTGCGTCAGAGTCTTGATCCGCTGCAGATCCGCGGAGGCAATCTTGTCCCTTGCCTGGAGCTCGGCCTCGACCCTCAGAAGTTCCGCCTGTGCGCGATCCATGCTGTGCTCAGCTATATCCCGCTCGTAGTTGGTATCCTCCAAGTCGCGATCCAGATCCGTGTTTTGAGCCTGAAGCTGCTGGATCTCGGTGTGGAGAAGCGCTGGATAAGAATCCTTCTCGAATGATGTTCTCCGAGAAAGGCAACGTAGCCGATCGATGGAACCAGATGGGATCGGCGATCGGGCGACAGGCGTCGAGTGTGAACCCAGATCAAGAGAGGATATCAGGTGATCGAGTGACGTCGACGCGTAAGTGACGTATATCAGAGCGGGCGACGAGCGATCGCGTCGAGACAGTGGAGCGGAGTCAGCGAGTGAGGACCTAGACCAAGATCGAGGTCCAGCATCGGAGATCCGGGTAGTCCAAGCACCGGGGCGGACGGATCGGTGGTGGATTGCCGTTTACCCGAGTCGATCGAGAGCGGATTGCCGATCGCCGATCGAGGGCAAGTTGCCGATCAAGGGTGAGTTGCTGATCGAGGGTGAGTTGCCGATCAAGGGTGAGTTGCTGATCGAGGGTGAGTTGCCGATCGGGGTTGAGTTGCCGATCGAGGATGGATTGCTGATCGCCGATCGGCCAAGATGGGGGGGCACCGGAGAGCGAAGCCGGGGCAAGGATCCAGTGGTTGTTTGGTTGTAGGAAGATAGGCAGGATGGTAGCGGTAGGAGAACACCCGCTAAACATAAATCAGAAGAGCTTTTGCACAGAAGACCACAAGTCCCCTCAAGTCACCAAGTCCCAG
Organism: Phytophthora vignae f. sp. vignae; assembly: GCA_016169955.1. Classification (NCBI taxonomy): domain Eukaryota; phylum Oomycota; class Peronosporomycetes; order Peronosporales; family Peronosporaceae; genus Phytophthora; species Phytophthora vignae. Next base: position 736,224 of record JABJUM010000017.1, read on the forward strand.
GAACTGCATTGGCCTCGGCAAGTGTCGACACCTTGGGTAGTGAACTAGCGGTACGGTTAAGACTGGATTAATACATTGGCCAGCTTGACCTGCTCTAGCGATCTATCTCTTGTGTGCAAGTCCTCGATCGACCGGATACAGCTTGGCCGGCGATCGTTCTCCTCTCGATCAACCTCGATCCCGCTATAGGAAGCGGCAAGCAACTCAAGGAAGGAAGGGACACACCCGGAAAGGCAACTACAGGCCTTGGATCGACTCCAGGCCGACCGATCGCAGCGAATAACCCTCGATCGGAGCGTATACTCGGACGCAGAGCGAAGATTCCCGCGCTGCTCCACGAACTATCCCCGCGTCACGCCAAGACACTCGATCTTCACCAAGTGCTGCATCCTCGGAGCCCCGAGAGAGCAGATCCAGCCCGCCGACGGGTACACAAGGTGAGAACAAGTTCAGCCGATCACGGATCGTTGGGGGACCCCCTCCGTTAGTCGGTGTCTGGGCGCTGGTGGGAAGCTCGATCAAGCCTTAACCAGATTTTGGCTGATCCCGCTACACCACAATGGTGCGCGTGCCCGGATCTCTTGGGGACTCCGGATTTCACCGTGAGTCCGCAGAAGATGCGCAAGTGAAGAAAGAACCAGGGGAAGAGGCGTCGTCGGATATCGGATCGACGGAGACGCTGCTGAACAAGACGAGATCCGCGGATCGACAGAGTGCTCGGAGGACTTCTGTCGACGGAATCGAGGGCGATCTGGAGACAGATCTAGAAGACAAACCTCAACATCCTCCCCAGGTCCCTTCGGGGACCCCGGTGGATCTCGGTGCGAACCGAGATTCACTAACAAAACAAACCAAAGCTGGATCGGACCGATATGCATTCGCAGACTCGCCGATCAGGCTCGATCCCGACTACCTGGACGCGATCGTGGACAAGGCCCAGATCGCGCGGAGGAAGCTGAGAGCGCCTGACTTGGACGACGAAGATCCCGGATCGCTGGCCCCCGACTGGTCTGAGGCTGACCTGGATCGTCAGTATCACCTGAAGAATCTGCGAGACTTCTTGCGTCAAGATCCTGTCATGGTGATCGTGCGGCCGAAGCGGATCGGCGACCCGAAGGGCCCGATCTCGGCCCCCCGCGCGACGGACAACAAGTTGTCGGCGGTGAAGAACCTGCTCGGACTGCTGAAGGAAGCCGGCTTCGTAGCTGGTGCCTTCGAAGCGAATGACCTTTTCGATCTAGATCTCGACGTGATCCAGACGGCGATCCAGACATTGGTCGACAAGCTGCGACCGACGTGATCGCGGACCGTCCGGACCCGAAGGCACCAGATCTTGTGTCGCCGGCACCGGTGTCGTCGCCGCGGGTGGAGTCTACAGGGTACCGATCGTCGTCTCCCTACGTCTCGGCTGCTGAACATGTATCGGATACGTCGTCTGAACCTCAGCGGATGTCTCTCGGCCCTTCCGGATCGGCGATGTTGGAGGCCCGATCGCGCAGCCAACGTCAAGAACGCACGCGATCAGGACCTCGGAAGCAGAAACCCAAGTCGACCGATCGGACCACCAGTGCTACCGGATCGGACGAGTCGAATGGCAGACTGGAGTCCTACTTTCAGGCTGCGATGGCCAGATTCTTGAGTGAACAACAAGCCGCGGTGGCAACGCCTGCTCCAGCGGCCGACGACAACGTGGGATCACGGGACGTGGAGATGGAATCAGCCGGATCGCCGGATCAAGACTGCTCGCAATGGGAATACGATCCGGACGACATCGATCTGCCGAGTTCGGCCCCTGCGGTGGTGGCTACCGCTGCCTCGGGATCCACTGGGTCCTCCCTGATCCAACGTGTGCGGATCTCGGCGATGTCGGATCTTAAGGAGTTCAGCGGCAAAGATCAGGACGAAGATCGCGCCCGATCGTGGATCAGCAAGGTGAAGTCGGCCTTCATGCGCGATCAAGCCACGGATGAAGAGAAGTGCCTGACTTTTGCAGATCTGCTGACAGGGCCGGCGAAGAACTGGTACCGCCAGCTGGGCCGATCGACACGGAACAAGTGGAGCGATCTGCTCCGGAGTTTCCAGATCCAGTATTGTGGCCTAGGGGTATCAGTGGCTTGGCAGTACTATCACTCCCGCAAGCGATCGGATGAATCGCCGTTGGATTACCTCTATCGACTGAATGTGGCGGCTCTGCGTGCGAGGCTGAAGATCAAGGACGGAGATTCCAAGGCCCGTCGAGAACATGTCGAACACTTTATTGAGACGCTGGGTGATCACGAACTGGCCGATCAGCTGACCCTACTTCGGCTTGCAGACGCAGACGATCTGGAGGAAGTCCTGCGCGCTCGAGAACGTGCGAAGAGCAGACAGAAGCGATCGGCCTTTGGATCGAAGTATCGCCAGAAGGTTCCGATCTCAGCACCAGCCGCCACGACCAAGCGAGCAGTGCGTGCAGTTCAGATCGCGAGTCAGGAGCCTGGATCAGACACCGGGTCGGACGGATCGGACTCAGAGGGTGATCTACGTCGCGTTTACCTAGCGTCAGCCGAAGACAAGCCTCGCAACGCTGGGTGCGACGTGACGAAGCAGGATCGAAACACCCAAGCGCCGATCAGTCACGATTCACCTCGATCGGACCCAAGATCGCGATCGTCGCCCGATGGACCGGACCGATCGAACCGCTGCTCGCACTGTGGATCACGGAAGCACACGGATCTGGATTGCTGGAGACGTTTGACGTGCGAGAAGTGTGGAAAGCGAGGACATCCGGCGGATCGCTGCCTGTTCGTGTGCCGCGGATGCGGCGAGCTGCATGAGATGGGCAAGTGTTCGATGGAGAAATTCTACAATCAGATCCGTCAATGGTTCAACCCGGTGAAGCACGCAGGCATGTTGCCCGCGATCGCCGAGAAGATGTTAAACTAGGACGCTCACCGGGTTGGAATCCGGTACGAGCCGAGCGTTCTAGGTATTGCATCTATGCATACGTGAACAAGAACACGGTAGATCGAGTAAGTGGACGGACTGATCTACGCGGTAATACATGTGATCTGCATGCGAAATCTGCCGCCAAGGTCTTGAGTCTACATCGATCGGACGACTTCAGCCGCTCTGACGCCGAAATGCCCTGGGATCTCCAGTCTGGAGAAACTCGGGGTTATTGGAAGCAACGCAGACCGGAAGAATGGTTCAGGCCAGCTGATGGAGAGGTGACGACTGAGATCCCGACGCATGATCAGGATCGAAGTCTGCCTCGCGTCAGCGAGCACCGCCGATCTGGTGATGGGGTGACCGATCTACTTCCTGGAGAGTCCAGGGGGTATTGGAAACACCATTCGCCAGGTAAGTGGTTCCGTCAGGCCAAGATCCCTGGCAAGATCAACAATGAGAAGTCGATCTTACTCTTAGACACCGGCGCCGAGGTGTCCATCGTGGATACCGGCTTTGCTCGTAAGGTGGGGTGCTATGTCGACACGAGTCAGAGCCAGGAGTGTGTGGGAATCGGCGAAAGCGTGTACATGACGGAAGGAAGGACCAGGATCAAGGTTACACTAGCAGGATCGCTGGTGTATTTCTTCGATATCTGGGTCGGCGATCTGTCAGGACAAGAGGCGATCCTGGGTATGGACTTCATGGTCCCAGCTGGGATCCGCCTCGATCTCGCGGACGGCTCTATCTGTCTGCCCGACGAAGTCAAGATCCAGCTCAACGGACGCCGACAGTTGTATAATGACAACGTACGACATGTGTGCGTAGATCAAGGAGTGCAGATCGCGATCGGAGATTCGTTCGAGCTTCCGCTGCGAATGAAGGTGACAGACCGAGAGAAGCTGTGGGTTACCCGCGGAGATCGTTGGGTGCCGACCGTGGTCCGTGGACCTGGTCGGATCCGATATCTCCAAGTTACCAACATCGGCGACAAAGACCTCGTCCTACACCGGAATGAACGGATCGCGATGTGGCTGGCCGGAGATCGGATACCCCGGGTGCCGGGATACGTGTCGATCGGGTCCCGTCGCTACATGGAATGGCAGAACTTAGCCTTCCAAGCCACGACGGAGGACCGGCTGGCTAACGAGGAAATACCAGCAGGACCGCCAGTATCAGCCGTCGAGCGACCGACTTATCCGACACCCCGAGCCATTCTCCGGAGACCCGAGGCACCCCCGATCGCCGATCAGGCGATAGGGCCACTCGATCCGACAAGTGGATCGGAGGTGAGATGCTCCGATCTGGGGGTGGCTGCCGTTGATACGCTTCGATCAGGGGGCGGATCGCTGCTGAAAAGCGGTCACGTGGCCGAGGAGTCAGGGTTGTCTATTCCGTCGGCCTTAGTCAAGGATTCGCCCGGGCCTCGGTCAGATCCTATGAAGTCGGTGGGTGAACCTTCCGGATCGGAGATCGGATGTCTCCCGAAGCAGGAACAGGTGTCGTCGGAGAACCGACCGTCATCGATCGCAGACCCAGTGCACACAGTGATGGAGGACGTGAAGCCACAAGTTGATCCGGTCTCAGAGAACGGTGGAACAGTGTCCCCTCACGTGCCATCGGTCGATCAGGTCGACGGTTGTGCCGTCGAACCAGATCTCGGGGGCGGGAGTACAGATCGGGTACCCTATGTGATGACCTTAGCCGTCGAAGAATCGAAATCGAGTGGCGAAACAGCTGGCGGCGGTATTCCAGCATCGGAACGATGGCCGCATGTGGCCGAAGACCCATCGATCGTTGGAGGCGATCAGGCAGAAGTCGAGACCAAATCCACTGCCAATCGGGAGGATCCCGTCGCGGCTGAACCAGATCGAGAGGTTGATACGGACGATCGAGATGTTGACGCTGATGATCAAGTCCATTACCACGAGGGCGGGAATCTATCAGCCGAAGATGTTGAAGGCGAATTAGCTGTGCTTCCTGAAATTGTGATCTCGACGACAGATGAGGTCAAGATTGACGACATCAAGGTGGGAGATCTGGAGTTCAACACCCCGGAGGAGATCGACCGACTGCGAAAGAAGATCTGGCACAGGAGGCACCTGCTGATCGGCAAAGGCAATGCGCTGCCGCCAGCTGCCCGAGGTTTCACCTGCGACATCGACGTGGGCGATGCGAAACCGATCGCCCAACGAGTTCGGAAGGTCGCTCCTCAGTTCGTGGAGAAGGTGTCGGATCTGATCAAGGGATTGCTGTCAGCCAAGGTGATCAGGAAGTCCCGATCGCCGTGGGCTTCGCCGATCGTCGTGATCATCAAGAAGAACGGAGTGGATATCAGGTTGTGTATCGATTATCGGCTCGTCAACAGTCTGACTAGGCTGATGGTGTACCCAATGCCCCTGATCAATGATCTGCTGGAAGATCTGGACAAGGTGCTCTGGTATTGCTCGCTGGACATGGCTAGTGGATTCTGGGTGGTAACGATGACCGATCGAGCTCGTGCGATCTCGGCCTTTATCACTCACATGGGTCTGTTCGAGTGGAATCGGATGCCGTTCGGCCTGAAGAACGCCCCTCAGATCTATCAGCGACTTCTGGACGACGCGCTGTACGGGTTCACCAGGATCCCGCGATCGTCGGGCTCTGAAGTCACTACGGACTTGATCGAGTCAGGAGAACCAGAAGATCCGGGGCGTCCATCAGTGCTGGGGCGCAGATCGTACATCGATGACATCCTGGTGACGGCTGGATCATGGGATGAGCTGTGTGATCGTGTGGATCACCTGCTGGATGCTTGCGATAAGTGGAACCTCTCGATCAGTGTGGAGAAGAGCTCTTGGGGGATGCGCAAGGTGGACTATCTAGGATATCGCGTGTCGAACGATGGACTGGAGGCCAACCCGAAGGATCTCGCGGCACTGACAGATCTGCCATTCCCTGGATCGCTCCGATCAATGCAGTCATTCTTGGGCAGCCTCAACTACTACAGCCGTTTCTTGGAAGACTACGCGATCTACGCGGCGATCCTGTATGAACTGCGCGAGGTGGACTTCGCTGAACTGAAGAAGCGTCCCGATCTGCGCCAGATCTTGGATCGTGATGCGCCGAACTCAGTAGATCGGAACTCGGCAGACCCCGATCAGACGCCGCCCATGCCTGAAGTCGAAGTGGGAGACGAACGTTGGATCCGTGCTCATCGTGCGTTCTCGACATTGAAGATGAAGATCGCGACAACGCCGATCCTGCGGCATTTCGATCGTGATCGGACCCCGGTTGTGATCGTGTACGCGAGTGACTGGGCGATCTCGGCCGCACTGATGCAGGAGCACGACCAGATCTATCATCCTGTTACCTTCGCCAGTCGAACGCTGAAATCGAATGAACTGAACTACAACGTGGTGGAGAAGGAAGTGCTGGCGCTGCTACGGATCCTGGACTTGAACTACAATATGCTGGTCGGACGATCGATCCGGGTCCTGACCCGACACTCGACGTTGGCGTGGCTGTTCCGATCGCCTGGTCTTCAAGGTCGATTGGGTCAGTGGGCTGCACTCCTATCACCCTGGACTCTCGAGATCACGAAGTGCACCAAGGGAGAGGACGAGATATTGGGGGCGATCGCCGCCAGTATTACGCCTCGATCGGATGTTGATGACGCGCTGATCGCGATCGCGCCGACGAAGGAACCCCGGCGGAAGATCCAAGCCCCGATCCCGACTGTGCGCGCCGACGAGGAGCTGCTGGTGATAAGTTTTGACGGATCCGCCCGTGTCAAGCGAGGCGGGGGCGCGTACAGTGCGATCTTGTGGAAGTTGCCCGAATGGAGTGTGGTGAAGGCGCGATCGGGCTATGCTGAGGGGCTGACCGTCAAGGAGGCGGAGTATCACGGTCTGTTGTTGGGCTTCGACCTCCTCGACGACATGGATCGCGGCCGATTGGTGATTTGTGGCGACTCCAACCTGGTGATCCGGCAAGTACGAGGCGAGATCGACTGCAAAGCACCCAAACTGACGTTGTTGAAGCAGAAGGTGCTCGATCGGTTACGGAACTGGCCAGATCATGAACTGTTACATGTGAAACGAGATTGGAACGGAAGCGCCGACAGCCTGGCCAGCACGGCACTCCAACGTGAAGGGGGCGTCGTCGTCGAGGATGAGGCCGATCACGTGGATCTGGTGACATTGAACCTGCTCGATGAGATCCTGGTTGTCAGATCTGACGAACCGATCGCCCGGCTATCGCCGATGACTACCCGATCGAACGCCCGATCACGACCGAATCCTACTGTCGTACAGGAAGAGTTCGTGCGAGGACTGCGGATCGATCGGATTCGTCGAGCACAAGATGAAGAGGTGTGGATCGCGGGCATGAAGAAGTACCTGATGGGAGACGTGGCTGATCTGACACAGGATGAGGCCCGATCTTATGGCAACATAGCGGCAGACTACGAGATCGATGACAACGATCTGCTGTTCTACTGTCCGCCCTCCAAGCGATCGGAGGCAGATCGAGACGGATTGATGAGACTGGTTGCACCAGAGACGCTGCACCAGGATATCTTGCATCACTATCACTCTACTGTGGAAGGCGGCCACCAAGGGATTGGGCGTACCTATCAGCGGATCCGTGATTACTTTCACTGGAGAGGTCTCTTCAGGAGTGTGCAGAAGTACGTCGGAGAGTGTGTCGATTGTGAGACCGGCAAAGGGCGACCCACGATCAGGGGCGAGTCGCCGGGGAACATCCAGGCGACCTACCCGTTCCAGATCATAGCGATGGATCACATACCTTCGCTGCCCAAGTCGTACAAGGGTAACACCGAACTGCTGATCTGGGTCGATCTGTTCACGGGATACGTGATCGCGAAGGCCAGCTCTTCTCGAACGGCGCAGACGATCGCCGAATCTTACGAATAGTGCGTGTTTCGGCGGTTCGGTGCCAGCGAGGTGATCAGGCACGATCGCGAACCGGGATTTATGGCTGACTTCTTCCGCGCCTTTAACAAGATCCTGGGTATGCGTCAGCGAGCGACGATGGCCTATCGGCCCCAAGCGAACGGTACTGCGGAACGAATGGTGCAGACAGCGACGAGAGCCTTGAAGATGTTCGTGGAGGATCTGGATCAGAGGGACTGGGACGAGTACGCTGAACGATTGACCTTTGCGATCAACACGGCTCAAGATCGGATCCGTGGAGACTCGCCCTTTTACCTGGTGCATGGTTGGGATCCTCGATCGACGCTCGAGGCGACGATACCTTTGGGTAGCACTCGGACGCGGGATCGGAACCCTCGGCGATGGCGTTATCGGATCCAGAGGCACTACGATCAGGCTCGAAGTCAGGTGAATGCTCGCCTACGGGAGGCGATCGCGGATCGGGCCGATCGACACAATGAAGAAGTTCGACCGCACTCGATCGAGGCTGGATCGCAGGTGTGGTTGTACCTGGATCGCGTGAAGGAAGGATATGCACGGAAGCTAGCCCATCTGTGGCACGGTCCATTCCGCGTTGCCGAGAAGGTGAACGAGTACACGATGAAGCTTCAGATCGCTGGTACGGACTATCACCTGTTCCCGATCGTGCATGTGTCCAAGCTGAAGTTGGTTAAGGACTTCCCCGATCGACCGCAGATCGAGCTCACGGTGGACGAGGCGGATCGACTCGATTTCGATGAGATCCTACTTCCGGAGGACAGCTGGACTCCAGATCGAGATGCGAACGAGTATGAAGTGGAGAAGATCACGGATATGCGGACGGGCAGGAGGACGCGGTATGGCCGGACGTATCGGGAGTTCCTGGTACACTGGAAGGGTTACGATGATCCTGACTGGGTGGACGAAGCCGATCTCAACTGTGGAGCTCTGTTGTACGAGTTCCTTCGAGATCGTGTGAACCGGAAGCGGTTTAACGCGATGCAGTCTCACGAGGAAGAGTGAGATCGGACCGCCAGGGCGAGCTGGTCGCCTTGGTGAGCGAGGTGGATGACGGATCGACGGGTAGGCCGTCGATCGGAGGAAAAGGTTGTATGTGGATGCATGTATATGTATGAGAAGTGCAGATCGGAAAGCTATGAAGCGACCGCGAGGAGTTACGATGATGGATCTTGGCTGATTAAGGTGGAATGGAGTGGATCGACACGAGATGAAGACATAAGACAAAGAGATGGGGTATTGTAGTGGAATGAATTGAATCGAGTGGTGATCGCAGAGGATCGGCCTCCGAACGACTTCGATCCGGGGCGAGATGCTTGATTAACGTGCTGGTCGCTGGAGCCGATCGTGCGAGGCTGAACTGAGCCTACGGCCGTTGAGTACCGACGTTGGGATTGAACTTGTTGCGGAGACGCGGGATCCGCAGAGCCGGGTGGTCCTGAGGGTGATCGCGATACTGGTTCCGCCAAGGATCATGGGTGTCGGCCTCGATCAGGGCGGTCAAGAGGTCGGTCGGCTCACCTTGGTGCTGAGTGGGATTACCGGCATTTGCCGCGCGAGAAACCACGCTGGGGTACCAGAACACCGAGTCCCGCGTCCGCACTGGGATATGAAGGAAAAACGGATCCAGTAGCAGATCGACGTCGGCCCACATCGCCCGCATCATCGGCAACATGGTGGCCACCAGCTGGCGCCATCGATCTCCGAGACGGATCCGCCGCGATCGGCGATCCGCATGGTATTGCTCGACGACCGGGTCTTGGCGCTGACGGCCGGTGATCGGAAGGTAATGGGTCGTCTCCCAAAAAGCTTGTTGGTGTTGCTCCTCGAATTGCAGATAGGCGGCGGCGATCCGGCCCAATGGAGTGGCGGCGCCTCGATGGAGTGCCAGATCGAACGTCAACGGGTCTTCAGGGTTCTGCAGAACTTGCCAAGGACGGGTTGCCAGTAGCGCAGTGATATTTGGCCCGGTGATCAGGTCGTCCCGGTAGCCGGTCCCGGCGACGGGCTGTCGAGTGCCCCGAACGGCGGCCGGGAAGAGCCATCCTTCGGGCAAGAGCAGATGATGGGTCAACGTGGACAAGATCATACCGGTGATCTGCAGCTGACGCAGTAGCATCGACGGCCACGGATCGGTGTCACCCTGAGTAAGCGCCCTGGGGGCGTTGAAGCCGGGGATCATGGTCCCGATCGGGAACAATGGCGGAGTCAGAGGCCGGGGCCCAGGCGATCCCGGCGGAGATCTCGGCGGCGATCCTGGCGGAGACCCGGGCGGCGAACGCGGGGGCGATCCGGGCGGCGATCCTGGTGGCGAACGCGGAGGCGATCGAGCACGCGCCGATCCGGACTGAGAGTGTATCGATATGATGGAGGGCGATCGCGATCGGGTCTGAGAAGTGTGGGTACGTGCCGGCGAGGCAGATTGGCGGCGGCGGGCCTCCGATCGGGACCGGGCTAGCGCCGCGAGGGCTTCTTCGTCCGTTTCCTCGGACTCAGACTCCTCTTCACCGTTGCCAGACTCCACCGAGGTCGACTTCTCCTCGGATGGCTGATCCGTCTCCTGAGATCGGTGAGACGAACCCGATTCCTCCCGATCGGGCTCGCCCGACTCGCGTTCGTCGCCCTTTTCGCGGCGATCAGCAGGCGGCTGGTCTTTGGCGGGCGATTCTTGGTCTTGATCCGGCGGAGAGAAGGCAGGAGACGGGGATTTGGATGGTGATCGACTGCGCGGTGGAGGTGCCGATCGTGCGCGCTTGTGAGTGTGCCCTGCAGAATCGGGCGACCCGGAACGGCTGCGGCTACGACGAGCGGGTGTGAGCGGCGCACACTGTCGACGCCCGATCCACTGTGCCACCCCGGACAGGGTGTCGGCAACCCTCTCAAGATCCTCGTTGGAGCGATCGCTGACACGCCGTAGCAAGGCGTAGGCACTCTGGACGTCCACAAACTGGGCATCCTGGGCCCGGATCACCTGCTGCGCACTTTCGACGCAGGATCCTGTGCCACAGTGACAGGGTGAGTCAAGATCAGCGGGGGGGGGGGATCGAAGTTGGGGAGAGGCTACTTACGGAGATCGGCGTTGTCTCGGAGGGCGGTGTCACGATCCTGATTAGCTTGTGCCAGATCGTCCCGGAGCTGTTGGACTTCTCTTGCCGACGCGTCCCGAGCGACACCCATCAGACGTAGTTCTTCCTCGGTCCGGCGGAGATCATCACGTAGCCGATCCAGATCGGCGCCGTCCCCAGCAGGAGGTGTCGGGACTGGGGCGGCCAGAGCAGGCGCGGAAGCAGAGGGTCCTCGTGCCGCTAGCGTAGCTTCGGCCGTTTGAAGGGCAGCCTGGACGCGATCGAGGCTCCCGCGTGTGATCTGCAGCTCATGGTTCGCCATGTCCAACTCATGCTCTTGAACCGAAACCTGCGATCGGAGGTCGGATATGTCGGCCGAGGCGAGATCCAGTTGGTGATCGAGGTCGTCGCGGGCGGCGCGAGCGTCGGAGAGCTCGGCCTGAGTGCGAGACAGTCGACGATCCATATCCCGCATCTCGGTCGCCTGTTGCGCGAGCTGGTCCCGGAGATCCTGGATCAGTTGCGGGCCTTGCCCCTGCGCGCTCAGTCGGAGGTCGTCCACTTCGGTCTGGAGACGGTGGATCTCGTCTTCTTGGGACTTGCGGTAACGCTCGAGATTCTGCAGGTCGGCGGTGAGCTCCCGGACGGTGTCATCCAGGCGCGCTCGATCGCGGAACATCGTCGATCGCGAGGCGTAAGCGCACGACAGTTCGGCTTCGAGACGGGCGATCCGGCGAGCAACGTCGGGGGAAGCTGCTGCGCGTCGGGAGGTCGACGATCGCGTCGATCGAGGCGTCGAGTGAGCTGATCGCGGAGAGCCGTGGGCGGAGTCGTCGCCGTCCGAGGGGCTAGGCGGACCAGGCGGTGGGGCACTCATCGGCGGGAGATCGGTGTTCGAGACGGCAAATTCGAAAGTGGCCAAGAAGCAACTGTCCGAAGTGAGCCGCTGTGCGACACAACTTACGGACAGGGGGCGGATGTGGAGAAGCGCTGGATAAGAATCCTTCTCGAATGATGTTCTCCGAGAAAGGCAACGTAGCCGATCGATGGAACCAGATGGGATCGGCGATCGGGCGACAGGCGTCGAGTGTGAACCCAGATCAAGAGAGGATATCAGGTGATCGAGTGACGTCGACGCGTAAGTGACGTATATCAGAGCGGGCGACGAGCGATCGCGTCGAGACAGTGGAGCGGAGTCAGCGAGTGAGGACCTAGACCAAGATCGAGGTCCAGCATCGGAGATCCGGGTAGTCCAAGCACCGGGGCGGACGGATCGGTGGTGAATTGCCGTTTACCCGAGTCGATCGAGAGCGGATTGCCGATCGCCGATCGAGGGCAAGTTGCCGATCAAAAGTGAGTTGCTGATCGAGGGTGAGTTGCCGATCGGGGTTGAGTTGCCGATCGAGGATGGATTGCTGATCGCCGATCGGCCAAGATGGGGGGCACCGGAGAGCGAAGCCGGGGCAAGGATCCAGTGGTTGTTTGGTTGTAGGAAGATAGGCAGGATGGTAGCGGTAGGAGAACACCCGCTAAACATAAATCAGAAGAGCTTTTGCACAGAAGACCACAAGTCCCCTCAAGTCACCAAGTCCCAGGAACTGCATTGGCCTCGGCAAGTGTCGACACCTTGGGTAGTGAACTAGCGGTACGGTTAAGACCGGATTAATACATTGGCCAGCTTGACCTGCTCTAGCGATCTATCTCTTGTGTGCAAGTCCTCGATCGACCGGATACAGCTTGGCCGGCGATCGTTCTCCTCTCGATCAACCTCGATCCCGCTATAGGAAGCGGCAAGCAACTCAAGGAAGGAAGGGACACACCCGGAAAGGCAACTACAGGACTTGGATCGACTCCAGGCCGACCGATCGCAGCGAATAACCCTCGATCGGAGCGTATACTCGGACGCAGAGCGAAGATTCCCGCGCTGCTCCACGAACTATCCCCGCGTCACGCCAAGACACTCGATCTTCACCAAGTGCTGCATCCTCGGAGCCCCGAGAGAGCAGATCCAGCCCGCCGACGGGTACACAAGGTGAGAACAAGTTCAGCCGATCACGGATCGTTGGGGGACCCCCTCCGTTAGTCGGTGTCTGGGCGCTGGTGGGAAGCTCGATCAAGCCTTAACCAGATTTTGGCTGATCCCGCTACACCACATCGGCGGCAGCCAAGTTGACCTCAGAAGCCAAGTGGTCGTTGTTCTCCTGCAAGCGATCCCGCTCATGCTCAATCTGCCCGATACGACGCTGAAGATCCCGGATCTCGTTCACCTGTTGATCAATCTGGGCTTGGAGTTGGAGATCCCGTGTTACACCAGCTGCAGAAGTGGTGCCCTGGTGACGATGAGCGTCGGCTTCCGACCGCAGGCGGTTCAGCTCCGCGTTCTGTTGTCGTATGTGCGCCCGAGCGGCGTCCAGCTCCCCCGTCTGGTGTAGCAGCAGAGCCGCGATCTCTTCTTGGTCACGAATGGCGGCATCACGGGAGGCAATTAGCGCATGCAATTTTCCCCGCGAGGATCCCGGGGAACTAAGCCGGGCGGATCCGGCGAAGCCCGATCTGCATGGCGGTAGCGGCGTGCCGACGAGGCGCGAGAGGGACTACGTCTGGACTTGGACATGTCGTTGGAGAAGTGGAGAAGTGGCAAAATGTGCCCGCAGTGATGCCGTTGGTCGGCAACGACTACGGTCAGGAGGCGGTTGTGGTGAAGCGCAATTCTCGGAAATGTGTGATGGCAAGTGATTGGGCGAGAGATGGATCCGGACTCAGATGGATCTGGATCCAGAATCAGATGGATCTGGATCTGCACCCACTGGATCCAGATCCAAATGGGTTCAATCCAAGATGGGTTCAATACCTTATCCAGGCGTAATCACGAGGCCGTAAACACAACACGACGGGCAAGCAGCTGACGCGCAATGAAGGTAAAGGGAGCCCATAGAGTCGGTAGGTACAGATGGGATGATAGGATCCACATGATGATAGGACTTTGGGATAGGAACGAACTTAAGCATAAATCAGAAACGAATTTGCCTTGATCAACGCAAGTGCTTCCTCCCTCGCCTGGAAACGGGAACTACATTGGCCCTACGCGGTGTAGAGAGGTTAGCCGTAGCAGATCTAGTGTTGGTGGTAAGACTGGAGTAATACATTGACCAGATCTAAAACCTTCCTAGTGAACTACTGTCAAGTGCGGATCCAAGATCCACCGGAGTTATCTGTTTGGCCGGTGCGTCCTTCGCTTCTCAACTGTCAACGACACCGTCATTGGAGGCGGCAAACACGACCAAGGAAGACCTGCGAAGGCAACGAAAAGGACAACAACAACAACCAAAGGCAACAACCCGGCCGGATCCAGATCCAGGCCGCCAGATCCAAGTACAAGACTACTGGATTTGGAGTAAACTGCGAGCAGAGTGAAGATTTCCGCGCTGCTCCACCCACATCCCCGCGTCTCGCCCAGACTGTTCTGTCTTCAAGGCTCGGACGCTTCAGCAGACACCAGAGGAGCAGATCCAGCCCTACCGACGGGTACACAAGGTGACCAAGTTCAGCACACTGAGGCGAGGCGGGTGAACGCCTTTTGCCGCCCAGGTGTACAGTGGCCCGAAAAGGATCTAGACTTGTCCCCTCGAAACAACCCTGGACGAGCACTTGGTGTCGTCCCGGGTGGCGTGTGTTTCTTGTGGAATCCCTTTGGGTGTCGTTTGTCTTCGAACGTGAGACTTGCACTACGTGAGTCGTGGGAAACAGGAAAATATCGCTAGGACCAGGAAGCAGAGCCGACGTACACCTCAGAACGTAGCTTCCACAGCCTGGATCCGGAGAGATAACCTTAACAATACAGAGTTATACACAAATATACAATACACACAACCGTCACTTATTCTTTGGTTGGCCCTTGGACGGTGGGCCCTACACACCAGTCAACAAAGAGGGTAGATCCAGGACACTGGCAAGCCCAAGACCCTCAATCAATCGCGCACCACCCTCAATCAAGAGGGACAATAGCCGAAACAATACAAAACGCAGTCCGTCCTATCACTCAGTAGCCTAACAACAAATCACTAGGTGGTGACTACCTCAACCGCCCTAGGAGTAGTTTAATATGAAATGGCAGTGCTGTCTGAGACAGACACCCCAACTAGAATATGAAATAAAGCTTATCAACCCTGGCCGCACGGCAGCTCAGGTACTCGCCTTAACTTGATCTGATACTTACTATGAGAGCTCCACACACGACCCTTACGTTCTTAGCCGAGGTGCCCTGACTGCAGGGGGAGAACCAAAGACACAAGGCTCCTTTGAGTCTGAACCAGCTCTGAATAGCCTGGCCCCCAACTGAAGACACTTGCGCTGTAGCAGGAAAAACGAACTCTGTTTGGTCTTATCTTTGTAGGCTATCGCTAATCGTAACATGCAGTGTTGGAAGTTTTGTCTTGGTTTCAGTATGGGTTGTCGTCGGCTTGAGTCGAAAAGATTCAGCGAGGATCGGCAGCACAGCTGGGAGGGAGTTCAAGGTTCCATGTGCCGAGCAGATCGTGGACGGTCGGCTTGGTCGGTCGTTAATGTCTTGAGTTTGTATGGTCGGATCTTGGGGTTTGGAGAGTCGTCCGTCCAGGATACACGTCGTCGATACATGGGCTTCGGTCAGGCAGCTTGAGTATCAGTGAGCTTGGTCGGGCACCTCTTTGGCTCTGGCAGCTTGACTGGCTCGATCTTGGCTGGGGCTCATGGGTTGTAGGCTTCAGGGTCTTCGATCCTGGTCCGGCCTGGATGCACCTTGGTCATCCTGATTCAGGGTGCTGAGTACATGTCCAGGCTGTTCCCATCACTTGGATCCTGAATCCGACCCGAATCAGGCAGTCAGCGTGGGGCTTGGGCTGAAATCCAGAGCCGCATCGTGTCAACCGCCCCTCTAGTCCTGATCCTTCACCGAGGTCCATCACTTTCCGAGTTGACGGGTCACGACTAGACTCCACGACCACGTTGACAGTCTCGGGTGGGATGTCACCCCGAATCCATGTCCCGTTAGACGGTTACCCAGTCTGGCGACCATTCTGCGCCCCTTCGCCCAGTCAAATCACTTCGCATCATTTCGGCCGAAATCCACAATCCAACAGTCACAACCCAATCCGCCTCAGTTCGCACGCATTCAGATGCCGGCGATCCCGGTCACATTACAATCAGGCAGTTTCAGCAGTTTCACAATTCGACGGTCTGTTTCCAATCGGGCTGGTCGGAACCAGGGCTATTGAACATTGGGGTGATCGTCTCCGGCTTGCATAGCCTGGAAACGGGCCCGAGCTCGAGCGCCCTGGTTGAATTCGTAAAGCAGAGCCCTGCAATTCAGCTGGGTGACGGGCAACCATTCAGGGTCGTCATAACCCTTCCACTTGATGAGGTATTCTCGCACACGTCTCGAAGTGCGAGTACGCTTCGTCCAGCGTAGATCCAGGATCTTCTCAACTTCGTACTCCTGGTTCTGGTTGTCCGCCTCCCAACTGTCCTCTGGTAACAATGCCGCGTCGAAATCATCATCTTCTTCCACCTCGATCTCAGTAGTCGGCCGCTTTGGGAAAAGCGCTCGTGGTTTCAGGCGGCTGATGTGCACCCACGGGTTCACACGATAGCCGGTATCTTCGATCTTGAGCCTGACTCGGAAATCGTCCTGAATCTCCTCCACTCGGAACGGGCCATGCCAAAGGTGAGCGAGCTTTCGACTCAGACCGGGTTGCACTCTCGGGATGTAGAGCCAAACGGCGTCACCGATCTCGAATCCAGCCTTGATTCTGTCTGATAGTTCACGCCACTTTCTGGTCTGCTCCTCCGAACGGGCACGCTTGGACTTCTTCTGCAAGTCTTCAGCGCACGCCTGGGCGTAACTGTAGTCTCGCTGAAACTTCCGTCGCCACTCGTAAGCCAGGAAGACTGGAAGGCTTAGGCCCTAGCATGGCGGACACAGTGCCCTGAGCGTCCCGACCGTGGACCAAATAGAACGGGGTGTCGAGTCTGGTTGCGTCGAAAGAGGTATTCAGGGCAAACATGAGCCTTTCGGCGTGTTCGTCCCAGTCACTCTGGTCTGCTTCAGCCACGTAAACCCGGATGCTCCTGACCACGGTCTGGACGGAGCGTTCTTGCTGGCCGTTAGCCTGGGGCCGGTAAGCCAGGGTGGCTCGCTGCTTGCTACCCAGGAGATCCCGGAACCGAGTGAAGACTTCACTCATAAATCTAGGATCCTGGTCGTGGCGTAGCATTGAACTTGCCCCGAACCTCCTGAATACCCGCTCCTCGTAGGCCTCGGCGACATCTTGGGCAGTCGTGGAGTCCATCGGCTTGCACATCACGTATCCGGAAAAAGCGTCCTGAAATAGTAATAGGAACGTGTTTCCGCGCTCCGATTTGGGCAGGTGGGTCACAAAGTCCATTGAGACAACCTCGAAAGGTCGCCTAGGTTCAATGTTTCCGGGAGACGGGCCTGGATTAGGCGGACGCCCCTTGCCACTAGCACAATCCGTGCACTCTTTCACGAACGCCTCCACATCAGCGTACATACCATGCCAATAGAATTCTGAACGGAGCTTCTCATGGGTCCGGGTAATACCCTGGTGACCACCCTGAAAATCTTCGTGGGCGTAGTGGAGCATGTCCGCCTTCAGAGATTCAGGCACGACTAACCTGAGCTCCTCGTTCATGTCCCTGGGCCGATCACGGGTGGCCCGACTCAGGCGGTAGAGAACGCCCCTGGCATCCAGGGCGAAAAGCTCAGCCTGCTTGGAGATCCGTCGTATCTGAGGATGAGAGAAGTCTTCCAACTCACCATTCAGGAATTCCTTGATCTCCACAAGCTGGCTGTCCTGGTCCTGATGTGCCTTGATGCGCCTCCACCGCTCAGCCTGATACTCGAGTGGGCCCATCGGGGATCGGTCTTCTGAGTCGTCGGCGGCTCGACTCCGAGTAACTGCAGCCATAACGCGAGCAGCCAGGGGCAACGGCTCGGAATCCACGCCTGCGTGGCCGCCTCCTTCCTGAATCGACACCAGAGTGACCTGATCCGGATTGTCCGGTTTGCCGTCAACCTGGGCTGCCTCATCCAGGATCACGACCGTCTTCATGAGCGTTTCCTGGATCTTCGACACATGTTTCAGGTGAAGGAGCTCTTGGGCATCCTGGACCTGCCACGACTCACCCAGCGCCAGAGTTTTAGACGTCAGGTAATCTGCAGCCTGGTTGTAGTCGCGCTTGACATGGACCAGCCTGATTGACTTGAATTTGTCCTTCTGAGTCTCATACTCAGCGAGCCGGCGCTGTAAGTTGGGCTGATTACAGTTGATCAGTCCCTGGGCTTGTTGGATCACGATCCTGGAATCGCCCACGACGACAAGATCCTGGATCCCGCATTCAGACGCCAGTTCCAAACCCTTCAGTAGGCCATGGTATTCGGCGTCGTTCACAGTAACGTCATCCAGGATGAAACCGTGCGCGGTTAGGACGTGCCAGTCTGGGAGCTCCCAAATGATGCATCCACAACTTCCTCGGCGCGTAGACGTTTTCGCAGCACCGTCAAAGCTCAGGACATATCCTTGGTAGCCTGAATCTAGCATCTCCACACTGATTACGGGCGGCGCCTTGACGCGCCCCTTGGCCGGAATCAGGGTTTCAGCAACCTGATCTAGATGCTCGCGTGGCGTGATGCCTGCTCCCATGATGGCAGCAAGTCCGTCCTCAACTTTCTGCACCTTCCGAATTTCCAGGTTCCACTGAGACAGGATGACTCCCCAGCGCACACATCTACCGTCAGCCGACTTGGGTTTAAGCAGCCAATTCAGGACAGAATACCTTGAATACACCACAATCTTGGCGCCCTGGACGATGGTTTTAAACACTTCCAGAACTCGCAAGACTGCAACGACTTCCTTCTCCGCAATGTGGTAACGTAGCTCTGCGTCGTTCAGGACACGCCCCGTGTACCGGACAGGCTGAATCACCCCATCGTATTCCTGGCCGAGGACGGCGCAAGTCGCCCACTGGTTGGCATGGGGAATGATCACCAATGGTTTCGTCCGGTCCGGGTGCCTGAGCAGCGGAGTCGACACAATCTTGCGTTTCAGGATCTCAAAAGCCTCCTTGGCCTGGCCGAGGTCTCGTCCAGCCCGGATCTGGTCATCCGTCAACTCGTACAGGACAGCCGCCACCACTGGAAAGTCTTCGATGAACTTGTGGTAGTAATTCAGGCTGCCCAGGAACGATTGGACCCCTTTCAGGGTCGACGGGAACGGGAGGTCCTGGACACCTTTTGCAATCTTCGGAGTAGCCCGGATCCCTTCTGCGCTGATCTCGTGAGAGATATGGAATTGACAACTTTCCAAACTCACTTTTAGGCAAGCTAACTGAGATGTTCCAATAGCGTAGCCTGAAAAGCAGCGCGTTCAAATCCTGGCAAAGTTGGTCCCAGGTAGCCGCCCCATGAGCAATGTCGTCGATATAGGAACTTCGACCGAGCACCGGCCCCATCTGGGGTGGTGTGGGAATGTTCCGTTTAAACACCGTCATGACATCGGTCAGGGCAGGCACCTTCTGTTCAGCCTGAATCCAGTCAGAATCACCCGAATCGGAAGGGTCCAGCTTCAGGAATTCCAAAACGTCCGGGTCTTGGCCTCTTCCTCGGGCGGCAATCTCACAAATCCCCAGAGACAGTTGTTCAGCATGGCTTGGTAGATGAGCGGGGCGTTTTTCAGACCAAATGGCATGCGTACCCACTGATAGTGTCCAAGTGGGCACACAAAAGCCGAAATTAGCTTTGCACGCTCAGTCATCGTAATGGCCCAAAACCCACTCGCCATATCCAGACTCATAAACCACATCGCACTCTCGAAACCGATCAAAAGGTCGTCAATCAGGGGGAGCGGGTAATTCGAAAGCTGGATGAAACTGTTAACGACTCGGTAGTCGATGCACATCCGGATGTCAACTCCGTTCTTCTTCAGGACGATGACAATCGGAGAGGCCCAGGCAGACGTGGATGTCTCAATCAGGCCTGTTTCCAGGAGCTTCTTGAGCAGCTCATACACCTTGGTAAACAGTCGCGGGGCAATCGATCGTGGACGTTGGGCGACAGGTTTTGCGTCGCCCACATCCAGGTCGCACACGACCCCACGAGCAGGTGCCGGAGCTGCGTTCCCATCTCCCAAGAAGATCGTGCGGTGCTGTTTCAGGATACCACGTAGCTGCTCTTCCTCGATCTGGGTCGTTCGCCCTGGTTCTCCTACGTCAGCCTTCTCGATGTTGCACTCCGGACTGAGATCCTTCAATTCGGGAATCAGGGCCAACTCGTCCCGCAGTTGGGAAAGCAGGTCGCTACCTTCATAGATGTAGACGGCCGGCTCATAGTCCAGCTCTTCTGTATTCAACCGCATACAGCGAGCATACGCCCGCTCCAGTTGCTCAATCGGGGTACCGGACATGGCCGGAGCTAGAGACTCCAGCTCGTCTTCATCATCGAACTCCACCTCCAAACGAGCATCATCCTCGAATGCTTCCGGGATCTGATCCGGGACGTTGTCCTGGATCACTTCCCGAATCTCAACCTGAGTCGGCGTATCATCCAAGACTGAAGGTTCGATGTCCGGTCCAAGCATCTCCGACGAGTCGCCACGATCATTCTCCGGACAATCTTCCCCAGCTTCCAGAGTATCCGCCGCTTCTTCCAGGTCCTCCTGCGCGTCTACTTCCTCAATCTGCACATCATCAGTCTGAATGCATGCATCCTGGGTCCTAGTCGTCTGAGTGGCAACATGACACATGATCCTGGGTGGCTGCTCCCCTGGAAGCGGTGGTGGTTGCAGTCGAACCAGCTTTTCTTCCTTCCGGTCTGGTCCAGTCTTGATCCGGAGCCCGGTTGGCCACTTGTAAACCTGCTTCGGCACGGGCGGCGGCGCCTGCGCCTTCGCGAGTTTGTCTAGTCGGTCCGCTTCAGCTTCTTCCTCCGGGGTCAGGGCGCACTCCTGCATCAGCTTCTGCCACTCCTTGTAGTCACCCCGTCCGGGGCGGACGAAACGACCGTAAGTCGGATAATGTCCGTACGCGACGATCCTGGCCACCGGTGTTCGGGAATCAATCCAGATCAGCTGCGACGAAATGTTCATCACCTTAATCGCTACCGGCCAGGATCGGGACGCATAGATGACTACGTCACCCAGCGATCTCCCCGGCCGGCCCAAACCACATCCCGTTCAGGGTGTGCTCGGCCATTCTCGATGCGGACAATAGCGTGTTCTCCTGGTTGAAGATAGAGCGTTCGTCTGGGAAGCACTGGCAAGTCCAATTCTGGACGGCGTCTCAGCGGTCCACCTCGCATCACGATAGTTTCCTCATCCGGAAGTTGAACCAGAGCTTCTCGGACGCAGATCCTGACTCCGGCAGAATACATGAAGTTCATGCCTAACAGCACATCCAATCCTTCTCCAATGTTCGCGACCCATACATCCAGGATGTACACCACTCGGAGACCGAGGGTGAGTTTGATTCGAGCCCGGGCAGAGATATAAGTCGGGACGCCTCCTAGACCAGACACCTTGATCTGTTTGTGCATCTGCAGTTTCAGCTTGAGTCTACGCGCTAGATCCAGGCTGACCATGCAGACAGACGCACCAGTGTCCCGGAGGATACTTGTCCGGAAATCGTTCACTGCACCGTGTACCATCGCAACATCGTGACTGTTTTCGTCTGCTTCGTGATCTTCCCACCATCCGTATCGCTCACCGAAATTCAGCCTGAACTCGACTGGGCCATTCAGGATCTCTCCGTTCAGAGGCTCCTCGTTCAGGATTCGGGATTCAGGTTGTTTCGATACCGGGTCAGCGGGTCCATCTTGAATCATAGAAGTCATGCATTGTTGGTTATCTCGTTTCTTCATCCTCAATTCAGGGCCGACATACACTAAGACACACAATCCTGGGGTCTTCTTAAGCCCGGCGCGTACTGGATCCCCATCCAGCGGGCTTATTGGTTTAACGACCGACCAGGATCCGCCTGACCACCCTGGATGGGATCCAGGACGGCCTTCGGCAGGTCTTTCAAAGCGCCTTTGCGAATGAGGTCCATGATGGTCTGAATGGCCTTGTGCTCTTCACATCGTCCAACGTGGAATTCACCACACTTCTTGCAGGGTAAGGTTCGACACCTCTCCGTCGGATGTCCCATACGTCCACAGCGGTCACAAACCAAGTCGGCCCAGCAACGTTCAGCGCGATGTCCAAACTCGTGACAGTTTTCACAATAGTCGGACCGATCCAGGTTATTCCGATCAGGGTCACCCTGTCTGGGCGACTTCGCCCCTGCCCGGAAGTCCTGATTCGGTGGACGCCAGCCCGAGTGCTCCAAAATTCGGAAGACAGACTTCCTCATCTCGTCCTCCTTTGCCGTACTCTCCGCGATGACATCCCGAACAACTTCATCCAGGGTTTCACTCGCTGGGACAGGAGGAGAATCAGGCTTGGATTCTGGTTCATCTTCGAAACGAACATGTGCTTCTTGATCCCGGTCGGAATCGCTCCCATCCAGGCTCACAAAAGCACGTCCGGTCCGTCGAGGCTTGAACCGCCCCTGACCAACATTGTCCGCTCGGAAGTCGCGCGTCCTAGATGGAGGGGTATCGTAACCTCCACCCAACGTCACCTCCTCATCCTGTTCCAGGGCAAACTCCAGATCCGGGATCCGCTTGAACCGCTGACTCTTCAGGGCTTGCTTCAAGTCTGAATCCCTCAGGCCCTTGATGAAACGCTTGGCGTGATGCGAGACGTGCTTCCTTGATGACCGGTAGTTGATGCCAGCCTTGCCAGCCGCGTCATTCAGGCGGTAGAAGTACTCCAGAGCTGACTCGCCACCCTTCTGCTTCATCGTGTAGTAGCGCTCAGAGTCGGAGGTCTTGGCCTTCAGATACTTCTTCCTGAACTCGCTGGCCAGGGACTTCCAGTCATTCTGGACCTGCTTCGACAGCTGTCCACGCCAGTTCCGGACCGGAGACGACATCTTCATCTTGAGCTCGCTGATCCGGGTCCGGTTGGACCAACCTCCTTGGCTGGCCAGGTTCGTGAACCTTTCCCACCAGCTCCGGCGGTCACCCAGGGACGCCTTTTCGTCGAACTTCTCCAGCGCACTTGAGTTCACATAAGGGTGGATCGTTAGCGAGGTTTCCCCAGCCTTGATCTTCCTAGCCGAGGCCTCGGCCAGGTCACCCCCATCCAGACTGCTGTCAGAGTCGCTTGAGCTAGAGTCACTGTCGCTTGATTCAGAACTGCTTGAGCTGCTCGACGACGGATCTTCATCTTTCCGAGTCTTCTTCCTGGATGGCTTGAGCGGGGGCCGCTTCGGTGGCAGCTTGGATCCGGACTTAGCGGGATCAGTCGCCTTGGGCACCTCTGCCTTCACTGTCCTGGACGTCGGTTCAGCCTTCGGCACTTGGATTCGGGGTTTAGTGCTGGAAGTAAGCCTGGCCAGATCCACTTCCGGGATGGTCGCACGAAGCTGGGCTTCGGCGATGTTCTTCGGTCCCGGCTGTGAACCGTTACTGGCGATCTGTCCAGCACTGACGTCACTCATCTTGGTTGCCGATTCAGGGTTTGGCTTTTCCGACTTGACCGTGGTTGCCAAAGCAGGGTTGAATGTCGCCCGACCAGGTTGAACCTGAGTGGATGTTGCCCGAAGGTCCCGAATCTGGGACGCTTGGAAACGCCTCATGTTCTTCGCAGCTTCTCGCTCGTTGTCTCGTTCGGACTCCAAGGCCTGGAACTTTCGCTGAAACACGTCCTGCTGAGCATCCAAGCTCCTCTGCGTCTCCGCAGCCCACGCGGCTCGCTCGGCCTCCATGCGCGCCTCCACCTCGGCCTGTTGCTGCTGAACATAATTCAGAGCATCGGCCTGGAGGCGTTGACGTTCGGCCAAGGCAGCCTCGTCACGAGCGGCCTGGAGGACAGCATCCAGGTCTGGTTGGACCGGGTTCGGACGGGGACCTTCAGCCAGGGCGGCGGCCATCCGACGTTCGGACTCCTGGATCCGGCGTTCAGCCTCTTCCAACTTGCGCTGGGCTTCGGCTTCACGCTGGATCTGGGCTTCCGATGTGGCTTGCTGGGTCAGGGCCATGCGGTCCAGGGCGGCCTGGAGGCGCTTCACGTCGTTCATCGTGGTGAACGCAACTTCGGCCACCCCGGATGAGATCGACATGTAAGACCGGCTGGACGTCCTGGATCCGTGTGAGCGCCGCGACCGTCCCGACCGGCTGGATCGCCTAGACGAAGACCTTCGCTTCGACTTCGAGGACCGCTTCGAGGATCGTCGGCGACGACGGCTCCTGGCGCTGCTGGTCTCCGACTCGCTGGACGACTCAGAGTCTGATTCAGACTCATAGTGGTGCCGGCGGTGTCTGGACGAAGACTTGGTCCTGGACTTATCCGTCCGGGACTTGGAGGTCTGAACGGACTCGGCCATCTCGACGTCACCCTGATCCACCTCCACGGCGTGCTTCGACACGACTCGCTGGGTCACATAATAGCCCACAGCACCTCCTCCGACCGCGAATCCAGGACGGCCAGCCTGAATCGACATGGCCATCGGACCGTATGTCGAGGGTGGCATGTGGGCACCGGCGCTGAATCCAAGTGTGGTCGAGGACGAACTCGCGGAGCTGTTCCTGGATGGGTTGGATCCAGACATCGTTCCGTACAGGGAAGCTTCCGGGGATCCAGAAGTACCGACCAAGCTCGGGACAGGGTCCGAAGTCGCATACTCCTGGATCTGGGCGGCTTCTTCTGCGTGGACGACATCACTCCGACTTGAAGTCCTGGGCGACGGCAACTCGGACGGGTTCGACACGGACGGCAGTGACGCAAGCGGCGGCCGGGCTGGGTGGTGTTGCTGGCGCTTCGGTTCAGGCTCGCCATCAGACGATCCTCCTGGACTCCTGGCCGGACGGAGACCTGTCAGTTTGAGACGGAGAACGTACTCCCGGCCAAGTAGGCCTAGATCGTAATCCGTCATCAATAGATCTCCGTCTTGATCTTCAGCATGGTAATCCTGGATGGATGCTTGTTCAGATTCAGGGGTCTCTGAGGCTTGTGCTTTCAGGACTGGGATAATCTTGAACGTCGCACTGACGGCGAGTGAACGCCACTCCACCAGTTCCAGGGCCAACAGACGCAGTACATCTTGGATGACCACTCGCAGCTTGGCCGGAGCGACCTTAGCCGCTCTCGTCCTGAACCAAACCGGAACCAGGTTGTCAAACCCGAATCCAGCCTCGAACAGAAGAGTTTGCAGGGTGGCCATGCACTCGCGCGGCGTCAGAATCTGAACCGGGACTTGGACGGCCATGAGATCCTGGGCGGTGCTCAAGTCACGACGGTCGAGACGCAATTCCGCAATCCAGCCTCCATCTTGGTCCTCCAACTGTGCTCGCGCACTGAGGTACCGGGACGTAGTCAGCATGGCAGCCATCCAGGGTTGTGCATCCGGCCGAGGCGTCGGCCAGGAGTACTCCACGGTTGGAGGGGTCACGCGTTCGGACTCCATCCGCTCCCACCTGGACACTTGCTGCGCGACGTACGCCTTCTCCTGGACCTCGGCGAACTTCTGACTGGGAGGTCCCGGTCGGAGAGATCCTGGATCCGGAGCCTGGTCCGGGACGACTTGATTCGGGGTCGTCCTGGACGAAGCTTCCTGGGCCGCAGACTCAGGAGTCGGTGGGGTCGCTTGGGCTGACGGCGTGGTCTCTTGCGAGTCCTCGAGCTCATCGGCCTCTCGGACAGTCGGCAGCGGCTTGTCTTCCAGGTTCGGGGTCTCCTTGGACTCCGCACCTTGATTCAGCGACGGAGAGTCCGAAACTCGATCCGCCGCCGGGGGCTCAACCTCATCGGCGCCTCCCACAGACGCCTTGGCGGGCTCATCCTGGACGGACTCACCCTGATCTTGGACAGTCTTCGGGTCAGGATCCTGGACGTCCGGCTCGCCATCCGGGGACACTTGGTGCGCGTCTTCCTGGACGGTTGGTGCTGGAGTCGGTTCCTTCTCCGACGACTTGGCCTTCGCCTCGCGGGCCGCCTTGCGCCTCGCAGCGCCTGCCTTCCGAGCAGCCCGGACAACCTCGTCCAGGCTGGAGTGCTCCTCCGGCGGCAACCCTTGAGACCTACGCGACTGGCGCGACGCATCACCCCGTCCCGCGCCATCGCGTCCTTCCTCGCGCATGTCTTCTCCTTTTCCTCTCGCCATAACCGCTTCGGTCAGAGAGTTAATAGACTTCGCAACCTCAATCCTAACAATAAATGTATCCACAACTCAGTGAAGTCCCAAACGGTTCGAATCCGGGCACGCGCACCAGCTGAGGCGAGGCGGGTGAACGCCTTTTGCCGCCCAGGTGTACAGTGGCCCGAAAAGGATCTAGACTTGTCCCCTCGAAACAACCCTGGACGAGCGCTTGGTGTCGTCCCGGGTGGCGTGTGTTTCTTGTGGAATCCCTTTGGGTGTCGTTTGTCTTCGAACGTGAGACTTGCACTACGTGAGTCGTGGGAAACAGGAAAATATCGCTAGGACCAGGAAGCAGAGCCGACGTACACCTCAGAACGTAGCTTCCACAGCCTGGATCCGGAGAGATAACCTTAACAATACAGAGTTATACACAAATATACAATACACACAACCGTCACTTATTCTTTGGTTGGCCCTTGGACGGTGGGCCCTACACACCAGTCAACAAAGAGGGTAGATCCAGGACACTGGCAAGCCCAAGACCCTCAATCAATCGCGCACCACCCTCAATCAAGAGGGACAATAGCCGAAACAATACAAAACGCAGTCCGTCCTATCACTCAGTAGCCTAACAACAAATCACTAGGTGGTGACTACCTCAACCGCCCTAGGAGTAGTTTCATATGAAATGGCAGTGCTGTCTGAGACAGACACCCCAACTAGAATATGAAATAAAGCTTATCAACCCTGGCCGCACGACAGCTCAGGTACTCGCCTTAACTTGATCTGATACTTACTATGAGAGCTCCACACACGACCCTTACGTTCTTAGCCGAGGTGCCCTGACTGCAGGGGGAGAACCAAAGACACAAGGCTCCTTTGAGTCTGAACCAGCTCTGAATAGCCTGGCCCCCAACTGAAGACACTTGCGCTGTAGCAGGAAAAACGAACTCTGTTTGGTCTTATCTTTGTAGGCTATCGCTAATCGTAACATGCAGTGTTGGAAGTTTTGTCTTGGTTTCAGTATGGGTTGTCGTCGGCTTGAGTCGAAAAGATCCAGCGAGGATCGACAGCACAGCTGGGAGGGAGTTCAAGGTTCCATGTGCCGAGCAGATCGTGGACGGTCGGCTTGGTCGGTCGTTAATGTCTTGAGTTTGTATGGTCGGATCTTCGGGTTTGGAGAGTCGTCCGTCCAGGATACACGTCGTCGATACATGGGCTTCGGTCAGGCAGCTTGAGTATCAGTGAGCTTGGTCGGGCACCTCTTTGGCTCTGGCAGCGTGACTGGCTCGATCTTGGCTGGGGCTCATGGGTTGTAGGCTTCAGGGTCTTCGATCCTGGTCCGGCCTGGATGCACCTTGGTCATCCTGATTCAGGGTGCTGAGTACATGTCCAGCTGTTCCCATCACTTGGATCCTGAATCCGACCCGAATCAGGCAGTCAGCGTGGGGCTTGGGCTGAAATCCAGAGCCGCATCGTGTCAACACAGATCACGGATCATCGGGGGACCCCCTCCGTAAGTCGGTGTTCGGGCGCAGTTGGCAAGTTGGATCGGCGATCTCGCAGATTTTGCTGATCCCGCTACGCCACACATGCACCTGCAGAGGCGGGAGTTGGTGACGAAGCAGCACCGGCGCTGCCAGCAGTGCCAGACGACGACGCAGAAGGCGCGGAGACAGCATCGAAGCCTGGGGCCGTCGGGGCACCCCGCTTGCTGACGCAGAGGCGGGAGTTGGCGCCGCCGAAGTCTCCGAGGTCGGAGCCGATGTGTCGATGGGATGGCCCATGGGGCCGAGGAGCTGTGCGTTCTGCAGCAAGATGAATCAAGTTGAAGATGGTTAGACGCGATGAAGCGAGCAAGAACAACAAGCAAGTACGCCACGCGAAGGCTCACCTGCGAGACTGGACCGAGGTCCGGGAAGGTGAAGGGCGGCGCGCTTCCAGGGCCACCAGATGACAGCATGACGACGACGCACGGAAGGGAGCGAAGGCAACACGGCACTCACCACTTGGGACGGCTCGGGCCGAGTTGGGGGCCGCTGTGAGATCGGGAAATGGCCATGGCCGGGCGAGTTCCGACCGAGGCCTAACTGTCTTGAACCTGCGGAGGATGGCTGACCGAAGACTCTGATTGGTCGGACACATTCCCCGCGTTTGAGTGCCACGGTGATTGATGGAGACTACGGAGTGACAGGAGAGCATCGACGGGTCATAATAAACCGCCTGCTGGGGCCTCCGAAGTTTCATAGTGGGTACATTTATGCCCAGTAGGAGTTCGGATTTAGGGTGAGGTATCGTCCGGTTGTGAGATCAGCTCGAAAGCTCGGTCCACACTTGATATTTGTATAGACATTATGGATTAGTTATAGAGGAGGCCTCACGGCCTCTAACATTAAACGGAGAGCAGAATCTCCCCCCCCAAGCCACACAAGGGTCAAGTCCGTCTAGGGTAAGTCGCTTAGCTTAGCGTAGGATCTGGATACACTCGGCTGCACGGGGTATGACTGCCGGTGAGCATAAGGCGCATTGACCGAGTGTTCATCCTGGTAAGGCCAAGAGTGAGTAGGTGGCCGAGAGTTGAGAGGTAGTAGAGACCTCTGTGTACAGTTGTACGTTTGGCTGGGCGTGAGGCGAGGACCCCCCAGTGTATTTGACTTCTAGCCGAGGCTTCGCCCCGGCGCCCCTGTAAGAGGCTTCAATTGGCCTGGTACCCTTCCTTTCTGAGGGATCACAGAGGTTTAGTGCGAAAACACGCGTTACACATTGCATCCTAGCCGTAGCTCGTGGCTAAGGGTGCTCTTATATTTGAATCAAAGGGTAACCTACCGGGCCCACAGCACACAGGGAGGCACATTTGTCGTGTAGGAAAAACACGATTTAACGAGTTCTCGTCCCTCTAGCCAAAGCCTTTGGGATGAGCCCCTACCAACAACACGCTTCCCTCCTAAAAGGTCGGCGCTTATTGTTGGGATTAAATCTGAAGACCAGATCCGATCCCTTACACCGGGCTGGAATGTGCCTTATACGAGTCGTCGGTCAGGTAGGTAGAGCCCGTAAATCAAATATAAGAGCACCCTTAGCCACGAGCAACGGCTAGGATGCAATGTACACACGCGCTTTCTCGCGTAACCCACTGTGGTCCCTCAGAAGGAAGGGTACCAGGCCAATCGAGGCCTCAGACAGGGGCGCCGAGACGAAGTCTCGGCTGGAATTCAAATATACTGGGGGGGGGCCTCGCCTCACACCCAGACAAACGTACAAACGTACAGGGAGGTCTCTAATACCTCCTACACTCGGCCACTACTCACTCTTGGCCTTTCCAGGGATGAACACTCGGTCAATGTACCTTATGCTCACCGGCAGACATACCCCGTGTCGGCCGAGCGTATCCAGACTCTACAGCTAAGCGAAGACTTACCGGTAGACGGACTTGACCCTTGTGTGGCTTCGGGGGGAAATTCTGCTCTGATTTAGTGATTAGAGGCTGTGAGGCCTTCCCTATCGCTAATCCCTATCGTATATACAAAAGTCAAGTATCAACCGAGCCTTCGGGCTGATCCGACGACTCGACGACTCCTTCGGCTAGATCCGAATTCCTAATGAGAGGTAAATCCTGTACCCACTATGACTACTTGGAGGGCTCGGTGGGGATTTATTATGACCCACCGAGCCTTGTCACTAAATGGCATCCATCTGTCACTCTAGCGCGGTAAATGAGAGCAACCAATCGGAGGGCTCGGATGGCTTTCACTCGCAAGTTCAAGACAGTTAGGCCTCGGCAAGCGCGGCCATTTCCGACATCACAGCAGCCCTCACCGCGGCCCGACCCAGCCGAACTGGAGAGCGCCGAGGTGCACATCGTCTCTGTATCCATGCCGCGCGCACTTGGTGCTCTGGAAGAGGCGCAAGCTGCTGCCCTCCGAGCTGTCGGCCTTGATTCCACGGTAAGCTCGGACACTCGCCGAAGCCTCTGCCTGCCTTGACTTCGTAGCTTCGGTTGCTAATCTTCGTCCTTGTCTCGCCCCGTGCCTCCTGCCATTGCATATAGCTGCCAGTGTCACCCCAGTCATCCCCAGCTAGGAGCAGCGACCAATCTGCTCCGCTACTCGAAGACTCGGCTCTTCCTCCCGAGGGCTCGGCGATGCCAACTTCCGCCTCTGCTTCGGCAAGCGGGGTATCCCGGGCCACGCCCGCGGCTGCTAAAGCGCCCGGCGTCCCTGCTGCTCCTCCGTCGCCAACTCCCGTTGCAGCTGGTGCTGGCGGGGCGTCGGTAGAGCAGCAAGGCCGGCCCTGTCCGGGTTTCTCGCAACTCCGTAGACCCGGATTGCTTGACGTCGAGCCCTCGGGCCCGGTCGACCCCAACTCCCACCTGCCCAATGGAAGGTCAGCGTGGGGGGTCGGTCCGCTCCTCAGGACAAGCTCCGTCTCCTCCTTCGTCTCCGGCAAGCGTACGGTCGGATGACTCGGTTGACCCTGAATCGGGTCCAGCTAGGTTCTGCCGCCCGACTGCTCCTGCGGTCAGCGGTCCAGTCCGATCCGAGTCTCCGAGCCCGGGCTCCAGCAGTACCCCGGAGCCCCCTGCCATGCCAGTTTCTTGGCCGCTCTCCGCCGCGGTGGAGGACTTGATCGACGCCAGCGTCACCCAGACGGTTCTCCGCTCCGAGTCTCGTCTGGAGGAGCACGCTGACCGCCAGCTGGCAAGTCTCGGTCAGCTCATGGTTGGTCTCGTCCGCTTCCCGCCTCTTCGGGTCGATTACGACCTCGACCAAGGCCTAGCCGACGCCCGAAGCCTCGCGGACGTCGTTCAAGCGGTGTCTCCTGACGCTCCGCCACACCCGCTTGGTTGGGACGAAGAGATCGACGCCCTTCGTCAAGAGGTTCACAGGCTTGAGGAAGCGGCAGCTCTCAGCGGGCGCCGGCTCAACGACGAGAACGACCTCCGCCTCCGCACCGAGCAGCTGTGCACGCAGGCCTCGGCTGAGCGAGAAGAATTGACTCTCGTCGTCAAGGCGCTTAGGGACGAGCGGGACTCCATCAGCCGACAGCTCGCCGTCGCCAACCGAGCCCTCGCTCAGAGCGTCGAGATCATCGACCACCTGAAGGGGCAGATCTCGAAACGAGACGCGTCGCTGGCGAGTCTCCATACCGTCATCAAGAAGGACCGGCAGAGCTTTCGCGATGGGTTGTCCCGCTACTCGGACACCCTGAAGAAGTTCCACGCGTATCTTCAGCAGCTGAATGAGCAACGTTTCGCCTTGGCTGACTTGGATTTGGGCGACGATTCTCTGCTGCCTCCGGTCCTCCAAGAGTTCCTCCGAGACTTCGCGGCTATGGAGTTCGAGTTCTCGGCTGCGACGTCTTCGCCGGAAAAGCGACCGCGCGAGGGCTCGGCTCCTGCTAGTCACGACCGTGATCCCGACGAAGAGCTCGGCAACTCCGGCTCCGAGGACTCGGATGACTCTGGACCTATTATCCCGTCCCTGAAGCGTCGGAAGACCTCGGCCACTCCTCTATTCGCCGGCACGGCGTCGTCCGTTACTCCCAAGAGGTCGCCCGTGCGGACATCAAGGTCTCGGTTGGGTCGTCGCTCGAACCCTCCGGTGCAGGGGACCCTATCTCCAGCTCAGCCCTCGCCCAGCGTACCCAGAGCTCAGCTTCAGCGTCCGCCCGTTGTTCGTGCGTCGCCGACTAGCCGAGCGGACGCATCAAGCCAAGCAGTTGTCGTACCAGCGGCTGCGGTTGAGGCGTCGGTTCCTTGCCTTCCGGCAGCGCCCCCGTCTCCACATTCATCGGACGCGTCCACGTCGTCCATGCCCGGGTCGCCTGCTGGCTCTCCAAGTCCCTCTGCACCGCCCACCGGCGATGACGGTGAGGATTCGGATGCGGCTAGTCCTCCGGTGCTGAACTACGACTCTCCTTACGAAGCATCGGTCGTCATCCAGCCCCGCAAGGACGGACGGCCAGTGCGCTCGGCCTCCACCGTGGCTTCTCTCCAGTCCATGGTGGCAGTGGAGAGAGAGAACGCCCCTGACGATGTGGTCTTGGGCCTTGAGAAGCCGTCGGTTCATCGCCCTGTGGAGGTGGATTTGACTCAGGACCCCCAGGACTCGGATGAAGATGTCTCGACTCCGACGTCGTCGCGTGGCGGGCTGGGTCACAGCCCCAAGAAGGTGTCGGCCAAGGCCGCTAAGATGCAACTGCGCCAGCGCACTGCGGTTCAATCGCCACCGGCCACTCCAGCTACACCGACTCGTCGTTCGAGAGCTGGACCTGCACAGCCGAAGACTCGACTTGTTCCCGTCCGCCAGACGAAGTCTCAAGCACGCCGCGCCGAGGCTTCGTCTCGTCAGGCTGTGGCATCCGGTCGCCGGGATTCGACTCCTCGCCGTGGACACTACGACAGTTCACTCTTGTCGCCCCCGTTTGCGAGCCCCGGGGCTGAGGAGTGTTGGCGGGAGATCCTGGAAGTACGGGTCGCACCTCCAGTCCCGGCGTCTGCCCAGGTCGAGTGCTCGGTCGAAGGGATAGAGGCCTTCCGCAACTGGACGGACCCGGCCCATCCCTTCTGGCAATTCGTCCAGAGCCTCCCAGCCGAGCCTTGCCTGTTCGACGTCTCCGACTTCATGCCAGACATCCCGATCTCGATCCGCGCAACCGGCGTCGCGTTGCTCACCAAGCTCTGGCGCCAGTTCTGTTGCCGAGCTGTCGGCACCACGGAGAGCCACGACCTGTCGTTCGCGCTGTTTGAACGGGCTCACTGGATTTCTCCTGCTGCGGTCGAGCGATGGCTCGATAACCTCGGTCGTCGGCTCGGAGAGGACTCGGACGAGTTCAAGGCTGTCAAGGCTGCGTGGCTCAAGTACTCGGCTGAGCGCAACGCTCGGTCGGATCGCCTCCGGATCCAAATCAAGCGCTGGTGGGCTCAATTGCTACCTGACGCTGATGGAAAGTTCGGTTATACTCCAGAGGTGCTGTTCGAGCCCTCGGTTCTCCACTACTCGCTCGAGACTCTCTCGTGGCTTCCGTCTTCCGCCAACTGGGTGGACGCTCTGATCGAAATCGATGGGCACGAGCCTTGGCGCAACTGCTGGATTGCTGTGCCCAGTATGCATCCGTACAACACCAAGTTCGCTCCGTGCAACCCGGGGGCAATGCTGTTCATTCCCCGTGGGTTCACACTCCAGCAAGTGGCGTCCGCGATTGTGGTTGACCCGTCACTTGACAGGAGCAAGGTCTCGGCTCAATGGGTGCGGGAATACACCGATTACCATGGCCCTCGGACTCTGGCTGGAAGTCCAGTTCCGACTACTCCTCCAAGTTCAGAAGTCTTGCCTGGAGCGGTACAACCCGCCGAGCGCTCGGATGGCACTGATACCCTCGGATCGGACCGTGTCGCAACCCTTTCGACCAACTCTGGAGATGTCTTCGCAGACTCCGCTGGCGAAGACAACCAAGACGAGGGCTCGGTTGAAGGAGTGACCGTTCAGCCCGGCTCCCAGAGTCCTACCGCCGGTTCGGGTTCACTCCAAGTCCTGGCTCATGCTGCGTCGGCTTCGCAGCCGTGAAGTTCCTGCTGCAGAGCCGTCATTTCGTTTCCTTTCTTTGCTGCCCAGGCTGGTTGGGGTCTTTCGTCGTAGTCTCAGTGTAACACCAGCCCGTAGGCCTAATTAATCTCCAATTCATTCTCTTGCGCCTGAAATCTCCATCTCTCCACTTGAGCAACTTGATAAATCCACTCGAAAATACATGCAATATGTAAACATGCAGTAATGTTGATGCAGTAGTTCTTTTCGTCTGCTGAGGCGGGCTGCATCGCCCCGCAGGCAGTTCATAACGTTGCCAGTCGCGTCTAGCCCTCGTCTGCAACTTGGACCATCTGCAACCGGCTGTCGCTGCGCTTCGCACGCAATAGTCGTACAGCAGTCCTCCACACGACAAGTTGGACGCGGGTTCCCACGTAGGGTCATCGTAGCCGACCCATTTCACCTTGAACTCTCTGACCGCACGCTCAGTGCTCGTCGAGAGCGGCATCCGGTCATCCAAGATGGCTTCAACCTCGTACTCCTGCCAGATGGTCGGGCTCGAAGCTGTCCTCGGGTAGAAGCTCCTCGTCAAAGTCAAGTCTCGTTTCATCCGTAACTTCGGCCGTCAGTAGTAATATAGTACCGGTTAGTAGGACGTTTTTTGAACAGCAACACATAGAACATACAGTGGACCTGTCCCTACCATTACACACTTCAAATCACCAAATCGCTGTGGAAGAGACAGAACACCTGTCAGATCATGATATTGTTAGGGTTGATTTTAAGGAAAAGTTTGACGACTTTGAACGATATCAGATCAACGCGAAATCTTCTAGAAAGCTCTGATGAGAAAGAGTAAATATCTGGAAGGAAAAGTTTTCTATTTAAAGAGATAAATACTAAGTATATAAACCCCAAGAGCATACAACTCAACCAACGCAGTCATGAACTCCAACGCTTTCGAAATCCTATCGAACTACAGCTTCGGCTTCTACGGCTTTGTTGATCTCATTGATGACGCGGTGGCTCTCCTTAACATCCACAGCAGGGATGTTATGAGGAGTGAGCAACACAATGCTTCATACTGGATTCGATTCCTGGAGTATCTCCAGGATGAGTTCTCAATCATGCTGATCGCTGATGCCATTACTTTGGAACATGACGAATTCATGCAGGGGGTCGACGCAGGAACCTGGTACTATGATCTGCCTGAGCAGATTTCTAACTTCCAGCACGGCATTACCCATGAGCAAATCGCTGAGTATTATCGCCGCATTGATCATCCTACTGTCTGGGAGCGTGTGTTTGATGCCTGGAAAATCGACCAAACGAATCTCTACATCGTAGGAGATGAAGATTTTGAGTTTGATGATGTAGATGAATTAATCCAAGGCGTCAATGCTTTCTTCACATTTGCTGAAAAGCCACACTTTGCTGAGGAGAACAAAATCCTTATCAACGAAGCGATTGCTAAGCGCGCACACAAGCGTGTGTTCCAATCTCAAATCACTGAAGAGCTAATCGCTGAAGCCATGCATCCTTGCCGTATGATGGCTCGCATGCAGATGTGCGATGATATCGAGCAGTTCTTTGAGTGTTGCTAAAAAAAATTATGATGAGTCAATCAACTCATTTTTTTTTACTTCAGCAACTCATCAACATCAGCCTTCAGCTTCGGGCATTTAGTCTGGACGAATTCATTCTTGCTCAACCAATCTAAATATTTAGGATCAACGGCTTGGATCTATTTAATCGTCTTTAGCTTATATTTGCCCCAGGTCATAAGGAACGAACCATCATCGTTGCAAAATTTATCAGCCAGAAACTTACCAATAGGACTGTCATCATCAACGAGAATCTTTTGATTCATCAACCAACGACAGTATCCAGGATCAGTATCATATACCTCCTCAATAGTCTTCGATTTGTGCTTGCCAAAAGTTAATGTACTCATTTGCTATCTATATAGATAGCCATATCATTTTTTTGAAAATTAAAAAAATATCACAATGTCTGGTCTTACAAGATTTCATAAGCTATATTATTCATTTCAGGTGTCAATCGACTAGTGCCATGAAATTCTAGGCCACATCGTATTTAAAGTTGCTTCCTTTGTATGAGAAGCATCCTAGTCTGCTCTAAAGACTTCTCCGGTGATGCGATCGATTTCAAGGGTACGCTCATATACAACAAGCACCAAGAGGTTCGATCCCTGAGTAGCGACATCCACACCAGAGACCTTGATCGACTGAGGTACATCAGGCTCACTGATGCGCGAGCAATCGGCTACTAGGAAGCGCTGAGCGGTCTGCCACTTGTCAATACCGATAAGGCCGTTCGAGATC
This sequence comes from Phytophthora vignae f. sp. vignae, assembly GCA_016169955.1. Taxonomy (NCBI): domain Eukaryota; phylum Oomycota; class Peronosporomycetes; order Peronosporales; family Peronosporaceae; genus Phytophthora; species Phytophthora vignae. The sequence continues at coordinate 772,247 of JABJUM010000017.1, forward strand.
TCACGAGATAGGTCTCCGTTGATAGCACCAATCTTGCTGAACTCATCCATGAAGGCCTGCCAGTCATACGAATGTACATCCTGGAAAACATTCTTGTTGCCTACCTGAACCTGGAAATCGCGGATGCTACTACCAGGCTGGCACGTCCAAGGAGCACTGTCGAACGGACTAGCAAACTGTTGAGTGTTGTGGGCTGAAGCAAAGTTGCTTGCCTTAGTGTTGGCGTATGGGATAGCTACAACGTATTTCACATTTTTATGCGATGCCGATACAGGAATGGAGAACGTCTTGTTGGTAGTCAAAAGGCCTTCGCCAGCCTCACCATTGGAAAACATCTGAGAGTAGCAATCAAGGTACTTGATCGTCTTCATCGGCTTGCTCACCAGAGCGGTAGGGTTAGCTAGATCGTAGAACGGAATGTTCAACCGACCCTGAGTGAATGGAAAGTAGCTACCAGACGTAGCGATCGTCGTGATCGTGCTATGGATGGGGCCCCAAGCAACGCGAATGGAACTACCAGTTGCGGGCGTATCGATAACGGTGTACATGGCGTCAGCTACACCAGTAGCGTATCCAGCGCTACCTAGCATTACCGGACATACTGAACCAGCAATGAGGGTGCTCGAGGAAAGACTCATCGTACGAGCGCTACCGGATGCTGCGCCTACAAGTGCAACATCCGAATAACCAGTCTGTACCTTAAGCTCAAGCTTGAGCTGAGGATTGCCAACGAGGTCTAGCTCATTAAAGATTGGGTGGAGATCGACTAGTCGGATCTTCAACATGTAAAACCATTCGCCAAGGGTAGAACCAGCACTACCATCAGCACCCTTCTTGAAAGCACCAGTGCCACGCATTTGAGCAATGCTTTGGGAGGTAGTCTTGTTGAGGGACGGCCATCCGTGCGAGTTAGCACCACCAGCAACTTCAGGAGGATTGTTTAGCACACGGCGGATTAATCCAGTGTTAGGGCGAGTAGGTTCGCCGCCCGTTAGGAATAGAGAGCTGTTGCCGCTCAGCGCGTTGTTAGCATAGCCATCTCCATACGTTCCAGCCTGTGGCGAGTGCTTGATCGACTCCCAGTCATCCGGGAAGAGACACATGTCAGCACCATGCTTCTCAACCTCAGCGGTAGTTAGCTCAACAATGGCACGGAAGTTAGACCACTGTTGCTTGAACTCAGAAGGAGTGATGATCGACTTACCATTGAGATAAACCTTGACCTCATCAACAACGTTGGCAACATTGCACTTGAGACCGAGAGCGTAGCGCGTGGGCTGACCAAGGGTAGTCGATCCAGTGTTCTTCATCGATACGACGAATGGTAGCGCAATGTAGGCATCTTTGAGAGACGCATAGCCATGCGAACCGTTAAGAGCCGATTGGCAGTCAAGCTGACAATACCAGAAGAGTACGATCCGGTTTGACCATCATTGACTACGGCCACAGACTTGCCGCGCGATACCTTGACGGATACGTCAGGCTTTAGTGATGATTGTAGGAGAAATTGATCCGCGAGTTGAGTACTATCGCTCATGATTAGAATATATCTGATGCCATATAGTATCTACTAAAAAATAAATATTAAGCAAGGCTTAGATCCTATCAGAATATTATGGCTCAATATATCAAGCCAATAACTTCTGATCACGATCTCATAGATTTGGCAAAACATCTCAATGTACATATTGATCAGATTCTGACTCTGCCAGAAATTAAAACTCAACTACCGGATCAAGGAACATATATAATTCTTCTGCGAAGCGCCGGTGGCGTAGGGCATTGGGTCTGTCTGCATGACGGCAAATATTTTGATCCAATGGCAGTTGGTCCCCCATCAGTGCTAGGAGACCTAGCATACAATGAAAAACAGTTCCAATCGACATACTCACAATTTTGCGGACCTTGGTGCTTGCTGTGGTTATATACTCAGCAGCATAGTGAGCCTGAATTATTGGAAAACTTTAATAATTTAGATACTGATGCAATATAATTCAAGAAATATATCATAACGAATGTACAAGGATATTCAAGTATCAAGCGATATTCCCGTAGCCAAGCTACGACGCGCGGTCAAGACCGGCGTTCTCAACCTAACCAAAGATCAGCTACATGGTTCAGGAGCGACGCTATCAGTCCATCCTGAGACGGAAATGAAGATCATGAAGGCGAAGAGCGCTGGTCGAGGAGTACGTATCATGATTACTCCCCACGAGATCGAATATCCCATGACTGTACTCAATGGAGGCGGCATCCATGGCGGGAGCATTTGGTCCAAAATTTGGAATGGAATCAAGTCTGGATACAAATTTGCTAAAGACACAGGCATTCTCAGCAAACTCGCTGATGCTGCTGTAGCTCCTGCTTCTGCATACACTGGAAACCCTGGAGCGGTTATGGCTGCTCGCCAGGGGCTTCGCTCACTTACTGGTATTGGCATCACGCTTGACGAGCCTGAAGGCGGTCGTCTCTCGCTCGCTGATGTTAAATCAGCTGGTACCAAGGCTCTATCGTATGCTAAACGCAAGGGTATTCTCACCGATGCTGTTGATCTCGTTGAGAAGAAGCTGATCGAGAAGTCTGAACGCCCTGAGCACGTAGAAATGATCAAGTCTGTTCGCCGCGGAGTCAAGAATCGCTTTGGAGTTGGCATCCAAAAAAAGAAGCTCGTCAAGGGCTCGCCTGAAGCTAAGGCTCACATGGCTGCTCTGCGTGCTAAAAGAAAGACAGGAGGAAGTTTTCGCCTATCATAATCTTCTAAGCCTTATTTTTTTTTACTTCTGAGCCTCGCGGAAGATGAGACTAATCAGTAGATAAGGATCACGGAACTTGATAAATCGCTCCAACTGATCGACGATAGTAATTGTGATAGTAGAATAGGATCCATCGTTGACTCGCATCCAACTGAACTCATTTGGCTGATAAGCAATGAGCTGTCCAGCAGACTTACCTTGGCTGTTGAACACGGTTAGAATATCCGGAGGCGATGTAAATGTATTATTGACTAGTGAGCAGCGCACTACATATGCACTGACAGGATTTACTTCAGGAGCTAGATCACTGAGAAATGATGCAGCGACTGTAGATGAAGCAGAGGGGTATTGACCAGCGCTGAAGCCAATCAATTTGCCGAAAGCAGCGTTATCAACGATCAGTCGAGGAACGCGACCAGTAGTTGGCAAGCCCGTACCTGTAGCACTGTACAATCCGGTAGCGGGGCGAGTATAGGTTCCAATCGCGGTAGGGACGGAGCTGACATCGACCTGAGCAGCATAGTACGTAGCATTTTCAACAAGCTGAATCCAAAAGACATTATCGCCATTGGGATCCACGAGGTATGCTCCAGCATTAACCAAAGCAGTCTGAATCATTCTATTGATATCAGTGTAGCTATAGATTCCACCCTTGAGTGTGATAGAAATGGTAGAGACAGTCGCTGCGGTAGGCATCTCGATCTTGAAAGTATTGTTGCCGTAAGCTACACTATCAACGTTGAACTGGGAATTGTACATACTAATGGATTGAACAGCTACTTCTACATTTTTGAAGTTAGCAGAAGCTGGGAAGGAATAACGGTACTGATTATTGAATCCATTGGATACCAAATCTTTGGAGCTGATCGCTACTAATGAACTCATAATTGATCGTCTTCAGTTTTATATTCGTAGCGCGATTGTTTGATCACTTTGTCGAAATTAAATCTCATCTCACCTCTCACTGAATCTATAAATAAACACTGGCCCTTTTTGGCTGTGGCTTGCTCATAGGCTCTGATGAGTCCATCCTCAGTCGTGCCAGGGATATTGAAATCCTTGAACACCATCTTCAAATCACGCTTGGAATTGGCTTTTAGGATCGCTACATATTCTGAATTCAATCTGATCATTTTGGGGCAAGCAAAGTAGCTGTGGATCAAGCAAATAGTGCTGAGCTTGAGATGACGACCTCTGGTGAAATAGTGGCTAAACAACCTCTCCATTAGTATTTTATCATTGCTGTAGTCATCGATGATGACAAGCTCTACGCCTCCATCCTTGGTTTTGCGGATAGTATCAACGCCGGGAGGATTCTCTGGATCATGCACCGTTATAAAGCCGCTCAGCTCGTCCTGGAAAAAACGATACAATTCTTGATCAGGGTTCCTAGCGATGATATGGAGATGGGAGAAGCAATTGGGGCTATGCTTGAGGATGTACATGCATAGGTTGTTCTTTCCAGAAAATGATGGTCCAAGCACTACCATGCGAAAGAGTTTCTTAATACCAAGCTGTTTGATATCACCTGCCGAGGCTGTTCGATACTGCTTTGGGAGAGCTGCGCCATAATCTGGGATATAGCTCATGTTGCTTAATATCTATCGTATATATAAGAGAGATTAGAAAACTATGGGATTCACTTATCCACCTGTAATCCATGATTCACAGCTCTACAATCCCCTATTCTACGCCTCGTTAGGTTCAGATGGTTTGCTTACCTATGACTACGCCCAAACACTCTATCTGGGTAAGAACGACTATCGTCTAAGCTACATCTCTGGAATCGTTCCTGGCACTGCCTATAGTGGAATTGCCTTGGTTCCAGGTAATAACAATGATATCAGCGGCCTAGGAGCAGTTAGCTGTAGTAGCTTGACTGTGAATGGATCAGCGATTGCAAGCGCTCCAGCATATGTAATTGGCATTACGCCTGGAACGGCTGCTATCAACAGAGCATTGGTTCTTGGTGCATCAGGCGAAATCGGTACGATTAGTAGCTTGACAGCAACGAGCATTACGCGCACGCTCCAAACAGCGGCTCAGCCAAATATCACTAGCTTAGGTACCCTGTCATCACTAGCCGTGAGTGGAAACATATCAGGAACGCTGGCAACTTCTGCTCAGCCTAATATTACATCGCTTGGATCTTTGACTGGATTAACTATCGGAGGCAATCTTACATTCACAGGAGCATCAAGAACCCTGACTGGTCTTAGTTCGATAACAGCGACGAGCATTACTGGTACTTTACAGACCGCTGCTCAACCCAACATCACCAGTCTAGGAACCCTCTCGTCGCTCACGGCAACGAGCATTACTGGTACTTTACAGACTGCTGCTCAACCAAACATCACCAGTCTAGGAACACTCTCATCGCTGACAGTCAGTGGAAATATTAACGGTACATTGGCAACTGCTGCTCAACCTAACATCACCAGTCTAGGAACCCTCTCGTCGCTCACAGCAACGAGCATTACTGGTACTTTACAAACAGCTGCTCAACCAAACATAACATCATTAGGAACACTCTCGGCACTATCGTTGAGTGGAGATGCTATTATAACGGCTCCAGCAGCAACGTCTATCACTTCGACAACTCCCGCTGCTGATTATCCACTTCAATTCAGGAATGTATCAAACGTTTCAGGCTCTTCTTGTGGTATATCGTTTGCAATCCATGAAGAGGCTAATCTGAGCAACTACGCCCCCAATGCTGCCATCATTGTAAGTACTGATCGCACGCAAGCTAGCAATATCCATACTGCTCCTGTAATCAAACTGCTAGCTAGAGGATATACCATACAAACAGACGGATCTATGGAGGAGCGCATGAGAATTGATGCCAATGGAAAATTCAGCTTTTCGTCAACTATTGGAGACGGCAACTGGAATTTCCTTCGAGAACTAAACAGTTCTACTATACGCTTCGGGACAGCTCTCTCGAATAGAGACTGTATTTCATTGTTTTGGAGTTATCAATCCGCTGGTAGCTCTTCAAATTATCTTGGTTTCAACATCTACGGTACGAGCAATGCTCTAACCATCCAAGCAAGCGATCGAGTCGGAGTAAGAACCAACAGTAGTATCACTTGTTTCGATGTTGTTGGTGATTCAGGGTTGCTTGATGGGTCTTATCAGCGTATCGCTCAGTTTCGCAACAACAATGCTGCTCCAATTGGTCTAGAGATCCAGGTATCTAACGCAGCAGCTGGATCTGGAGCAGTTTGGATGGGCACACAATCAACAGATGCGCTCAGGCTAGGCGTCAACAATAATACCGTAATGTATCTAAATAGCTCTACTAGAGTCGGTATCAACAACACTGGTCCAGAAGCTACCCTCCATGTTGGTGGAATGTCATGGTGTACAGGCGGTTTCCATTCAAAGCAGGATGGAGCGGCTAGTCCAGCCCTAAGCTGCCGCTCGATTCAGCTAACTTCATACATGGGCATTGGATTATACCAAACCAATACAGCTTCTATCCGCCTAGGAACTTGTGATTCAAGCTTCGCATGGAATGGGTACGCGACGGTCTATGGTGGCTCATACACGAATGCTTCAGATCGTGATTACAAGAAGGACATAGAGGACATCTCGTATGGCTTAGAGACCGTGCTACAAATGCAACCTAGAGAATTCACATGGAAACAGGATGATCGTCGCTCGCTTGGGTTTATCACCCAAGAGCTTCTAGAGGTTTGTCCTATCCCAGTCTCAGGCGATCCCGATCGTCCTATCAATCCTGAAACGGGAATGCCAAACGACGGTATGGGAGTGGATCTAGGTTCTCTTACAGCAGTTCTATGTAGAGCCATTCAGGAGTTGAAGGCTGAACTAGACGATCTAAAAAAATTGTTGCTAATCTACAGTGAGAACGTTTTCGGCTTACGAGAGCGTTGCTCGTTTGCCCATACAGTTCCACCTGGTTTAGGCGCTCCGTGGATCCACTCAGGGGATGGATGCTGCTTTGGAGTAGCTACAACCGGATCCTTGATAGTGAGATCGGCTAGAATTTTTTTTGAGTTCTTTGACATTAGCACTTGCCTGACTGGCATAGGTATGGCCAGGCTTGAAAAGTCTTGGGTTGATGACAATCATATTTCCTTATAGAAGAGCAGACATAATCGTTTTGAACTCAGAACTAGTAATCATCTTCTGTTCAAACATATCCGTCGCCAGTCTGTAGAGCTCTCTCAGCATGTCTGGGTTGTCATTCCCTAGTTGAATCTCGCCGCGTAGCTTGTCGAATTCAGCCTTCAGAGTCAGCCTGGGATCCTCAATCGGGGTTTGCAGCGTGTGCTGAACATGAGTCTTCTTAACGATCTCATAGAAAACGCGTTGATCTTCGATCGGTAGCGCGCGATACGCTTGCTGGCTGATATTATCATTATATAGCAAATCCTTAACCATTTCTGTGAATTCATTGCTCATCGCTCTTATCGGTCCAACACTGGTACGATTGGGGAATACTAGCTTGAGGCGATTGTTGTTGAGATCCGCCTTGCGAATGAACTTCGTTCCGATCCGCTTGTATTTGAGATCAGATGCTTTGCCGCTGCCTTCGATATCAGCAAGATTGTACGATCTGTTCTTTTTTAGAACCCCAGCGCCGCGTAGGCCGCGTCCAACGAGCCCCTTACCGGTGGGTTCATAGGTGAAGTCCTTTTCCTTCTGCTTCTTAGCCGAGATGCTCTTCGTTGCCTTCTTTCTTCTTTGATCCGGTGTTTGAAACGTGGCGTCTTCGAACTGAAGCAGCGCTTCGTCATCAGCGCCCTGCTTTGGATCAACAACCTTAATGATATCAAGAATGTGTTTCATTCGGATGTATAGCAATGATTGCTTCTGGGCATCCTTCTCCTTACCAGCAAGGATATTTAGCTTTCGCACTCCTCTAGATAGCTCTCCGATCAAATAGTTGAGCGTGGCATTCCATTCGATCCGTTTGTTAATATTGGTGATTCGTTTATCATCGATAATCTCTTGGTCGTCTGATACCTGGAATAACTTCATATCATCGCCAATGTAGATAGTCTTTGCTTGACTAACTCCGTTTTTGTTGATAACGAACGGTTGTATCTTCAGCTGATCAAGCCCATCGACATTTTTGTATAAATATTCTACACTCGCCCTTGCCTTAAACGAGGATAGCTCAGAACCCTTCGTACTAACTCTAGTATCTAAGGATACTGTTGAGTCCTCGAGCGAGCGTTTTTTGGTTTCTGAGTCTGGGTCAAATCCATGCTCTCTGATCCATGCATCGAAATTGCGTTTTTCTTCGTCAGAGAGACTCTCGATCTCTTTCATTACCTGATCATCATCAGTATTTAGCTGACTTCTGAGCGTAGGTCCCAGCTCTTCAGCATTAGCTCTCCATGTTTGAAATAACCTTTTAATTAGATCTCTACCCTCTAATTGTTTCTTGATATTATAAACTAGATCGCCCTTTGCCATCAAGCTAAATACCTTATCTCTAACGGCTTTCTCAGTCAGCTCCCAATCCACTTCTCTCATCATCCGATTGTTGGCATGCATCTTATTGCCTTTGCTATTAATGATCTCACCATCCGGACAGCGGAGTTTGTACTCATGCTCAAGGATTTCGCCATCTCTGATGATAACTGGCTTGAAATCAATGTTCGACATTTCTGATTGCTTCTTAAAAATATGGGCAATCCCATCTTTATAAGTCTGAGGATTTTTCTGAGGCGGTAAATCCTTTTTAACAACTTCAGCTTCCTCTAGAGCAGCTTCTTGGCTGACAGCGTCCATGTATTCGCTAGACATCGCTTGGTTTGTATCAGCTTCAGTTGGCTTGCTCATCTCCTGATAGATATCAGCTACGCTTGAAAAAAGGGGAGCAGGTGGCTTGCTGCCACTTTCATCAGATTCAGAGGATGACGTCTTGCTACCCATGGCAGTCATGATTCGCTTGATGAGATCAGCATTTTCCGTTGCATCCTTTTGCTTAGTATCTTCACTGTCCGTTGCCCACAGAGCATTTGCATATGCTTCGCGCTTCATCTCATCCAGGCGCTGATCTCGCGCGATGCGCGCCAATAGAGCGCTGTGCTTTGACGCACGATCTTGCTTGTTTTCGAAGTTGGGATACATCTCTCCTTATATTGATATCGATTAAAAAAATAATATTTCTTAGATATAAATCCTTTTCCATGGTTGAGTTCGCAAACCATTCATCCCATCCATAGTAAATGGATGTACTATTGAGTTGCGCCTGTTGAGCAAATCGTTGTAGTGATCTAATACAAGAGATATATCCATGCCAAACAACCTCTCAACCTCATCTTTATGGAATGGATTATCAATGATTGCTCTGAATGGACGATTGGCGCCACCAATTTTAATGAGCTCAGCCTTGTAGTAGTCGAGTCGCTTGATATCGTTGATTCTTGATGTTAAATCATTGGTAATCTGCAGATATTTGCGTACTCGCTGGTGCATCTTCACCAATTCCTTTTTATACATTCGAATCTGCTCGTCTTTGGTATGCTGAGAGCAGTATCCACTCAGTAGAGCGTTCCTAGAGCACTGCGTGTCATTCTTTGTAATAGCTTTGCAAGTCATCGCGAAGTTTTGTCTATATATATAGAGTATCAAATATTTTTTCATATGAGCGATGCTATCGAATTTCTTCCATTCGATCTATCAGACCTTGGTGGAGTGTATGACAACTCCTCGATCGAGGCAGAGGCGGAGAAGATCGCGCGAAGGAACGCAGATCTGGCCAAGAGACGAAGAGATTCCAAAGCGGAGCTTCGACAGCTATGCATCAGAGCTGAGACGCCTCGCCCGGTCAAGTGTCCGACAGATCTAAGATCGATTACTCTCTGAGCCCCAGTATTTACGCTCAAGGGTGCTCATTTGGTTCTTGTTGATCAAGCGTAGATTGTCCTGGGATTCCCATGACGGGTCATCGTATCCAAGCCACTTGATGTAGTATCTGTATTTGCCGTTGGGCATTTTTTTGTGCTTCAAAATCGTCTCTGCTTCCCAGATCTGACCGTGGGCCACCGATGTGGCAAGCTTGACACGTTTGAGTTCATTAGCTGGCTTGTAGAGGATATGACCATTCTTGGATCCGATCTGAACCTTGTAGCCGTCGATTCCTACTACTTCATACACAAGTGTCCCCCACTTGGCTGACTCCTTACCAAATTGCTTTGATTTTAGTCGGTATACAACCGTCTCACCAGCGCTGAATTCTTGTTCGACTTCCCGCAGTAGCTTCTGATTGTGATCCAGCTCTCTTTGCATGACAGTTCCTCTAGCCTCATTTGGGGTCATGCCGATGGCGCTATGAATCGTTGTTATAGTTGCTGACAAGATCTGCTACAAGCCGCTTTGTGAGCTTTAGTCCAGACCGCAGCAAACGTTGCTTAATGGTGCGATTGAAGCGTTCAATCTTCCCCATTGTTGAGTGTTCTCCTGGTTCATTGTTGAAATGCTCAATATTTGATTGTTTGAAGTAGGCCTGAACCTTCTGATTCATAAACTCTGACCCATTATCACTCGTTATGACTTTAGGTTTGTGGAGCTTTACAAATCGTTTCAGAGCCTGTAGAACCGTTGTAGCTTGTTTGTTGGGGATTAGATCTACGTAGCCCAATCGACTGTTGATATTAACACCGGTAAGCAGTGATCTACCTTCCCAAAACGCTAAGTCTATCTGCCACGAATCAGGATTGTTGCTCGCGATATGGAACTGATCGAATTGCTTCTTCTGGTCTTGGAACTGTTGGGTCTCAGCATTGTTAGCGTACCATCTCTTGACGTCCTTGAGACGGATGGAACTATCAATACTCTTAGCCCTCCTGTAGAGCGTCTGAGCACCTACAAATCCAGTCTTAGGATCGTGATAGAGTCGATCCAGTAGCTCCTCCATGCTCTATAATATTACGAAAAAATATGGTTGTTTACTTAGATATCTAGCGGAGCTGTAGTGATACCATCGGCAAGCACTTTGCGCTTGTCGTAGAAATATGATAGCGCAGTCTTCTGCTGAGTGTATGTAATGATTCCTTGAGTCTCCTTACAAATACGGAAACCCTTGTTGGTCCCAGATAGAGTGATCTGATCCTTGACAACGGACTCGAAGCCATTTGGGTTGAGAACATCCTTGTTGCGACCGTGTCCTTGCTGAACACCCTTGGCAGATATCTTGACCTTGTATTGCTCGTCAGGCATGTAGCAGATGTAGTTCTTGGATGACAGCGAAACCATAGCATCGCCAGACCACTCATCCTTAAACAGACCAGGGGTACGGCGGTCAAACTTGGCTACGTCATCGTTGAAATCGCGAGGGAACCAGTCGTACTTGTTTTCCTTGAAGTGTTCCTCTAGCTCAGGCTTGATACATTCTTCGAATGGCTTCTCACAGCTGAAAGCAATGTACGCTGAGTCAGTGTCCATCTCCTGATACTGGAAGTCAGATCGGTCGAAGTAGTAGTCGATGCAATCGTAGTAGAACTGGAGCATGAGTAGCTTAGCGAGCTGGTAGATAGCAATCGAGAGGTGGATCGGGTTGTTGAGCTTGATTTTACGCTTCTTGAGCGAAACCTCGTACGACCCAGCTAGTTCTACCACATCGTGGAAGTTTTGCTTCTCTATCATAGCGCGAACAGTCTTATCGTTGCCCTCATATTTAACTTGCTTGTGCTTACTCTTATCCATGCCGGAGCGGCCAAATGCGCTGTTGCCAACGAGTTTCATCATCTCAGCGATCATAGCCTTGCTCTTATCGACATCACCCTCGCGACGAGCATTTGAGACCTTTTCCATGAATGGCTTGAAAGCGCGGTGAGAGCTAGCCTTGATGAATGAGTAGGTCTTGGTGATCTCCATGCCGTGAGCTAAGTACCACTTGAGCAGCGGTGTGTAGATGAGGATCTTCTCGCCGAAATAGCTACCAATCAGCTTGCGAGCAGGCTTTGCGCGCGCCGAGCCACGGGACTGGTTGTAGTCGAACATGTGGTTGCCAATAATGTTCTCATCGTTGCAGTTGATCTCAGCGTTCTTGAAGATGGGAGTCATTTACGAGAAGTAGTCCTTGAGATGCTCTGGGGTACGGATGTCGCATTCAAGGAAGCCAAAGATCTTGTCAGCCTTGATATCCTCGATAATGCCATCGTACGCTTCGACTGTGGTTAGGCGACCGCACGGCATCTCACTACCGAGTGCCCACAGATACAGAGCATTAGCATCGTATCCAATAACCTTCTTACAGAGCTTGCCTCCACGGATCTTTGTCTCATCGCGCTTCGCATATCTGTTGAACATGATCGATGGACCTCCAGCGATGTTAGCCTTCATCTTACGGTAGATCTCAGACTCGTCCTTGTCAATGGACCAGACCAGCTTGTCAGCATTGAAATCGAGTAGCTTATTGTATCGGAACGCTTTCAGCGGCATGTCCTTTCGAGCAACGTTGCAAGCAACACAAGTGATGAGAATGTTGCCATCCTCATGACCAACCTTGTTATTGATACGATCGGCTGATACAGTCTCAGCTGTAAGCTGGCAGTAGCAGAGACCACAAAGATACTTTTGCTTCTGAAGAAGCTCATTCAAGTGTTGCATAGTCATACCAAACGTGCGTTTAGCCTTCTCATCCTGCTCGATGTATCCTAGGTAGCGCTGCTCAGGGAAGTCAAATGCCTTGGCTGGGATCCTTGGCTGCTTCTCAAGATTGCTGAAGCATGTTTGGTACATAACCTTCTCGCTAAGACCAGGGAGTGAAACACCATCAGTGAAGATATCTAGCTTGAAACGCTTGAACAACTCGCGTTGAGCTTGAATGGCTTGAACGAAGGGCTTGACATCAAGATTATTGTACCAGATCAATAGATCCTTGATAGACTTCATCTCATAGTGCTCCCACACGAACTTGACTCGCTCATACTCCTCATCACTGATGCTAGTTCCACGGAGACTGCTGTCGAACGCTGACTTTGCTGGGATAGTAGTCTCATTGAGCCCATCGAACGATTTGATGTACTCATAGGGAAATAGCCCCTTGCCTAGACCACAGACGCAACGAATCTTGTCTTCGCATTCACATCCTCCTCGGTAAGTCTTGAGATACTTGTCGTAGCTCGTTCCAGCTGGAAGATAGTTGGAGATGTCAAGAATCCTGTTATCACGTGTAGAGATGCACATGTAGCTTGGGTTCTTGATAACAAATGTAATGTTATCTACTCCTAGCATGGTAAACAGATCATTCTTGATAAGATTGAGATCGTACGATCCAGAGTTGAATCCAACAATAGGAACTTGGTCAATGCTACGCTTAACCTTGCCATAGGCTTTCTTTGCATCTACGCGGATTCGACTGTGGAAATCGAATAGCGATGCAAACTCACCCTCCTCGATCCATTCCTTGATATCACTGAGGAAATAGTCAGTTCCAAGAGGCTTGTCTGGGATTTCCATACCAGTTAGAGGATAGATCTCGAGGAGCTTCTCCAGCAACGGCTGATACTTAGCAACGTTGTATCGTTGGATCTTCTCCGTAATCACAGCGATATACTCAAACATCTCTCGGATGAGTTCGATAGGCGACTCGTTAATGAAGCATCGAACCTCGTTAGTGAGGCTATCACAGACGCTGACTGATACCGGAACGTGCTTGTTCGTGTAGATTGTGCTTTCACCACGCTGAGTTGCCGTCGGCATCAGGATCGCTTCGAAGTCATAGACGATGAGTGATCCGTGTAGTGGCTAATCCCCTTGATGCGGTACTTATCCATAAGCTTCTTAAGCTGGTTCTCCTGAGGTCGATAGATCGTCGGTTTTGAAGGGAATGTCTCGATAACCTCGAACTCACACTTAGTCTTCTTGTGGTTCCACAGCTTGTCATAGGTGCTGAAGATAGCATCACATACATTGCATGGGTACTTGGATAGAACGGTATCAATGTTCTTGATGTACATGGCATAACCCTTGTAGTCAAGAATGTTGATAACATTCTCATATGCCTTCTCTGATTCACGTAGCTTGCTGATCTCAAGAGTATTCTGATCCATCTCAAATACGTTGATTGCTAGCTTGAAGCAGTCTTCGAGCCGATCGAACTCCATGATATCAATGGGCTGCATCTCCTTGAAGTACTTGGCTGAGTACTGGATGTCCTTGAAGGAGCAGTACTATTTGACACGTTTCTTCACCGGGCCTACCAAACGCTTAGCAAGTACTTTCCCCTCCTCCAGATGGTAAGCAATACAGAAGAATACACACTTGTTATCAGTCTTAGGGAAGTCAATGATGAACTTGTTCTTCTTGATGCTCTCTGGGATCTCAATGTTATCACCGAGGATGTGATCACGCTTGTAGATCATGATCTTAGCCATGGTGATCTCCTTGAGCTGATAGCTCGAAGAGGGGTAGCTGATACGTTCAGTGAAATCCTTAGAAAGCATCTCATCCATGCTCTTCTTCTCGATATCACCCTTGGCGTTAATTGGGATAGGCTTGTTAAACACTGAAGTGTTCGTCGAAGGCTGATAGTTTCTCTCAAGCCCTGTGATGCGATCGATCAGCTTGTAGCCAAGCTGGACATTGGCTTTGAAAGCCTTATCCTGGCTAGAGAGGACTGAACGAATGTTAGACATGATGTCCTTGTGAGAGTAGTTCTCATACAGGTACTCGTCATACACCTTCGTCTTACGAAAGTTGTAGCTCGACGGAGGTTTGTAGTCAGGAGTGAAGTGTCTCTGGATACGAGACTTAGGAATCTTGTACGCCTTCGCGAGGAGATCAAGGTTCTTACCCTTGGTGAATGAAGAGATGAAAACGGTGCGACCGCTCTCGTTCTCGACCTTGACACGGAACGTAGATCCCCAACGCTTGACTGGGATGTTGAGGCGCTTTAGAGCATCGAGTTCGTATGACAGCATGGAGGCTATATGTGAGAAAAGATAAAAATATTCGTTTCTCTACTTGGTATATTATTTGGGTTTCGCTTAAAATAGGTCATCTTTGTATATCGTGGGCAAAAAAAAATATTTAGCTTAGTCGAGGGCGACCTTACCCGCGCGCTTAGCATAGTACTGCTTCTGGCGGACTTTGATCTCATCGCGATGCTCATAATCGTATGCCTTCTGACGAGCAAGAATCTTCTCACGATTCTTCTCGTAGTAGCGCTTCTTTGCGGTTGCGATCGCTGCCTTGTTAGCTTGGTATTTTTCAGGAGAGTATGCCATTGTATGTACCCCTTGATATATATGTTATAATAACTTTGTATCGGGATCAAAAAAATATTTTGATGACTTGTTATTGGTTAGCTACCCAATCCTGATGTCTGTTAGTTTTGCTATGCTTAGCTTTGTTGGCTAATGAATATTTCCCTCCACATTCACAATTGAATTTTTGACCCTTGCGTTCTTTAATCTTATCTTTGTTTTTTAAATGATAAGCCTTCATGATATCTAAATCCCTCTTCTTTGTTACTGGTTTGATATTGAGTGGGTTATTTTTATTAACTGCTGTCTTCCTAAATTTGTTAATCCATAGCTGCTCGTATGCTTGTAAATGTTTGCGATTTTCCACCTCATACACTTTGATCAATAGCATGCGAAATTTATCGATTCCATGTTTCTTGAAATGAGGGTATATCGAAACGTAATCCCCCCTTTTACCACTATCCCAACGCTTGTAAGCATTTCGATGAACTTGCCATCTGAATCTCAATTCACCTGACGTACTACCAATGTAGCACAGATCACTTTCCGTGTGGATAATTCTATAGATAGAACCGATCATTGTTGAATGAGTTGGAATCTACAAATGTAGTGGTTATTATATCTTAGTTATTTATCTCTTTAAATAGAAAACTTTTCCTTTCCGATATTTGCTCTTTCTCATCAGAGCTTTCTAGAAGATTTCGCGTTGAGCTGATATTGTTCAAAATCGTCAAACTTTTCCTTAAAATCAACCCTATCAATATCATGCTACTGACAGGTGTTCTGTCTCTTCCACAGCGATTTGGTGATTGAAGTATGTAATGGTAGAGACAGGTCCTCTGAACGTTCTATGTGTTGCTGTTAAAAAACGTCCAGACAACCGGTAGTTTCACACTACTGCCGTCAGCCGAGCCCTCGGCCTGTCACCGAACTCATTCACTGCCTTCAGTCGCGACACATGGACTACAGGATAGAACCTGTAGCCACTTCGATCCGGTAGGGCTAGCTCATACGCGTATTCGTCCACCTTCTTTTTGATTCGGAAGGGGCCATGCCAGCGATGCGTCAACTTCTTCGTTAATCCAGGCTTCACACGCTCCATGTAGAGCCAGACACGGTCATCCGGCTTGAAGAGCGGTTTCGAGGTGTCGGTTGACGAGTCATCGGTTGGCTCTGTTGTGTCCGAGTCTTCGCCTGAGGGTTCGGTTCGGTCAGCCGTCGGTATGGACTCTCGTTCTCGTCGGCTTAGGGCCTCGTTGTGCTTCTCGGCCCGTTTGGCTTTCTCTGTCGCCTGATACTCTTTGGCCATCTCCAGCGCGATCTCCTGTTGCCGATTGACTTCTCGTCTCCAAGCCAAGGCGTCGGTTTGCCGACCGCGGCTTCGTTTCAGTGACGAAGACATGGCTCGAAGCGTCGTCCGCGCATCCCAGCCGTGTACAAGGTAGAACGGCGTGTCCTTGCGCGTGGCATTTGCGAATTGCTGATAGCAAAGATCAGCTTCTCCACGATCTCATCCCAGTCCTGTTGTAACGGGTCTTCGGCGTACACTCGGACGGATTGTATCACCGTCTTGACCGAGCGTTCCTGCTGGCCGTTGGCTTGTGGCCGATAACTCAGAGTGGCCCGAGACCTCGATTGCATCATTTCCGCGAACGCTTGGAAGACTTCGCCCATGAAGCGAGGGTCTCTGTCATGTCGGATGAGGGTAGGAGCTCCGAATCTCCGGTAAACGCACTCTTCGAACGCTTGCGCGACGCACAGAGCCGAGGTGTCGGTCATAGCCTTTCCCATTACGAACCCAGTGAACGCGCACTGAAACAGCAGCAACGCCGTATTTCCCCGCCGAGTCTTCGGCAACGGGATGACGAAATCCATTGAGACAATCTGCAGCGGTTTCTCAGCTAAGATGTTGCCTGGTGAGTATCCTCGAAATTGCGGACGACTCTTACTCGAGCTGCAATCTGGGCACGAGCGTACATGCCGTTCCACATCAGCGAACAGTCCAATCCAGTAGTAGTCTGCCTTCACGCGGTGGTAGGTCCGGACGATACCTTGATGCCCTCCCTCAAGCGAGTCATGGCAGTTTTGTAGTACTTCCTGGACCATCGTTGTCGGGATCACCAATCGTAGTGTCGACTCTTCGGACCGGTCACGGCCGAACCGACGGTTCGAGCCGAGGAAATACAAAAGTCCATCCTCACTTAGCACGAACTTATCGGAGATCTTCCATGCCTCCCGCGCGGCTTTGTAACCAAGTGTCGCCTCATCTCCCTTCAGAACCGCCTTGAGATTCGACCACCGGAGTTCTTCATCTTGCGCCGCACCAATGCGTCGGCGACGTTCCTCTTGCACCACCACGGGGTCAATGTCCTCAGCGTTCGGCTCGTGAACCACCGTCGCGTCAGGTCTCGGTTGTGTTTGCTGGTCTCAGGGTTCTGCAGTGTCAGTTCGTTCGGTCTCCACGTCAGGACTACGATCTTCCTGAGGCACCACCTGTCCTTCGTCTGCAAAGCGGACCCGTCTCTCGCTCTCCTTCGCCTGTCGTCTGGTTACTGCCGATACATATGGCGGTTCCCGCACGAAATCGAAATTTTTTTTGCGACGGGTTGTGTCCGATGCGTCCAGTACACGGATTGAGCTTACGGCACGCGTTGTCCCTTCCTTCGACTTCTCGGTTGGCGAAGTGTCGGTTGGTGACGAAGTCTCGGTTGACGGTTCGTAGATGACTTCGTGGATGCGGTTCAGCCGCACCAGCTCCTCAGTCCGGGTTTCGTCGTCCACAGTCACCGACACCTTCTTCTCCAACGTCTCGCTCGCCAAAGAGTCTGCTACGGCGTTGAACTCGCGAATAACATGTAGGTACTTCACTGACCGAAACCTCGATCTCAGTTCCTTGTGTCGGTTGAGTTGTGCCATCAGTGTTTCCTTACGACATGCGATCACCCTTAGGGATTGCTGGATTGCGAGTCTCGAGTCTCCGACGATTACCAAGTCTTCAGCCCCAGTTTCCAAGGCTGCGGTCAACCCATTGTTCATACCCGAGTACTCGGCCAGGTTCACAGTCGTAGCCTCGAGATAAGCACTCGCAGCGATCACTATCGTCCATTCCGGTAGCTTCCACAGAATCCACGCACAACTTCCGTAGCCCCCGTGCTTCTCAGTCTTCGCAGAACCATCGAAAGAGAGCACATAGCCACTGTTATCACGTGGTAGCCGTGCATACAGCAAATGAGGGTCCATCCGAACACTCGGTGAGCCACGTGTCGGCGGAGTCACAGGTGCCAACGAGTCCTCAAGGTCGACGAAACTTGTGATCGACGACTGGAGGAGTTGAGCGAAAGCACAATCCTTCTCCTTGACGCGCGTAACAACCAAGTGCCACGGAGACAGTAGTACCGCAAACTGAGTCGCACGTCCGAACAGAGACTTCGACTTGTGGACCCAGTCGAGCGTCGAAAACCGCGTATAAACGTGGATGATCCGACCTGCAAGCTGTGTGTAACACACCTTCAACAACTGCAGCAGGGCCAGGACCTCCTTCTCAGCCGGGTGATAGTTCATCTCAGCATCCTTGAGGACTCGGCCGCAGAAACGCACCGGATGCATCGTTCCGTCGTGTTCCTGCATTAGCGTCGTGCTTAGCGCCCACTCGTTGGCGAACAGCATCACGTGGACATCTCTGTCGCGGTCGAAGTGTCGGAGGATCGGTGCATCAGCGACCTTCCGTTGCAGTGCGGCGAAGCTTCGTCTGGCTGCAGAGAGGTCACCCCCGTCTCCAAAGTCCTCGTCCTTGAGCTGGTAGAGCGCGGCACCATACACGGCGAAGTCCTGGATGAACCGACTGTAGTAATTCAATGATCCGAGGAATGCTTGCATTCCCTTCTTGGACCGTGGAAACGAAAGCTCGGTTAGAGACTTCAGTTTCTTCGGATCCGCTTGGATGCCATTCCGCGTCACCACGTGGGATAGGAAGTCCACCTTCGGTTGCACGAAGATGCTCTTGGTGAAACTCACGCTGATACGACACTCTTCGAACCGCGCCAGGAGCCGGTCCAATGTAGCCAAACAGTCATCGAACGACTCACCCCCGAAACAGATGTCGTCCACGAAGGATCGTCGCTCGAACACAGACACCAACGATGATTCGTCGGGCTCCCCATCCATGAACATGTCGGCCTCAGGACTGTTGATCAGGTCAGACACCGCGTTTCCGACGCCGTAGCGGCCAAGTCCTGCCTCAAACTTGGTAGGCGAAGGCTCCGTACGAGGCCTCGGTTCGGCTGACCGTTCGGTCCACTCTTGAGTCGTTACTCGATCCTGCGATTCGGCTTGTTCCATCAGCGCCGCGTAGCGCTTCCATCCACCTTTCGGCTGCACGAAGCCCCACAGAGCGTTGTCAAGCATCCGTTGATAGATCATGGGCGCATTCTTGATCCCAAAGGGCATTCGGAGCCACTCGAAGTGACCCAAAGCGCACACAAACGCAGAGATCTGACGAGCCCTCTGCGTCATCATGATAGCCCAAAATCCACTCGCAGCGTCCAGCGAGCAGTACCACAGATATTTCTCTAGGTCGATAAGCAAGTCGTCGACCAGAGGCATTGCATACTCCATGATTGCGGTGACGGCGTTCACCATCTTGTAATCAATGCACAATCGGATGTCGACGCCATTCTTTTTCAGCACAATAACGATCGGTGATGACCACGGGCTGTTCGAGAACGCGATCAACCCTGCCTTCAGCCGCCCTCGGAGCAATTCGTAGAGCTGTTTGAGGTGTCGGAGGGGTATCCGCCGAGCCCTCTGCTTGATAGGCGCATGTCCTTGCACGTCGATATCACACACCACACCATATGCTGGTGGTGGTAACGCATTGCCACTGGAGATCAGAATCTTCTCATGCTTCCGGAGCACCTTCACCACGCGGTCTTGTCGGCCGCAACTCAGGTCCGGGTGCCGTACGTTCGCAGCCGAGTAGTCCAGCTCCGTAACCGAGGCTTCGGTCAGGTCGGGCAGGAAGGCTAGTTCGTGAGCGTAGTCTTCCAGATTAATGTTGTTCGCCTGGTGCTCGGATATGACGTCCTTCACATCTCCGTCGCCTTCTTCAGCTGTCAGTGCGGTCGCCACCGAGACGTAGGTGTGGTGTAGCGGGATCAGCCAAAATCTGGTTAAGGCTTGATCGAGCTTCCCACCAGCGCCCAGACACCGACTAACGGAGGGGGTTCCCCAACGATCCGTGATCGGCTGAACTTGTTCTCACCTTGTGTACCCGTCGGCGGGCTGGATCTGCTCTCTCGGGGCTCCGAGGATGCAGCACTGGGTGAAGATCGAGTGTCTTGGCGTGACGCGGGGACAGTTCGTGGAGCAGCGCGGGAATCTTCGCTCTGCGTCCGAGTATACGCTCCGATCGAGGGTTCTTCGCTGCGATCGGCCGGCCTGGAGTCGATCCAAGGCCTGTAGTTGCCTTTCCGGGTGTGTTCCTTCCTTCCTTGAGTTGCTTGCCGCTTCCTATAGCGGGATCGAGGTTGATCGAGAGGAGAACGATCGCCGGCCAAGCAGTATCCGGTCGATCGAGGACTTGCACACAAGAGATAGATCACTAGAGCAGGTCAAGCTGGCCAATGTATTAATCCAGTCTTAACCGTACCGCTAGTTCACTACCCGAAGTGTCGACGCTTGCCGAGGCCAATGTAGTTCCTGGGACTTGGTGACTTGAGGGGACTTGTGGTCTTCTGTGCAAAAGCTCTTCTGATTTATGTTTAGCGGGTGTTCTCCTACCGCTACCATCCTGCCTATCTTCCTACGAACAAACAACCACTGGATCCTTGTCCCGGCTTCGCTCTCCGGTGCCCCCCATCTTGGCCGATCGGCGATCAGCAATCCACCCTCGATCGGCAACTCAGCCCCGATCGGCAACTCACCCTCGATCAGCAACTCACCCTTGATCGGCAACTTGCCCTCGATCGGCGATCGGCAATCCGCTCTCGATCGACTCGGGTAAACGGCAATCCACCACCGATCCGTCCGCCCCGGTGCTTGGACTACCCGGATCTCCGATGCTGGGCCTCGATCTTGGTCTAGGTCCTCACTCGCTGACTCCGCTCCACTGTCTCGACGCGATCGCTCGTCGCCCGCTCTGATATACGTCACTTACGCGTCGACGTCACTCGATCACCTGATATCCTCTCTTGATCTGGGTTCACACTCGACGCCTGTCGCCCGATCGCCGATCCCATCTGGTTCCATCGATCGGCTACGTTGCCTTTCTCGGAGAACATCGTTCGAGAAGGATTCTTATCCAGCGCTTCTCCACATCCGCCCCCTGTCCGTAAGTTGTGTCGCACAGCGGCTCACTTCGGACAGTTGCTTCTTGGCCACTTTCGAATTTGCCGTCTCGAACACCGATCTCCCGCCGATGAGTGCCCCACCGCCTGGTCCGCCTAGCCCCTCGGACGGCGACGACTCCGCCCACGGCTCTCCGCGATCAGCTCACTCGACGTCTCGATCGACGCGATCGTCGACCTCCCGACGCGCAGCAGCTTCCCCCGACGTTGCTCGCCGGGTCGCCCGTCTCGAAGCCGAACTGTCGTGCGCTTACGCCTCGCGATCGACCATGTTCCGCGATCGAGCGCGCCTGGATGACACCGTCCGGGAGCTCACCGCCGACCTGCAGAATCTCGAGCGTTACCGCAAGTCCCAAGAAGACGAGATCCACCGTCTCCAGACCGAAGTGGACGACCTCCGACTGAGCGCGCAGGGGCAAGGCCCGCAACTGATCCAGGATCTCCGGGACCAGCTCGCGCAACAGGCGACCGAGATGCGGGATATGGATCGTCGACTGTCTCGCACTCAGGCCGAGCTCTCCGACGCTCGCGCCGCCCGCGACGACCTCGATCACCAACTGGATCTCGCCTCGGCCGACATATCCGACCTCCGATCGCAGGTTTCGGTTCAAGAGCATGAGTTGGACATGGCGAACCATGAGCTGCAGATCACACGCGGGAGCCTCGATCGCGTCCAGGCTGCCCTTCAAACGGCCGAAGCTACGCTAGCGGCACGAGGACCTTCTGCTTCCGCGCCTGCTCTGGCCGCCCCAGTCCCGACACCTCCTGCTGGGGACGGCGCCGATCTGGATCGGCTACGTGATGATCTCCGCCGGACCGAGGAAGAACTACGTCTGATGGGTGTCGCTCGGGACGCGTCGGCAAGAGAAGTCCAACAGCTCCGGGACGATCTGGCACAAGCTAATCAGGATCGTGACACCGCCCTCCGAGACAACGCCGATCTCCGTAAGTAGCCTCTCCCCAACTTCGATCCCCCCCCCGCTGATCTTGACTCACCCTGTCACTGTGGCACAGGATCCTGCGTCGAAAGTGCGCAGCAGGTGATCCGGGCCCAGGATGCCCAGTTTGTGGACGTCCAGAGTGCCTACGCCTTGCTACGGCGTGTCAGCGATCGCTCCAACGAGGATCTTGAGAGGGTTGCCGACACCCTGTCCGGGGTGGCACAGTGGATCGGGCGTCGACAGTGTGCGCCGCTCACACCCGCTCGTCGTAGCCGCAGCCGTTCCGGGTCGCCCGATTCTGCAGGGCACACTCACAAGCGCGCACGATCGGCACGTCCACCGCGCAGTCGATCACCATCCAAATCCCCGTCTCCTGCCTTCTCTCCGCCGGATCAAGACCAAGAATCGCCTGCCAAAGACCAGTCGCCTGCTGATCGCCGCGAGAAGGGCGACGAACGCGAGTCGGGCGAGCCCGATCGGGAGGAATCGGGTTCATCTCACCGATCTCAGGAGACGGATCAGCCATCCGAGGAGAAGTCGACCTCGGTGGAGTCTGGCAACGGTGAAGAGGAGTCTGAGTCCGAGGAAACGGACGAAGAAGCCCTCGCGGCGCTAGCCCGGTCCCGATCGGAGGCCCGCCGCCGCCAATCTGCCTCGCCGGCACGTACCCACACTTCTCAGACCCGATCGCGATCGCCCTCCATCATATCGATACACTCTCAGTCCGGATCGGCGCGTGCTCGATCGCCTCCGCGCTCGCCACCCGGATCGCCGCCCGGATCGCCCCCGCGTTCGCCGCCCGGGTCTCCGCCAGGATCGCCGCCGAGATCTCCGCCGGGATCACCTGGGCCCCGGCCTCTGACTCCGCCATTGTTCCCGATCGGGACCATGATCCCCGGCTTCAACGCCCCCAGGGCGCTTACTCAGGGTGACACCGATCCGTGGCCGTCGATGCTACTGCGTCAGCTGCAGATCACCGGTATGATCTTGTCCACGTTGACCCATCATCTGCTCTTGCCCGAAGGATGGCTCTTCCCGGCCGCCGTTCGGGGCACTCGACAGCCCGTCGCCGGGACCGGCTACCGGGACGACCTGATCACCGGGCCAAATATCACGGCGCTACTGGCAACCCGTCCTTGGCAAGTTCTGCAGAACCCTGAAGACCCGTTGACGTTCGATCTGGCACTCCATCGAGGCGCCGCCACTCCATTGGGCCGGATCGCCGCCGCCTATCTGCAATTCGAGGAGCAACACCAACAAGCTTTTTGGGAGACGACCCATTACCTTCCGATCACCGGCCGTCAGCGCCAAGACCCGGTCGTCGAGCAATACCATGCGGATCGCCGATCGCGGCGGATCCGTCTCGGAGATCGATGGCGCCAGCTGGTGGCCACCATGTTGCCGATGATGCGGGCGATGTGGGCCGACGTCGATCTGCTACTGGATCCGTTTTTCCTTCATATCCCAGTGCGGACGCGGGACTCGGTGTTCTGGTACCCCGGCGTGGTTTCTTGCGCGGCAAATGCCGGTAATCCCACTCAGCACCAAGGTGAGCCGACCGACCTCTTGACCGCCCTGATCGAGGCCGACACCCATGATCCTTGGCGGAACCAGTATCGCGATCACCCTCAGGACCACCCGGCTCTGCGGATCCCGCGTCTCCGCAACAAGTTCAATCCCAACGTCGGTACTCAACGGCCGTAGGCTCAGTTCAGCCTCGCACGATCGGCTCCAGCGACCAGCACGTTAGTCAAGCAGCTCGCCCCGGATCGAAGTCGTTCGGAGGCCGATCCTCTGCGATCCCCACTCGATTCAATTCATTCCACTACGATACCCCATCTCTTTGTCTTATGTCTTCATCTCGTGTCGATCCACTCCATTCCACCTTAATCAGCCAAGATCCATCATCGTAACTCCTCGCGGTCGCTTCATAGCTTTCCGATCTGCACTTCTCATACATATACATGCATCCACATACAACCTTTTCCTCCGATCGACGGCCTACCCGTCGATCCGTCATCCACCTCGCTCACCAAGGCGACCAGCTCGCCCTGGCGGTCCGATCTCACTCTTCCTCGTGAGACTGCATCGCGTTGAATCGGTTCCGGTTCACACGATCTCGAAGGAACTCGTGCAGTAAAGCTCCACAGTTGAGATCAGCCTCGTCGATCCAGTCAGGATCGTCATAACCCTTCCAATGTACCAGGAACTCTCGATACGTCCGGCCGTACCGCGTCCTTCGACCCGTCCGCATATCCGTGATCTTCTCCACTTCATACTCGTTCGCATCTCGATCTGGAGTCCAGCTGTCCTCCGGAAGTAGGATCTCATCGAAATCGAGTCAATCCGCCTCGTCCACCGTGAGCTCGATCTGCGGTCGATCGGGGAAGTCCTTAAACAACTTCAGCTTGGACACATGCACGATCGGGAACAGGTGATAGTCCGTACCAGCAATCTGAAGCTTCATCGTGTACTCGTTCACCTTCTCGGCAACGCGAAATGGGCCGTGCCACAGGTGAGCTAGCTTCCGTGCATATCCTTCCTTCACGCGATCCAGGTACAACCACACCTGCGATCCATCCTCGATCGAGTACGGTCGAACTTCTTCATTGTGTCGATCGGCCCGATCAGCGATCGCCTCCCGTAAACGAGCGTTCACCTGACTTCGAGCCTGATCGTAGTGCCTCTGGATCCGATAACGCCACCGCCGAGGGTTCCGGTCCCGCGTCCGAGTGCTACCCAAAGGTATCGTCGCCTCAAGCGTCGATCGAGGATCCCAACCATGCACCAGGTAAAAAGGCGAGTCTCCACGGATCCGATCTTGAGCCGTGTTGATCGCGAAGGTCAATCGTTCTGCGTATTCATCCCAATCCTTCTGATCCAGATCCTCCACGAACATCTTCAAGGCTCTCGTCGCTGTTTGTACCATTCGTTCCGCAGTACCGTTCGCTTGGGGCCGATATGCCATCGTCGCTCGCTGACGCATACCCAGGATCTTGTTAAAGGCGCGGAAGAAGTCAGCCATAAATCCCGGTTCGCGATCATGCCTGATCACCTCGCTGGCACCGAACCGCCGGAACACACACTCTTCGTAAGATTCAGCGATCGTCTGCGCCGTTCGGGAGGAGCTGGCCTTCGCGATCACGTATCCTGTGAACAGATCGACCCAGATCAGCAGTTCGGTGTTACCTTTGTATGACTTGGGCAGCGAAGGTATGTGATCCATCGCTATGATCTGGAACGGGTAGGTCGCCTGGATGTTCCCCGGTGACTCGCCCCTGATCGTAGGTCGTCCTTTGCCGGTCTCGCAGTCGACACATTCTCCGACATACTTCTGCACACTCCTGAAGAGACCCCTCCAGTGAAAGTGATCACGGATCCGCTGATAGGTACGTCCAATCCCTTGGTGACCGCCTTCCACAGTAGAGTGATAGTGATGCAAGATATCTTGGTGCAGCGTCTCCGGTGCAACCAGTCTCATCAACCCATCTCGATCTGCCTCCGATCGCTTGGAGGGCGGACAGTAGAACAGCAGATCATTGTCATCGATCTCGTAGTCCGCCGCAATGTTGCCATAGGATCGAGCCTCATCCTGCGTCAGATCAGCCACATCTCCCATCAGGTACTTCTTCATGCCTGCGATCCACACCTCTTCATCTTGTGCTCGACGAATCCGATCGATGCGCAGTCCTCGCACGAATTCCTCTTGCATGACAGTCGGATTCGGTCGTGATCGGGCGTTCGATCGGGTAGTCATCGGCGATAGCCGGGCGATCGGTTCGTCAGATCTGACCACCAGGATCTCATCGAGCCGGTTCAATGTCACCAGATCCAAGTGATCGGCCTCATCCTCGACGACGACGCCTCCTTCACGTTGGAGTGCTGCGCTGGCCAGGCTGTCGGCGCTTCCGTTCCAATCTCGTTTCACATGTAACAGTTCATGATCTGGCCAGTTCCGCAGCCGATCGAGCACCTTCTGCTTCAACAACGTCAGCTTGGGTGCTTTGCAGTCGATCTCGCCCCGTACTTGTCGGATCACCAGGTTGGAGTCGCCGCAGACCACCAGTCGGCCGCGATCCATGCCGTTGAGGAGGTCGAAACCCAACAACAGACCGTGATACTCCGCCTCGTTGACGGTCAGCCCTTCAGCATAGCCCGATCGTGCCTTCACCACACTCCATTCGGGCAACCTCCACAAGATCGCACTGTACGCGCCCCCGCCTCGCTTGACACGTGCGGATCCGTCAAAACTAATCACCAGGAGCTCTTCGTCGGCGCGCACAGTCGGGATCGGGGCCTGGATTTTCCGTCGGGGTTCTTTCTTCGGTGCGATCGCGATCAACGCGTCGTCAACGTCCGATCGAGGCGTAATACTAGCGGCGATCGCCCCCAATATCTCGTCCTCTCCCGTGGTGCACTTCGTGATCTCGAGAGTCCAGGGCGATAGGAGTGCAGCCCACTGACCCAATCGACCTTGAAGACCGGGCGATCGGAACAGCCACGCCAACGTCGAGTGTCGGGTCAGGACCCGGATCGATCGTCCAACCAGCATATTGTAGTTCAAGTCCAGGATCCGTAACAGCGCCAGCACTTCCTTCTCCACCACGTTGTAGTTCAGTTCATTCGATTTCAGCGTTCGACTGGCGAAGGTAACGGGATGGTAGATCTGATCATGTTCCTGCATCAGCGCGGCCGAGATCGCCCAGTCACTCGCATACACGATCAGAACCGGAGTTCGATCGCGATCGAAATGCCGCAGGATCGGTGTCGTCGCGATCTTCGTCTTCAGTGTCGAGAACGCACGATGAGCACGGATCCAACGTTCGTCTCCCACTTTGACTTCAGGAACGTGCGTCTGATCGGGGTCCGCCGAGTTCCGATCTACTGAGTTCGGCGCTTCACCGTCCAGGATCTGGCGCAGATCGGGACGCTTCTTCAATTCGGCGAAGTCCACCTCGCGCAGTTCATACAGGATCGCCGCGTAGATCGCGTAGTCTTCCAAGAAACGGCTATAGTAATTGAGACTGCCCAAGAAAGACTGCATTGATCGGAGCGATCCAGGGAACGGCAGATCTGTCAGAGCCGCGAGGTCCTTCGGATTGGCCTCCAGTCCATCGTTCGACACACGATGTCCTAGATAGTCCACCTTGCGCATTCCCCAAGAGCTCTTCTCCACACTGATCGAGAGGTTCCACTTGTCACAGGCGTCCAACAGGTGATCCACCCGATCACACAGCTCATCCCATGATCCAGCCGTCACCAGAATGTCGTCGATGTACGATCTGCGGCCTAGCACTGACGGACGCCCCGGATCTTCTGGTTCGCCCGACTCGATCAGGTCCGTGGTGACTTCCGAGTTCGACGATCGCGGGATCCTGGTGAACCCGTACAACGCGTCGTCCAGAAGTCGCTGATAGATCTGAGGAGCGTTCTTCAGGCCGAACGGCATCCGATTCCACTCGAACAGACCCATGTGAGTGATAAAAGCTGAGATCGCACGAGCTCGATCGGTCATCGTCACCACCCAGAATCCACTAGCCATGTCCAGCGAGCAATACCAGAGCACTTTGTCCAGGTCTTCCAGCAGATCGTTGATCAGGGGCATCGGATACACCATCAGCCTGGTCAGGCTGTTGACGAGCCGATAATCGATACACAACCTGATATCCACTCCGTTCTTCTTGATGATCACGACGATCGGTGAAGCCCACGGCGATCGGGACTTCCTGATCATCTTGGCTGACAGCAATCCCTTGATCAGATCCGACACTTTCTCCACGAACTGAGGGGCGACCTTCCGAACTCGTTGGGCGATCGGCTTCGCATCGCCCACGTCGATGTCGCAGGTGACGCCTCGGGCAGCTGGCGGAAGCGCATTGCCCTTGCCGATCAGCAGGTGCCTCCTGTGCCAGATCTTCTTTCGCAGTCGATCGATCTCCTCCGGGGTGTTGAACTCCAGATCTCCCACCTTGATGTCGTCGATCTTTACCTCGTCCGTCGTCGAGATCACAATTTCAGGAAGCACAGCTAACTCGCCCTCGACGTCTTCGGCTGACAGATTCCCGCCCTCGTGGTAATGGACTTGATCATCAGCGTCAACATCCCGATCATCCGCGTCAGCATCTCGATCTGGTTCAGTCGCGACGGGATCGTCCCGAATGGCGGTGGGTTTGGTCTCGACTTCTAACTGATCACCTCCAACGATCGATGAGTCTTCGGCCACATGCGGCCGTCGTTCCGATGCTGGGACACCGTCATCCTCACTCGATTTCGACTCTTCGACGGCTAAGGCCACCACATAGGGTATCCGATCGGTACTCCCGCCCCCGAGATCTGGTTCGACGGCACAACCGTCGACCTGATCGGCCGATGGCACGTGAGGGAACACTGTTCCGCCGTTCTCTGAGACTTTATCAACTGGTGGCTTCGCGTCATCCATCGCTGCATGCCGCGATTCGCCCCCTGATCGAAGCGCATCAACGGCAGCCACCCCCGGATCGGGACGCTTCACCTCCGATCCACTGGTCGGATCGAGTGGGCCTACCGACTGATCGGCGATCGGGGATACCTCGGGTCTCTGGAGAATGGCTCGGGGCGTCGGATAAGTCGGTCGCTCGACGGCCGATACTGGCGGTCCCGCTGGTACTTCCTCGTTAGCCAGCTGGTCCTCCGTCGTGGCTTGGAAGGCTAAGTTCTGCCATTCCATGTAGCGACGGGACCCGATCGACACATATCCTGGCACCCGGGGTATCCGATCTCCGGCCAGCCACATCGCAATCCGTTCATTCCGGTGCAGGACGAGGTCCTTGTCCCCGATGTTGGTGATCTGGAGATATCGGATCCGACCAGGTCCACGGACCACGGTCGGCACCCAACGATCTCCGCGGGTAACCCACAGCTTCTCTCGATCTGTCACCTTCATCCGCAGCGGGAGCTCGAACGAATCTCCGATCGCGATCTGCACTCCTTGATCCACGCACACGTGCCGTATGTTGTCATTATACAGCTGTCGGCGTCCGCTTAGCTGGATCTTGACTTCGTCGGGCAGACAGATAGAGCCGTCCGCGAGATCGAGGCGGATCCCAGCAGGAACCATGAAGTCCATACCCAAGATCGCCTCTTGCCCTGACAGATCGCCGACCCAAATATCGAAGAAATACACCAGCGATCCTGCTAGCGTAACCTTGATCCTGGTCCTTCCTTCCGTCATGTACACGCTTTCTCCAATTCCCACACACTCCTGGCTCTGACTCGTGTCGACATAGCACCCCACCTTACGAGCAAAGGCGGTGTCCACGATGGACACCTCGGCGCCGGTGTCTAAGAGTAAGATCGACTTCTCATTGTTGATCTTGCCAGTGATCTTGGCCTGACGGAACCACTTACCTGGCGAATGGTGCTTCCAATACCCCCTGGACTCTCCAGGAAGTAGATCGGTCACCACCTCACCAGATCGGCGGTGTTCGCTGACGCGAGGCAGACTTCGATCACGATCATGCTTCGGGATCTCAGTCGTCACTTCTCCATCAGCTGGCCTGAACCATTCTTCCGGTCTGCGTTGCTTCCAATAACCCCGGGTTTCACCAGACTGGAGATCCAAGGGCACTTCGGCGT
This sequence comes from Phytophthora vignae f. sp. vignae, assembly GCA_016169955.1. Taxonomy (NCBI): domain Eukaryota; phylum Oomycota; class Peronosporomycetes; order Peronosporales; family Peronosporaceae; genus Phytophthora; species Phytophthora vignae. Next base: position 802,096 of record JABJUM010000017.1, read on the forward strand.
CAGAGCGGTTGAAGTCGTCCGATCGATGTAGACTCAAGACCTTGGCAGCAGATTTCGCATGCAGATCACATGTATTACCGCGTAGATCAGTCCGTCCACTTACTCGATCTACCGTGTTCTTGTTCACGTATGCATAGATGCAATACCTAGAACGCTCGGCTCGTACCGGATTCCAACCCGGCGAGCGTCCTAGTTTAACATCTTCTCGGCGATCGCGGGCAACATGCCTGCGTGCTTCACCGGGTTGAACCATTGACGGATCTGATTGTAGAATTCCTCCATCGGACACTTGCCCATCTCATGCAGCTCGCCGCATCCGCGGCATACGAACAGGCAACGATCCGCCGGATGTCCTCGCTTTCCACACTTCTCGCACGTCAAACGTCTCCAGCAATCCAGATCCGTGTGCTTCCGCGATCCACAGTGTGAGCAGCGGCTTGATCGGTCCGGTCCATCGGGCGACGATCGCGATCTTGGGTCCGATCGAGGTGAATCGTGACTGATCGGCGCTTGGGTGTTTCGATCCTGCTTCGTCACGTCGCACCCAGCGTTGCGAGGCTTGTCTTCGGCTGACGCTAGGTAAACGCGACGTAGATCACCCTCTGAGTCCGATCCGTCCGACCCGGTGTCTGATCCAGGCTCCTGACTCGCGATCTGAACTGCACGCACTGCTCGCTTGGTCGTGGCGGCTGGTGCTGAGATCGGAACCTTCTGGCGATACTTCGATCCAAAGGCCGATCGCTTCTGTCTGCTCTTCGCACGTTCTCGAGCGCGCAGGACTTCCTCCAGATCGTCTGCGTCTGCAAGCCGAAGTAGGGTCAGCTGATCGGCCAGTTCGTGATCACCCAGCGTCTCAATAAAGTGTTCGACATGTTCTCGACGGGCCTTGGAATCTCCGTCCTTGATCTTCAGCCTCGCACGCAGAGCCGCCACATTCAGTCGATAGAGGTAATCCAACGGCGATTCATCCGATCGCTTGCGGGAGTGATAGTACTGCCAAGCCACTGATACCCCTAGGCCACAATACTGGATCTGAAAACTCCGGAGCAGATCGCTCCACTTGTTCCGTGTCGATCGGCCCAGCTGGCGGTACCAGTTCTTCGCCGGCCCTGTCAGCAGATCTGCAAAAGTCAGGCACTTCTCTTCATCCGTGGCTTGATCGCGCATGAAGGCCGACTTCACCTTGCTGATCCACGATCGGGCGCGATCTTCGTCCTGATCTTTGCCGCTGAACTCCTTAAGATCCGACATCGCCGAGATCCGCACACGTTGGATCAGGGAGGACCCAGTGGATCCCGAGGCAGCGGTAGCCACCACCGCAGGGGCCGAACTCGGCAGATCGATGTCGTCCGGATCGTATTCCCATTGCGAGCAGTCTTGATCCGGCGATCCGGCTGATTCCATCTCCACGTCCCGTGATCCCACGTTGTCGTCGGCCGCTGGAGCAGGCGTTGCCACCGCGGCTTGTTGTTCACTCAAGAATCTGGCCATCGCAGCCTGAAAGTAGGACTCCAGTCTGCCATTCGACTCGTCCGATCCGGTAGCACTGGTGGTCCGATCGGTCGACTTGGGTTTCTGCTTCCGAGGTCCTGATCGCGTGCGTTCTTGACGTTGGCTGCGCGATCGGGCCTCCAACATCGCCGATCCGGAAGGGCCGAGAGACATCCGCTGAGGTTCAGACGACGTATCCGATACATGTTCAGCAGCCGAGACGTAGGGAGAAGACGATCGGTACCCTGTAGACTCCACCCGCGGCGACGACACCGGTGCCGGCGACACAAGATCTGGTGCCTTCGGGTCCGGACGGTCCGCGATCACGTCGGTCGCAGCTTGTCGACCAATGTCTGGATCGCCGTCTGGATCACGTCGAGATCTAGATCGAAAAGGTCATTCGCTTCGAAGGCACCAGCTACGAAGCCGGCTTCCTTCAGCAGTCCGAGCAGGTTCTTCACCGCCGACAACTTGTTGTCCGTCGTGCGGGGGGCCGAGATCGGGCCCTTCGGGTCGCCGATCCGCTTCGGCCGCACGATCACCATGACAGGATCTTGACGCAAGAAGTCTCGCAGATTCTTCAGGTGATACTGACGTTCCAAGTCCGCCTCAGACCAGTCGGGCGCCAGCGATCCGGGATCTTCGTCGTCCAAGCCAGGCGCTCTCAGCTTCCTCCGCGCGATCTGGGCCTTGTCTACGATCGCGTCCAGGTAGTCGGGATCGAGCCTGATCGGCGAGTCTCCGAATGCATATCGGTCCGATCCAGCTTTGGTTTGTTTTGTTAGTGAATCTCGGTTCGCACCGAGATCCACCGGGGTCCCCGAAGGGACCTGGGGAGGATGTTGAGGTTTGTCTTCTAGACCTGTCTCCAGATCGCCCTCGATTCCGTCGACAGAAGTCCTCCGAGCACTCTGTCGATCCGCGGATCTCGTCTTGTTCAGCAGCGTCTCCGTCGATCCGATATCCGACGACGCCTCTTCCCCTGGTTCTTTCTTCACTTGCGCATCTTCTGCGGACTCACGGTGAAATCCGGAGTCCCCAAGAGATCCGGGCACGCGCACCATTGTGGTGTAGCGGGATCAGCCAAAATCTGGTTAAGGCTTGATCGAGCTTCCCACCAGCGCCCAGACACCGACTAACGGAGGGGGTTCCCCAACGATCCGTGATCGGCTGAACTTGTTCTCACCTTGTGTACCCGTCGGCGGGCTGGATCTGCTCTCTCGGGGCTCCGAGGATGCAGCACTGGGTGAAGATCGAGTGTCTTGGCGTGACGCGGGGACAGTTCGTGGAGCAGCGCGGGAATCTTCGCTCTGCGTCCGAGTATACGCTCCGATCGAGGGTTCTTCGCTGCGATCGGCCGGCCTGGAGTCGATCCAAGGCCTGTAGTTTGCCTTTCCGGGTGTGTTCCTTCCTTCCTTCCTTGAGTTGCTTGCCGCTTCCTATAGCGGGATCGAGGTTGATCGAGAGGAGAACGATCGCCGGCCAAGCAGTATCCGGTCGATCGAGGACTTGCACACAAGAGATAGATCACTAGAGCAGGTCAAGCTGGCCAATGTATTAATCCAGTCTTAACCGTACCGCTAGTTCACTACCCGAAGTGTCGACGCTTGCCGAGGCCAATGTAGTTCCTGGGACTTGGTGACTTGAGGGGACTTGTGGTCTTCTGTGCAAAAGCTCTTCTGATTTATGTTTAGCGGGTGTTCTCCTACCGCTACCATCCTGGCTATCTTCCTACGAACAAACAACCACTGGATCCTTGTCCCGGCTTCGCTCTCCGGTGCCCCCCATCTTGGCCGATCGGCGATCAGCAATCCACCCTCGATCGGCAACTCAGCCCCGATCGGCAACTCACCCTCGATCAGCAACTCACCCTTGATCGGCAACTTGCCCTCGATCGGCGATCGGCAATCCGCTCTCGATCGACTCGGGTAAACGGCAATCCACCACCGATCCGTCCGCCCCGGTGCTTGGACTACCCGGATCTCCGATGCTGGACCTCGATCTTGGTCTAGGTCCTCACTCGCTGACTCCGCTCCACTGTCTCGACGCGATCGCTCGTCGCCCGCTCTGATATACGTCACTTACGCGTCGACGTCACTCGATCACCTGATATCCTCTCTTGATCTGGGTTCACACTCGACGCCTGTCGCCCGATCGCCGATCCCATCTGGTTCCATCGATCGGCTACGTTGCCTTTCTCGGAGAACATCGTTCGAGAAGGATTCTTATCCAGCGCTTCTCCACATAGGTGCGCTCCAGCATCAGCATCGGGTTGTCATCTCCACCCGAGTCTTCACTCTGGCACGAGTGCTCCGGTCCATCGTCGTCTCCACTATTGTCATCATCTCCTCGCGGGTCATCCAGGTCCAGGCTGGACCCTGAACACGCTCCCGCTTCACCAGGCCCGTTGGTCCCGTCCCGGTAGACGGACTTCTCGGTCACCCCAGACGAGACTTCGGTTCGCGCGTGCTCAAGCTCCGCGGGTTGGGGAGAGAGCGCTGCCGGATCATCACCTACTGGTGAGCCGTCGGCAGCAAGTTGCTCTCTCTCTTCACGCTTCGCGAGCTCGCGTTCCCATCGTTCGGCGCAACTCAACCTGAGCCGTCCGTCGGTTGGTCGGACCATCACCCCCGTTGGCGGAGTGTAGGTTGGCCGGTCAACAGCCGGCGGTTGCGCGGCCAGCCACTTCGAGTACGCCTCGCACTCGCGCGCAAAGACGACCTCATCACGGCTGCTCTCATAGGCAAGCTTCTGCCAGTCTTCGTATCGGGCCGAGTTGAGCCGAACGTAGCCGTCGTTCCTTGGAAGATCCCCAATCGGTACCCACAGCAACACTGGAGTGTGTGCGTGACACGCCGTCGGGCGGTCGGACACATTAGTCAACCGTACCCGCTCGACCTTGCCCCGCCGAAACTTCGTCACCGTCGGAAGCAGGTACTTCGTGCGACGTACCCACACTTCGTGAGTATCCAGATGCGGTTGACGTCGTTGCACTCGGTACTCCACACACTCCCGACCCTGGACGTACAAGTCCTCGGATGGTCCACCGTTAACATGCGGACCGAAGCCTCGGTCGTCCGGTGCGCTTAGAGTCTTGATGAGCGGGATGCTGACCTCGTCCGGCAACCTCGCGGTCGCGTGAAACAGGTCCAAACGCACCCCAGCAGGGATCATAAAGTCGGTGCCAAGGACTACATCCACTCCAGCACCATGGTCCATGATCCACAACTCAAACTCGTACACGCGTGCCCAGCCGAGGGTTACCTTGACGAGGGCTCGTCTCTCCGTAGCCATGGTCCCTTTCGTAAAACCTTGGATCTCCATACAGCGGCCGTGACCCTGGATATCATGCAGCCGCAACTGCTTCGCAAACTTCTCCGAAATCACACTCACATTCGCTCCTGTGTCCAACAGAAGCCTCGTTCTCGCGTCGTTGACCGCACCCTTGACCAGAGCCGTCATCCGAGCTCTCTTGTCGAACTTTTGTGCGGACCACCACCCCAGCCTCTCGCCTGGGAGTAACTTGGTCACTCCTCTGGGCGTTCGACCATCTGCACCGCGCTTGAGACCCAAGCCTCGGTTGCATCTCCATCTTCATCTTCTTCATTCTTTCCACGATTTTCACCTCCACCGAGAGTTTCCCCTCTCTCCTTTTCAATTTCAGTCGTTTTCACATGTTCCTTGTCCGTGTCGTTCGGCCGTTTGCTTGTCCCCACAAACGCGTAGACGCAGTCTGTATCGATCGCGGGAGCAGCTAACTGTGGCAGCCCGATTGGGACCAACCCAGTTTCAGTTGGCGGGCTGCCTAGTTTAAATTGCCACCGAAGACTAGGCTGTGGAGCTCGGGAGAGAGGTCTTTCTTCTCAACCTTCGTCCGAAGGTACGTGGTGAGGGCTTGGAGCGCTTCACACTTGCCGATGTCGTGGACTTGCTGACACAGTCTGCAGCGTCGGTAACAGTAGTGGGCCGAATGCCCGGCACCACCACACGCTGCGCAGGGTCCGTACTGACGCGGGCGACCATCGCGGTTGTCTCGGCTGAAGTGTCGGTTGGACCGGTCGAAGTTTCGGCCAGATTCACCACCTCTGCGCTGACGTTGGTCAGACCGAGCGTACGTTCCTTCAGCTGCAGCGCGTCTCTCTTGCTCATTCGCCGCCGCGACATGGGCTCCTTCTTCATCCGAGGTGTCGAAGTCGCTGTTGTCACTGAAGTCTCGGTTGTCTTCGAAGCATCGGCTGTCTCCGGAGTCACTCCCACTGTCATCGTGCGACTGCCCGCGGGGCTCCGGGCGGTCCGATCGACCACTCTTCGTCCCCCGGATCTGCAACTCGGCCACCAAGTCAGACAGCGACGCCTCGGCTAGCGACACACGCGGAGCATAGCGCGAGTCCTCGCGTCCGCGTCCGAAGTCTCGGTCTCGGCGTTCGTAACGCTCACGGCGGTTATTGTCGCGCGCCTGTTCGCTCCGGCGCTCATCCCGTCTGCGAGAGTGTTCGCGTCCACGCGACTGATGAGACGAGCCATGTGACGAGGCGTCCCTGCCCTGTCCACGCTCCTCTGACTTGAGGATGTCGTTAATCATGTCTTCAAGCTCGTGGATGTCCGAGACTCGGACGTGGCAAAGCCGCCGCTCGAGTCCTCGATCACCACACGTCTCGAGGAAGCGTTGCACGTGATCCTTCGCGTCGCGACCGCCCTTCTCGAACTGAAGGCCAGCGTTGCGTGCGTAGCCATTCAGCCGATTTAGGTAGTCGCACAGATGTTCCGACCCATCACGTCGCGCTGAGTAGTAGCGAGCCTTTGCAGACTGGTTGAACTGCGTGCAGTAATACTTGATGAAAGCATCACTGAGCAGTTTCCACCGACGCTTCGTCTTCTTCGGGAGCTGACGGTACCAGTGCAAGGCACCGTCCCGAAGGCTCAGCTCAAAAGCCATGCACCACTCATTTGGCGGAGTGTGCGTCCCCTCCATCTCGTAGACAAAGGCCCGGAGCCACTGCATAGAGTTTTCACTCTTGTTGCGGGCTCCAGAGAAGTTCTTGATCTGGGCGAGGGGTCGGTGAGTCGCAATCTCCAGCCGAGGGGTCGAGCTCAGCCGCTCCATCTCGCTCACTTCGCGCACCTGGCGAGCCAGCTCGTCGCTGGGGCTGTCAAAACCGTCGTCGTAGTCGGGCGTGTCGTCATCATCGTCGTCCGACGAAGAGTCATCGCGCGGGGTGAAACGTCGGCTCGAGCGTCTTGGGAAGCTTCGTCTGGAACTCCGTCCAGGTCGCGTCCCTTCGGTCTCGCGGGCGATACGCTCGATCCGACTAGTCGACCCAGGGGTTATCATATGCGAATCCTGGAAGTACGGCGTGCCATCCGTCTTGGCAGAGAACACTCCATCCGTCGTCTGGCGTCGGCTTGAGCGCTCGGTTGACTTCTTCGGGGTCTGCGGCAGCGGGATTTTCGACGGATCGGTCTGTTCCTTCGCTGGACGTGCGCTCGGCGGACGGCCCAGCGTGAGGTCCGTCTCCCCGAAGCTCAAACGCAGCTTCCTCTTCCACTTGTGCAGCTCCTTGCCAGCCAGTTCCGGCGTCCAACTCTTGACCGAGACCTCGGACGGCCGAGTCATCGGCTCGCAGCCCATCGCTCGGAGAAGCGCCACCGTGTCTTCGGCCATTTGGGTGACTGAAGTCGGCTCTACCGGATGTTGCAACTCTTCCTTCAGCTCGACCCACGTCGCCTGGCGCACCATCTCCGGGCTGAACTGTCGGATCCACTCACTTGACTCAAGCATCTGCTCGAGCATTCGGCCGAGCACCTTGTTCGCAGCTGGGGTGCTGCTGTTCATTGACGGTCGGATTCCGCGGGATTCTTGAGGATCCTTAGTAACCTGTACCAGAGCCTTCGAGGTGAAGGCCTCGGTGCCATCCTCCGAGTCATCGTCCGCAAAGTCCGGCCGCGCCACTTCATCAAATTCAGAAACGAGGTTTCGGCTGAGGGAGCGTGAGCCCCCACTGCGTCCAGCCGACACCATCGCTCCCTCCTGGTCTTCGTACTCCTGCGCGGGCGCTGGAGTCTTCTCTTCCAGGTCATCGTAGTTCATCATCATGTCATCCTTGGCGTCCGAATCCTCGTCGACCGACTCTTCGAAACTGACCGACCTTTCGGTGATCGTCGACAGCCGAGACGTCAAGTCACTCGCGATCGTCGACAAGCCGTCGGTTGGTCCTCGTCCCGATTTCGCCGGCGTAGCTGGCACCGCTGACTTGGATCCTTTCGCCATCTTGTTCTTGTTCTTCTTGTTTCTTCTTCTCTTCTTCTCTTCTTCTTCTCCTCTCAATGCTCGTTTGGGACAATACCTACACAGACCACAACACACAGTTCGGTCACACCAGTCCCGGGTCGCGGCACCAGTTGTCGTGTAGGAAAAACACGATTTAACGAGTTCTCGTCCCTCTAGCCAAAGCCTTTGGGATGAGCCCCTACCAACAACACGCTTCCCTCCTAAAAGGTCGGCGCTTATTGTTGGGATTAAATCTGAAGACCAGATCCGATCCCTTACACCGGGCTGGAATGTGCCTTATGCGAGTCGTCGGTCAGGTAGGTAGAGCCCGTAAATCAAATATAAGAGCACCCTTAGCCACGAGCAACGGCTAGGATGCAATGTACACACGCGCTTTCTCGCGTAACCCACTGTGGTCCCTCAGAAGGAAGGGTACCAGGCCAATCGAGGCCTCAGACAGGGGCGCCGAGACGAAGTCTCGGCTGGAATTCAAATATACTGGGGGGGCCTCGCCTCACACCCAGACAAACGTACAAACGTACAGGGAGGTCTCTAATACCTCCTACACTCGGCCACTACTCACTCTTGGCCTTTCCAGGGATGAACACTCGGTCAATGTACCTTATGCTCACCGGCAGACATACCCCGTGTCGGCCGAGCGTATCCAGACTCTACAGCTAAGCGAAGACTTACCGGTAGACGGACTTGACCCTTGTACGGCTTCGGGGGGAAATTCTGCTCTGATTTAGTGATTAGAGGCTGTGAGGCCTTCCCTATCGCTAATCCCTATCGTATATACAAAAGTCAAGTATCAACCGAGCCTTCGGGCTGATCCGACGACTCGACGACTCCTTCGGCTAGATCCGAATTCCTAATGAGAGGCAAATCCTGTACCCACTATGACTACTTGGAGGGCTCGGTGGGGATTTATTATGACCCACCGAGCCTTGTCACTAAATGGCATCCATCTGTCACTCTAGCGCGGTAAATGAGAGCAACCAATCGGAGGGCTCGGATGGCTTTCACTCGCAAGTTCAAGACAGTTAGGCCTCGGCAAGCGCGGCCATTGCCGACATCACACATTCCAGCCCGTATAAGGGATCGGACCTGGTCTTCAGGCTTATTATCCCGACATATCCGCCGACCTTTCGGGGTAGGCGTGTGTTGTTGGTAGGGATCGTCCTAAAGACTTCGGTTGATAGGGCGGGGACTCGTAAACTCGTGTTTTCCTACACGACAAGAGCTTCCCACTCAACTCGGGTGAGGTGGGGAAAGCTCGTGTGGTCAAGGGGTACACCGGACCCTTCGGACATCAGGACTTGGCCTTGGACATTGGAAGGACTACAAAGTGCTACCAGGTGTAACGGGGTCGGAGATACCGTCACTAGCGTACACTGTAGATAAGAGGAAGCTCGTAATAATAAGTTCAAGTCTTGTCTTTAGGGTGAAATCAACTCTGTTTATGTATGGGACGGGGGCGGAGGCCCCCTTACCCTTGTGAACCACCCAAACCTAAGTCTGCACCTGATTGGATGCAATGGGTCTGGCTCCCCACTTTCAACCAATCAGAACATGACAGCAGGTCACACGCTAGTCGTGTGACTGCACCTACTTTGTGTATGTACCTATGTAACTTCTACCTACTTATGTTAATGGGCCCTTTACATGAGGTGGATTGCTGTACAGATACTACTAAGCTTTTTGAACACCCTATCAACGCATACCCTTCATGTGTGCTAAGTACGATAATCATTTTAGTCAGGATATCCAAGTCGCAGACGAGGACTAGACGCGACTGGCGCAATGTGATGAACTACCGGCGGGGCGATGCAGCCCGCCTCAGCAGACGAAAAGAACTAATGCACCAACATTACTGCATGTTTGCATACTGCATGTATTTTCGAGTGGATCTCTCAATTTGCTCAAGTGGAGAGATGGAGACTTCATGTGAAAGTGATTGAATTGGATATTTATTAATTTATCCCGCAGACTGGAGTTACGCTAAACTACCCGGACCAGTCTGGGCAGAGAAGCCAAAACGAGCTTAGGAATAGTGGAGGCGCCCCTATAGGGCGCCCGACAGAAATAACAAACTGGAGTGATCTTGGTTGGCAGATCTCGGCGAGAGGCGATGCACGCACTGTCCCGGTTGGGCCGAACCGCCCGGGGGCAAGCCGGTGCAGGCCAACAAAGCTGACCAGCTCGGCTGTTGTTGTGTTTGTAGCCAAGTTACCACAACTAACGATTTTGTGTGTACTCCTATACCATACCACTGCCTGCGTCTCCTTGCCCATAGCCACTACGCCCGGGCCATCACAGACACTTGCGTGCGTTCTGACTCGGGATATATCCCACGAAGTATTTATCCCCATGTAGAATGACCTAACGGATTTATAAGACTTGCGATCTAGCTTCCAATAAATAATATGTGTTAACCCCGGTCAGGCTTTTTGCTAGGACAAACACGAGAAATGGTAGGACAAACTATAATTTTACATAGTATACCACAATTTTTGTCTTAGCGGTCCGTATATGACAAAAATTGTGGTACACTATATTAAAATCAAGTCAAATTTGGGTTTGTCCTACCGTTTGTCCTAGTAAGAGGGGCGAATTGGGCAAAAGGATCCGACACTAAGAAATTATTGCAGTTAAAAGTAGATACTTTGGAACTTGAGGTGTCTATTGTCTATTTTGCTCTATCTCGTGTAAACATGCCTCGTCTTTTACCGAAAATGTACTACAGATACTACCCAGAAACTGCAAATCGTATAACTCAGGTCCCCTTCCCAAATCGGTAGAGTTCCGCCCATCATTTTAACCGGGATGTGTACTTTCTACATAAGTATCAGCACTGCAACGTCGTACAGATCTCCCCGGCAAATCAAGAATAGCGATGTCGAATGTACCTCGCAGAGCTAGTACAGCCATGCAGTCGAGATTTGCGATTCCTGGATGATATCTACTGATTCTAGTTAAAATGGGAGGGAACATGTCTAGCCAACATGCAAGTGCAAGTTGCTCGTTAGAGTAAATGAAAGGATAAAAATGAACTTTAGATAATTTATTGCTGTAGCGAGATGCGATCATCAGGACAGGCGGCAGGAGCGGCAGAGCCTTGTGGGGCAGTACTGACATTAGAACTCCCGTAGAAGACCGTCCGGGCAGCGGTCTACGCGACACGATGCTCCGTAACCAGATAAACTCCTCACTACATATACAAAGTACAAGCACAAGATTATCAGCGATACTGCCAGTACATTACTGCTGGCCCCCGCCTTCGACCGCGCTCTGCTTGAAAAACTGAGCCGACGGTACAAGACGAGGCGCTACTTTCCCATTAATTGAGTAATTCAGTACATTGGCGCGTCTGTCAAGCCCTTTGCAAGTTTCGCAACCTCGCACTTTTTATTGGTCCGACCTTTCTTGATTTGCCGGGGCGGACTGTATTTCTTGAACATAATATATTCCCTTTAAGACCTAAACAGTACCACTCCTTGCAGTTTGTGGGCCGTATCTGAGCCCGCGTCAAACAAAATGATGCTTACGAACCATTTGGAGTTTTCGAGATAATCGCGTTTGAAGTTGACCAATCAAATTTCGTACCTAATCGGACAACAAAAATTGGAAAGTGAAAATCACTCGTAGAAAGCGGAAACACTCTACTGTAATGCGCTTGCTTTTATCACGAGCTTTCCGATAATGGACAGGTTGATACGAAAACAGCTTACGGAAGGACCACAAAAAGCCGAAAAGGCGTTGTTGAAATCACACCAATTGGCAAGAAATTCCGACGTATTGCTCCAGAGAGAAAATATTCCTTCCTTAACACTTTAACATCAGGTGAGAGACCGAGATTCCAGGACTCTATAGTTTCTCGCTGGATCAGCTGGCTACGTGTATGGCTGCCTCCTGCGGATACCGTATTAGTGATCGTTAGGAAGCCTAAATGAACGCAATATATCTCACCTGAAAATGAAAGACAGTTTCTCGCTAAACGTAAATAGAGGACCTCTTACCCGCTGAGCTGATACAGTAACTATCCCAACTGTTGCTGCTTCATACTTTCTATCCCTTTCTGCCAGCTCAGTGCCCACTTGACTTCGTCTTCGAGTCCTTCGCGAAAACTATCCAAACGACGTCGAGTTTCTTCGCGGCAGAAATCCACGTAGTCAGCATAAGCCGCGTCCCTTGCTTTGATGAGCGCCCTGTGCGCTGATGTAAGCAGAGTCACGCATGCCCCGTCACTGGACGTCAGAGGCACGCACACCAAGTCCTGGATGGAGGATTCAGCTGTCGCAGTTGACGTCAAGACAACGCCTTCGTCCTTTGAAAGAATCTCAGCTTTCATCTCTTCCCAAAACGACTGCAGTCCGAAGGAAGGGATACCGGGCCAGGAGCGCAGCGGAAACCGAGGGGCTTCTCCACTTTGCGACAACTTCTGCAGCTCCGCGGCTGTTCTTTTGACTTCACGAGGATCGCCCACCTCGTTCACTCGAGCCATTTTGCGTAGCCGCTTCAGCGACTTGCGCTTGTCTTTCGGTAACTCCTCGCCTGAAAACGGCTTGAGGTCGTCTGGTGACAGCACCGACGAGTCCAGTAGCAGCATGAGGCACTGAAAGAGGCCAACTAGTCGAGCCTCAAACGCCATTGACAATTGGATCTGGCCGGCCAAGAACTGATTCCGATGGTTGAGTAGCGCAATTTGAGTCGATTCCGACCGTGACTTCTCCCGTTCTTCGAGCTCCTGCAAGAGGTGGGCGTTGTTTGGGCTGCAGAGGTGCGGCCGCAGCTCTAAAGTGTGCTGGCTCTTGACGTTCATCCACGACTGATACTGAGCCTCAAACGCTGTGGTGATGTCTGAAATCCTCGCCCGCATTTGCTGCTTCGCCTGCGCCATGAAGTTCATCACGACAATCCCCGGAACAAGAGTCAACACGTGCGCGAATCCTCCCACTTGCTCGCGATACAATTCTTCTTGCTGGAGCACAAACGACCGCGCCTTCTCCTGTTGGCTGGCCAGATACTCCTCCAGAGCGACGGGCACGCCCGAGGGCGGCAGCTCCTCGGCTTTCCCTTCTTGCTGGTACAGAGCCTTCGTCTCCTCTTGGCACTTGGCACTCACTTGGTCGGCAAAGTCGAGGAAAGGGGTGACAAGCGCTCGGTCTTCCTCGTCCACTGCTTCACGGTCGCGTATCGCGCTTAGTCCTCCATTGTCTTCGTCCTCTTGTGCTACCACTGGGTTGAACTCTACCGGTCTCGGCTCGAGCTGGCTCGGACACCTCAAGACGCGGAAGTACATCCCGCGGTGGTAAATCTTGGCTCGAACCTGCATCAGTGTGGGTAGAACGGTGCGCGTAAGCTCCCGTCCATCGTGGACCAACTCTGAGGGGCTTTCAATCTTCTTCTTCTCTTCGTCGACTATCGATTGGAGAGAGGCCAACAGCGCGTTAATGGACGCAGACCGCGCTTCACATCGCGTCATCTCAGACCGGTAGCGCTCTTGGGCCGCTCGACGAGGAAGCCCGAACTTTTGGCCGAGCCCCTCCTTCATCGCTAAGCTCTGCACGCAAGTCTGGTTCCTCGCTTTGAACGCCTGCCACAAGTCCAGCACCAGCGCTTGGTTGTTACTGATCTCCGCCATTCGCTTCTCTCGCTCGAGGATTCGCTCGCGGGCTTGCGCTTCTATTGCCGAGAGCTTCTCCTTGATCGCGGTGATCTCCTCAGGGTGGTAGTCACATCCACTGATGATCTCACAGCTCGTCAGGTCGGGGAAGAGCTGCGAAGAGCACGCGCGCACGAAATCTTGGCACGAGGACAGCAGCCCGTTGATATCACTCTCGGTCATCGCACGGAGGGCGGACAATTTGTCCATCGCCTCGCTCTTGAAGACGCCGAGGCGCTTCTTGGCCTTCACTTCGAGGCCCTGGAGCGCAGCGAGGCTGAGCTGGAGCGGGAGCTGAGCTTGAAAGGCGATCTGCGCCATCCGAGCCTGCTCAACGTGGGCGAGAGCCTCCTCGGCTTTCTTCGAGAAGGACGCCTGCTGCTCCTCCACCTTCGTCCAGAGGGCCCGCAAGTGACGCTCCTGTCGCTGCTGGTGGTTCAGGAGCTCCCCCATTCGCGGCTGATAGAACTGCACGTCCAGCCGCCCTTTACGTGGCCAGTGGACGCGCAGCCTCTCCTCGAGAAGCGTGGACGAGCTCGCATGCCGCTCATCCCGCGTGTCCTCCGTCAGCGTCGAAGTCGCCGCGGCGTCCGAGTCGTACTTGGACACAATCGCGTCTCGGAAGGCAGCGAGCATACTCTCGACCCTGTCGCTCGGGACGGTCAGTACCAGGAACTCCGCCTCAACCTTCTCCAGTACGGACGAACGTGACGTGTCCATCTTCTCAGCTTCAGCTGCGTCGCCTCCATCACTATTAAGATGGTTAGTTTCGTCCTCGTGGGCTTCGCTCTGCTCAGTGCTCGGTACTTCAGGTGCCTCCCCTCCCTCATCGCCTTCGTCTCCTTCACTCTGAGCCAGGATGTTATGAGCCAGTGCAGCAAGGGGGAGAACGACCATCAGCTCCAAGCCTGAGCCAGCTCGGAACAGTTCGTCCTCTGATGGATGAAGCTCTGAGGGATCAGCAGACGGAACCAGGGGGTCTGCAGCAGTCGAGGCCTCCTCTGTTGCCTCTTGGGCCACTAGTTCTGGGTTTAGCACTTGCTCAATGTGTTGCGCGCTGAGGAAGTGGTCCAAGTTGAATGCATCGGTGCGTGGAGATGCATGCAGCTGCTTCAGGCCGAAGAAGTCGCAGAGGCGCTGGAGATACAGAGACCGCTGCTTGGCGATGGCCACCACGTTGTTGTCCGCCGCCAGAGACACTCGCTTGTCGTATGCGCGATACTCGCCTTCAATGAAGCTAAGAAGCTCCGACGAGCGCTGGAACTCGTCACGTAGGACGTTGTCATTGGGCGAGTGGCGAAGGCGCGCGCAGCTCTGCGTGAACTTCGTCTCGAGCTCTGCGAGAGTCTCTTCGTCGTTCTCCTTGAGCGTGTCGAGCAGGTCCATCACGCTCAGGTTCACGTACTCGACCTTGTCGGCGCTTTCCTCCATGCAGAGCGCCACCTGGAGGAAAAACTTGGCCAGCTTCTCCACTTGGTCGTGCAGCAGCGCGCTCTGCTGCTCCATGCGCTTCCCCATCTGCTCCACCAGTAAAAGGCTCTCCTGCTGCCGCGTTTCAATGAGGTTGTCACACTCGCGCGCGATCACTTCATCGACCGTAGAGTTGGCATGCTTCTGCAGCAGGAGCTGGTCTGCGATGAAGTGCAGATGCTGCTGCCACGGTGGACCCAACTCTGACGCGTACACGAGCGTACCAAGGCGGCGCTGCACCTTCCGAATCGCTTGGAGATCCACAGCGCTGCCATTGCTTTGCAGTCCGTCGCTCGTCTTGCCCTTGGTGGTAGACGCCACACCAAACATGGCGGAACTCTTCCTCATGCTCTTGGGGCTCAATGGGGCAGCTACAGAGGGAGAGCGAGAAGCCAGCCTGTCGCTGGAAGCTGACGAATTGACCGGACTCATGCTGCCCGTGCGTTTGAGTGGGGACGAAGGCGAGTCCTCGGTTGTAGCTTGAGACAGCGACCCGGATTCTTGGATAATCGCGTCCAACTGAGCCATGATGTCCTCCAGCTCTCGTTTAAAGCTGTCGCTCATTTCCTCCAGGTTCATGAGCATCGATATCTGCGTCTGTAGAGGCGGTAGTAGTGACAAAATCTCGCCCTTGCTGGCCTTGCGAATCTTCTCGAGAGTCGCCTGCACCGCCTTCCGCTCGGCTTCCTTGCCCTGCTTCTCCATGACGCGCTCCAGGGGCAACGCACTCAGTAGAACCCCCACCGAGCTCGCCACCGGCTCCAGGTTGGCGCTGTAAATGAGGTCCGCGACGCAGAGCTGCTTTGCGACCGTGTCCAGCTCCGTCTTGAGACCTCCAGACGCCCGGAAAAAGTCCTCCATGGACTCGTCACTCAGCAGCGACACGAGCGTCGTCTTGGCCTCTTCGATCGCTCCCTCTTTCGCCATGGCCCCAAACCCGTGGAGCTCCAGGCGAAGGTCTTCTCGCAGTGACTTTGCAGCGTCTCCTTTGGACTCGTGAAGCCCCCTCAAGTCGGAGAAGAAGCTTTGGTTCTTCTCCTCGAACTGCTGCGTCGTGCCGAGCTCCTCCACAATGCGCTTCGCTTGCTCGGAGCTGAGCGCGGCCCCAGCGTCGTTCAGTCGCTTCAGCATCTCGAGACGCTGCTCGCGGTGAATTTTCTCTTGAAAGACGCGGATCTGCTCCAGCACGTGGCGTCGCTCGTCCGGGTCGGTGAACAGAGGCGAGTTGAGCGTGGCTTGGAACTTGTCGATGGCATCCTCGTGCCGCAGGTGGCGCCACCGGACCTGGCCCTGCTTCCACGCGAGGCGAGCGCTCAGGAACACGTCGACATTGGCCGTCCCCATCCTGGCAACGAGGTCCGCGTACACTCGTCGATTGGAGATGACGACGGTGTTGACCTCGTACGCCTCTGCTTCGATGATGCGCTCGACTTCGGGCGGCAACGCGTGCGCTGTCTCCATCAGGACGTGGGTCAAGTGCTGCAGTCCGACGCGCACGCGCTGGATCCGCGTCTGCTCGATCTCGTCCAGTCTTGCGGAGAAGCGAGCGATCTCGTCGGTTCTCCGCTGGCAAACAGCCTCCAGCTCCCTCCACATGGCCAGGATGCTCTCGTTGTCGGACGCCAGGAGCAACTCGTTGTTCGTTAGGGCGGCCTGCGCCTCTCGGATCCCTGCATCGACAGCTGCCAGCACCTCCTTCACCTCGTCCGCTGCCCGGATGATCGCGACTTCCACGTCCTCGCTGATGGCCTTGACCTCCTCCGCGTACTGCATCTGCGCCTCCATGTGCCGCTCGCGACGACAAACATCGTTGAGCTCGATCTGGCTCGGGCCCTCCTGCGGGCGGTGTGCGCTCTGGTTGTCCTCGGCGCCGACGACGAAGTAGTCGTCTTCCAGCTGCCGAACCTCCGACACCAGTCGCGCCTCCTCGGTGCTCGCAGGCAGCGCCTCGAACGCGATCCGGCTCCGAGCCTGCGCCAGCTTCGAGTCCTCTTCATCCTCCGCCAGCGCCTTCTGCTGCTCCTCCTTGAGGTAGAAGGACGCGGAGCGCGCTTTCTTCTGGTTGAGGACGCTCAGGAGCTGCACCTCGGCCCGAGACTTGAACACCATGGCGGCTGCTTCCGACGACATCGCCATAGCGGTGGCTAGAGCTGGGTTTGAGCTGATCTTGAGCTGATCTTGGGCGTCCCTGGGCCTGTAACGGACAGCGCGACCGAAAAACTAGTCGACGTGTGGAAAGGGCTAACTGCGTTTCTTGTTAAGGGCATTCGTCTAACCGCAATATGGTAAATTAACTCGTCCACCACGACGACAAGCCCAGGCCGTCCTCGTCGATCGTTCCCTGTGCATTGAAAGAAAGACACACGCAGCCGTCAGAAATTATACTCACACAAGCAGCAGCAGCAGAGAGGGCTGCACGCACCAGGATGTGAATGGCAGACGGCGTGGGGTCGTTGTCCGACAGGTCGACGCTTGACGACCGCCGGCGAGCCAGCGACTGCCGCATGTCGCCCGCGCTGACCTCCTTCTCCGCCTTGTCCGTTGCTTCGGTCGTCGTGGCTTGAATACCTATCCAGCAGTCGACATGCAACACCGTTAACGATCTCGAGACAATGGGACTGGCAGAGCTCCATAACACAGCCTTCGTACCCTTGGCCGTCTTGGTCACCCGCGTGAAGTTGATGTTGGTCACGCGGAAGCGGATCTCCTCGTGCAGGTCCATGTAGAACTTCTCCTGTCCCTCCGAGTACTTCCACACCCACAGTCTCTCCGCCGTGTCACTGCAACAGCCGCAGCAATAGCAACAAGCAAGTGTTTAGTGAGTACCAGGTTGCAACAACAACAACAACAAGAAGCAAGCCCAGCCCAGCAAAATACAAACGCACAAGTAGGACGGGGTCTGCAGCGCGTAGGACGGGATGATGATGTCCTGCACAAAGTCCATGGACACGCGGATGTGCTCCTCCGTGCAGCTCACGATGCGGCCCTTGAGCACTTCCCCCACGAACGGGCGGAACACGACGAGGCGGAACTCAACCTGCGAGTGCGACGTGCCGTCCGACGGGTGCACGAACGCGTCGCCGATGCTCACGAAGTCGTAGAGCGTGATGCAGAGCCCCACGTCCGCGATGACCTTGTTGGCGTACTTGCGGTCGATCTCCTCGATCAGCACCTGCGTGTAGTCGGCGTCGAACAGCTCCGGCGCCACGGGGATCACGTCCGAGATGCGCGTCAGCACGAACATGGCTATGATAGACTTTGGGCCGCAACGTTTGACTTTTTGACTGGAGACGAACGGGCTGAGGTACTGTTGTTACAGTGTCAAAGCGGTTTAACTTACTTACACAACGTATGTTATATTTTCACCGATTCAAAGCGGTTTATAGCTCGTTTTGGAAATGATTGTAACGTATTCAAAGCGGAGCAGCCTCATCGGTTATATATGTTAGACACACTGTATTAAATTGAGAGCGGTTCCAAGCTGGTCAGTTTTTCACGTCCCAGCGGGAACACCGCGGACGGCGTAACCTTCGCTTGCTCGACCACTCGCGATCTGCCCCAGCAGACCAGACCTCCTCTCTCCGTGCCCAGCCCCACCGATGGCCGAGTCCTCACCGCTCGCTTCCCCGTCGCTGCGGCAGCCGCAGCAGCAGCGGAGCCCGCACACGCCCAACGGCTACGGGTCGCTGTCCGTGGCGACGACGACCCCCGGCGGCTCCAAAGTGGACGAGCGCTACCGCCGCTCTCAGGTGTCGCACGCGTTCCTGCTCAAGAAGGAGGCGGACGTGGAGGCGCAGCACCTGGCCTCGCCCTCGCGCTCCACGCTGCGCGTGCAGGCCGCCATCAACGCGTCGCTCGCGGCCAACGTGGTGCGTACCCACCGTTCTACCTCTTAACTGCATTCTACCTCTACGTACTCTCCTTCGACTAATTAATCGACTACCGTTGCTCTCTTCTCTAGGCGCTGGCCGTGGTCAAGATCTATGCGGCCTTCACCAGCGGCTCGCTGGCCGTGCTGTCGTCGCTCGTGGACTCGATCCTAGACCTGACGTCGCAGGCGCTCTTCTGGTACTCGGACAAGCGGATGCACACGCCCAGCGTCAAGTACCCGGCCGGCAGACGGCGACTCGAGCCCATCGCTGTCATCATCTCGGCCACGTTGATGGGCATGGCAGGTGAGCAGCAACTACCTGTACAACAGCAGCAGGTTGCATCTTCTAATCTTTTTTTTTGCTTGGGTCTTCGCAGCTATTGAAGTAATTCAACAGTCGGTGGAGGCGCTCGTCAAGGGATTCAATGGACACCAGCGGGTGCTCGAGATCTCCAACATCACCATGGTCGTGCTGCTGGTCGCTATCGTGGTCAAACTGGCGCTGTGGTACGTCTGCGCCAAGATCGCGTCGCACTCGCCCTCAGCCGACGCCCTCGCACAGGTACCGTGGGCCTCCTCCTCCTTCTCCTCGCGGCCAGTCAATCTTGACGCTCGTTTAACACGTTCGAGCCGCGTCTCTGAACACAACCAACCAACCCTGACTCCCGCTGTCCGTGCTATTTTTTGCTGCCTGGGTGCTCTGCAGGACCACCGCAACGACGTCTTTAGCAACACGGTCGCTGTCGCCGCCGCCTTCGCCGCCCACTGGCACTCGAGTCTCTGGTACCTCGACTCGGTCGGCGCCATCGTCATCTCGGTTTACATTGCTGTCAGCTGGCTCGCGACTGGAAAGGAGCAAGTGGAGCGCCTCGTTGGCCTGCGTACGTGCCGCCAACTATTAATACCCTCTGATCTGTTGCCTCGTAGTTTACTGTTGCCCTAACTGCACTCGACGCGCATTGTATCATTAACTTGCACATTTGCAGAGGCCGACCAGGAGTTCATCGATCAGATCCGACTGCTGGGCGATGTCCACCACCCGATGATGAGGACCGACATCGTACGCGCATACCACTTCGGCAACAACTACCTGGTCGAGATGGAGGTCATCCTGCCCGAAGACATGTGCGTCAAGGACGCCCACGACATCAGCCTCAGCTTGCAGGACAAGGTGGAGGAGCTAGACAACGTGGAGCGCGCCTTCGTGCACGTCGACTACCTAGAGCGCAACTACGACGAGCACAAGGACCCCACGCTTCGCCGCGACTCCCCCTAGTCGGGGGGAGTTGCCTCCGGCCCTATAATACATGCACATACTCAAACCAAATGCTCACAGGCAGAACCTTACACCACAACACCATGATCTCGCAGGTCAACGGGCGTGTTGCGTGCAGTAGCGCGTGCTCGAACTCAGCGGTTGTAATAAAGCCTTAGCATCTGGCAGCTTCATCTTCGTATCGAAAGGTGCTAACGCGAGTTGAGTCGGGTGCACTCGGCATCAGGTGATTAACCGTTTGAGGCCCACACAGAATGCCCCTCGTCCGTCTATCACTAGAATTCTGAGTCGCGTCCAGCGCGTTTTCCGGCAGGCCAAGCGAGGTGAGGCCGGACAAGTCCTGCGAGCCTCCCGACGGTGCTGACGGCGTTCAGAAACGCCTGCCGTACTGCAGTCGCGCGCGTGGCGATTGCCCTTTCAAGCGCTCGCGCGTGCTGCCTGCTGGCAATGGCGATTCTTCTGGTTGACTAGGATCTGAGGCTCGAGCTTCTGACAGCGAGAGTGACTGATCGTCCTGCGTGGTGATCGTCCAGCACTTACGACGGCGCGAATGAATCCAGAGGTGGCAACTTCGAGCAATAAAAGGAAAGGCCTCCGAGGCAGCGCTCGCAGCTTGGAGCTTTGGGCGCGTGTGCGTCTCGCTTCTTATTTCGTTGACGCGGAGCCAAGGCTCATGCGCCCGGGGCTTGGAGCGATCCGAGTCATTCCTCAATTTTCCATCTCCCAGTAACACCCGCAGCTCACTTCACTCCGACGCCCAATTATGCAGTTCAGTCGCTCCACCGCTCTCGCCTTGACTGCCACAGCCGCGCTCGCCTTCAACGCCGTCGACGCGCACGGATACATCTCCAACCCGGCCGCCCAGTTCGTGGACTCGACCAAGTCGACGTACTACGCCAAGACCATCACCGCCGACGTCAACAGCGCCTTCGGAGGCCTCAAGTGGGACGACAGCCCGGAGGCCAACACGGCCACCTTCACGTCGTCCTTCGCCAAGGCCGGCTACTCGTCGCTCCGGAACATGCTCGACCAGCAGGTCGCGGACTGCGCCAACACGCGCACTGACGTTTCGCCCGTGGACGTGTCCGGGCTCACGACCATGAACTGGCAGAACGACCAGGAGCAGAAGGGCTTCATCGACTCGCACCACGGCCCGTGCGAGGTCTGGATCGACGACACGATGGTGGAGCACCAGGACGACTGCGTGGCCACGTACGGCTCTGGGTACCCGGCCAAGGTGAACGCCGACTTCTCCAAGTGCTCGGGCGACTGCACGTTGCGCTTCTACTGGCTGGCGCTGCACGAGCCCAACTGGCAGATCTACAAGCAGTGCGTGCCCGTCGTGAACGGCTCGGGGGCTCAGACGACGACGGTGCAGGGCACGGTGGTGCCCGCTGGGTCGACCACCGAGACGACCAACGAGAGCAACAGCGGCTGCCAGAACCGCGCTCTCCGCACTGCCGATGACGCGCCGACCCACCTGTACAACGGCGTCAAGATCGACTGGGCCGACAACCGATTCCTCCGCGCTTTCAACGAGTTCGCGGCGAGCTTCCAGCAGAGCGACTGAATGGACCGGTAGCTTTTTAGCGAGGCGACTGTGCAGTAGACGACAATAGCCGATCGCCCTCAAGACATCGATGTCGGTAGTGTAGTGTTTTTGTTATCCCTGGTATTCAGGGGAATACAAGTCTGAATGAGCGCATGCATTAAACGTTAGGCCGCCGCACCCTAAGTAGTAAGGTGAAAGTTGAAGTTTGTCGACTGGCGAAATGGCTGCAGCTGAAAATTACTCCAGCGAGCCCAGCTGAAAAGAGCAATGATCTTTAACATTTGGATTGGGAGGCCGAGCACGAATTTAATACCTTACATATTCTACAGATTCCTGCGGAACGAAGGAAGGAACGACACGTGGAGAGCCTTTTACTGTATTGCTCGAAGGTTCCAGCTCGGGGCCGTCGACGAATTGGCAAAATGCCGACCACTCTTTGCTTTCAGAAGTTCGTGTCTAGATCTAGATAGATACCCAACGAAAAGAATTGGACTTGCTTGCAGGCACCACTACAGCGCCGGCTCTATATTGAGCCCTGCTTCCTCAAAAGCGGCACGGAATCCAATTCATTCCCCGATTTGCCGTCTCCTAGCAACATCTGCAGCCCCCGCCAACGCCGAAAATGCACCTCATGTGCCCCGTTGCTCTCGTCACAGCTGCGCTCACCAACCCCGTGAACGCACACGGATACATCTCCAAGCCGGCCGCCCAATTCCTTGGCCCGGACAAATCGACATTCTACGTCAAAACCATGACAGCCGACGTCAACAGCGCCTTCGGAGGCCTCAAGTGGGACGACAGCCCGGAAGCCAATACAGCCACCTTCACGTCGTCCTTCCCAAAGACTGGATACTCGTCGCTCCGGGACATGCTCGACCAGCAAGTCAAGGACTGCGCCAACACGCGCACTGACATTTCGCCCGTGGACGTGTCCGGTCTCACAGCTATGACCTGGCAGAATACCCCGGGTGTGATCACGCACCGGGGCCTGTGCGAGGTCCGGATCGACGACACCATGATGAACCACCGGGACGGTTACCTTTTTTACTACCCTTATTTCACCCTGACCGGAACTTTTACCCGGAACTTTTTCCTAGTGAAAAAGAGCGCATATTTTCAATGACCTGAGAATAACCCGGAGAAGATGTATTTGCCAAGCATAAATATCATCTACATCGCCATCTACTCGAAGAAACTATTATTATCCAAATCTCTCACAAATCTATACTTATCCGCAGCATTCGCGCATGGGAACGCCCCATGGGAACACTGGTAAGGCAGCAGCACATTCTATCTTCCTGCTTTTCGCACAAGCGCAGCTCCCTGGTCAACCACAGCCAACTCTAGAGACGCCTAGATGACCGCCAGGGCACTCGTGCCCAGCAAAAGAAGAAGCGCTCTGTCCGTCGCAAGGTCGTCGATGATGCGAGTGGAAACACTCTCGAGTTGCAAGCGCTGCCCCTTAATGATCCACCTGACCAAGTCCAAGTTGCCAGTGATCATGGGATCCTAACCCCGGCTAGCCAGGAACCCATGCCACGAGCCAAGAAAAAGCGGGGATCGAAAACGATCAAGATCTACAAGGGCTTTCGGTACTGCAAGAACTGGCACTCGAAGAAGCACATTGCATATCGCTGCAGTACTTCCAAGACTTCTGGCTGTAAGGCCACCCTGAAGGTAACCCCGGCCGCTGTCTGGTGGGTGGAGGGTGAGCACACGTGCCGTCCGGTACCAGTATTGAATGGGCGACTCAACGATGAGACCGACGCAATGAAACGAACTGCAGATCAGCTAGCAACCCAAAATCCAACAATGCCAGAGGGCGACATTTGGCAGCAAGTATGTGAGGCGTTCTACGGTCCCGATAGAGAAGAGCTGTTAGACGGACTGACAGAGGAGCAAGTTATTGGTCGTATCCGTCGCATTCGCCGCCGATACTACGGTGGTGATATTCACGGCGTTGTGGAAGTCCCACCCTTCTCCAAAGTGAAAGACTCGGCCATCCCATTCTTCCGGTTCCATTTGGTGACAGCGCACCCCGACCCTAAGAAAGCACCTAGTCGTGTGCTAGGCTGGGCCCATCCTGCGCTGAAAGAACTCCTACTCTACAACAGCGTATCTCTTTTCCTCGACGGTACTTTTCGATCTGTACCACGAGGATTTCGCCAGTGCTTGATCTTAATGGTGGATGACCCAGCGCGTAACCTGTTTACACCGGTATACTTCGTGCTCTGTACGTCCCAGACTGAGTCCATGTACGACGATATCCTGCATCTCATCTACCGCGACACCGGCAAAAAGCTCAATCCTGCAGAAATCGTATGTGATTTCGAGTTTAGCCTCATCTCATCTGTTCAGACACGGTTCCCGAACGCTGAAGTGGTGGGCTGTTTCTTCCATTTTAAACAAGCGATTCGCCGGCGACTGAAAGACGAGCGCATCTCCGACGACGAAGTGACTATCGCTATGGAGTCGGGCGTCTTGGACATTCTCACGGTAATTGATCCAGACCTTGTTGATCCGAAAGGCATCGCATGGGTGAAGCTGGAGATCAAGCAGAGGTGCATCGCAAACAACTGCCCATACTCACGCCATGAGTGGAAAAGTTTTTGGGCTTACTTTAGAAAAACCTGGCTTGAGCGATACTACATCACAGAGTGGAATGTGTTTGGTATCGCCAATACTATCGTGGCGCGCACAAACAACCCCTTGGAAAGGTTTAACAGGGAGATGAACGTCGCGTTCAAGTCCCACCCAAAGCTACGACACTTCGTTTCTACAATTGCCAAAATTTCAACTGCTTACGCGCAGCGCCAAGTCAACATCACGCGCGGTCTACGCAAGAAGAAACAGCGTCCACCACGCATTGAGTTGCCGGCTTCCCCCGACTTAGCAACATTTGAAGTTCCGCCTGAGTGGGAAGATGAAGGTGACTATGATGAGCTTGGCGACCAGTCCGACGGCTCAGTCGAATCAGCTCGTAGTGGCGAAGCTGATCACTCTTCGGAGGAAGATGAACCACCTCGAAATGCGCAGACGGCTGAAGAATTGCAGCAGGAAATTGATGAGCACGCTAACACTTACAACTTCTTCCTCGACTCGGACAGTGACCACGATCCAGATGAAGAAAATGGCGTGGAGGAGTGGTCATTCTAGCCCCTAGACTGCGATCACGCTGCGACGCGCTAAATCGTCGAGCTACACACCTGCATAACTCAACGCACACCATAACTTACTTTAAACACTGCAACTAAACATAACTTCAATGCACACTCTTGCGTTACACGGATGTTTGGCCTGACCTGGTGTTTTACCCGGAAAAAAGGTCCGGGTAAAAGTTCCGGTCAGGGTGAAATAAGGGTAGTAAAAAATCCTACCTAGCCGCACGTCGCCATGTACCCGATGGAGATCAACACCGACTTCACCAAGTGTTCGGGCAAATGCACGCTACGCTTCTACTGGCTGGCGCTGTACGAGCCCAACTGGCAGATCTACAAGTAATGCGTACCCATCGTGAACAATGCTGGAGACCGCGCTCTTCGCCCTACCGACCTGGTCATCGAAACGAGTTCGTTCTGAATCAATTATCCTGATTGCCCAAAGTCTTGTTTTTCCTCCAACGCGGACGTGCCATGAGCCAAGGCCCATGACTCCGTCGCCGATGTTCAGGCCAACGGCGGTAAACCCCGAACTAAGATCAATAACAGCGCCCGATACATTATCTCGGCATCTCAAGCTCTAAAAGTAGGCAAACGATTAACCGTGTTGTTGGTTATCTGGACTTCTCAATATGCAGAATTGTACACTATCATACACAAATGTAAATACTGGCGTCGTAAACTACAACGGTGGAGCCCGTAGGCGCCCCGAGGCGTTGGTATAGAGGGCAGGCTGCCGGAGATTAAATAACCGTGGGTGGGTTGCAATGAAGCGACCCAAGCAGGATGAAGTAGGGAACTGTCGGAGGCATCGGCGAAGTCTTGCTCGTGTTGGTTGGTCCGACGACCGCAAAAGAGCTCGAACATGAGCGCCAAAGACAGAGTAAACGCGATATATCGCCGTGGGTGGGTCGAGTGGAGGCTTATCCTCGAACTGGTGTTTGTTGCGGGCTGTCCAAATCACGTGGATGACAATGCAACGCGTGATCATCCAGAGCAGTGACAGTTGCTCCGCACTAGACACCCTACCAGGCGCCCAGTGAGGCTCCTCCAGAGTACAGATCATAGCCCACGAGACAGAACCATCGACAAAGTTGGCCCAGTCCTGCATAATGACGGCCCAAAGCGCTGCTGCACGAGAGCAGTCCAGGAAAAGATGCTGAGCTGTCTCCACCTCGACACAGTCGGGATATCCACAAGCAAGATCACTGGAGCTGGGTATCCGTAAGAAATAGAAACGAGATCTTGTGGGGAGCAACATCCAGCTGAGGCGGAACTGCAGATCCGAGTAAACGGGAAGGACGAGACTGCGAAGAAGTTTAGTCGCCGCAATTGTCGCGGCCAGCTTCGAAGCATTGATACCGGAAACTTGGTGTGTTAGTGGGTGATCGCAGAAAGCAAATTGGGGGGACCCAATTAGCCGCCACACGTCGGTCTTCTGTAGCCTTGGAAAGAGGATAACTTGCTGCTGACGACGAACTCCGACTAGAGGAAGTGATGGTGTTAGAATGCAGGGACCTTCATAAAGACCACTAGATCTCGTAACATTGCCATAAATACTGCTCAGATCCACGTAGAGGTTCATCAGGTGCCGAATACGATATGGGAGTGATAGACTCGAGGCCACCAGCATAAATCGTGATAGAAAAGCTGGAGCCTCAGGCCACCCAGCGCTCATGAAATCGTGCAGACAACGACATCCGGTCTCAGCAGCAAATTGAATGCGAAATTTCCGCGTCGCCCCTGGCTTGCCTAGAAGCGTGGCTGGAGCCTCCCCACCGTACCCCAACATCAGAAGGGGGTGGGTGGAGTGCCAAATATACGAACGCAGCAAAGATGCTTGAAAGTGAACAGGGTCAACGAGATCACCTCGTTGAAACCACGCAACCGTAGACCACGCTTTCCACGTACGTTTCCACCATGTAGAGAGGAGATCAACTCGGACCACCGCCGATCGAACATTATACGGACAGGTGATAAAGTCGAATGGATGCTCCGTGGAGCCGCCTGGAATGTCCGACCCCCGGAGTTCGGCGATAGTGGCTCGCCAGGGTTCATTGTCGGGCATTGTCACGAGTTGTTGTAGCATCCGTAGCCGCTGCACACGGAAAATAGTGGCGAGGTGAGGAATCTGAAGCCCGCCTTTACAAAAGGAGGGATAGCAAATCGAAGGCTTGGCTAGCTTCACGAAATGACGGGATGGATCCCCTCTCCTGGTCAATAAATACTGCTCTGATAACGATTGGAGACGCTTCACCATAGCATCGGGTAGCGAAAAGTGCGGGGTGAAATGCCAAAGGACAGAGAGAACCATAGCTTGAAGAATTAGCAGTCGGCCACGATACGTACGAGCTCGTGGGCCCCACCGGGCCAGTCTCGTACCAACCCGGGCTTCGAGCGCGGCACAGACACACTCGTCGGTCACATGGTGGACAATAGGAATGCCTAGGTACTTGACAGACTCGGATGTAGCAACACCGACTAGCGACGTAGGAGCCGACACTTCAGCTCCATGGAATGCCAAAAGCTGCGACTTGGCCAGATTCAAACGGGCACCTGACCCAGCACAATATCGCTGCACAATTTCCACTTGGCGAGATAATCCAGCTAGTGAAATCGATAGGAGCGTCGAGTCATCGGCGAAGTAAAGCCCTGTGGCCGTAAAGTCAGTTGAAACTGATATGCCGTGTTCGGGGGCAGAGCGGAGGAGATTTCCAAGGGGTTCAATAGACAAAAGAAATAACAGTGATGAGAGTGGGTCGCCCTGTTTGACCCCTCGCGTCGGGAAAAGTATCTCCTGCAGTGATCCATTCACCGAGAGCACTGCCTGGACGTCGGAATACAGGAGCTGGATCCAGCGGCGAAACCCTGGTCCACATCCCACCCGCTCAAGCACCCGAAACAGGTAATCCCAGTTCACTCTATCGTACGCCTTGGCGAAGTCGAGAAAGAGGGCAAAGCCCTGGTCACCGCGACGGCGTATCAGACGCTGTAAATCTTGAATAAAACGAACATGATGATGTAGAGATCGCCCTCTCACGAAGCCTTTTTGTTCCGTGTGAATCAAGGTTGGCAGGAAACGCTGAAGCCGATATGCGAGCGTCTTAGAAAGGATCTTGACGTCGACTTGCATGAGCGATATTGGTCGGTAATTTCCGGGATCCCGCCGATCACCTTTTTTGTAAAGCAAAGAAACACACGACTTTCGTTGCGAAGATAGCAGGCGTCCGTGCTCCAGCTCGCTCGCAAAAACCGCTGCCAGAACCCTCCCAAACGCGTCAGGGGCAAGCATATAGAGGGCTGGCCCCAGTCCGTCCAGACCGGGGGCAGACTCATGTCTGAGATGTTTAATCGTTGCCGCCAGTTCATCAGCGGTAATAGGTTCATCTAAAGCTGCTGCTTGTGTTGCGCCGAGACGACGCACGATGGAATCCAGGAGAAGCGTTACGGCGGCTTCATCCACAGGACCGTCCACACCGGGGGCATACCGCTCATCTCCGAAAATTGATCCCCAATGATGTTTGAACACTTCACCAATGTCTACCGGGTCACTAGACTCGGCTCCATTAGGTAGTACTACAGCCGGAATAGCCGTCGAACGGAGAACAGAATCAGGAGGCCTGAAAAAGGCTGATGTGGAAGTTTCCATTGCGCGCGCGTGAAAGTCAAAGCCGCGATCCTGTTGCTGCTCGTGGAGAGCTTCATGGACAGCCTCTGCAGCAGAAACTGCTGCGACCAGCTCGTCCGCAGACGCCTCCGAATTACTCGAACCGTGTGTACGCTCCAGGTGAGCGACAGTTCGCTGACATTCAGCTAGGAGATCAGCATCCTGAGCCCGTGTAGAGTTCTGAGCGAGTTGCAACTGAGATCGGATACGTCGCTTCCACCCCTCCCAGACCAGTGCTGGGTTTGGTGCTGTGTGAATAGTTGTAGCCAAGCGCTCAATATCTTTTATAATTGAGCTACTCACCGAGTCATTGTCCAACGTAGAAGGTCGTATCTCAAGCTCTAAAAGGAAAACTGGAACATGTACCGTAACTGCCTGGGGGACACGAAAGTGCGTCAACAATCGCAAGCACCTGTTCAGCTGCAGCCATTTCGCCAGTCGACAAACTTCAACTTTCACCTTACTACTTAGGGTGCGGCGGCCTAACGTTTAATGCATGCGCTCATTCAGACTTGTATTCCCCTGAATACCAGGGATAACAAAAACACTACACTACCGACATCGATGTCTTGAGGGCGATCGGCTATTGTCGTCTACTGCACAGTCGCCTCGCTAAAAAGCTACCGGTCCATTCAGTCGCTCTGCTGGAAGCTCGCCGCGAACTCGTTGAAAGCGCGGAGGAATCGGTTGTCGGCCCAGTCGATCTTGACGCCGTTGTACAGGTGGGTCGGCGCGTCATCGGCAGTGCGGAGAGCGCGGTTCTGGCAGCCGCTGTTGCTCTCGTTGGTCGTCTCGGTGGTCGACCCAGCGGGCACCACCGTGCCCTGCACCGTCGTCGTCTGAGCCCCCGAGCCGTTCACGACGGGCACGCACTGCTTGTAGATCTGCCAGTTGGGCTCGTGCAGCGCCAGCCAGTAGAAGCGCAACGTGCAGTCGCCCGAGCACTTGGAGAAGTCGGCGTTCACCTTGGCCGGGTACCCAGAGCCGTACGTGGCCACGCAGTCGTCCTGGTGCTCCACCATCGTGTCGTCGATCCAGACCTCGCACGGGCCGTGGTGCGAGTCGATGAAGCCCTTCTGCTCCTGGTCGTTCTGCCAGTTCATGGTCGTGAGCCCGGACACGTCCACGGGCGAAACGTCAGTGCGCGTGTTGGCGCAGTCCGCGACCTGCTGGTCGAGCATGTTCCGGAGCGACGAGTAGCCGGCCTTGGCGAAGGACGACGTGAAGGTGGCCGTGTTGGCCTCCGGGCTGTCGTCCCACTTGAGGCCTCCGAAGGCGCTGTTGACGTCGGCGGTGATGGTCTTGGCGTAGTACGTCGACTTGGTCGAGTCCACGAACTGGGCGGCCGGGTTGGAGATGTATCCGTGCGCGTCGACGGCGTTGAAGGCGAGCGCGGCTGTGGCAGTCAAGGCGAGAGCGGTGGAGCGACTGAACTGCATAATTGGGCGTCGGAGTGAAGTGAGCTGCGGGTGTTACTGGGAGATGGAAAATTGAGGAATGACTCGGATCGCTCCAAGCCCCGGGCGCATGAGCCTTGGCTCCGCGTCAACGAAATAAGAAGCGAGACGCACACGCGCCCAAAGCTCCAAGCTGCGAGCGCTGCCTCGGAGGCCTTTCCTTTTATTGCTCGAAGTTGCCACCTCTGGATTCATTCGCGCCGTCGTAAGTGCTGGACGATCACCACGCAGGACGATCAGTCACTCTCGCTGTCAGAAGCTCGAGCCTCAGATCCTAGTCAACCAGAAGAATCGCCATTGCCAGCAGGCAGCACGCGCGAGCGCTTGAAAGGGCAATCGCCACGCGCGCGACTGCAGTACGGCAGGCGTTTCTGAACGCCGTCAGCACCGTCGGGAGGCTCGCAGGACTTGTCCGGCCTCACCTCGCTTGGCCTGCCGGAAAACGCGCTGGACGCGACTCAGAATTCTAGTGATAGACGGACGAGGGGCATTCTGTGTGGGCCTCAAACGGTTAATCACCTGATGCCGAGTGCACCCGACTCAACTCGCGTTAGCACCTTTCGATACGAAGATGAAGCTGCCAGATGCTGGTTGGAGCGGCCAGCAGGGTTGGTGCGGGCTGGAGCACCCGGCGACTCGAGTAGATATGCCCAAGAGATTTAATGACATCGAAATAAAATAAGAGGAGAGCAGTGATTTATACTTCGAGTGCGGAGTCATGATGGCATCGACATGTACACAAACCATAATCGTTGCCTGTCGCCTAAAGAGTGCCTCGAAGAGTCACTTTCACTATCAGACTTCATCCGAAAGACGCCGCATCGCAGACAAAATGCCGGAGGCCGCCAAGAACGACGCCGCGTCGGAGATCACGGAGCAGGAGTACCGCAAGATCTCGTCGCGGCCGCACCTGAAGCACAACGACATGACCGCCGAGGTGTGCACGGAGACGATCGAGATCATCACGATGGCGTGCGACAAGCACGTGCCCGTCAAGAACTACGAGGCCGCGGCGCAGCTCATCAAGCAGAGCATGGACAAGAAGTTCGGCTCGTCGTGGCACTGCTTCATCGGCGAGGGCTACGGCTTCGACATCAGCTACCAGCAGCGACACATGCTTTACCTCTACGTGGGCGAGATCGGTGTGCTCGTCTACAAGTGCTAACGCAGGCTAAGTGCGCAGCAAGTTATATGAGCTTGGACGTGCTCTTTTCTTCTTCATTGTCTCCTTCTTCTTCATGATCTTCTTCGCGTGCTTGGCTATTGTACTTCGTGCACTTTCGAGAGCTCATAGACGTCTGCTCTTCGTGCTTTTGGCTAAACTAACTACAGTACGTCAAATTGTCACCACCTGGTCCAGAAAGCTGCTTCAACCCCATCTACACTGGATCAGCTTTGCCCGGGAACTTGGTGGGCAGCTCCATTGTCTTCTTGGGCGAGAGCGTCACTTCCGTCCTCCTGTCCATGGCTTCCATGGCGCGGACGAACTCCTTGCTCTCCAGCTCCACGAAGCGAAGTCCGTAGCGCTGATTTCTCCTCGTGACGTCGTCCTGCGCCTCGTCCTGCTTGTTGCCGAAGCCGCCGCGAGTCTTGAGCGCCAGCAGCAGGCCGCAGACCAGGAACACGGCGGCGTACAGGCCGCCTACGATGTAGCAGTTCGCCTCCGCCGAGCTGGAGCTCACGCGCAGGCCGTGCACGAACGTTGGCTGGAAGCGCAGCAGCAGGCCGAACACGGGCACGAGCACCATACCCGCAGCCGATAGCGCCATCGCGGCGCGCAGGTAGCTGCTCTCCATCGTCGCAGTCTGCTCCTTCTCACTCCACCACTATGGACAAGTGAGCTTGCCCGTTTGAAACGAACTCAGACTGGATGGCCCAATCGCATTGCGAGAAGACGTACCCATGAATTCCGGTGGGTACTTGTTGCTGTTGCAGTTGTTGGCTGCAAGGCGAATTCGGTGTCCTATGTGCTATTCAGTTTGGTTATTAGGGCTTGCAGTCTACCCCTTTATGCCTCAAGGCCAGGTACTGTGGCGGTCTATGCTCTTGTGCTGCCTGGTGCCTTGTGGTCGCGAAAGCTCTTGAGCTCGGCGAGCCGCACGAAGCGGTGGTAGATGAGCGGGTGCAGCTGGCTCAGGCGTCCCGGGTTCTCGGCGAAGCACACGAACAGCGTCTTGATGACGGCCGCAATCACCTGCGTGGCCAGCGAGATGGTCGTGTAGCAGAGCGTGAACGCTGTGAGCGTGAAGAAGGTCGCGTGGGTCGATGCGCCAGCGAGGGCCGACGCAGTCAGCGCGCTCATGACGCCCGCCCAGCCGTTGCCTCCGAGCAGCAGGATGCGACTCGTCAAGTCGTCGTCCACAATTGCCTCTACGCCGTGGTGCTCGATCAGCCTCCAGGCATCCTGCGCGGCCACGTAGTAGGTCTTGTTGTAGCCCGCGATGTGCACGAACGAGTACTTGTGGTACGTGCGGATGAAGTGCTCCACACGCTCCGAGCGCAGCGACAGGAACCGCCGCGACAGCACCGACTCGTCTCGCCGGGCCCAGCGCAGCGCGTTCCACACGAGGTGAGCAAGAGGACACAGCAGCGAGCCAATGCAAATCGACCCGAACGAGCTTGTCATCGCACAGCGCGCGTAGTGCAGCACCACCTTCCTGTCCAGGTAATCGGCTGGCGCGTCTTGCGGCTGGCCATTGGCATCGCTGGGCGAGTCGTGGTCCGAAATGTTCTCGCGCACGTCAGGCGAGATCTCGGTCGATTCGTTGCGGTAGTACCAGATCATCGTCGTGCCCGAGGCCACGATCATCAGGATGTTCTTGAGCACGTTGGACGTCCAGTAGAAGTGGAAGACCAGGTAGACGATCGACAAGCTCCAGGGCGACAGCTCGCGGCCAACATACCCGATCGTCGTGCAGATCCAGCTGGCCCAGATCGTGTACGCCACCAGCACCGCGCACGTGGCGTACCCAAGTGCTGGGTGCGCCAGAAGGAACTCGACAACGAGCTCGAAAAAGACGGCCACGAAGTCCAGCCCGTGGTTGGAGCGCACGTACCATGCCAAGTCGAGCACCACGACGCCCGCGCAGACGACGGCCCAGAAAAGGCCGTCGCTGGACTCGAGCAGGAACAGCATGGCCGCCAGCGCCGAGAGTCCCGCGATGGAGAAGACGCACGAGCCCTGCACGAAGCGCAGCTTGGAGTAGAAAATAAATAGCAGCAGCCAGCCCAGCGCGAAGAGGACGTTGACCACGCACAGCGAGCGCAGCGCCACGCCCACGTCCGCATCATCTTGCGAGTCGTCTTGCGAGTCCTGCAGGCCGCCCACAACGTCGCTGCGCTCCTGCTCCTGCTCCTCCTGCTCGCCGGCCGAGCGGATGCCGCCCGTGGCCACCAGCAGCAGCACCAGGTGCAGCACGAAGAGCCCCGCAAACGGGACGTCACGGAACATGAGCGGCGACTGCAGCGACGGCAGCGGGCGTGCGCCACTGGCCGAGTCCGTCATGGACAGTGGGATGAGCTTCGAGGCAGACGCCAGGTCGCAGTCCTCGTCCTCTTCGTCGTCCTCCTCGGGGCCGCGCGGCGGCGTGGGGGACAGCGACAGGTCCACCATGGCCGCCACGGGGGACGAGGGCGCGTCCAGCGGCCGGTCGTTGGCGTCGTCGATGGCGATGCTCGACGGCCGCGCGGAGGGCGTCGACGCCATGCTGCTCGATGCGGAGAACTCGTACGCGGCAGTTGGGCGCGGAATTGGAACACGTTGCGTCGAGTTGAGAATGAGGCCGATGCGATAAAAATAGGGGCGGAACTCCGATTTACACGATCCGATGGGTTACCCTTATTACCTATCAACAGGGTTGGTAGTAGTCTCCAGAATTGTAGTGTTAGTAGAAATATCATGACTACTATTACACTATTACTACTACTATAGCTCTGGGATTGGAGCCATTAGTATTAATAGTACTATATATAAAGTAGCCAAGCGAAAATAATAGTGCTATACTGGGATAGGAAGCAACGTTCGTGCTGCTATCGCAGACCACATGGGATTATATCCGTGGTACGTCAAGTCAAAATATGACCTCTCTTGACATCTAGTACATATATTGAGGCATAGCTTGGAAAAGTATATTATTGGGCGAAGCCTCAATACTGTGCAGAGTGTTCAGCGCCCCTTTATTTACTTTCTTCGCGTCCACCAACCTGCAGCTTTTCTTTTCTTTTGCTTCGCGTCACTGGCATGGAACTAGGTCAGACCGGTGTCTTGGGACAGGTGATCTGCCGTGGTGTCCCTCATGGGGTGGAGTTTAAGAACAGCCGGAAATAAGGGTTAAGTTTGCCAATGCGATATTGCGTACGCATTCTTACTTCGTAATGCTCTTAAACACCCCACCCCAATCTAGGATGGGAAGTATATTTAGGGGTAGCAACGATTAAAGTTTCAGGAGACGCTGATAATCGCAGCGGCGGAGTTTCTCGGATGTCAGCGACTTTTTAGGCGTTCGGTACTCAGGCAGAGCTCTGTATAGGAGCGATTCGTCCAACCGGCCCCAATTGGCAATTATGGCCAGAATTCACAATATTATCAGTATTTAGATAGTTGGGGACGAAGTCCCCCCCTTACATTGATGCACTCACTTTTACTTAGCTTTTTTTTTTTTCAAGGGTCCATACCTGCATTTACTTACCTGGTATCAGTTTAGAAGGTTAGGGCTGACATTCTGATTGAGTCGCCCAGGACCATTTTTGACCAAAATATCCTGTGTTTACTGACATGTCGAGAATTGTGACATGGATAGGATTTGAGATTTCACTGCATTAAGATGCGGCATTTAGTGACCGTATGCCATTAAATCGGAGGTACACGATTTAGAGGGCACTTTTCAAACAGAGAAATGATAATCGAGCTCAGCAACAGCAGCTTTAGCTAAAACGCTACAGTTTATCGGCTGTGATGATGTGACTAAATGCCTCGTCGCATACGTTCGTACCCTGATTTAGAGTGGTCAGGAAGCTAATATACGGGAGCGTCAGCCTACAGTGTTTAAGAAAATAAGATTGGACAGACCATCTCTTCAAGTTCGTGCCAGCATCATACCTTCTCGAGTGCAGTCAGCACTAGAAGCGGTAGTGAGCGGATGCGAGGAGCGTACGGGGTGCCCGCGAAGCAGGGCCGCGCGGTACTTGCGTAGGCGTGCCCAGCGACGAGCATTCCAGCGAACGGACCCGTTGCCGCAACTCGGAGTTACTTTTCTATTGCGGGGGTCTGGGGGTACAACCCCAGCATGTAAAGCTCGCAATGCACTTCTTACATGCAATGACGAGTTCTTTATGTAGGAAGCTGCACCGATCTGCACGTGATGGCTTAGACCCAATTAATCAACAGCTTCATTAGATCCATTGGGAGGGCGGAGACATCGACCTGCAGTGGAGATTCCACTGCAGGGTGTCGGCCCCCTAAGCAACTCAACGGAGCAACGCGGCTAAGATGCTCCACGACTACTACTACTACTAATAATAATAATAATAGTAGTAGTAGTAGAAGAAGTATAAGTAGTAGTAGTATGACTACTAGCCAGAATTCCTTCTACAGTACTACCAAACCCTGCCTATCACATTAGGTGATATATAATAAGGGTAGCTACCCTTATTACATACCCTGATCTGATGTAGTTGTTGTTTTCTTGCACCCTTCACCTTCGATGAGGACTGAAGAACCTGCACGGTATAAACCTGTGCGTCTGCTGTGTGGTCAGCGACTTGCCTTTGGTGCTCGTTTGTGCTATGACTTCCGGTGCCGCCAGATAGGAGCGTCGTTGTTGCCAAAGCTTCGATCGACTCGTCCTCTCCAGATTCCCGGCCAGCATTGCCGAGTCTGCGCAACTGGCTTGCTCTCTTCTCAAGGCTGCTTCGCCTGGTCGAACGTGCTTCTCGCGCTAAGTACACCCGCCAGCACTGGAGCACATCCGAGTAAGCTGCTCCTCCTCCAAGATGCCAACACGAGAAACGTGCGCGTGCTGGGAGCAGACGCACCGGAAGCTGCGAGCTGCAGAGGGGACGGAATATCCGTGCCCTTCAGCCAGCGCCACAACCATCACCAGGGCCAAGACCATGATCACCGCAGCCGTTAGCCACTGGCGACGCCAGCGCTGGTGGTGAAGCCACCTCAACGTCGGAGCTCACCAGCTCCCGTCTCTGCAACCGCTGAACTCATTCCCGACGCCGGCAGCAGCGCCGAAGCCCACAGCGCCTTGAACCCTCATGCGTTGGGCTGTCCTTCACTGGGTAGCAGAGCGCAGCGAAGGCAGCCCAGCGGGTTCAACGGGCCAGCAGTGCGTGCCCGCCGCGAAGGCCTCGCCTTGGCGGCGAAGCTATGAGCTGGATACTGCTCCGCTTTGTAGCCATGTCGCCTCGTCTCTGCGCCTGAGTCCCTCTCGAAGCGCATATTTGATGCTTTTCGGTGCACTGTTCTTGTCGTCGCCTCGCACCGCAAACGCGCATATACAAAGATCAAGTGAGTCGCCGAGAAGAGACACACGCGCTCATTCGAGCTCTCTCCTCCTTGTTGGCGGCGTGATCCTCGCTCTCTGTCTTGCTGCGACTTAAACCATGGCCAGCTTCGACGCCATCGACCTGCTGCTGCGCTACGAGACGCCGCTCGTCAAGGACATGGAGCCGAGCGACGACGTGCTCGAGTGGGTGGCGGCCTACGTGGGCGGCGACGACTTCCAGGAGGCCATCAACAACTTCTGCGCCGCGCACGTGAGCCACTTTGGCATCCTCCTCACCAAGGGAGGACCCTCCGCCGCCGACCTGGACCAAGTCGAACCGTCAGTAGAACCACTCTACCTACCTCTTTGCTCTAACCCGTAGGTCTAACCTGATTTGTTGTGTTGCTGATGTCATTGCAGGAAGTGGAAGGAGCTGCACGAGGCCTTCATCGACACGGCCAACAGCAACATCGAGGCCTTTTTGGTTGAGCGCGGCTTCACCATGGACCAGTACAACGCGCGCTGCGACGAGGAGATCGCGCTGTCCGAGGAGCGGCAGCGGCACACGCGCCTGAGCTTCTTCGTGCAGATCCTGCTGGCTTGCTGCGAGTACGAGCAGTTCCTGAACCTCATGAAGCGCGTGGCCGACCCCGAGTACTACGACAAGAAGGAGCTGCAGTACGAGGCCGAGCACCTCGTCTACGAGGCTGAGGAGCGGGGCGCCACCAACGCCGAGCGGGCCGCCGGCGCGCAGGCCTTCCTCGACTTCTTCCAGGCCAACCCGGACTTGACGCTGGACGAGCTCACGCAGGAATTCCAGAAGAAGATGCAGCTCACTTGATGAGGCTGTGCGACTGCCCCATCAATCCTGTTTGTATCATGAGCCCCAGTCCAGTAGTTACAGTAGACGCACCCAACGCAACACACACAACCACATCCACATCCAGCGAGCGAGGCAGCAGGAGGCCTAGAAGGCCGGCGCGGTAGAGCGTGCGGCCGGCGGAGGCATCTGCTCCGGCATGTAGTAGCCTGCCTGTTTGTCTCCCCCACCTGCTAGCAGAACCTGAAGATAAGCGCGATCGAAGTGAAGATCATTAACCCCAAAAGAAACTAATGGACTATTCATGTCTGCGTGTTGAAGCTGTTGTCAGCATTGAGCGATCTCGGCTCGTCAGGTAGCGAGGCCACGCTCAGCAGCGGCACGTCCGAATGAAAACGGCACGATATCTCAACGATATCTCGACAATCAATTTCAGAGCGCGACTCGATCGTTTCTAGGGCGTTATCGCCATCGCCCGATGAGTTTGACATCAGGACAAGTAGGTCCTGCCACACGAGTTCCCGGAGGCGAGAGCGGATGGCATCGCTGGTTGCACGCGCCTCGTTACACTCACGCATGGCTAAGGAGACGTAAACCTCACGGAAGTCATCGAGCGTCAACCTCCTCTCGTCCTTGGATGCTCGACTTGCCGCACTCCCGTGTTGAAGCATGAATGTTCGAAGTGCCTCCTTGCCGTGTTGTGACGGTGACACACGCTCGTGTAGCTGCAGGAAGCTGACGACATCGCTCTCCGATAGTTCGTGTTTTCCTCCACGGTCCAGACAGTCGAAAGCCAGCTGCAGGTTATCGTCAACCGAGTCTGGAGTGAGCTTATCACTTACGGGTTCGTGCTCGGGGTGTGATTCAGTGCGGCCTGGACGCTCGGCTGATATTGTCACAACGTACTCTCCGGCGGTGAGCGTTCTCACCTCCTGCTCATGCATGCACGAGAGTCAATGGTAGTGTATCATCATAGACCTCGGAAACTAAGATACATGCATTACCTGCTTACTGCAAACACCATCACGTCTTCGGTATGCAGTTGAAGCATTGGCCAATCTCACGACGCCGCGATCATCCAGTGACGTCAGCGAGAAATCGTTCTCCACCGCTGCGATATTCACTTGCAATTTGGGCTCGGGGCCCTCTTGGCTTTCACCACCGCCGCGCTCGGACGCGAAGTGAGCAAAGTAGAAACTCGAGAAAGTTACCGTCGAGAGCGTCGGAACACTGATGGCTACGGTCATCTTCGCGCCACCACCTTCATGAAGAAATATTTGTCGCACTTGCTGCTCGTGCCGCCAACCAAGCGTGAGCGCCCACACCACGGGCTCCAGCTCGTGGAGCTGATCCCATGACAGATGAATCGAAGTCAGATCTTGATCACGATTGAACTTTGCGAGACCGCCGGCGATTCTTTCACGCAGATATTTTCCTGTTTCGTCATGTAAAACGACACAAGAGTCCTCGTCGCTAGAAACCGAGAGCCTGAAAGCGCGATGGTTGCTGTCGACCTTCCCAAGCGTAGCAACCACAAGGCTCGAGGTCACGTCGAATTCTGGCGAATTGATCGCTCTCCGCTGTCGTGATAGCGTTGTTTCCACGGTGTGTCGAAGCTGTTCGCTTGATTCTGCAGCACCAGCCTCTCCATACGAGCTATCATAGCAACAAGCCCTACAAATATAAGGCGTTAGTAAGTAGGCAAGGCCCGAAAAATCTAGACTGATGACAGCTATACGCACCAAGGACACCCTGTCAGCTCGCAAAGGATGTCGACTGTAGAAATCCCCGATACTGCCGCGTAGCTGCCTTTCAACTTCGCATACGCTTTGTGAAGAAGGGCGGCGTACAGCTCCCCGTCGGCGTTGCGTGGAGCCATCAAACCTCGTCCAAGCGGGAATGTAGGAACGAACAGGTCGATAAGAAGAGTTTGCCAAGAAACGCCCTTGTTACAGAGCGCCACCGAGATGGTCGCCATGTTCTCCACGTCATCCAGCGACGGGAACCACCGACGCAACCACAACTCGCGAAATGGAGCAATGATTGACAACGCACAAAGGAACGAGTCTTGCGATGGGAGTCCCGACGTAAATGACGACACAGCGGCCAGCTCCTGGGTCGCGGGCTTATACGGCACCTTGTTAGGCGCTACAAACGTCCACGATGAGTCGGCAATATTGTGCAGGTTCTCCCACGAGCAAAGCGCGTAAACCGCAGAATCTCCATCCGATAACTTGGTAGGCGCCTCCGAAGCGTAAAGCGACTCTGATGCTGGCGGGAAGCTGGAGTCGATGAACACTTCACCAAACTCGCGAAAGTACCGATTGATCTCGACGCACGCTCGGTCTATCGCCGTCTCAGGTTGATGAGGCAGTGCATTCCACTTGCTAACGTGCCTAAACGTCTGGTTGCTGCGCTGCTGGAGCTGCTGGAGTTTTGTCGCTCTCCCTTGCTGAGCTTGGACAACTGCGTCGATGGAGGGCGTGCTCACCGCCGTCACCGTGTAGTGAACACGAACAAACGCCCGCTTCTTCGCCTTCTTGACCACGTACGCGAGCACGCGCCGCTCAAACGGGTGGAGCTCGCACTCGAATGTCTGCTCCTGTGTGGATTTCTGCAACGCGTTGGGTGCGTTTGGCCCAGGGCGGTGTAGTTTGATGTTGGCAGACTCACTGAAGTCGACGCGGAACGTGACGGTATCAAAGCCAGCGCTCTCAGCGATGTACTGGAGGGCGGTAGTGGACGCGGTCGATCCGTCCGGCTTGGGCGTGCGCGACTGAAGCTCACGTTGAGTCACAAACACCGTCACGTTGTCGTGGATTGCCTGCATCGCTGGCTCAAAAAGATTTGGGATCCAGGTATGCGGCCCTTCAAGATCGAGTTGTGACGATTGCCAACTTCACCAACACGATGGAGCCAACATGACAGAGCCCGCAACAACTCACGGTGCTTATCGGCGTAGGGACCAACGGGGAGGAGGGATATCTCCCGCCTTGATCATGGCGCCCCACTCGACTGAACGCCTATTTTGAAACGGGTACGGCTCGCGAAACCAAAACGTAAGCAAGAGCTCCTGCCTGCTGTATAGTACCGGTCACCATGAGCTCGTTGATGCAGCTCAAGGCGCAGAACGAGAGTCGACTAGCGGTATGTAGCTCTGTCATCGTCCTGGTAAAACAAGCTCTCGTATCTGACCGCACTCGCTCCCCTCTGCAGGAAGAGAAGCGGTTGATCGATCGCCGGCGCAACGTTCTGGTCATGATGCTGCAGCACTGCACGGAGAACGGGTATCTACAGACGGCCGAGAAGCTGCAGCAAGAGGCGGGCGTCGCTCTGTCCAAGTTTGAAGTCGTCGAGAACCTCGACTTGTTGCGTATCGTGCAAGTACGTGAGGCGCACATCGTGCATTCTCCGAGTCTCTCTAACCAGCCCCCATGGCTTACTAGGAGTACGAAGACTTCCAGGAGATCAAGTTCGGTAAACGCCCGAAACTTGTTCGTCGGTTATCGCCCGATGGGCAGGACAGAGCTCGGTCTGCGAACGACAAGAAGGCTACGGCAGCGGCCAAGAGAGCTCGCCGCAACGACTACTCGTCTCCGCACATGCCTACAGAGGCTCGAGTCGAGAACAACATTGCCATGCGGGCGGTACACAACAACGCCAGCCACACAGCAACACAAGCTGCATCTGCTCGGTCAAGCAAGGAGGCGAGTCAATCCCCAGAAGACGACTCGGCAGTAGATCTCGGCCTCGTCGGTCAGAAGCCGGCCCAAGCACAGGCTCGGAATGGCAAGGCCGGCGTCGCCAAGAAAGCTCAGCCAGCAGACGATCAGACGCAGGAAGAGAGCATCGAAGAGCGACTTCTTAAGCCGCTGCCGTCTTTTGCTAACGATTTGGAGCTTCGACCTCTGGCGGAGACCATAACTCGCGAGATCTTCCAGAAGAACCCGGACGTCCGATGGGACGACGTCATCGGCCTGCACGAGACCAAGCGCTTGCTGAAAGAGGCCATCGTGATGCCGCTCAAGTATCCGCAGCTCTTCCAGGGGTTACTCTCCCCATGGACTGGAATCTTGCTCTTTGGCCCACCTGGAAACGGCAAGACAATGCTGGCCAAGGCCGTCGCGACGGAATGCCGCACCACCTTCTTCAACATCTCGGCCTCGTCCATTGTGAGTAAGTACCGCGGCGACTCGGAGAAGCTCATCCGCATGCTGTTCGAGCTGGCGCGACACCACGCGCCGTCCACGATCTTCCTGGACGAGATCGACTCCATCATGGGCCAGCGCGACAGCGGCGGCGGTGGCCAGGAGCACGAGGCCAGTCGTCGCATGAAGACCGAGCTGCTGATCCAGATGGACGGCCTGGCCAAGACCGACGACATCGTGTTCGTGCTAGCGGCCAGCAACCTGCCGTGGGATCTGGACGCGGCCATGCTGCGACGGCTCGAGAAGCGCGTGCTCGTGGATCTGCCGTCGGCCGACGCGCGCCAGGCGCTCTTCGCCTCGCTGCTGGAGCCCTACACGCCCAGCGACTTCGACTTCGACGAGGCCGTCAAGCAGACCGACGGCTACTCTGGAGCGGACATTAAGCTGGTGGCGAAGGAGGCCTGCATGGCTCCAGTGCGCCGTCTCATGGACAAGCTCGAGAGCACCGACACCAAGTCTACTGCCGGCAGCAGCAACCAGGGCCGAGACGCGTCTGCGGCGGATTGGAGAGAGATGCTGGGCCACGTGCAGCCTGGAGACGTGCTGGCCGCGCTGCAGAAGACCAAGCCGTCGGCACAGCAGCTGCTGCGCAGGTATCAGCAGTGGCAGGCCCGGTTCGGCTCCACGTAGGCGATTGGTAGATCCACTTCAACTTTGATGTAGCCATGCCACTCGGTCGGGGATTTTTAGTGCCGACCGCGAGATTTAGACATTGTCAAACAGACTGCAGTAGTCGAGTAGACAGTGGTGTACCAACTGGTACAAACCGGTATAGCTCGAAATTGACTGGCTGTCGCTGGTGGCTCCAACCCGCCGGCCGGCCGCACCAGTCCTCGCATTCTACTGCACTACCTCATCGACATCAACGCAAAAATGGTAAGCGAGGCGCGTCCTGTTGGATGCCTGTGCAACTGCAGCGCAGCGAGCGCCGGAGGATGAACGTAGCAAGAACGAAAAGAGGAGACGCGCGCG
The DNA here is from genome assembly GCA_016169955.1 of Phytophthora vignae f. sp. vignae. Taxonomy (NCBI): domain Eukaryota; phylum Oomycota; class Peronosporomycetes; order Peronosporales; family Peronosporaceae; genus Phytophthora; species Phytophthora vignae. The sequence goes on from JABJUM010000017.1 coordinate 844,462, forward strand.
CCTCTGCTCCGACCTTCGCCGGGCTCGATGAATGCCTAGGGGACGCGCAATTACAGGCCAAAGTCAGGCGAAGTGAGGAGCGACGTTTGCCAAATCTTCCGTCCGAGCCGCCCGTTGCCGCTGCAGTTGCCAGTCAACACCAACGCAAAACCAGCCACAGGAACAGGATGACTAACCGGAGGTGTTTACCCATTGGCAGGATGCCCCTCGTGACTACATGCTGGCTAAGGTCGTGAACGTCCTCGGACGCACGGGCAACACGGGCAACGTGACCCAGGTGCGCGTGGAGTTCCTGCAGGACGACAAGCGTAAGATCATCCGCAACGTCAAGGGCCCCGTGCGTGAGGGCGACATCCTGTGCCTGCTCGAGTGGGAGCGTGAGGCTCGCCGCCTGAGATAAGCGGAGTCAGTCTGTTTAGCCACGCTTCGGCTGCAGTAAACGGACGGCAATTTCTTCAGGGAAGGGAAGGGCAGAGGGGGAGCAGCGCAGCGCGGACGACTGTTGACAGACGTTGGTGATGCAGATTTTTTCTCGATTCTTCTCGTCGTGGAGACTACGTGCCGTTTGACCTTCGCTTCGACGGACTGCAGCGTCTGGGATTCGACCACTTCGGCAATGACTGGAATGGGAGATCCGGATAAAGGGACGAGGACGCCAGTCTTGGTAGGCCGATTTAATTCGCGGTAATATTTCGATGAGAAAAAATGAGCGTCGTTGTGTGTTGCGCTGCTGGGTCTCTCCGTGTCATGAGTGCGTTGGCTTCTGCAGACTAAGAAACAGGAGAACACGGAGGCAAGATGACGAGCATATCAAATCAGGTTAGCCATGAATGAAGGACAGACTTTCCTTGGAATCGTGGTGATCTCTTCAGGTGCTATGGCCTTTCATAGAATCACGTTTAACAACGAAGACTCCGTCACACACCTGGAGAGCATTATACTGCTGCCTACCCACCTACTCTAACTCTACTTGTTGACTCAGATCTGTTGCCACGCTGCTTCTTGTCTTCTCCACTGCCACCGCGCCAGGGTTGCCTCGTACTTACAATGGGTTGCCCACGTACGTAGGCGGAAGCTCTGCGATCAGTCGGCTTTACTTCAATACCGGCGCCACTACCAGTGTTCTTCAGGTTCAAAGGTTGATTAAAGCTGGAGAGCGGCTGCCGCTGCCCCTACCTTTATACACACTCCCACACGTTGATGATTTTGTCGATGCCGCCGGAAATGATCAGCGGGAGACTTGGGTGGACGTCAAGGCACGTCACGAAGTGGCTGTGCGCCTCGTCCAGCGTCCGCACACATCGGCCAGTCTGCAGATAAAAAATAACCAAGCACTTCGTCAGAACACGCCAACCGACACACACCAACGCTGCACAAACTAAGCAGACTTACCTCAATATCAAACACGCGGATACTCTTGTCCTCGCCCGCACTAAGCGCGTACTTGCCGCTGGGGTGGAAGCGCACCTCGCGGACCCAGTTCTCGTGACTCGCGAAGAGCATGAGCTGCATGCCACTGAAGGCTTCCCACAATCGGACCGTGCGGTCGCGCGAGCCCGACAACAGGAACTTCATCCGGCGGGCCGACTGAGAGCTGCTGGCAACCGCGACGGCCCCCGTCGGTTCTCCAGCCGAGCTGCCGGTCATGTCGTGGTCGTCGGACTCGGGCGAGGCATTCCCGTTGGCCGTGATGAGCGCTCCCGTCGCCGAGAGCTTCTTGGAGTGCGCCCGCTCGATAACCTGTTCCTGAATGCCTGTCTTGGCGAACACCACGCTCTCCACGACGTGCTCGTGCTCGCGGATCGACTGCAGCACGCGCATGTGCTGGAGGTCCCAGAAGAGAATGGAGCGGTCGTTGCCGCACGACGCCAAGTACAGTCCGTCGTCGCTCACCGCCACGTCGCGCACCCAGTCGCTGTGGCCCGCGTTGAGCGTGTTGACACAGTAGCCCGTGGAGAGCTCCCACACCTTGATGGTGTTGTCACGCGAGCACGAGTACAGTCGGTCGCTGGCGAGGTCGGGCCCGAACACGATGCCGCAGACGTTGTGGTCGTGGCCACGCAGCGTGCGCAAACACTCGTAGTCGCCGTCGCTCGAGAAGTCCCAGATCTTAATGGACAGGTCCGTGGACGTGGAGGCCAGCAGCGACCCGGAGCCGTTGAAGGCCACGGCCTGCACGGGGTTCGTGTGGCCCTTGAGCGTGCGCTCGTACTCGCCCGTCTCAAAGTCCCAGACCTTGACGCTGGCGTCCTCGCTGCCCGACACGAGCACGCTGAAGACGGGGTGGAAGGCCACACACGTGATGGGCGAGCGGTGGCCCGTGAGCGAGAACTTGGCGGGCGCGCGCGGCAGGAACTCGGAGCGCTGGCGGGCGCCCAGCACGTCCCTGCGGCTCAGCACGCCGCCCAGCTTGGCGTTCTCTTCGAGCTGCGCGACCTTGGTCTCGAGTTCCATGACCTTGCGCTGCAGGCGGATGACGGACGTCCACTTCTTCTCCAGCAGGCCGGCGTGCTTGCCGTCGCTGGACTTGCTCACGTCCGCCTCCTTCTCGAAGGCCGCGGCCGTGTCGGCGAAGCGCTCGCCCATGCCCACGAGGTAGTCGAGCATGGCCTGGTGGCTGCAGAGAGCGGGGGAGAACACGGGGGAGCGTTAGAGCAGGGGAAGAGGACGCAGCTAGGGAGAACGGAGCAGAGAGGGCAAGCCACGCACAGGTCCAGCCGCTGCTTGTCCGTGAGCACCATGACGCCGGGGGAGGGCGAGCGAGGGAGGCTGGTCTAATTGTAACACGCGCTTGCTCGCCTTTGGAGACGGAAAAAGCACCAAGAAGGCACTGGCGCGAGGGGCTCACCTCGTTGCAGTGACCTTATCGGGCGCAATAGACGCACTCTCGCTACAGATCGCCATACACCTCACTTCAAGGCAGATCGAATGTCCTCGTTGGCGGTGCTGCGCAGTGCGCACCTCATTTCTTCTCGCTGCAGGAAACAGAGTCGGTTTTGACACACTTCTCGCGATCCACACTTGTCACCAAGTCTGTCAACGAGCCTATCGACCAAAAGGCTCAACGCGTGGGTTTGAGCAGCTACAGTACTCAAAGCCAGACACCGTAGTCACAGTGAAGCTGACCGCTTCGCCGCCACCCGTTGACAAGCAAGTTCATTTTCTTGCCAGGGAGTCGGCGACCGCGGATTTTTCGTGTCGGTATGAAAGGATCCGAATCGATGCATGCATCAAACCGTGCAAACCGCGACGAGTGTCGATCGTCTAAATGCGCCCTGTTGCCTGCTCTCTGTATCGATAGCCCACTGACGATTCCCCACTCGGAACGAATGCAAGAAATAAATGCTGGACGCGTAACCAAGATCGCAAGACTTGAACCTTGCCCACCGACTTATTGGTTGATGAGGGTTGAGGGGATGCCGCTTTGCGAGCCAAGTTCTTTCGGGGCAGTCGACATCTGCGTTGCGCTCATGGCTGGCGCCCAGCAGCCTATTTTGGCGTCCGGCCAACGCAACGTCCAGCTCGCCGACATACTGCACCGAGAGCAGTCGGGGAATTTTGCTGCTGGAGCGATATCATCTGCTCGACCAGAGGTCCGGACGCCAAAGTGTCGACAATGGCGGCTCGACGCTGTTGCAGCCACGAAATGGTCGGTTGTCACCGCTGGAACGGGGAGCTGATCGCTTTGGGGCGCGCACACAACGCTGTGACAGCGGTGCCTTTTGACTCTGGCGAGCGATGGCATATGCAAGTAATATTTAACAGGGGCGCAGCTATTGCAGAGCGGACGCTACGTCGGACTCGGCAAGAAGCACAGCGGACACTTCGTGTTCGAGCGAGCGGTAAGAGCAATCCGTCTTATCGCCCCATGAAGGACGCAGCAGTTGTTTCAACGCCACCGTTCGTGGAGCAGAGGGTGCTGTGCTGCTTCGGCCCTGCAGCGTGATCCTATCGAACGGTAGTCGACCGCCGCTTTTGTTGTTCGCGCCGCGGTCACAGCTGGCGAGACAGAACCATGAGCCCTTTGGTTGAGGTTCATGTCAGACTTGCCTTCAGTATCGGGGTCAAACCTGTCACTGCCGTTTCTTGAGTTAGTGGTGAGCTTGGAAGGTCCATTGGTGCCTGGTATCCAGTCGGGGCATGTGGTCATCTGGCGCTGGCGTGCTGCGGCGTCGTGGCTTGGCGGCTCGAGAATAACGTGGGTGCGTCGGAAGTCCGCATCGAGAGCAGCCTCATTCACCAAGTTTCCCGCTGCCCCGCAAACTCTTCTTCACCGAATCGATAATGGTCCGTCTTGCTGCCCTCGCTGGTGCCTCCGCCGCGGTGCTCGCCTCCTCCGCGGACGCCTTCACGGTGACCATCACCAACGCCTGCTCGGGCGACATTGAGCTCTACACGCGCCTCGCCAGCGTCTACACGGACGAGAGCGAGACCATCGCTTCGGGCGCCTCGGTCGACAAGACCATCGAAAAGGGCTACGAGGGCCACTTCCGCAACGGCTCGAGCGACGCCGCGACGCTCATCGAGTTTGCCACCAAGGGCGACCTGGACCTAGCCTGGTTCGACATCGGCATCATCCCGCCGCACCTCGAGGCCGGCTTCGAGTACTGCTCAAGCCTGCAGGAGTGTAAGGACCACTCGTCCAGCGGCATCGGCTTCAACACGCCCGTGCAGGTCACGCCCAAGTCCAACACGAACGGCGACAACTGCCGCGAGATCACGTGCCTGGCCGACGGCTGCGAGGACGCCTACAACTACCCCAAGGACGACACCAAGACCCACTCGTGCGCGTTCGGCACGGACTTCGAGGTGACCTTCTGCCCGTCGGGCGACGCGTCCACGGCCCAGCAGGACCAGCAGCAGCAGGAGCAGCAGACGTACTCGGCCTCCGCGTCGGCCTCCGCCTCGCAGGACGCCACCCAGCAGCAGACCACGGAGGAAACCCCCACCCCCGAGACGACCGAAGCCCCTGCTACTGAGGCCCCTGCTACCGAGGCCCCTGCCACCGAGGCCCCCGCCACGAACGCCCCTGTGCAGCAGTCGTCGGGCTCTGACGCCGGAAAGGTGCACTCGCAGAACGAGGACGTAAACGGCGAGTCCGAGACGACCGCCCCCGACGTGACCCAGGCCGAGACCCCCGCTCCGGAGTCGACCCCCGCCGTCACACCCGCCGCCACCAAGTCCAAGTTCTGCGTGTAAGCGACTCGGCCGACGCAGGTCAAACATTTTTAGCTGTCCATAAAGATCTCTAGCCGCCCACAAGCTATCATGCGTATATGAAAGCCTAGAAATTTACCGGCTTGTACTCTATCTTCTTATGCTGCTTTGTTGACTCCCAAAAACTTGAGAAGTAGCGAAGTCCTCCTAAGGGAACCGGTCAATCTGAGGCCGGTCGACCAATTCAAGGCCGAGCCCATTTTAGCCAGTAACGATGCTGTTTCCTCTTTCCTGCTCAGTCATTGGTAAAAATCGTGTTAAGTACTAATCCCATACAAATTGATGCGGTTAAAATTGGCGGGAACCCGTGGCGGGAGTAGAATAAACGGTTGGACGGCAGCTAGAACGATGGCAGCCAGCTTGGGGCTCTCCCATTTCCAAACAAGCAATGGTTAGCGTCTACACGGTGGAGAGGAAGCAAGACATTATCGCTCAAGTCCGCGCAGGCACTACCGTCGTTGGTGTCGCCGCATCTACCGGTGTTCATGAGCGGACCATCCGGAAGTGGATGGCTACAGCGGCTGCGGGACAGCCCCTGACTCCTGCACGACCCGGGCCGAAGCCCTTCTTCCCACGTGACGCCGAGCGCCACATCTACGATTGGGTCGTTGGCAGACAGCTCGTGGGCCATCCCGTCGGCCGATCCGCCGTCATTCGCAAAGCCCAAGAGATTGCGCTACTCGGTTGCGGCGAAAGTGTTGGTGAGGGCTGGTATAAGCGCTTTAAAGAGCGCCATCCTGCCCTTACCGCTCGTTCAGCCCAGTCGCTGTCGTTGAAGCGCAATTGCATCGTTCCGGCGGATCTTACCACTCTCTTCAACACCCTAGCTAAGCTCGTAATTGAGTTGAAACTAGACCCGTCACGTGTTTTTAACATGGATGAGACTGCGTTCCAGAAGCAGCTCAAGAGCAAGACCGTGGTCGCCGTCCGAGGATCGAGCAACGTGTGGTGCACCGAACCTACCGTCAATTTTCACCTGACTGTCGTGGCGTGCGCAAGTGCAAGTGGCTTTGTCGTACCTCCTGCGTTCATCTTGCCCGGCAAAACAGTCTCATGCCAGTTATTGGAGGGATGCGAGGTGCCTGGGGCCGCTGTGACGACGTCACCATCAGGCTTTATGAACACTGACCTTTTTGAGGAATGGCTACACTTCTTTGCGACCTCGGTACCCAGCACCGTCCAGCGTCCGCTAGTGCTGGTCCTCGATGGCTGCGGGTCGCACTACTCTGAGAAGGTCGTCGATGCTGCTACGCATCTGAGCATTCTGCTAGTTTTCCTGCCCGCGAACGCTACCCATCTACTTCAACCGCTGGACGTTGCAGTCTTCGCCTCCCTCAAGAGCAAGATCCACAACATGATCAGCGAACTCGTTGAGGAAGACGATAATGGCTACTGCAATATCGACAAGGACGACGCAATCAAGATAGCAAGTGTAGCGTGGCGAGGGGCGAAGGTTGGACGCAATATCCAGCGAGGTTTCCAGGCCTGTGGGTTGTTTCCCCTATCGCTGGTGAAGATGAGCGCACGGCTCGACTGTTTCACGCGATGGAGCGCCACGTGGTGTGCATCTAGCTGCTTGGCTTCAGATGAGATCAGTAGTCGAGGAAGAGGTGTTGAAGCTGCCTCAACCTCCGCGCAAGAACCTGGGCAAGAAGAGAAGGCGTGTTACTGTTGCCGGGTGGTTGCTAACTCATGAGGTGCTGCAGCAAGTCGAAGAGGGAAGGACCAACTCACGTGCTGTGACGCGCAAGAAGCCACGGGCCCTGCTGTCTACTCCGTTGAGCGCTGACATCGTTGAGACTGCGCTAGTTTAGCAAGGTACAGATGCGGGGTTAGTACTAGATCATAGGCGAATATGTAGTTCAGCAAAGTAAAGTGCTTACCGTACTACGATAACTAGTCTATGATGACCGCCACCGGAGAACAGTCTGCCACAAGAGAGTGAACGACTCCCACTCCATCCCATCGTCCTGAACCAAGCCACCTTGGACCCGGTAGGGCGAACTGTGCTTCCCACAGGCGCCGCGTATGGCGATATTCAATCTGGCAGCATTACACCCGCCCTGCCGGGTCAATAAAACATCACAGGAGGCGTCTTGGGTCCAGGCGGCGCGGGAGCTTCGAGCAGGAACACGTGGGCATCGTTGTGTCGTGGCACTGGTGGCGGCGGCGGTCTTGGGGCTTCAGGAAAGCCGGCGCCCCGGGCGCCATCCTGCGCGGCGTGCGGCATCGGCGTCAGTCTCGAAATGCAGTGCTTTCGAAAGTGGCTACACTCGTTGGAAATGCATAACCTATCATATAGGTTGTAAAAGCAATTTATGCTCGTTGATAATGAACCTACCCCCGTTATAATGAAGGTCATCCAAAGCAAGATAGTATACTGAGCACAAGTGTAATTCCGGCCTCGAACTGGTATGCGTTCCTGTCAAAGTGGTTTCATTCGCTGACGGCCCCACAAAACAATACGATTGGTTCACGATCCAGAATAACCTAAGAAAGAAGCCGAGACGTCGGGCTTTTCAGAACTGTCACATTTTGTTCTCCCCGTCATACGGATCGCAAGTAAGCTGCTTGCAAATGAACAGCTATCAAAGCGGCCCCTAATTGACCGTTCCCCTTATCTATACAATTGAAGTAGTGGCACAGCCACAAAACAGTAATACTATTGTTGTAGCACCCTCCAAATTACGGTAGTACCCCACTCTCTAAATATTATCCGTAAGTTTGCGTCTTTTTAAATAAAGATTCCCATAAAGTACAAGGTTTTTGAACGAATGTGAACTATTTAACAATTGTTGTAAGACCTATCCAAATAGAGTACTTTTTCCAGCCCTCGTTGAACTTGGTGCCTCACTCTTCAGATACGCAAGCAGCAGCAACAGCACCACAGCAGACGATGGCGGCTCTGAGCTCGGCGACCAAGCGCCTGGGGCGGCTGATCCCGCAGTCAAGCGTGCTCTTCGTGTGCGACGTACAGGAGGTCTTCCGCGGGCTGACGTTCCAGCTGCCCACGGTCATCCACGGCACCAACACCATGGTCTGACGAGATATCCCCCCCCCTCCGTCCCTACCCTCCCTGAATGACCACGGTGCTCACTCTGTAGCTGTTGCCGCCTTCCACCAGGTCTCCGCGGCCAAGCTGCTGAACGTGCCCGTGGTGGTGACGACCCAGTACGGCTCCCGTCTGGGCAGCACCGTGTCCGAGATCTCCAAGAACCTGGAGGACGCGCCGGACGTCAAGATCTTCGACAAAATGAAGTTCTCGATGCTCGTGCCCGAGGTGGAGCGCCACCTGACGACCAACATGCCGCAGCGCAAGTCCGTGCTGCTCTGCGGCATCGAGACCCACGTGTGCGTGCTGCAGACGTGCCTCGACCTGCTGGACAAGGGCTACGACGTGCACGTCGTCTCGGACGCCGTGTCCAGCTCCACGAGCTACAACCGCTCCATGGCCCTGGAGCGCATGCGCCAGTCGGGCGCCTACATCACGTCGGTCGAGTCGGCCATCTTCCAGCTGGCCAACGACGCCAGCAACCCCGAGTTCAAGAGCATCTCCAAGCTCATCAAGGAGCACCTCAAGGCCGAGAATGGCTTCGACACGGGCGCCCGTATCTAAGCTACGGCGATACGAAGCGTCAAGCATCGGCGAACAGAGAGGGCAGACGCCGGTCAGACCGGAAACAACATGAAGCGTTTGTAGTGCGTGGGTATTTGTGCATTTGCGTTCATTCATTGACACTGTCTCTAAGGTTTGTTTACAGGTTCATCGTCACCCTTGCTTGAAGAAGTCCAGCAGTGTTTTCCTACCGTTGCTGGGACCCGACTTGGACGCGAGTGTCGGAGCCTTTCGTGCACTGTTGGCGACAGGCTTTGCAGCTGCTCGTGGCCTCTTTCTAGACTCAGGGGCGCTTTGTGGCACAAGTTTCGCTGCTGGCGCCTGCACCTCGGGCGACTTTGACGCGTGAACCGACTGCGAGTGCTTCATGACGAGGTCTTTCATCGAGGTAGCGGTGACCTTCGACACCTTGACGGCTGTTGCTGTGGACGACAGGATGTGCGCTGAAGATGAAGACGCATCGGTACTTGAGGGGGGCTTGCCTTCAGCAGCGCCGATGCGGGTTGCCGACGTCATCCATTGCTGCTCGCCGTTGGTCGAATGTGCAGTTGGCGGCGCATTTTTCCTGTAAATGTTGACCAAATTCTGAATCGATGATTCCCGCTCCTGCGCCTGTGCGCGCTTCTTGTGCTCAAGCTGCTGCGCGGTCATAACTGGTGCAGACTTCTTGACTGCTTGCCGTGTCGCCATGGGGGATAAACCTTGCAGGCCATCGTCGGAGTCGCCGTTGAGTCCACCATCGCCATCAATAGTCGGCAATTCGACCGTGCGACTGACAGTTCGATGCCCTGGTTGATACCCGGCCGAGTGTTGAACCGTTTGCGAGCTTGTAGGACTCCCGGGAAGGTTGCGGAGTGTTCGAGGACACACTTCACCTTGGTAGATCTGCTCCACGACTTCACGCGAACGAACTTGCCCAAGAAAGCTCTTCGTCGAGGTCGCAACTGCGTGCAGGTCTTGCTGTTGGGCGAAGGACGTCAGATCCACTTCGTCTTTGTCTCCAGGTGACGTGATGCCCAGCGATTCCTTTGCGCGCTCGAGAATGTCCGGGAAACAGTTGCTGTGCTTTTCACTGATGAGGAACTCGCAACTGCGCTTCTTGGGATTGAAGACGATGTGGTGGAAGAAGATCGTCTCAGCCTTCAGGAACTGCTGCATGAAGTCGCTGGGGATTTTCGTGCCTGAGCTTGAGAGCTTGCTCACTAGCCGCTGGACGCGCAAGTGTGCAGGTGCGCCGCGGAAGTTGAAAATGTGCTTCACTGCCGTCTGTGAGAGAACCATTTAGCAAGATTAGGCTTGAATAGGATCCGAGAGTAGTCAGGCTGGCGGGACGTACTGCAAAGCCCACGTTTGGGAGCGAGTCGATGAAGTCGCAACCAGCTAGAACGCACACTTGGACAAACATCCGCGTGGCTTCCTTCTCCCCCGACGTAAGAAAGTGAATCTTCCTCAGCAAGGCGTTGGCTGGAGCAAGTTCAGTAGCAGTGCACACAGCATTAGCACAGCAGCAGTAAGAAGCAAACCTACTGAGTGAGCTGCGTACATGTAGCCTTGGCCGAGTTGTTGTGGATAATGGAGCGCGATACAGCCTATCGAGTAGAGATTATCAGATTTGTTGTGGAACAAAAGCTTCAGCCCACGCTGTTTATTACCTGAGCTGAGCCATTGTCTTCCAGCTTGACGAGGACGGGGCTGGAAACGTTGGCGGTGAGGCAATACACCACAACGTCCGAATCCTCCGTCACGATACCCGCAGCCAGTCCCTCTTTGCACATCCACACCATCTAAACAGCGCAACCAGATATCAACTCCACCGTCGAGTCGACTAAAGTGTGAAACTTCCACGAACCTGTGCATCCGCCTCGAATGGCGCGACGACAAACGGCACCCGCGCCGCTCGCAGCGCATTCATGACAGTGGAAATGATCTCTGGAGTGATCGAGACCGACTGCAACAACCAATAGAAAGCACGTTAGTCTCCATCTAAACAAGCAATGGTCGGGCGATAACAGCCCCCCCCCCCCCCCCCCACACACACACACCCTCTGAAAGAGCTGGTAGGCCTTATTGACTTCATCCTGTCGGTCGCTCCCCTGCATCCTCTTGGCTGCTGCCATGACCTGCAGCGCGCGCTTGCGGTTTTCCTCCTTGTAGCTCTGTCGCTTCTCCTGCGTCGACGACTGCAGCACAACAACAACCAATGAGCCTCCGCCGTCGACTCTAACCGAGATGAAGCCGAGCTCGAACCTTGAGCGGCAGCCGCTGGCCGTCGAACACGAGGACGACCTTCGCCACGCCGCAGCCGCGCATCATGTCCACCTTGCGCAGCATGTACTGCACATACTTGTCCGTCTCCCTGCCCGTGGACAGCTCGAACGCGCAGCCGTAGCAGCTGCAGGACGGACACCATTAGTTGAACGGTATCAACATAGAGAGTGACGGCCGACGTACGCCTTGTGCAGCCACGAGAGCGCGTCCACCACGAGCGTCTGGCCCGCGTAGCTCCGCAGGTGCGTGTTGTCCACCGCCTCGGAGAGCGTCCGCAAGAAGCCGTCGACGCCCATGCGCGCAGTGAATTCGCCAAAAACCTGCTCTGACGTTGCAGTCAATGCCCGACTGCAACAGGTTTTTGGCGGGAAATTCACTATTATATAAGGGTATATGTACCCTTATATAGATCCTTATATAAGGTATGGTGACTGGGGATGTCCAATCCCTCCCTTTAGTGTCAATACAAATTGCTAGATTACCAGACACTGCCACTTCCGATTCCTCTCGGACAGAGACATCATGCAGAGCCAAGGTGGCGGCGCCCAAGGCGGCGACGGCGACCTGCCCTCGTCGCTGCCCTCGTACATGCCCGCGTCCTCGCAGGGCGCACCCGCCGGCCTCCCGTTCGGCTACAACCTGCTGAGCCAGACCGGCGCCAAGAGCGACGCGGACGCTGCGCAGCGCCAGTGGAAGGCGGCGCCGACGCAGCCGCAGTTCATGTTCATGGGCGGCGGCGCGCGGCCCGCGGGCGCGGAGGCGACCAAGCCTGGAGGCGGCACACATCCCAGTCCCTCCGAGGGAATGCGCGGCATGTCGTTCCAGGACGGCGGCGCGGCGGGTTTCCAGATGCTGCAGGCGGACGGGAAGGCGCCCGCTGCTATTGCTATTGCTGCTGCGCCCGTAGGGCTCAAGCTAGGGCAGCAGGGCGGCACGACAGCCTCGCAGATATCAGCGGCGCAGTTCGCGGCCAGCACGGGCGGCTTGGCCATGGACACGGCGCTGCTGGCGCGCGTGAGCGGCACGGACCCGTCGCTCATGGGCTCGGAGGAGATCAAGCAGATCATGCGCACGCCCGACCTGCTGTCCATCTACCAGAAGCTGCAGGAGGAGGACGACCGCAGACAGAGGCGGCTGGAGCGCAACCGCGCGTCGGCGCGCGTGCGGCGCGAGAAGAAGAAGGGCATGGTGGAGACGTATGAGGCCGAGGTGTCCAAGCTTGAGAGCTCGCTGAATATGCTCAAGAACCACCAGTTCGGCACGGGCAACGCCGAGGAGCTGGCCACAGCCCTGCGTACGTGGATCAACCTACTAGAGTTGGGGGATCTGGATTGAAGAGCTGACGTTGTATCCGTTGATGTTCTGCAGAATACAGCTCGGGAGAACACCTCCGCCACGCGCAGATGTCCAAGGATGCCAAGATGGAGCTGATGGCGCGTATCCTCGGCCAACACTCGCGCAATACAGATGCGGTAAGGACTGGACTGGTATTGGCCTGGATACGTGTGTCAATATGGGGGTTGACGGAAGGCTGTTGTTGCTCTGGGTGCAGATCCGCCGTGCCAATGCTGAAAACCAGGCGCTGATCGCAGTAGCGTCGGACAACTCGGACTTTTCCCAGGCACTGCGCTCGCAGCTGGGCCTTACAGAAGATCAGTGCCGGCGGCTGGCAAGTTTGGCGATTCCTGCCAGCGAGGAAGCGCGCAAGTTAGACGCAATTCGCAAGTGCTTCTCCGCACTGCGAGCGCACGACTGGCTTTACGTTCCTGGCATTGAGGTGAGTCGGATGCACGCGCTGCTGGTTGAGTGTGTTACAAGTGCTAACTGTTGATCTTTGCTCTGTAGACTATCTTGCATCAATCGCGGAACACGATGACTCCGCACCAGTTCGTGAAGTTCTTGTCGTGGTCCGTGGAGAACCGACCGTCAATCGACCAGCTACAGGTGCGCTGTGCTCGAATGCCGCGTCCCCACTGAAGAAAAGCGCTTACAAAACTTTTTTATTTTTGCTGAATCCAGTTCGTGCCGACTCCGTCTGCCCCAGCGTCCGAGAAGGACCTGACATTTATCTTCTCCGAGGACTAGAAAAATTCCTCCATTGACGTCGACAAGTAAACTCAAGAGCCACCCCGAAGCAGCGCGCTACGTGAGCGAGCTCTGGGCTGTAGCCACTTATTTTTGCTTTTTTTGACCTTGCGCGTGCGTGTGCAGCAACGTCTTCAGCTGTCCTGCCTGGTGCGGAGGCGGAAGTCCTGCCGCCTCGTAGTAATTAACCGGGCTCTGTATGTAATAGAAGGTGAGGAGAGACCGAGCTAGCACGCTTTACGAGCAGGAAGTTGTACTGTATTTTTCGCAGCGGTGTCGAGTAGCGAGGTCTCTCTCCTCTGGATTGGTTGCACCGTTCACATGTCGAGGAAGTTCTGGATGAGCTTGAGGCCGTCCTCCGTGAGGATGCTCTCCGGGTGGAACTGCCAGCCCTCGACCTTGTGCTGCTTGTGCCGCACGCCCATGATCATGTTGGTGCCCTTGACGGTGGCCGTGACCTCGAGCGCGTCGGGCAGCGCCTCGGGCAGCCCCACGAGCGAGTGGTAGCGGATGGCCTTGAACTCGGGCGCCATGCCCTTGAACAGGCCCTTGCCGTCGTGCACCATGACGGACGCCTTGCCGTGCACGATCTCGCCGGCGTGGTCCACCTTGCCGCCGAAGACCTCGAACATGCACTGGTGGCCCAGGCACACGCCCGCGATCGGGATCTGGCCCGCGAACTCGCGGATCACGTCGCACGACACGCCCGCGTCCTTGGGGTAGCCCGGGCCGGGCGAGATCATGATGCGGTCGGGCTTCATCTCGCGGATCTCGTCTAGCGTGATCTGGTCGTTGCGCCGCACCTCCACATGCGCCCCGAGCTGGGCCATGTACTGCGGCAACGCAAGAGAGGGAAGAGAGACAAGAGGTGGAGGTCAGCAGTCAGTCGCTAGAGGCTAAGCAGAGGAGATGGAGGCTGAGGCAGACGCAGGGCAGGCAGGCGGACCTGGAAGATGTTGTACGTGAACGAGTCGTAGTTGTCGATGAGCAGCACGCGGGTCGTCATGGCTGGCGTTCAATTGGCGGAGTGGCAAGTTTGAGCAACAAGTGTCAAATCGCCGCACGTTCTTGTGGAGTCCGTGTTCAGGCTAACAAAAGTCGTGTTCACTCGGTTTAAATGACCGCGGCCCCTTATTCAGAGGTAATTTAATACTGTAGGTCCATTTTATTGCTGAGACTTTGATTTGACTCGAACGTAGGTCCGTCAACAGAGGTGGTGGCTCGTGGTCTGTAAGTGAAAACAATCGACAGCTGTGAGGTTTGAACTCACGCGGGTTACCCCAATGGATTTCAAGTCCATCGCCTTAACCACTCGGCCAAGCTGTCCTTGCATCACCAACATAATTTTATATATAACACAGTTGCTTACACGTTTTGCCTCACCATATTCTTTTCGTTGCATTTGAGCGCAGAGGCACCAATGACAACGCCTGGAGCTCACGCCGGCAAACTGCAAACAGCGTGGACCGTTGCCTTCCCCCCGTAGGTGACGCCGCTACCTATAAAACTAACTGTGCGACTACTGCTGTTCTCCTGTGATGGCCAGCTTCGTTCAATGCACCATTACAGGCTATTGTTGTAAGAATGGCGATGATACCCCCACACCTGAACGAAGCTCTACCAAGTCATACAACATATACATGTATATGGGTCTTTCAGCTTAGAGCACCGGCACAAACGACATCCAGAGCGTCATGAGGCTCATGACTAGCAGCTAGCAGTGCTAGCTGAAGTCGGTCCTCGCTCCAGGAGCGAGCAAGCCGGCCGACAGAAGTCCTCGTTTTGCTTTCCGTATGGGTGTCTTTGGGGCAGTACGGCCGACCCAACGAAAGCAAAGCCTCCCTTACTCAAAGCTCTCCTGCTCCACTCGCTCGCTGCGTCGTCCGTTGTCTTCCGTGTTGAAGCTTAGCCTCAAATCTTGCTCGCGCAGTTTCCCCCAAAATACTACCCCGTAGACAAAACGTGTCTTCCAGGTAGGTGCGGCCGCCGGCCATCGATCATCGTCGCATCCGCGGCGCTCCATTATTTCGTCGTACCGGTTCATTTCGCAAGTCCCTCCTCCTTCCGTCGCAGCCAGCAGCAGCATGTTCCGCCAACTGGTCGCTCGCCACGGCAAGTTCTCCTCGGCCGCGCTGGCCATGGGCGTCGCGGCCGCGGGCGCCGCCCTGGGCGCGCAGCAGCAGTCGCAGGCGTCGGTGGCCCTGGCCGAAGACTCGTCGTTCCCGCGCGCCGCGCCCGTCGCCAAGCAGCCCAAGATCAACGGGCTCAAGATCTTCAGCGGCAACGCCAACCACGAGCTGGCCGCCAACGTGGCAAAGCTCGTGGGCGTGCAGCTGGGCAAGATTACGGTCGAGCGCTTCGCGGACGGCGAGGTGAACCTCATGGTGCACGAGAACGTGCGCGGCAAGGACGTGTACATCGTGCAGCCCACGTGCGTGCCCGTGAACGAGAACCTCATGGAGCTGCTGCTCATGGTCAGCACCATGCGCCGCTCCTCGGCGCGCCGCATCACCGCCGTGATCCCGTACTACGGCTACGCGCGCCAGGACCGCAAGATGGCGGCGCGCGTGCCCATTTCCGCCGCCGACGTGGCGCGCCTGCTCGAGGCCATGGGCGTGGACCGCGTCATCGCCGTGGACCTGCACTGCGGCCAGATCCAGGGTTTCTTCGGCCCGCACGTGCCCGTGGACAACCTGGACGGCGGCCTCGTGGGCGTGTCGTACTTCGGCAACCACGAGCTCGTGAACCCCGTGGTGGTGTCCCCGGACGCAGGCGGCGTGGCGCGCGCCAAGAAGTTCCGCGAGTGGCTCGTGGGCAAGTACGGCCTGCCCAACACGGGCCTGGCCATGATCATCAAGCAGCGCATCAAGGCCGGCGAGATCGACCGCATGGACCTCGTGGGCCAGGTCGAGGGCTCGGACTGCATCATTGTCGACGACATGATCGACACGGCCGGCACGCTGTGCAAGGCCGCGCAGCACCTGGCCGACCACGGCGCCCGCAACGTGTACGCCTTCGCGTCGCACGGCCTGTTCAACGGTGCGGCTAACGAACGCATCAAGAAGTCGGCGCTCAAGGAGGTCGTGGTCGTCAACACCACGCCGCTGCCGAAGAGCTGCGAGGGCAACGAGAAGATCGTGCAGCTGGACATCGCCCCGCTCCTGGCGCAGGCCATCCAGAACATCCACGGCAAGAAGTCCGTGTCCCAGCTCTTCCACTAGACGCTCAGAGCAACAGGCAACAAACAGACGGATGCGCACGCGATGCGAGGAGAGGTGAAGTGAAGGGAAGAGAGGCGGCGACAGCATGAGAGACACGACGGGCTCCGATTTCACCATACCCCCGTACCCATGCACATAGTATGTAATTTCGACAAGGTTTCCATGAACCGATCCCAGCTCTGCTCGCCCCTCGCGGGAGCACTGCACTCACCGTCTTCATGTTGAAAATGCTGGAGTGTATTTATGCAGTTAAAGAGTGTCCTTCTCGACAAAAGTCCCTTTCAACAGACTCGAGTTGGGCGAGTCGCGTAGGATCACAGCCTAAATGATCACTTTCGTCCACGCTTGGAGGACTTGGATTTGTTGCGATTGCTGCGTCAGCAACCGCCTCGCCGGGCTCGTGCCAGCGGTAGGTACTAGAGACAGTAAGCTCAGCTCGGACCTTGGCCATCTTACCTTCTGCACCTCGGAGCTCACGGCTTGCCCCCGTGGGTCCAGCGGGATGGGAACTTCAACGCTTTCGCCGTTGAAGTTGGCGCCTCGTCTCATGATGGTTTTGGCGTGTTCACGACTTACCACAGGGGTGGGTCTCGTCATGGTCGGGCCATTACAGTGCGCTGCCACCCACGTCCGGAAACCTACGAAGTACAGCACCGCAACTGTGAGGACACCTCTGCTACAGAGAATATGTACGTACATGTCGCCTCCGCACCTGAAGTTCGGGTTCGGCAGGAACTCGTTCCGCACCCACGAGTACGAGATCTGGTGGGCTCGCAGCCACGCTCGCATGGCCACCTTGCGCTCACGCGGACCCACCATGTTGACGATGTGGTCCCGGAACAAGTCGTTCGTGACGACGTATCCGTCGTGGAGACCCGCGTACTGGATGGAGTACGAGTCGTCGTAGTCTTGTGGCGGCGTGGGAATCAGCACGCCCTTGAGCACCAAGCGCTCAAGAAGCGCGACGTTGTCAGGGATTTTAGCGGCTGTGAGGACCTCTCCCTGTTCTTCGCGCTCGGCGCGATCCTCATCGGACTGGAGCATGTAGTCTGGGATAAAGGCAACGACACGGTGACCCAGCGCTTGGAAGTAGTTCACTGCGAGTTCAATTCCCGCACACGAAAAAACCTTGCCCTTGCCGTGCCTCATGGCAACATTGGGGGCGTCCACAACAATCAACCGGCGTTGATCCTTGCTGGCAGCCAAGCCGTCTTGAAAGTCCTCGTTGTCGGCACCAATAGCCATGATCGTTTTAAAGTCGATCTCCAGCTTCCCAGGAGGTGACATCGGGGGCGTCGACTGTGGCGAAGACGAAGAAATGCAGCTGCCACGACGTACGGGCGGCGATTGTGGGGAGGCAGGGCTTGTTCCAGGACTCGAGTCGTTATTGTTGTAAGCGAGATCGTACTGCTGAACCCAAGAAGGCTGACTCACGCTATCTCCTCCGTCGTCCGACACAGTGTCCACATCGCAGTCCTCATCTTCATAGCCACAAAACTCGCACGCGCCGTCAGCGAAAGTGCTCGTATTGCTGCATAGGACACAAAGTCGTCCGCTGAGAACCGGATCGACCGCGAACGGGTCCACAATCGTAGTTATGCTTGCACCACTTGAGGGACGTTGGGTGGTTTTAGACGAACCCGACTTAGCGCTCCCAGCAGCACGAGGCTTCGAGGAATTATCAACCTCCGCAGACGAAATTGGCGTTGGCGGCTTTCCCGAAAACACAAATCTCTCACTTAGCGCCATAAATCGCGTCGCACGCAGTACCAAGCGTTCTTCTTCCGTCAGCTGCCGAGAGGAATTCTTTTCAGGCGTCCGCTCTTCAGGAAAGCGGGCCAGGAGGGCCTTTTCGTACGGCAGAAATCCATTCATCTCACGATCCTCGGGCAACACGGCGCTCGACAGGTCGTCGTCCCGCTTCCTCGCACAGCATAGACCACGCTCGATGAACCCATTAGCGGACAACGTGCGGAATAGAACGACACAATGTTCTTGCAAGGTGGCAGCACCCGGATTCAACTCGTGCAGAAGCTGCTGGTGCAATTGCAGCCAGTCCAGGTAAACGTTCACTGCTGGCAACAAAGCGTTAGCGAAGTACTTCGTGCGAGTGGATTCCGCCGATGCAGACAACAAGGCAGCGAGCTTCAAGAGCACACACGACATCATCACGTTGCCGACTTCAAGAGCTTTCTGTGCACGCTCGCCTCCTGCGCCAGCCTTAAAAGCCTCGTTGAACGTCTCCCAACTCGATTTCTCTCCAATTCCATGCTGGATGCTGTGAGTGAGTGCGATCGTCAAGCAGACAACGTGCGTTAGCAATGACGACAGCTTCTCAAGAAGAGAACCGTCTATCGGCATCGACTCGTCCTGTTGGTCGCAGACGTCCAGGTAGTGGCTGAGTGCAGTCTTCGTACGCTTCAAGGCTTCGCCCCAGTTCGACTTGGAATCTTTCCCTGTCAGTAGCATGTGCAAGCACGAAAGCACACACGCAGAGTACGTCTCCATGGCCTCGCAACTCGAAGACCCCAACGCTTGTTGCTGGGTCTGCAGCTGCTTGTCCGCAGTCCTCCCGCGTTGCAGCACATGGAGCAGGTTGGTGCTGTTACCAAAGGGGCCCTCGCACACGAGGCTGCGCGCATACAGATAGGCTCCATCGACGAGCTTCCCCTCCAGAACTGCCAGCAGACCCAGTTGGTTGTACACCTTCCCGCTCGACGGGGCCACTTCAAGCGCGCGCTGATAGTACGTCTTTGCTGCGGACCAATCCCGACCCTCACCCTTCTGGAGTCGGTTCTGTTCGTACCGAGCGACATCACCCAGCGCCACTAGAGCCAATTGCAACGAGTGCTTCAGTCCGTCCAAATGTTCCGGCAGGCGGTTCGGTCGCCGCAGCGAGGCCTGCAACTGGTCGACGAGACTCGAGTAGAACTTGGAGCACGACGTCAGCACGGACGGCGACTGGTTCTTCTCGATCTCTCGGTACCAGTTCCGCCACAGCCGCTCACCGATGCTCTGTCAAGACACGCAACGTCGCGCATGGTTAACACAGACTGCACTCTGTCTGGTATGCTGGCACTATAGTTTGCAGCCTGCGTACCAGTCTCTTGGCAGTCTTCGGGTACGCGTTGATCAGATCAACGCACGTGCGGCGCAGCGCGGCACGCGCCGACTCGACCCCATCCTGCCCCTCACTGCAGCAGTACAGCAGTAGGTACAGATAACCCAACAATAGCATGAGTCATCGTAGATACAGTATTCTTCCTCTTCCTCTGCTTCCTGCCCACTCGCCTGCAGCTCTTGAGCTGTTGCTCCCACGCGTTCAGTCGCTGCACCAGCACCTGCGCGTCCTCCACGGGCGCACGGGGCACCGGAGGTGGCGCGAGAGGAAGCGGCGGCGGCGTCTTGCGGTTGGCTCCGTCGCTCTTGGGTCGGTACAGCGTCTTCACGCCGCCTCCACCACCGCCGCTGCTGCTGCGACGAGGCTTGGGGCTCGGCTTCTTGGTGGCGACGGCCAGCGACTCGGAGCTCCCGCGTCGGTCCAGCAGCCGCGCGGGCGCCGGCGCGGGGCTCGGCCGCTGCTTGGGCCGATACTGCAGCGCCATGGCTGTTTCCTTCTGAGAACCTTGACGTCAGCTCGGGCAACTATTTGGTGTACCGAATAAGCGGTACCCCTCTCCCATTCACACGTCCTCAGGCGCTGGAGATGGATCGCCGCCGCCGAGCCCCGCGTAGTGCGAGCCGCTCGCCGCGCCGCCGCCGCGGACGCCGCAGCCGGAGCTTCAGTCGCAGCCCCAGTCGGAGCGACAACCGCAGCCGAAGTCGCAGCGTCGTGGACCGCCAGGCGCAGTCGGCAGCGTCCAGCAAGGCCGGGAGCTGCGCCCGCCACGGTGGCGACCGCTACAAGCAGCGCCAACGCAGCGTCAGCGCCAGCCGCGAGCGCCGCCAGACGAGGGACAGAGACGCCAGTATCAGCGCTCACAGCCGCAGCAGAAGGAGCAGGAGCCGGAGCGTAGACGCGCGCCGCAGTCGAGACTCGAGCCGTCGCCAGCAGCGGAGCCCCAGTCCACGACGTCGGAGCCCCAGCCCAGCTCGCGGGCGCGCCTCCAAGTCCTACCAGCGCAGTCGCAGTCCAAGGCGTCGGAGTCCGAGCCCGCGCAGATACAAACCCGCGCAACGTCGTCGAAGCCCCAGTCCACGTCGACGCAGTCCCAGTCCGCGACGCAGAAGCTCGAAACGGAGCCGAAGCCCGCGCCGTCGAAGTGCCAGCACACGCCGCCGTAGTGCCAGCTCCAGGGGTCGCAGCGCCACTCCAGAACGCCGTAGTGCGAGTCCCAGAAGACGTAGTCCGAGTCCACGCCGACGCAGTCCCAGCCCGCGTCGCAGCCTTACGCCGAGAAGACGCAGCCCCAGCCCACGTCGTCGAAGCACCAGCTCCCGTCGTCGTAGCCGCAGTCCGCGCCGCTACAAACACGAAGATCGAAGAAGCCGATCACGGTCGGATTCTCGACAACGTCGGAGTGAAGATGCGGCGTCGCGATCGGGATCATCGCGCGAGCGGAGCAGCAGCCGCCACAACGACAGACGGTCTGCAGATCCGCCGGCGAGCAAGCAGACCCCTGCTGCATCTTCATCTTCTTCGAGCGATGCTCTGCCAAAAGCCAAGACCGCTGATTCTACGGAGGATCCTGTCAAGGAGGGCGAAACTTCGGATGAACAGCGATACAAGAATGGAAACCACGACAAGAGCAACAACGCACACGGGTATAAGCAACACCCCCACACCCGCCACCCGATTCTTCATGATGCCCGCGCTCCTTCGTCTTCTCCGGCTACGCATGGGTCGTCGACGCCGGCCAAGCCAACGCAGCCCAAGTCGGTCACAATCTCGGACCGAGTGACGATCTCATCTCCACTAGGTGGTCATAGCAGCACGTCCACGCCCACAAGACCCACCACTGGTGGGAATGGAAACCACCGCACCTTCTCGCCTGTTGTGAACCTCATCGTGGAGAAGAAGCGCGAGGCGCAGCGTGAAAGCCACCGCGCGTACCTGAAGAGCAACAGCGACTACAACCGAGCCGAGATCAAGTACTTGTCGATCGAGTCCGAGCTCCGCCTGGCCGAGTTCTGGCTGGATATCGTCACCAAGAACTTGGAGGACGTAGGCAAGCGCATTGAAGTGCACGACTGGAACTTCCAGAAGATCACAGGGCAAAGAGAGAGCTAGCACAAAAGGCTGTTAATAATGATAGCTGTTTTTTTTCGTATACATTAGGACACTTTCCTCGGGGAGAGGCGAGCACGGAGAAACATGCAAGGACACGAAACCAAAAGTTCGGGGGTCTGCTTCGTCTTGGTCGCCTTCTGAGCTCTGCATAGTTTTCTACCGATTCTGCAACACCTCCAGGATAAGGTCGCGCGACAGACCGGCAAAGCCGTCGGATTTCGTCACCATGTCGAAGTTGAGCACCATGTACGACAGGCAGATCTCGCGCAGGCGGTACGAGTGCAGGTCGTCGGCGCTCTGGAAGAGTGCGGCCGCGTTCTCGACGTTGATGTTCTTCTGGACAATGATCTCGCACAGGCCCTTGAGGCGGTCCAGCGTGTACAGATCGGCAGCGGCGTACAGCTCCAGCGCCATCTCCGCGCCGACATTGATCGAGTCCACATAAATATACTCCAGTAGCGCCAGGAACACGGGCACTCGAGTGTGCATGAGCGGGATCTCCTGCTCGTGCGACTCGCGCATGCCGGACGAGAACATTGCGCGAAAGTGGTCGCTGCGAGCGGCCAAAATGGCACGATGGGAGTGGACAGCGCGTCCTTCAATCAGGAATGTGACGTCCGAGAACTCGGCACTGTCGATGAGCTGGCGCATGTCTCCTACGTACGAAGACGTCAGCATAGAGGCTCGTAGCATCGCCACAGGGTCCACGAGCGCGACCGTGTGTTCGTTGTAAGAAGCAACGCTGATCACGCGTTTCCCCTCCAGCACATCCACCAGCTTGGGCAACGTCACCTTGGTCGTGTCGTTATGTCCCAGCTTGCCATGGTCTCCGTTTCCCCACGTATACACCTCGCCCGTATCCGTGAGCGCGACCGTATGACTCCATCCGCACGTGATCTGCACTACCAGCTTCTCGACGAGACTCTCCACACATGTGGGCACAGTTTTGTTCACCTTGTCACCGTGTCCGAGCTGGCCGTGCTCTCCTCCACCCCACGTATATACTTCTCCCGTCTCAGTAACCGCAGCTGTGTGGAAGCCACCGCAGGCCACCTGCTTGACGCGCTTGCCCGCCAAGGCCTCCACAAAGCGGGCCACAGGTTGGTTACGCTCCGAATTGTGCCCCAGCCGGCCGAACTTGCCCTCTCCGAAGGTGAAAACCTCGCCAAACTCGCTCAGCGCGGCCGTATGGAAGCCGCAGGCCGATATCTGGACAATATTCTTGCCCCGTAACTCCTCCACCGGACACGGCAAATACTGGTGGCCCTCGGTATCCCCGTGGCCCGACACGCCGTTCTCCTTGTCGCCCCACGTGTACACGTCCTTGTTCTCCAGCAGCACCACAGTGTGGCGACTGCCGCAGGCCACCTGGCGCACCTGCATGCCCTTGAGCGTCTCCACGAGGAAGGGCGTCGAGTGGCCCGTCTCGTTGCCGTGGCCCAGCTTGCCGTACATGCCGCCGCCCCACGTGTACAGGTCGCCCGAGACCGTGGCGGCGGCCGTGTGGTAGCTGCCGCACGTGACCTGGCGGATATTCTTGCCGCGTAGCTCCTCCACCAGTCGCGGCACGAACTTCCAGCCGTTGTCGCCGTGGCCGAGGCGGCCGTCGTCTCCGCGGCCCCACGTGTACACCTCTCCTTCGTCTGTCAACAGCTATGCAGTCAGTCCCTACAAGCTCTGCTTGATCGATCTAGATTCTCTATGGACAAGTGCAACTTGGGCGGTTGCTTACCTGTGAGCACGACGGTGTGGCCGCTGCCGCACGCGATCTGCACGATGCGGCGCTCGGCCAGCGCGTCGATGGGCACGGGGCGGTGCTGGTCGCTCGTGTCCCCGAGTCCGAGCTGGCCGTCCTCGCCGCGGCCCCAGCTGTACACGGTCATGGCGGCGCTGCTGCTCTCTTGGAGACTGAGGCGGCGTCTTCTGAGCACGTTCGTGTGCTTGTGGACTAGCGGCACAGTCTGCGCCACCGACTGTACCGATGGCACATTAACTCAGGTGCCCGTACTGAGCACAACTAAAACGGAGAGGAGCAAAAACAGCGATCCGAATGTAGCCATCTTTTTCGCGAATGGCCTTGTCACAGTTTGCACCCGTTCGGCGGGGCCATGCTGGCTGTAGCCCGACAACAACACTACCAACTACAACTGCACTACACCATTCACTGCGTAAACGCGAATGGCCGGCGACAAGATCGAGCGCAGCAGCACCAGCAGTGCCGCCGACGCCCGGTGGCACGCGCGGCTAGCGACGCTGCTAGCAGCTTCTGGTAGGCAAGAGAGCGCCGCCTCGCACTTCCGTCGGGCACTGCAAGGATTACAGCAGCAGGAGGTCGGCGTGAGTCCCGAGGAGGGCGCGCAGAGGCGACGCCAGTGCCTTCAGTGGCAGTTCGAGCTCGCGGCGGTTGAGATCAAGCGCGGCCGCCGCCAAGACGCCATCTCTCTGTACGAGGAGATCCTGCAGACTGATCCCGAGTGCGTGGAGGCGCAGGTGAATTTGGCGGCGCAGTTGGCGATCGCAGATGCGACGCAACTGGAGGACGCGCTGCAGCTTTGCGAACAGGCGCTAACGCTGCGCCCGGACTTCGCCGAGGCGCACTACAACCGCAACATGTTGCTGCGAAGACTGGGACGCCAGCGAGAGGCGATCGCATTGTATTGGGGGTATCTCGGTCGCGATCTTGGTGTGGGTACTATCCGCGACACGATGCCGGACGCGCTGGCTCGAGCTGTTCTGCCTTTGGACGGGCGGAGTAGAGATCTAAAAGCGGATAAGCCGAGTGTCGTGCCAAGCGAAGACACGACGTGCAACCAAGAAAACGACGGAGATGGAGTTGCTGTTGTCTGTGTGAAGTGGGGCGCCAAGTATGGCCCCGAGTACGTGAACAAGCTCTACGATTCCGTCGTGCGGCACTCCGGAGGGTTGCAGATGACGTTTGTGTGCTTGACGGACGACTCGGATGGCATAGCTCGTCATGGGAACCTGCATATCCTGCCGTTGGACGGCGGCTGGAAGGGGTGGTGGAATAAATGCCAGCTATTCTCCAGTGATGTATCTGCCAAACTGCGTGAGCTGGGTCATTCGCGGTGCCTGTATATGGACCTCGACACTGTAATCGTTGGTAGCCTGGTGGATTTACTGGCGTGGACTCCTCCGGTCGGTGTGCTGGCGTTATTGAAGACGGACGAGATGGCCAACGAGCAGCGTGCAGGAGGCTTCAACAGCAGTATCATGGCGTGGCGTAACGATAGTGACGACGAATTAGGGTCGCTTCGATTCATTTACAGTTTCCTGCACTCACACTTCACAGCAGTCACCAAGTACATTTACAAGTTTGACCACTGGCTCGAGATGGCGCTCCCCAAGGCGAGTTTTCTTGAGGAAATGTTTCCGGACCAGATAGTCGAATATCGCAGCCTAGATGAGAGTGCAGCTACAGCACCACCGGGCGCAAGCGTCGTGTGCTTTCCGTTGCTTCCAAAGCCTCATAAGGCCACGGCAGCGTGGCTTGCACGCCATTGGGCCTAGCACATGAGAGAGTCAACGCGTGAAATGTACATGCACATCCGGACATCTCGAGCAAGTGGACCCTTGCTGCTGTCTATTCATTACGAACAACTCGTCATTTGTCTACTGTCAGGGTCCACTAACCGTTGAAACAGGATGCGTGCAGTTTAGTTCTCGCCGTCATCGCGCACTTCCACAGACAACAGTGACGAGTGTCCGTTGTCATTGCGAGCATGAGCAAGCTTAGCCAACTTCTCGTCCAGCGCCTTCATCGCACGCGCTCTACACAACGCAGAAACAAGGACAAACGTCAGCTCTTTCTACCCCGCAAAATCCATTGCCAAACGCCCCCCACTCACTTTCGACGCTCAGCGATCGGGTCATTCTTGATCTCCTGCAGCACCGACACAAGAGGTACGAAATATCACCATCAGCCATACGTATTCCTGTAGCAGAGCGTTGAAACTCGACATCATACCGTAAGGATTGGGAGCATTTTGGGCTTCTGTGCCGCCCGCTTCTTAAAGAATCCGCAGAGCTTGACCACGCTGAAGCAGAAGTTTGCGAGGGGTCCAACAAGCGGTCTGTTATACCACAGCATGTGCAGCAATGTTAAACTCAACTCCATCAGTCCCATGACAATCTCATCAAAAGTTCACGTACGTGCAGAAGTCAGGAAGCAGCACCACCAGCGCAAACTCGTCCGACACATCCCCGACAGTCTGATCGCGGTTCTTGTTGAGGAAGCGCAGGTAGTACCACCCGAAGTAGCCTCCCAGAATCGAGAAGGGTCCGGCGCTCAGCAGCATGAGACTAACCGATGGAACAGCTGAGAAGGCCATGCCGGCCATAGTGCAGAACGTGAAAACGGTACTGGCCACAAGCGGATAGAACTGAGCAATACAATAAAGCAATAATTGTGAGTACGCATGCAGAAACATTGTCGGAGCAACACCTCCAGTACGACGTACTCGAAGGGGGACGCCCGGGAACAACGGTGCGGTCGCAAATGGCGCCGGCTTCATGAAGGCCACTAGCAACGCGGTGATTCCACCCGTGAAGCCCGAGAAACTCGCCTCCCTGCAATATCAAAAGATCCGTCAGTCACAATACTCTGTCGTTCACTTCAACCAAAATTCCTAACGCACAGGTAGACGGGGTTCCGGAAGATGATGTACAGCACGAACAGGTTCACGAACAGCACGACCGCCGCCGCCGTGTTGGCGAACAGCAGCAGACGCACGAGGTTGAGGGCGCCGAGATCAGGCTCCACCCGTTTCGCCAGCCCAAAGGCCAGCGGCAGGACGAACGCCAGCTGTAGCGACACCAAGAGAAGAAACCCGTGAGCCCTGGTTCCGCAGCAGCCACAGCACCAACACAACTAGCTCACCTGGACAAGGTACGGGTGGTAGAAGCCGGCAGTGACGTAGACCCACGGCCGGATGTGGCGCAGAATCACACTGCGCAGCAACAGCGACACAGAAAAATAGAGTTACTACAAGATCCTCTTGCCTCACAAAGCAGCAACAGCCGCCCGCGACTTACTCTGCAACGGACAGCGCCAGCACCCCGCCCTTCTCCTCCGCGGGGGTGAACACTGCGCCGATGAGCCACAGCAGCAGCATGCCCAGCACCAAGCCGACAGACACCGGGAGCTGCTCGGCACCGCGTCGCCAAGCCGCACAAAGAACAAGGAAACAATGGCGTCGTCGTCAGCACCCACTCTGCTGCAGCGCACACGCAATGCACTCGCTTCTCTAACAAGTTGACGGCGCACGCACCCGCATGGAAGTCGCGTCGCCACGTAGCAGTATCGAGAGAAAGAGGAGCAGAGGATCAGCCCGAGTCGCCTTTCAGTGTGAAAATACGTTCTGTGTGAAGCCATCGGCCAGTTGTCGGACGTCGGACGCCGGCCACTTCACTTTCGTACCTAATGCGAGTGCGCACTCGGCAGCTTCAAAGAGCAGCCAAGACAAGACAAGAATGCCGCATCCAGACGAGGTGCCGCCGCCGCCGCCGCCTCCTCCGCCTCCGCCTCCGACGGACGCCCGCAGCCGCTCGATGGCCTCCAAGTCTACGGCGGCTGGGCCTCTTCGCGTTGGTGGCCGCGCGCCGACCTTCAGTGAGCTGCGCGCCGGCGGCCTCTCGTCGTCGCGCGCCGCGTCCTCGTCCAGTGGCTTCCCGTCCACCGCGCTCCACGTCGCGACGGACGCGCCGAAGGACGACGACCCGCTGTCGCCTCGGACGCGCCTGGAGATGGAGAAGCAGCGTCAGCAGCTGGCGGCGGCCAAGAGCTCGGCGGCAGCGGCGTTCAATACCAGCGGCGCCAACACCAGCAACACGACGCCCACCAACCACAGCAGCACGCGCAGCACGCCGCGCTCCGCGTCCTTCTACAGCGTCAGCAGCAGTCTCGAGTTCAACCCGACCACGCAGCTGTCGCCACACAGGGCCATGCTCAGCCGAGTGGACAGTCTGCTGGGCTCGCAGCCTGGCGCCTCCGTCTCCTCTTCGCAGTACGGCGCCAGCTACGGCGCGCACTCCATGTACTCTGCGGCTACGAGTAGTAGCACGTCGCCGCTGATGATGTCGTCCAGTGTGAGGCCGTTCCAACGAGGAGAGGAGCAGAAGGAGCCGTCCAGCTGCGGGGCGGAGATTCTCTACAATTCGCCCATCAGGCTGCGGCTCAGCAGTCGGCAGTGTCTCCGAATTTCGGCGGTGAAGGACTGCAATCAGCACCACCAGACAGCGTCGCACTTGCCACCCAGACCTACGGGCTCAGGGGCAGCAGCAACATCAGCAGGACCCTCCGCGGGCATCGCTCGGACGCGGCTATCGACATTGGCGCAGATCGACGTGAGTGGAGACGGACTGGATGGAGACGACGACCAGATTTTCGTGATGCAGAATACTGCACTACGCTCGGACTGCGCGGCGGTGCATTACTCGGACGTTGTGTCGCTCTACTGCGTGGGCGGAAGCTGCAAGGGGCAGTTTCTGTCGGTGGACGCTGCCACGCAGACGCTGACGACGAAGAAGGGGCCAGTGATATCCAACAGCGAGAAGTGGAGGCTCGTAAATCCTGCCGCTGACGGCCGCGAGGACTTTGTTGGGGGCAACCAGGATTCGTTCGTGTCTGTGGATGCCGCAAGCAGGTTGTGGGGCCAGCAAAAAGCGATTGCAACCAGCGATCGAGTCATGCTCAAGATGAACACGGCCGATCTCTATCTCTCTGTGCGTCCGAGTCGGTATGGGCACGAGGGTTCCTCGGATGCTGCGACTGTTGTGCTTAGCAAGGAAAACGATGGGATCAACGATACACTGCAGGTGTGGAAGGTGACCAAGTCGAACTTGCCTTACGACCCTGAATGGAACCGCGAGCGTCCGTACTTGACTGGTGAAGCGTATGTTCAACCTCAAGCCAAGAGACATCAAGCTGCAGACGATGGTGATCTGAACCTGGCTCCGCTGTCCACGTATCCGCCGTCGGTGCAAGAATCGATTATTGTGGACGAATTGCTGTACGTTCTTCTTGGTGTGGAAGGTCGGTATATCAAACTGGCAGTCACGGAGACTCACGGCGTTGATACTGCGAAGTCAACACGCACGTTCAAGTTCGGTCTCAATCAACCAGGCATGGACCCGTCATTGCTAACCTTGGCATCCCGCTGCCTGCCATTGGGCGAGTTCTACCTGAAGTTGACTCTCTACGTTGAGCAGTTCTCTCGGTATGAGTACGGTCAAGTGAGTCACGCGCTTTGTGCAGCATTGAAGACGCTCGTGAAGGAGTATAAGATAATGGTGGGACAACTCGAGCACCAGGCGCGATGTGGTGCAACCGGTATGGATGGAGCTAAGACCTACACTATCCAGAAATTGTGGTATCACGTGCAGCCAAGCTTGCGAACATTGGAAATGCTGAGTTTGCTTGTGGACGCTTGTCGTAAAACTATCGGTGGTGGATCGCTACTCACGGAGATTCAACGAATCATGTCCTCATTGGCTGGCGACTCGAACGCGCGAAAGGTGTTCTCCTTCCTGATGGAGCGCGCCAGTGTGCCATATCTTAAGATGGTAGAGCGGTGGATTTACCATGGAGATCTCGTGGACCCGTACGACGAATTCATGATCCGGCGAGATGAACAGGTGAGCAAAGAGGATGTTCAAGACAATCCTTACTCCACGTATTGGCAGAGCCGCTATACTGTGCGCGAGTCACAAGTGCCTCTTTTCCTTACTCGTGTCGCGCAAAAGATCTTGACTGCGGGTAAGTACCTGAACGTATTTCGCACATGCAACCGTCAAGTAGATTGCCCATTTGCTGGAGAGATTGTGTATTCCTCGAGTGAATCAGTCTACGAAGAGCTGATTGACAAGGCTCACGCATTTGCGAGTCGGACGCTTTTGGATCTGTTCGTGCGCGAGAACGACCTGCAGAACCGCCTTATCTCGTTGAAGCACTACTTTCTCATGGATCAGGGCGATTTCTTTGTTGATTTCATGGATGTGGCTGAGGAAGAGTTGAAACTGCGAGCTGATAAGTTGTCGCTTCCCAGATTGGAGTCGCTGCTTCACTTGTCGCTCCAGACGTCAACGTGCTCTTCAGACCCATACAAGGACGATCTACAGTGCTTCTTGTCGCCGCACAACTTGATCTCTCACATGGAGGCCATTCATCAACGAGCGCAAAAACGAGTTCGGGACTCGCTAACGACGTTCGAATCCTCATCCATTGGTCACCCAGGCTATAAGGTGATCGATGCGTTCACGCTCGACTACAACGTGAAGTGGCCGCTATCGCTCGTGATCTCCTGCGGCGCACTGACCAAGTACCAAATGATTTTTCGTCACATTTTCTTTTGCAAGCACGTGGAGCGCCAGCTCTGCGATGCCTGGCTCAACCACCAGGCGACAAAGGAGCTTTCACTGCGTTCAGCGCTCGGTCCGTCGTTTTGTTTGAGACAGCGCATGCTGCACTTCCAGCAAAATTTTGTGTACTACATGATGTTCGAGGTGATTTCACCACGGTGGCACGACTTCCAGCAGCAGTTCGCGACTGCGGAAACGGTGGACGACATTCTGGAGTTCCAGGGCGAGTTTCTCGACATCTGCCTGAAGGAGTGTCTGCTGACAGACCCCGACCTCCTGCGCGTTCTGACGAAGCTCATGACCGTGTGCATGACCTTCGCGAACAGCATCGAGAGGTTCACGCGGCCGTATTTCTTGGACGAAGAGACCATCAAGGCTGAGCGCGAGGCTGAGCGCGACCGCCGGGCGGAGAAAAGAGCGCGCGAAGAAGCGGAAGTCGCCTTGGCGAGCTACCAGCGGCAGAAGGGAACGTTTGGTGGCAAGAAGAAAGGTGGCGTGTTGAGGCGGCGTCAGTCCTCCCAGGTTGATATGCGGCGAACGCGCATCAAGGAGCTGTCTGACGATGTGGAGCGCGCGCTGACCGAAGGCGACAAAGAGAACCCGTTTGTGCGCATGACGAACGACTTGGAGAACCAGTTTGACTCGCTGCTCGGCGAGTTCATGCAGCAGCTGCTACGAAGATCGTTGCTGCAGGTACGGAGCCGGGCTTTACGTTCGATTTATGGCTACCCCCTTCTAACCATCTCTGTTTGACAGCAAAACTCGCATCTTTCAAACTTGTGCACGCGACTGGATTACAACGGCTTCTACACGAAGTAGTGTGCGGCCTTCCCGCGCTTGGCGCTCTTCTGGGCATCCAGTAAGGTTTGGGGTATTCCGCGCTGCGTGAAAGGTCGCGCCTGAAGATCCTGAATCAAAATCTTTTATTGCACTCTTTGATGTACAAGTGGCTGACTGCGTCGACGCTCATTGCTGTTGCTTGTGATGGCACGATGCTGGGAGGCTCAAGGCGTGCTGCACCGATGCGTTGCGCTGCTGCTCCTGGTATGTCTACTGATTCCGGCAACGCTGGCCAAGCAGTTGACTGTCCTAGTGCAGCCGCTGACGTCCACAGCAGGCGAACCGCTATCCGTGCAACCTGTGCTGGCGCTCACCGACGATAGCGGCAACATTCTCACGACCGAAAGTAGCGGCACGGTCTCGGTGAGCATCGGCAACAACCCGTCTCGGTTCGCAGTCGTTTACCCGTCGGGGGCCGCCTTCTCGTTCGTGAATGGCATCGCTCATTGTTCAGGGCTGTACATTAACGAGGCCAACGTGGGCTTCACACTCGTGTTCTCGTCTTTCTATCATGGCGTCCGAGCGGAAACATCAAGCTTTGACGTCGTCGTGGGTCCCAGGTACAGGCTTGCGATTCTTGCCGATATCAGTACAGCGTATGGTGGTACACCCTTTTTGCCGCAGCCAACTGCGGGCGTGGTGGACAAAGGCGGCAACCTTGTCACAGCTACAAGTGAAGGCTCGGTGCGGATTGAGATTGAAGTTAACCCCGTGGGAGGTGTCCTGCAACCGGCTGCCCTTTTGAATGTGTCAATTGTCAGCGGTATCGCTCGGTTTCGCGGCGCATTTATCGACGTCGCTGGATCCCCCTACAAACTTCGCTACACGACGGATCTTGTACTAGCTGGAGGGAGTACGGTGGTCACGAATCCTTTCACGGTGGCAGCGGGTGTTTGTAACAAGCTTAACTTGACAAGCTCGCCGGGGACATCAAGGGGCGGAAAGGCATTTTTGACGCAGCCAGTACTCAAGCTGCTCGATTCGGGTGGAAATATTTTGCAAGCGGACAGCTCAAGCATTATACGCGTGACCATTGCCGCTAACCCGTCTCGTGGTACGCTCACGCCAACGGATGCTCTGACAGCCAAGGTGCAGAAAGGAGTTGCTATTTTTCGTAGCCTGAAAATTGACAAAGCGGGCAATGGGTATTCTCTTCGGTTTACGCTGTACAACAAAGTGGAAGGCAAAAATACTTGGAAGAAGTCGGACGTTGTTCAGGTCTCAAAAACGTTCGACGTGCTTACTGGGACTCCCGTATCATTGTATCTGCAGCGCAATCTCTCCAATGGCGTTTTGGATGGCCAGCCCAATGAAGAGCAGCCGATTGTGGCTCTGCTGGACTCCGGTGGCAACGTGGTGACTTCTCTTGAGACAGGATCTGTCACGGCATCGCTCGTTTCCAGTGCCTCTGTAAGCTCGAGCGTCGTCGTTGATACCTCTTCAGCCCCTCTTTTGACTGTTGTGAATGTTCGTGCTTTGATCAACTCGACCTATCCGATGCCTTACGGTGTCGGCGCACGTGTATCCGTTCAAGTCACTTTTTCTGACGAGGTATCCATAAAGGGTGCCCCGACATTAGAGCTGGCAACGTCAACAAACGGTGCTGGGGCCAACGGCAAAGCGGTCGCAGTCGCAACAACCACGGTTTGGTCTAGCGCGTTTGCTTTCGAATATGACGTTGTGGTCACCGACAATTCTGCAGATCTGGAGTATACGTCTACGACAGCTTTGTCGCTCAATGGTGGCATGATCTCGGACCGAAATGGCAAGACACCGATTCTCACGCTACCAACTTTAGGCAGTGCGAATTCTCTATCTGGAACCAGCGCGGTTGTGATCGATACGACAGCCCCAGTGATCACGTCCGTGACGTGTGCCAGCCCTGGCGATGGTGAATATGGAGCCGGGCAACAGATTAACCTGAGAGTGCAGTTTTCCCAGCCCGTGTCGGTGTACGGTAACCCGCTGCTGCCGGTGGCGCTCACCACTGTCGGTGGCGGCGGAGGAGTACGAAACGCTGTGTTTTCCAGCGGAAACAACACCAACGTTTTGGTGTTCGTCTACACGGTCCAAAACGGTGACATGGCGTCAAAACTTGATGTGACAGCTAACATCAATGTTAACGGTGGATTTATCAAGCATTTCTCCCAGCGCCCCACGACTGATGTAGTGGTGACTATGTCGACGGTTCCAACCAAACTCTCCACCGCGAATAATATCGTAATTGACACAGCCATTCCAACTATCGATGCCACGGTGGGCGTAACAAGCAGCACGAGCAACGGCATCTACGCCCCCGGAGACGAGATCAAGATTTTGATCACATTTACCAAGCCAGTGGCGGTGACGGGCTATCCGCGTCTATTTCTCGAGACCGGCCCAATCAAACGCCCTGCTGGCTATAGTTCGGGCAGTGGCACGAAAGTGCTGACATTTGTCTATCGCGTATCTGCTGGTGATACTGCCGGGAGCGGTTTCCTGAACTACCGGGACAATCAGGCACTGAACCTTAATGGTGGTACGATCTCCCGCTTTCTTGTTGGGTCATCCGGAGTGGTAGGGGCCTCTGCAGTGATAACCTTGACTGCTGCAACACTTGCAGGTAAGGCTCTCTCGGACAACGCTCAGCTGACTATCGATGGCCTTCCACCAACAGTGACGAGGATATCTGTGTCCTCTGTGTCGTCTGCTCCCTCCACAACTGTTACCCGTGGGGACGAAATTGTCATCGGCATTAGTTTCTCCGCTCTTGTTACTGTGGACACGACAAAAGGGACTCCGTCGCTGCTGATGGATGTCGGTGATCAGAACCGCCAAGCCGTGTACAAGTCCGGCAGTGGGTCTCAGTCCCTGCTCTTCACTTACAAAGTGAGATTGGGGGATCGAGCACCGGTTGGAGCAAACTATCGCTCGCGTTCGGCCTTAGTGCTCAACGGTGGAACAATTCGACGAACTTCAATGACTCCAACACTCGACGCTTACTTGACACTACCAGACCCGCCTTCCTTGAGTCCGCAAATAGTTGTGGATCGAGCCCTTGGTTTTGTGACTAATATCACGAGCTTCACGGCGGATGTAGCCTCAGGTTCGTACGGCACGAAGCAAGTTATCACGCTGTCGATCGTGTTCTCGGATGAAGTGGCACTATCCGGCACGAGTCCTCCGTCGCTCAAGATCAACACAGGCACCATCGTACCGTACGCGACTGGTAGCTCCACGAACACGCTCGTCTTCTTGTATATTGTTCAAAACGGTGAAGCGACGGTAGCTCTGGACAAGATTGACGACAATGCCATACTGTGTGCCGCCCCGGCTTGCCAGATTATAAACTACAACGGAGAACCCGCGAGTCTGTCGTTAACCGGGATCAATCTCATGCCTGTGAACATCGTGGTGGACACCAGTGCACCTCAAGTGGTGAGCGTGTACGCAGTCACGCCAGCTCCTACAGTAAACGGTGGCGTGTTCGTTGTTGGGGACGTCATTGACGTCGTGGTCAAGATGGATCGCGAGGTATTTATCGAACCTCCGCCCAGTGCGTACCCCGATAAGGCGCCGCTGCTACTCCTGAACACTGTGAAAGGTGGGAAACCTGTGCTGTGCATAGGTTACGCGAACAATGACCGCCGCATTTTGCTTTTCAGATACGTTGTGGAAGTGGGAGACGTCACGACCGACCTTGCGTACGTGGATCAAAACGCACTGACGCTGAACAGTGGCCAATCTTCCATCAAGCGCTTTTCTACTACTCCAACGACGGATGCTGTTTTGACACTTCCCGTTCCAGTGCCTCTTGGAGCATCGCTCCAGGTGAATGGCAACACGATCCCAACAGTTCTAAGTGTTTCTTCAACAACTGCCAACGGACTCTACCGATGCGGTGATCAGATCACGATTACAGTGTTCTTTAGTCAGCACGTCATTGTGAAAGGAGGACCCTTTTTGTGGTTGGACATGGGGGCAGTCGCGCGCAAGGCACTGTATAACGGTGGAAGTGGCTCCACGGTGCTCACGTTCATTTACACGGTTCAAGAAGGAGACTACTCGGTGGATATGGAGTATGTGGATCATCACTCGCTTGATTCGACCACCAGCGTTAGTGATACGATTCCAACAGCAATCCTGCACCTGTCAACCAACCCAACGACGGTGGCAGACGTCGACCTTCCTTTCCCCTTTACACAGGGCAGTCTCAGCTTCAACAAGAACCTCCAGGTTAATGGCCGCAAACCCAGCATCGTTTCGACCCGGTTTGTGTCTCCTGATGGTCTGTACAAAGTTTCCCAGACGGTGGTGATGGAGGTGGCTTTCAGTTCCTGCGTCGTGATTGACAGAGGTGCATTGGGGGTTCAAGGACCAACCCCGAGACTACGCTTCCAGCCTACTCCAGTATCCTCATCATCAGTTTCGTCGGCTACCACAATTACGAGATATGGAGTTTACGTGAGTGGAAGTCCAGGCGCGGCGCTGCGTTTCGAGTACACAATCAAAACTGGAGACACCGCAATTGCGCTAGATTACGCCGATACGGCAGCTTTGGAGCTCAATGGCGCTCGTATCTTGACGTGCACTGCGAACGCGAACGTGGCTCCAACTCAAAGCGTCGATCTGCACTTGAACCCACCCGGAGGTAGACTGCTGGGCGCTACTGTGAAGCCTGTCGTCTTTGGAAAAGCTACTTTCACCGATCTTGTGGTCGATCGACTAGGCTTCGACTACCACATCAAGTTCAGCGCGCAGTACGACCAGACAATGCTGGAGACGAGCGCAAGCTTTGATGTGCTATCTTCCGCTGTATACGGTTTGCGTAGCTCCCCGTATGCAAGTGGTGACAGTCTCGGTTCGAGTGTCGACGTGGACGGAGACACACTCGTTCTTGGCGGACCGGGGGCAAGCGAACCTATATCCGCCGTGCAGATTGTTACGGCTCTTGGAGACGCTGAGAACTACGTGAATGAAATCCAGGTCCTCCAAACTGTAGCACAGCAACAGCCAGCGGTGCAGGTTCTTACCAGTTCGGCTGCGCCTGGAGAGACAATTGGCGGCTGGTTCTTCTTGAAACTAGGTTTTATTGGCCCCACACGTCGCCTGGCCTACAATGCTGACCCCACGCAAGTAAGTGTGGCGCTGGAGATGGATTTAGGCTTCGGACTTCAGACGATTAGCGTGACTCGTGAGCCAAATACCTATTGCGCTTGTAGTAACGGATACGTGTGGCGTATCACATTCCTGTATGCAGAAGGACCCCTAGATGCATTGACTGTGGCTAGCAGCCAACTTACTGGAAGGTTGGCCACTATCGGGGATGGTAGAGGTGGAATTGCTGCGGTCATCGCAGTTCCCTCCACTACGGTTGGAGGAACCATGACACTCCAGTTGGGCAATCTAATCACGCGGAACATCAAGTACAACGTGGACGAAGCGGAGCTGACGGGGATTTTGACGCAAGACTTACACCTTAACGTTTGGAGTGTTTCCCGCTCGCCGCCAGGTTCGATGAATACGTACACATGGAGTGTTACGTTCACAGCGAGCGATACACTTTACGATGTGCCTCAACTGCTCCCTCAGGGTGTTCTGCTGACTGGATATGGCGCAAGCCTCACCGTTCGCACAGAGCGCAATGGCCAAGGTCGTTTGTCGGGGTTCTTCCGCCTGCGGTTCCGCACAGACATTTTCCCAGGTGATGAGACAGGTGATATCCCAGTGGCTGCTACTGATCACGATGTCGAAGTCGCACTGGAGAGTCTTGTGTCGGTGAACGATGTGACTGTGCAGCGCTCCACGTCCATGAACGTGTGTGGCGGGTACTCGTGGACTGTGACTTTTGTGCAGGTTAATACCAGGAACGACTACGGGCCCGTGGTGGATTCGTCCGGTAATCTTCCTGCGCTTGTGCCCGTGACGACAAAGTTACAGGGCACGAATGCCCGTGTAGCCATACAAGTCGGTGGCTACGAACCAACGTCCTTAACCGCGGACGGTTTAGGCACCAATGTAGGTCTTCCAGGTGAATCAGCTGGTATGGTTGCCGTCTTCACGAGAGGAAATAACGATTGGAAGCAGCAAGGCGGCACCATCGAAGGGCACGATACTCGCGGTGGTGATTTGTTCGGAACGAGTGTAAGCCTACAGGGTAACACTTTGGTTGTGGGCGCACCAGCTGCAGCCATCTTTGGCGACTTCGAGAGACAATCGTTCTTGTGCAACGCCGACGGGGGCTACTTACGTTTTCTTTTCAATGGAAAAGCCTCGGACCCAGTTGCCTTCGACGCGAATATGCAAGAGCTGCAATCGGTAATCGCAGATGTGATGTCAGTAGACTACGGGGAGGTACAGATCGACACGACATTCAACAAACTATGTGCTGGAACCGAGATCGATCTCACGTTGCGAGCGGGAGACCACGGCGATGACTCTGGTAACATTCCGGATCTTTCCGTTGACTCAAGTGCGCTGACTAAGCTCGGAGGTCCTGGCACAGCTCAAATGCACGAGTACTTTGCAGGTACCTTCCGCAGCGACGGTTCAAGTGCCAAAGGAATGCAGTGCGGTGCGGCCTACGTTTTCACCCGAGATCAGGCTCTAAGTACGTGGTCAGAGTACACGAAGCTAGCCCCACCAGCTGAGCTTATTGGGAATGTGCGTGAATATGGTGCTGCGGTTGCGCTTTCCGCCCCGTTCGCAGTTGTGGGGTCGCCAGGAGCTTTCAATGAAGAGGGGCGTGCATTCGTCTATCAGTTCAACGGTGTGGATAGGTGGAAACTCTTCCAAACACTCAGTGCAGCACCTAATATGATTACGAGCGGTGACCGGTTTGGAGAAGCTGTGGCGATTTCAGGTACAGCGACCACCACCATTGTGGTCGGGGCTCCAGGTTACGCCTCGAAAAGCGGTGCTGTCTTTGTGTTTGATCTCGTGGGGGGATATTTCCAAAGCCGCCAAATGCTGCTGACGGTGACTCCGGAAATGCAACCAGGTGATCGCTTTGGGAATGCGTTGGATCTGGATATGCTTTCAACGTATACGCTAGTGGTTGGTGCTCACCGCCATACGTATCACAGCTCTGGCATGCTGGACGCTGTAGACGGCGGTCTCGTACTTGTGTTTGTTCGTCGAAGTAGCACCGACATCTTCTTCGTGCTACAGCAAGTACTCTATGGATCAGATACGCGCGCGCGCGATCGGTTTGGAACGAGTGTCGCCGTGGCAAAAGATACGATTATTGTGGGAGCGCACGAGCTGTACGAAGGTGCACGTACGATTCGAAAGGCGGTGCAGGCCATCACTACGAGCCCACTAGAGAGTGAACTAACGGGAAAGATCCAGGGAGGCTCGTTTGTGTTGAGTTTCTTGCGTTCAAACGCTGGAGAGGATCCAACTAAAGTGACAGCTCTGACGCGGATGCAGACGCGGCTGATTGCTTGTGACATCACTTCCTCGGGGCTGCAAGCAATTTTGGAAACCGACTTCGAGCTGACAAATGTAATTGTACGACGCGATGGTCCGAGTACTGCCAACGGATACACTTGGTACGTGACCTTTGCGGGGAGTTCCGGTGAAGTTCCCCTTCTTGAGGCTGACAGTACAGGGCTCAAGGGAGGTGAAGTGACTGTCGAATGGGTTAGTCATTTGGCCCCCGTGCTTCGAGGAAGTGCGTACGTATTCACCCGGGATGCAAGCGGAAAGTGGACGGAGCAGGCGTCGTTTTTCCCTCGAGAGAAACAATACTTTGCATGGTTTGGCTCGGCAGTTACAATCCACAAACGCACCGCGGTTATTGGAGCGCCCAACCTGGATACGTATGTGTCCGGCATTAATTCTGGCGGTGCCTTCGTCTCAGACCTCGGAATTATGTCCCTGCGCTTCTCGGCTAAGACGTACAGTGTGCTGGAAGGCGACAGTTTGGATGTGACAGTACAGCGATGCAGTCGCTCTGGAGGGTTCTGTGCCATGGACGCATCGGCTGCCCCTCAACTCTACATCGAGTATGATACAGGTGACGCTTTCTCGGATCGGCAGTCTGGATCTCAAACGTACGTCCCAGTGATCCCCCACATCGGTCCATACAGAAAGATGTCGAGTGTTGATGCTGCTGGTAGGCAGGGCTCAGCCTCGGTGTTCTTCGCAAAAGATGTGATGGGCCAAGAACCGTTCCCACAGATAGGCAACGGACGATGGCTCAGCGCTAATGCTGTTGGAACAGCCAACGGCCGCAACCAGTTCTACGGGAGCAGCGAGCGTCGATCGCTGTGGGTGGATGCACTATTTGACTACGCTGGCTCGTCCGACTATTCGTCAAGCTCGGGAGAGCTCTACTTCGATGGCGTGGATGATTTAACGCACACATTTACAGTGCAGACGACGAGCGACTTCGTGGTGGAAAATCCCGATGAGACGGTAATGATGCGGCTATCACTCCCTGGCATTTGGCCCAGCGTCACAGGAGATCTCTGGTCTACGCTTACAATCAAGGACAACGGGGATGGTGGAAGCGGTGCTCGCTCCTATCTCGCGCACTTAAACCCGGATCCCGCCTTGGCCCAACTGCAGAGCGAGTTTAGCACCTCTGTGAGCGTTTTCAATGCTGGTAACGTGGCTGCCGTTGGCGCACCTTCGGACAAATCGGACGGAGGCGTCAAGTGCGGGGCCGTGCACTTTTTCGTTCGTCGCAGTGGGTTTTGGGAGCGTGACGCGACTGTTTCCCCGTCCGATTGCACGGCCGATATGAGGTTTGGAGCTTCCGTTGCTATTGATGGGAGTCTTGGCCCGGTCCGAGCCATGATCGGTGCCCCCGGTGCGGATGCAGCGTACATTTACCTCTACACGAGAGACGGTCTAACACCGGCTGCAAGGTGGACCCAGGAGACACGGCTCGATGAACCAACGCTACCCACGGACGACATCAACCACAATTACGCAGGCGCAAATGCCGTGACAATCTTCGGTGACGTGGCGGTTGTCGGCGCTTCTGGGTTGGAGAAAGTGTTTGTCTACCATCGAGGCACCGATGGGCTTTGGAAGCTTGTGTCAACACTGCGCGCAAGTGATCGCGTTCAGTACCAAATCCTGGAGCGGACTGTTGAGCAAGCGTATGCCTTCGGACACGCCCTGGATATGGACCGCCGGACAATCATCGTTGGGGCCCCGTTCTCGGACGCAGGCGCCTTCACTGCGCAGCAATACCATAGTGCAGACTTCGACCGCCGCTACTTCGCGAAGGGCGCTGCCTACGTTTTCCACATTGAGGCACAGGAGCAAAGGATTGTTCTGCGCACGAGCAATCCCCTGACAGCAGGTACATTTAGGTTGACGGCGACACGTCGAGGGATTACAGGGATCACGAGCGCAATTAACTATGGCGCAACGGCGGCTGAGGTTAAGGCGGCGCTGGAAGGCACCAACGGCCAAGACGGAGACGGGTCGACCATCGAGGCCCTGGGTTTTAGACTGCTTGAAGTGGGCCGCACGGGGTCAATCGACCAGGGATTTACGTGGAGCGTGACGTTCATCGGAGAAATCTTGGCGGTGCCGGTGCTGAGTCCGTCGTGGTCGGGCTACGGATGCGCTACTTGCAAGCCGTTCAGCAGCACGTTCATCACCGACCCAGCTCGCCAAATTCTGGTCTCAGAGGTTGTGGCGATCGGCACGAGCTGGAAGCAGCAGACGCGGGTGACGGCCCCCGATGGCAACGCCGGCGACCAGTTTGGAATCAGCGTTGGGCTCAGCGGTGAGCAGGCGATTGTGGGCGCTGCCGGCTCAAGCGCTTTCACGACGACGACATGGGATTTCGAGACGGGCGATCTAACGGGATGGGTGACCACGGGCACGGCTTTCGATCAACAGCCGACGTATGGAGACAACAGCTACGCCCGTATCAACACTTACAGACAAGGCGGGACTACAGGTGCTTCACCACGAGGCCAACGAGCTCAGTACGAAGGCCGGTACTGGGTGGGAACATTCGAGTCGCGGCCGGGTGCAGGGAAGGCGACTACGGCAGCTCAAGTAGCAGCTCAAATGTGTGCTTTCGCCAACGACGAGTTGTGTCGTGCGCCGAACTACAAGCTGCCAAGCGCCAGTGCCTCGGCGGGCACAACTCAAGGAGACGGTCCGCAGGGAACGCTTACATCTCTTCCTTTCACAATTGAAGGGCAATGGATGTCGTTCCGCGTCGGCGGTGGCTGCGACGTTCGCTTCGTGTACGTGGAGCTGCTGATCGACGGCCAGCCTGCCGCAGTTGCGGAGTCGGTGGCGGCTGAACAGGTCGCAGTTGAAGTCACCGCTGACGGAGCTACTGATACTACGTCGGCAGGGGACAGTATCCGACCCGTGACTGCAACGTCGAAGCTGAGAGCCACAGGTCGGTGCCAGGAGAGCATGCACACAGTCACGTGGGACTTGAGCGCCTTTCAGAACCGCTCGGCGCAGATACGAGTGGTGGACGCATCCAGCAACGTGGTCTGGGGGCACATCAACTTTGACGACGTGCGGTTTTCGTGGGGAGCCACGCGAGTGGCGCAGTCGTCGACATCGAAGGCTGGCGCGGCCTACACCTTCCGGCGCCGCGCTCCAGGCGCGGCCTTCCCGACTGCCAAGTGTGAGGGCATGAACCGTTGGTACTGCGAGTGGGAGTTCCAAGCGCGTCTTGCCGCCAGTGATAAGCGCAGCGAAGATCTCTTCGGGTCTAGTGTGGCCGTTGATGACGTCCAAGGAATCGCAGTGATAGCGGCACCTGGTCAACGAGGTGTCGATGCCAACAACTCGATCGATCGCGTGCTGAGCGACGGCCTCGACGTGAGCAAGGAGGGACTGGCGGCCATGGAGCAGGTCGGGAGCATCTACGTGTTCCGTCGCTCCGACGAGGTGCGTGATGGAGCGGGTGTGCTGTTGCGCACGCCCAAGTGGGCCCCCAAGGAGGTGGCCAAGATGCAGTACCCCCAAAAGCAGCGCCAGTCTCGCTTCGGAGCTGCTCTGGACATGGACGGCAGCGACTTGGTGGTGGGGGCGCCAGGGTTCTCGATATCTCCGGTGCTACCGCAGTCCGGGCGCGTGTTCGCGTACGATCTGTCTGTCGCAGGGGTCAAGTTCACGAGTCCGTGGTTCGCCTGCATCGAGGGAAATCCGGACGGCCTTGTGGGGCTCACGCTGTCACGCTCAGCAGCGACAAGCAACTTGACTCGACCTCTCACTGTTGGCTACGCGACGGAGGACCGCTCTGCAGTGGGCGTGGACGCGTTGAAGTTTGCCGCCTGCCTCAAGGTGCCGTCCACGCAGCGCAAGAACTGCGGCGACTACCAGCAAAGTGCGGGCGAGGTGACGTTCGCGGCCGGGGAGACGTCCAAGCTGGTGACGATCCCTATCATGGAGGACACTTGTCTGGAGCAGTGGGAGAAGCACTTTGTGGTGCGTCTGCACGTCCCCGGGGGTGAACCGCTGCTTGGCGAGGACTTCATAGCGCGCGTGCGCATCGACGACGACGACTTCGGCAGCGAGCCGTGCTAATAGATTGGCGTTAGGTGGGGGGGGGTCTTTAGAGACTGACCGGCAGCAGATAGAGGGATACTCTTATGCGTGCAATAGAGGCAGGAACGGGTGGCTTCAACATGATCGATCGACCGATGCACATCAACTGTGGGCGCTCGCTGTCTCAGGCCGCATGGTCTCCGCGAACTTGTGAGGCGGATGCTAGTCAGCACGAGCCTGCAAAGCCAGCTCGCTTCAGTACAGAGGCTGCTGTGCCTACATGTAGGGAGAATCGTATGGCCAGCTAGTCACGCACAGCACAAAGGCGAAATCTGCTCGCAAGCGAGAGCATCGTGGAATGGGCTCGCAGTGCTCCAAGACGTCGGCTGCGGACCTCGTGGCCAAGCCGGCGGAGGAGAAGGAGCTGGGGCCAGCGGCGCTCTGCGCGAGGATGCAGACGAGCTTGGCGACGGGCACTCGCTACCGCAGTCCTATCAAGAAGTTCCCAAAGTGCTTCACCGGGCATGAAGCCGTCGATTGGATGCTGGCGCGCGAGCAGGCGAGAGACACAAGCGAAGCCGTGCGCAAATGCCAGACGCTGCTCGACCGAGGGCTCCTCGAGCAGGTCGACGGCCCCGCCGAGTTCGACAACAACCCCAAGCGGTTCTACCGCTTCACGCCCATGGCACCATAGCGGGTGCCTGATGAGGCGGACGCCGCTCCTTCGCCATCAATAATATACACTTGTTGAGACTCGACTAAGGTGTTGGTTGCCCTTGTTGAAGTTGTAGTGGAGGTTGTGCCATCGCCGACGGAGGTGGGACCATAGGTAGTCGATGTCTCGACACGCATGGGGTGCTAATAGCATTGCCATGGATCAGATCAAAGCGCGTCAGACCCGAGGCATGGGTCACTGTGACTGCACGGCAACAGAGCTGCTGCGGGCAGAGCAGAGCAAGGATGTTGATGGCCCAGAGGTGTGGATACCAAACCCGTCAGCTCGACAGTCCGTCAACTCTACCAATCGTTCGCTCAACAGCAGTCCCTTGCCTGCAACAGCTATTGCTATTATACATGTATATTAATACACTCTTTTAGCCCAGCGGGTGCTAACTCATTCGGCGGCATCGCCACACGCGGTCGAGAAAGCCGCGCGAAGCAATGTAGCAGACTGACCGGGGTGAACCAGAGAGATCGTGAGTCCGCAGGACAAGAAGTCCAAGTGGATAGACTCACGATTGCCCAAAAGGCAAAGCGGGGATTGCATATTATTTACCCATGCGTCCATCCTTGG
Source organism: Phytophthora vignae f. sp. vignae (assembly GCA_016169955.1). NCBI lineage: Eukaryota > Oomycota > Peronosporomycetes > Peronosporales > Peronosporaceae > Phytophthora > Phytophthora vignae. The sequence goes on from JABJUM010000017.1 coordinate 888,075, forward strand.
TATTAAATCTCAACATCTCAAGACAAGTCCGGCGTGCACCGATCGAGCGCAGCCACCTTACGGAAGGGCCTTGCGCGTTGTGGCCGGCCATCTCATTTCGCGCTGTTCGGGGGCCGCAGGCCGGTGGCTTCCGCGCGCTCATTTCGAGTCGGACCGGCGCCGGCCACTCGGGTGAAAGGCACTCACTTGCGGCCCACAGAGCTGTGACCAAGAGTGCCCGTCTGGACTGGTGGAAAGCGACAAGCGCCACATTGAGGCACGTTGAAGCCGCGCGGGCTCGTCTTTCTCCGGTACAAAGCTACATGTACCTCGCAACGAGCCACAGGCAAGAGAGCGTCGCTGCGTATGCAGCATCTCGGCTGCCTATCCATCCACGGCGGCCGCACACTTCATGCTACGGCCACAACGGCCACTGCGTCGGCCACGGTCTCCGTTACTGTGTCACGCGGCCGGCCGAGGTTCACTGCATTCGCCATGACAGCGGCCAGCTTTGGCGAAGGGGGCGGCCGTGGCTCCGCTCCGCTTTTGGCTTTTGGCTCGGCCGGTTAGCGGAGACTTTCTGTGTCCATTACATAACGCGTCAAAAACGAGTCGGTCCAGAAGAGCCAGTCCCTTTAATGGATCCAAGTGAGCGGCCGGACGATCTGTTCAGGCACTCGGCTTTCGGCGCAGTGCGTCAAGCGGGCCATGTGCAGGCCGAGCCCTTATCCGCACAACTGGACGGCGCTGCTCGGCCCTGCTCTTCCGCGATCGCGTCGCCCGCCCCCACTCTCCTCTTTGCAGCTTCGGGCGCAGAGACTCGCCCGCCTGTCGCCTTCTCGACTGAACTCGCTCGTTTCGCACGGCCGAGGCGCTTGCATTTCCACTTCGGACGGCTCAGTCGATCTCCCAGTCGGTCGGCCCCCGACCGGTTCGCGTGTCAACCAACGTAGAGGAGGACACTCTCTACGTACCAAAGCTCATGCCAGCCATGCAGTTCTCCATGCCGACGGCCGTGGAGCGCGTGCCCGAGTCATCGGCCGCCAACGGAGACCAAGAGGCCGAGCAGGAGGAGGCGCTGCTGCGTCTGGCGGCCCGCATGAAGCAGAACGTGGCCACGGGCGACCGCCGCCGCCACATCTTCAAGAAGTACAGGGACTGCTTCACCGGCATGGAGGCCGTCGACTGGATGCTTGAGCAAATGGAGGCCAAGAGCGTCGCCGAGGCCGTCCGCAAGGGCCAGGGCCTGATGTCCCACCGGTACATTGAAAAGGTGGAGAAGGAGACCAAGTTCGAGTACAACAAGAAGCGCTTCTATCGGTTCACGGCCACGACTCCCGAGTTCGTGCAGGCCGTGGAGCGGCCGCTGCCCAGCGCCACGCTGGACCTGCCTCTGAGTGCTGCGGCCCGACGACGAGCCCTGGCCGCGCTTATCGGCGGCTTCGTGGCCGACGCGGCCTCGACGTCCCTGAACGGCGTCTCTCACCCGGAGAAGACCATCCCGAACCTGCTGAGACTGGACTTCGACCCGGCCTTCTGTGGCCTCTACGACACGTCCGACGGCAGCGACAAGAAGGGCAGCCGCACCAGGATGGAGTCGTCCACGGGCTTCGAGGCCCGCATTCTGCTGCAGTGCATCGCCCGCCGGGGCCACATTCACGGCTCGCAGCTGGCCAAGGACGCGTACTGGGGGTTTAAGAACGACCACCGACTGCTGAGTGCGTCCTCCAGGGCGTTTATCAAGCGCGTGCACTCTGGCAAAGGCTGGCCGCACTGTGCCGTCAAGTGCCGGTCCATCGACGTACTGTCGTTGATTCCCATCGTTGTGGCGTTGTACGCGGGCACCAACCAGCTTTTCACCAAGGTGGACGAGCTGGTCAAGGTCTTCTACGTGGGCACCCGCGTTCGCGATGCTGCTCTGGTAGCCGCCTTTGTTCTGGAGCAGGTGATTCTTGGCGCCTCCGTGCTGCAGGCCATGCGAATGAGCATCCGCACGGAGCGTCTGAGTGTCAAGCAGCGCAAGGTCATCTTCAAGGCCTTCACCAAGTCGCAGCTGCCCAGCTACGAGGCCATTCAGAAGTTCGGCAACCGTGGCTCGCTTCCTGGTGGATTCCACGCTGTGCTCCAGCCGCTGTTTGTGCTTAACGACTACCCTACGGCCGTGCGCGAGAACATCATCGGAGGTGGCCGAACGTGCCGACGAGCCATGTTCATTGGCGCCTGCTTTGCGGCCCAAGACGGCCTGGACGCTATCCCTGAGGGCTGGATCCAGAAGACGCAGTACTTCGACTTCATCGAGGCGGACGCCAGCACGCTGGTCGGCCGTCGTGAGGTGCAGGGCTCGTTCACCGAGGAGGACGAAGAGGACCGACTGGCAGGATACGTGGACTACGTGCCCCGATCGTCCATGTCTTCCAACCGATCGCGTCACATGGAGCGCCCAGAGTCGTCTCGCCGCAGCAGCAACAACCTCGGCGCTTCGTCCTCGAACGTCAATGGCGAGGCCTCCGACATTGCCGGTGAGCTGCCGCCTGAGGGGGTGTCCTCATCGCGTCGCTCCTCGGGCCCGATTCGCCGCCGCTCGAACAGCTACGCGTCCTCGGGTGGCCTCTCGTCGCCGCGCTCCATCGCGTCCAACTTCTCGTACGCCTCGCAGACCACCACGGCCTCGAGCGTGCGCTCGGTCATCGACCTGGGAGACATGGACAAGTTCTACCAGAGCGGCGTGGGCAACACGCTGACGGCGTCGTCCACTCCGCGCTCGAGCGGAGGCACCGACGGCCGTTTGAGCTTCGAGATGCAAAAGTTCTTCCAGGCCTACGGCGCTGCAGCTGCCGCGCGCGGCTCGCACGGTTCCTTCGGCGAGAACGGCTCGTACGGCAGCGGCTCGTCGACTGTGCGCTCCAGCGACCTGAACCAGCTGCGTCCGAGCGACATGGCCCCGTACCTGCGTCGCAGCTCCGCTGGAGCTCGCCGCAGCGACCCCCGCAGTGACCCGCACCTCCGCCACAGCTACATCGCCAGCTCGCGCCGTAGCGACACCAACCTTATGTACGGCAGCCACCAGCCCCGATACTCGGGCAAGGTGTCGCGCGTGAGCGACCCGAACGCCTTCTTCCGCCGGTCGTCGTCCACGCCCGCGTACGTGCCCGAGGCCGAGCGATCGGAGGACGTGGTGCTGGCCCACCGCGTATCACTTGACGACGATCAGCGCGTGAGCCTTCACGCCATTCTGTAGACGTCGAGTGAGAGGCACCGGAGGACTTTTGAGTACGCGCACTTCGTCCAAGGACAGCAAACGGATCAAGCGGCACGGGGGAGGCGACGGTGAGTTGTTTAATTTATTTGATATGAGCGCAGCGATACGGAGGGGGGGGGAGGAGAGAGAAACCAGCAGAAACAGTCAAGCGTCGACGTCGACCTCGACGGCAGGTAGGTAGGTTATGAGTTAGATGGCGGGAGTGCATGGTGTAGCGGACGTGGGGGAGTCATACAGTAACCAGTGACCGCAAGTTTGTTTTTACTCTGAAGTCTGTTGTCCTTGGTTGACTTGTGTCAACGACTAGCCGAGCGCCGCCGCTACGCGGCGGGAGGCTTTGTGGTTAGTTGCAGTAGTAAGGGCCGCCCACCTCCGCTTCGCTCCGGTGGCCTTTTTTCAAGTTGAAATGTTATTATTTTCCATTGTGCACATGTAAATTTGTTTATACCGCTGTGAGCTACTATCAGCAGAGTAATGTGGCTGGTATCAACTTAAATATCTATTCCCCCGTCAAGCGTTACTATGAGTAGATGAATGTTTTAGGGTAAAAGATTATCTATTGTACGGTCCTGTGCTGGAAACCGTGTCTGACCTGTCACAACTATTTATCCCGAATTACAAAGTATCCGCACAGTACATATCTAACAATCTGTGTTTACTGTGAATTTAAAAGAATTAAACATGAGCAATATGTCACGGTAGGGTAGATCGATCTGGTGTTGCTATCTTCGGAGTGCTCACATAAGTCTATGCCTTACGTGTTGTTTAATCAGTTTATCATCCCACCGTAACTCTCTGTTTTTAGTTATAACTACTAAGTTCGTAGGCTATAACACCTTCATTCTACAGTGGACTATAAGCCCCAGCAACAATCAAAGTATGGGCTTCGCTGTTCCTGTACTTAGCATTACATTAAGTGCTTGTGTTCTTATATAAACACCGAGTAGACATGGCTACATCGTTTTAGCATTTCGTATGTTCAGCCAAATATACCTGCGGGCTGCGCTAATAACAACTGCGCGGTCTACTTCCAAACACAGGATTTTAGGCATGGCTATCGGTTTACTGTCGGTTTATTAATCTAGTACGCGCGAGCATTAGCATTTGAGCGTACCACCTGCGTTAAAGTAGGCAAGATATTGAGAATTCTCACCCGTAACTATAAAATTCACGTTTGCCCTATGCTAATTTTGTGTCTTGCATGTATCCGTCCAATAGCACGGTTCGAAAAGAGAACTCAGCGTAATAAACTGTAATAAAAGGCTTCTACTCAGTGAATATAATCGATTACCCTAGCGCTACATACTATGCCTTAAGGATATACGTTAAAGCAACGGTAGCTATAGTATATCCATCCCTAAAGTATTACAGTAAAAGTATGCTGCGCATGTTCGTGTTAATATCGTGCACACCTTCCGCTACATGCACTCGATGTACTCGCACTGCTATCTATTACCGCGTGCTGCTATTGCTTATTACAAACTACCACCGCTTGCTACGTGTTGCTATCGGTGAGCCACATCAATATCGTATCATGCATTTCTATTAAACCAACTTCGCTTCAGTGTATTTATTTAAAGTCGCACGGCCAGCGTAGCTATCGTTGCTACTCCGCGGTGGGTCTATTTTAATTCATAGTAGACGTTAGAGAAATAGTCAGGTGTATGCTATTTGTGCCCGGGCAGCTAAAGTATTAAAGTAACACTAAGCTGAGCATTCTGGAAATGTCAATTATACCCCTTCAGACCCACCCTATACTGCGTGTACTGGCCCCGCTATCAATTATTACGTACTGCTATCGCTTCCTATGCTCTTCTATCGCTTAACAAAGTATTGTAGAGCGAGTCATATTAATGCCGTAGTACGTGTACAAAATATGAGGCCAAGAGGCGGGAGGGTAATATGGTCGCCCCCGCTCCGCTCACCTCGTCGGCTCGCTGCACTACTCGCAGTGTTAATACTTATTAAGTAGCTGGGCGGCCCTCCGGCCCGCTATAACGTAAGGGGGGTGCCGCCTTCGCTGCGCTCGGCAGCTTGGATGGGGCCGCCAAAAACGTACTTAAGAAGATTTGTGTGGACCACCATTAAAGTGGACAGGTGTGACGGACGGACTTTCACACACACGGACAGATCTCTCTATTAGTTGTTGTAGACTAGCCGAGCGCCGCCGCTACGCGGCGGGAGGTTTTGTGATTAGTTGCTGTAGTTAGAGCCGCCCCCCTCCGCTTCGCTCCGGTGGGCTTTAATCGTGTTCAAATGCTATTCATTTCGATTGTGGGGGCATGTAAAAAGAGAAATAGTTTTATGTCGGAAGTACTCTTATGTAGCGTTACGTGGCTGTAAACAACTATTCCCACGTCAGAGTTACTATGAACAATGCACGATGTAGAATAAAACATTGTCTACTGTACGGTCTTGTGTTCTAAGCCGTGGTCAGTCGTAAGTGTAAAGCCCACCCACCTCCGCTTCGCTCCGGTGGGCTTTTATCAAGTTTAACTGGTTTTAGTTTAGAGTGTGCATGTAGAAAAGTGTTTTTGTGGTGAGAGTGGTGGGAGTACTCTTAGTAGTTGGTTACGTGGCCAGTATCAGCTTACTATCAGTAGATGCGTGCTGGAGCGTGCTAAAGTAAATCATTCTCGATTGTACGGTACTTTGTCGTAAACCGGGTCGACGTCGGCGTAATTAGTTAACACGACAACAATGTCACTGCTGAGTACATATCTAACATAGTATGTGCTTACTGTGAATGTCGTAGAAAATAGATCGATATTGAGTTATCGACGTTAATGTAGACGGCTATTGTATTAAGTCATCTAACCTTCCAATACTTGCAGTGCGGACTTCACTCCTTTTTACGTAGCATAATGTTTAGTGCTAATGTTCCTTATAAACACTGTGTATCAATTGTGCTATCGTTCGGTACTTTGTATGGTCTATAAAATGTTTTGAGCTGCGGGCTGCGTTAATGTTACGTAACATAATTTCTACGTGGGTCGCGCTCATATCTACGTAGGCTGTCATAAACCCAGTAGTTTGTTACTAAAAGCAATCATAACTTTTCTATTCTACTACGCGGCGCACATTAGCAGTTGCATACTACCAAGAGTAGCTAAAAATGCTAAATGTAACAAACTTCACATTCTATCTCCAAAGTACGCGTTGCGCAATGCTAATTCCGCCTCCTGCATGTGTCATTCGGGTGTGTGCGACCTGATAACATGTTTCGAGAGCGCGGTACCGTTAACATTCATGTAATGTGCACTAAATATCATTTTATTCCTATCCAGAACATCGTATCTTACCGATTTATACTGTGAGTTAACGATATATTAAGCCCACGTGAGCCACTGTTGCTATATGTCGTCGCAAGATGAACGCCAAACCTACTGTAGCATATAGTGTGTCCATCCCTCGCGTGTTATTCAAAACAATAGCTAAGCATGCTGTGAAAATTAATCATTAGCCTACTGCTCACCTATCCATACATGACATCGCACTGCTAACGCTTCCTATGCTCTTCTATCGCTTGATAAGGTCTTGTAGAGCGAGTCATATTAATGCCGTAGTAGGTGTACAAAATATTAGGCCAAGCGGCGGGGGGATGATTATTCACCCCCGTTCCGCTCGCCTCGTCGGCTCGCTACACTACTCGCAGTGTTAATAGTTATTAAGCAGCTGGGCGGCCCTCCGGCCCGCAAAAACGTAAGGGTTGTGCCGCCTTCGCTGCGCTCGGCAGCTTGGGGGCCGCCTTCGGCGTCCAAAAGCGTACTTAAGAAGGGTTGTGTGGACCACCCTAATTTTGTCGCCATGCGTGACACACGGACTTTCACACGGACCGATCTCTCTAGAAGATGGTAGAGACTAGCCGAGCGCCGCCGCTACGCGGCGGGAGGTTTTGTGTTAGTCGTAGTTGATAGGGCCGCTCACCTCCGCTACGCTCCGGTGGGCTTTAATCGTGTTCAAATGTTATTCATGTCGATTGTGGGGCATGTAAAAAGAGCTTTTTGTACGGAAGTACTGTTCGTAGCGTTCCGTGGTTCCGTGGCTGTTATCAGCTTAAAAAATATTCCCGCGTCGGAGTTACGATGGGTAGATGCATGTTGGAGAGTAACCATTTTCAATTGTAGGGCGGGCCATTTTAAGTCCAGGTACGTGTTTTTATCGAGTTTGTCATGCTACCATAGCTCAGTGTTACCTATATTTTATTCTGTATGGGGGATAAGCCCTTCGAACAACCAAACTGTGGGCTTCATTTATCCTGTACCTTTCATTGTATTTCGTGCTTATGTTCTTGTAAAAATGCCGATTATACAACGTGATATCATTGATTTGTATGACCCATAATGTATTTTAAGTAGTGGAGTGCTCAAACTTCTACGTGGCCTACTTGAGCACTAAATTTAATCTACTAAGACGTGTCTATCACTTTGTTATTATACTACGCAGCAAACATTAGTATTTAGCGTCTACCTGCATTGGTAGTAGCTAAAGTAAGAACCTTGCACCGCGTAACTATAAAATTCACGTTAACGCTATATAAATTCCGTTTCCTACATGTGTATCCGTCCAATAACACGGCAATCTCAGCGAAAACTATTATAAAAAGCTCCCGCTCTGTGAATGTCAGAATATCTACTAACGCAACAACGTACTATACTACCGCTACAGGGCATAAATGTAGCAGGTGCAGTATGTACCTTAAAATAATATACGAATCACGCCCAGGCAAAAGCCGCTGCAGCTATACTATATCCCACCCTAAAGCATTACAGTAAAATATGCTATGCCTGTCAGTAACAATTTCGTGAACGCGTTCCGCTACATTTACTTGCACTGCGATCTATTGCAACACGCTGCTATTGCTCAGTGCACACTGCCACCGCTTACTATGTGTTGCTATCGCTAGCTACGTGGCGAGCCATATCAACATTGTAGCATGCATGTCTATTGAGCCCCTCTCGCTTTATTCTAAGTCGTACGGCCAGCGTAGCTATCGTTGCTACTCCGCGGTGGGCCTATTTTAGCTTATAGTTAGAATTAGAATATAGCCAAGTACCGCACCAGCTATAATGCGTCCATCCCTAAAGTATAATAGTAAACCTATGCTGAACATGCCCTTCAGACTCGCCTAGTACTGCATGAACTCACATTGCTATCGATTACTACGTGTTGCTATCGCTTCCTACGATCTTCTATCGCTTACAAAAGTATTAGATAGTGAGCCATATTAGTAGGTATTACAAAATATGAAGCCAAGCGACGGGAGGGGAGATTATTCGCCCCCGTTCCGCTCGCCTCGTCGGCTCACTGCACTACTCGCAGTGTTATTAGCTACTAAGTAATATGCGGCCCTACGGCCCGCTAGGTTGCACGCGGGTGCCGCCTTCGCTGCGCTCGGCAGCTTGAGGGGGCCGCCTTCGGCGTCCAAGGCTGTCTATGTATGGTTATGTGGACCACCCTAATTTTGTCGCCATGCGTGACACACGGACGGACACACTGGACGGTCTCTCTAGTAGATGGTAGAGACTAGCCGAGCGCCGCCGCTACGCGGCGGGAGGCTTTGTGGTTAGTTGCAGTAGTAAGGGCCGCCCACCTCCGCTTCGCTCCGGTGGGCTTTTTTCAAGTTGAAATATTATTTTCCATTGTGCACATGTAAATTTGTTTATACCGCTGTGAGCTACTATCAGCAGAGTAATGTGGCTGGTATCAACTTAAATATCTATTCCCCCGTCAAGCGTTACTATGAGTAGATGAATGTTTTAGGGTAAAAGATTATCTATTGTACGGTCCTGTGCTGGAAACCGTGTCTGACCTGTCACAACTATTTATCCCGAATTACAAAGTATCCGCACAGTACATATCTAACAATCTGTGTTTACTGTGAATTTAAAAGAATTAAACATGAGCAATATGTCACGGTAGGGTAGATCGATCTGGTGTTGCTATCTTCGGTGCGATCACATTTGTCTATGTCTTACGTGTTGTTTAATCAGTTTATCATCCCACCGTAACTCTCTGTTTTTAGTTATAACTACTAAGTTCGTAGGCTATAACACCTTCATTCTACAGTGGACTATAAGCCCCAGCAACAATCAAAGTATGGGCTTCGCTGTTCCTGTACTTAGCATTACATTAAGTGCTTGTGTTCTTATATAAACACCGAGTAGACATGGCTACATCGTTTTAGCATTTCGTATGTTCAGCCAAATATACCTGCGGGCTGCGCTAATAACAACTGCGCGGTCTACTTCCAAACACAGGATTTTAGGCATGGCTATCGGTTTACTGTCGGTTTATTAATCTAGTACGCGCGAGCATTAGCATTTGAGCGTTCCACCTGCACTAAAGTATGCAAGATATTGAGAATTCGCACCCGTATCTATAAAATTCACGTTTGCCCTATGCTAATTCTGTGCTCTGCATGTATCCGTCCAATATCACGGTTAGAAAAGAGAAGTCAGCGTAATAAACTGTAATACAGTCTTCCACTCAGTGAATATAATCTACTACCCCACTAACGCATTATCGCTACATACTGTACCGTAAAGATATACGAAACGCGTTGAAGCAAGTGAAGTAAAATATCCTCCCAAGATGAACGCAGATGTAGCTATAATATATCCATCCCTAAAGTATTCAAGTAAAAGTATGCTGCGCATGTTCGTGTTAATATCGTGCACACCTTCCGCTATATGTACTCGCACTGCTATCTATTACCACGTGCTGCTGTTGCTTGTTACAAACTACCACCGCTTACTACATGTTCCTATCGGTGAGTCACTCAATATCGTAGCATGCATTTCTATTAAACCAACTTCGCTTCAGTGTATATATTATAAGTCGTACGGCCAGCGTGACTCTCATTACTACTCCGCGGTCGGCCTATTTTAATTAATAGAAGGGGTTAGAAAAATAGCCAAGTGCTGCAGCAGCTATAATGTGTACTCCTAAAAAAATATTGTAAACCTAAGCTGAGCATGCTGGAAATAGCAATAATCCCCCTTCACAATCACCTTGTACTGCATGTATTGGCACTGCTATCGAGTATTGCGAGCCGCTATCGAGCTTCTATCGCTTATTGCGAGCCGCTATCGAGCTTCTATCGCTTATTAAAGAATTACAGAGCGAGTTATATTAATGCCGAAATATAATAGGTGTTACTAAATATAAAGCTAAGCGGCGGGAGGGTAATATGGTCGCCCCCACTCCGCTCGCCTCGTCGGCTCGCTGCACTACTCGCAGTGTTATTAGTTATTATCTAGCTGGGCGGCCCTGCGGCCCGCTAGTTCGCACGCGGGTGCCGCCTTCGCTGCGCTCGGCAGCATGGTGGGGCCGCCCTCGGCGTCCAAAAACGTACTTAAGAAGGGTTGTGTGGACCACCTTAAATTGTTGTCACCCGTGACGGACGGACTGACGGAAGCACACACTGGACGGTCTCTCTAGTTGATGGTAGAGATTGCAAGGGTGAAATGGTACGCCAAGTCTATGACGAGCAAATCGCAAAAGTATCGACAGCTGTGAGGTTTGAACTCACGCGGGTTAGCCCAATGGATTTCAAGTCCATCGCCTTAACCACTCGGCCAAGCTGTCCCTTGCTGAGGCTTCTTCGCGATAGAGTTTTCATAGCCTCTCTTACATTGTACTACGTAGTAGTCTGTCCCGTTCAGTACGTGAACACGGATGATCAACGCTGCTGTGAATGTTGATTCTAGCTAGGGTGCCAAAGCGGATTCTTGTTTGTTGAACATCACGACCAACTCCACAGGCACGACTCCCTCGTCCTCAAGAGCGAGGCGCTCCTCAACCTGCAACGTTGGCAGGTGGTATTCCCAAAGTACCGGTATGATGAGCTCCTCCAGAGTCGCCTTTCGATCTTGGCACCTGGTTCAACTTCGGGGTCGGGCTGAAGCCTGTTTTGAGTGGGAGGAGAATGGAGCTACGAGCACAGGAGACAACTGCATCGTGCTAAATGTGAGGGCGAAAGTTGACGCGGCGTTCCCAGCGACCGACAAAGATGCACTTGTGCTTCCTATTATCACGCAGGGCGAGGCGGTCGAAGATTGCAAGAGGCTGAACGCCACGACGTTGTCGTCAATGGTAACTCGGTGGAGAACGACGCCGTCGGGCAGCAGCTCCAGTTCTGCAGCGAAGGAAGCCAACCAATATAGGCTGGGTAGAACACGCCCCCGTACTAGGAGTCCAAATCTGGGTAAGCAGCCCAACCAGACTATTATCTAAATAGCAATCTAGTTTGACAGCCTGATTTGTTCGACCAATTATAATACAACGATGAGAAGCTGTTACATTCTCCATGCAGGCACCGCGAGAACACAGCATTGCATGGGCAGTTGGCAAATTGTAATACTTACATGTACTTCGAGTGAAGGTCATAATACCTACTGCAGTAGTGCGTTCTGTGCTGACACAGCTAGCAAGGTGGGGTTGCTGTCAGCAACTTCCTACGCGAACTGACGTGCGGACGACCAGTGAGAGGCTCGATCTTCAGAGGTCGTCTTATCCTAAACTTCAACATGTGCTCGTTGGATAGTCGCAGGCTCCGTCCGTCATCTTCTTGACGAGGCAACTGGCATACACAGCACCGCACCGCAACGCTGCTCTTCATTACTGCAGATGCGACGCGCAATGTCATAAATGTAATAGAGCGCGTCGGTATCATCGCTTCATCCAGCCAAAGGATCTCGCACCAAGCTATCCGGGGCATCCGAAGACGAGGAAGCCAGCAGCAGCGATATCATTCGCTACTGCTTGCTATTCGACTGTGGTGCGGTGAAGCTGGCAGTAAGACCTCAATGCTTTGCGCCGTCGTGTTTCGCAGACGCCGAAGCCATGCGACGGCGCAGACACATCCATCCACTGGACTCGGATGCATGGGATCAGCGAGGTCGGTTGCTTCAGCTGCAGCAGTGGCCTCACTCAGCGCAACCAAAACTCGAGCTAGCGAGCGAGCAGCTACAGTAGTTGCTTTCGCGTCTTGTACAGTCCGGGGCGTCTTAGAGAGCCACCTTATAATTTATGACCTGCTATCTCCTATACGCATTAATTATTCAAAGATAGAGGCCAACATACTGACAGGAGTGACATTTTGGCTTCTTCTGATTGGCTATTCACGCGGGGGACTACCATACAAACACAAAGTCAAAACCGTTTGAAAAAAATTGAAAGGAGGCGGGAACACACCCACAGTCTCATTCCAAAGCCTCCGTGTCATTCCGCAATTTCAAGATGCCCCAAGTCACTCTCACAAAGGCGCAGCAACTGCAGCTGTGTGACCAGCACAAGAAGGACCCGAGCCTGCAGTGCATGCAGTTAGCGGCGTGGTGCCAAGAAACGTTCAACCTGCCAGCGATGCCCGGGAAAAGCACCATCAGTCGCATTCTAAGGCGAGAGAGAGAGCTGCGCAGCATTGCTATCGACTACAGAGACCTTCGGCGCATGCGGGCACCGCACACCCGGCTGCTCGAGCGCCACTTAGTGGAGTTAATAGCGTTGTTTGAGGGGAAAGCTACGCTCTCCTATCATACAGTGATATTTCTCGCTAGAATGGCCGCGGCTGAGCTCGAGATACCCGTGGAGAAGCTGCCGCGCTTCACGCCAGACGGATGCTGCAAGCACTTCCTCACGCGACACGGCTTTCGCGCCCGCCGTGCTCACGGTGAGGTTCATTCGGTAGACACGGCAGCAGCAGAGAAAGGGGCGGCTGAGCTTCGCACGAAGATCGCCATGTATGACCTCAACGACGTCTTCAACGTCGACGAGGCAGCCTACTTCTACAAGAGCATCGCACGGGTATCTGTCTGCCTCGGGGTTGCTCCCGGGTCGCGGCACCAGTTGTCGTGTAGGAACACGCGCTAAAATATATATTGGCACACTTCCCCACCAACAACACTCACTAAGCCCGAAGACTCAATAAGCTTGTTAGGGTTAGAACCTGAAGGCCCAGGAACTTTCCCTTGCACCGGGTTGATGTTTCCTCTGTGCACCGTGTTTCCGCTTAGTCAACTGACGGAAACCCAGCGTCACTAGCCACGAGCACAGGCTAGCACGCTCTCACACGCAAATATACCTCGCAGGCCCTCAGAAAGGAAGGGTCCCAGCCAGTCACGGCTTGATACGAGGGTGCCGGAGCTATACTCCGGTGGGAAGGATAAAGGGAGTGCGCTCTCGCTCCTCCACTACTCGGCGATGACTCGCCCTTCGTATATACGGCCACTTCTCTACTACTCTTGGCCTGACCACGGGTAAACACACGCTACGATACTAGTAGGCGTGTCCACCGACAGTCATAATCCTACCAACAGGTTTATCCAAATGCTACGGGAACTCACCGATAGCCCGGACGTCTTCTTTGTGCGGTTGAGAGGAAAAGCTGTTCTGTTATTGTTGCCCAAAGGGCTTATCTGTTCTATCTTCTCTTTCCTATGGTTCAATACAAATATCTAGTCTAAACGCGTCCGTTTTGGATCTTCCCAGGTAACCACCGACTCTTCAGAGCCTTCTCGACGGCTCGGATGGCTATCCGACGACTCGAAGAGTCGCCTTAGGTGCGGGTCCTGACCAAAGTTCGCCGTAGGTTCGGGTCGAACTTGAAGCTCCGGACTTCGAGTTCGGGGGCTGACGAGCCTTCGTCACCGGTCCATGCTGACCAATCAGTGGCCGTCGAACACCATCGAACGATTGGCGATGCGCCTCGACTTGCCAGTTGAGTTGACGCCGAATGCCGCGGGGCTGCCGTTGGCTTTCGCGCAGCATTCTCGACACCACAGCTGCCCACACCGTGTCGCGAGCCACGGCACTTGGTGAGCGTCAGGGTGCTCCTGGTGTCTGCGCGCCACCACGGTCGGGTCTTCGCGCACCGCGCAGGCTGCTCTGGCCCGCGCGTTTCGAGCGCTCGGCGTCGATCCTGCTGACATGGTAAGTGTTGCGTCTGGTCTCCGTCTTGTGCCGTTGACTGTCTCGTCCTCACACGTGTGCGCTTGTCTTGCTTGTGGCAGGCTTCTGCTGCGTCGGGCTCAGGCAGCGGCCGCTCCGGTCATGCTCCTTCTGCATCTTCGCCTGCTCGATCGGCGTCCACTGCTGCTGCTGAGTCGACGACCGGCGGTGCCTCGCATGCTGACGATGCCGCGCAGGTGTGTATCTTGTCCCTGCATGCGTCCTTCTTCTCTTCACACGTGCTGATGTTGTTCCCGTTGATGTGTCTGCGTATGACTACAGTCTGGCGATGACGTGCCCCCGGAATCGATTGTCGCGGTCAGGTGTGACCACGAGTCGTCGGGAACACCAGCAACATCTCGTCCTGGGTCCCCTGGATCTTCTCAGACTGCTCCCGACAACTCGCGCGGCCGTGGTCAAGTTATGCGTCGCGACGCCCTTGAGCAACTGGTCCTTGATGCTTGTGACGAGTCGTCGGAGCGCGTTTTGGCGGTGCTGGGTTCGAAGCTGGACTCTCTTGGTCGTCTCTCGGTGAACCTGCAGCTGGGTCCGAACATCCGTGGTGACCGCCGCGTTGAGTCTCGCCTGGTATCGGCTCGGAACCTGGATGAGGTGGTTGCTGCGGCGACGCCGAACATGGATGTTGGCGAAGGCTCGACGCTTGACATGGCAACCATGCGCGTCCGGCTGCATTCTGCTGAGGCGGCTCAGGCTGCGGCTGAGAATCGGTTGCGGGCGCAGACGTACACCTTGGAGAACCATCAAGTGTTCTTGGAGAACGCGAATCGTGAGATCGCGCAGCTGAAGAAAGAGGTCACGCGTCTCGGCCACCTGGAGGCTCTCAACACCGCTGAGTTGGAAAGGGCCCAAGCCGCTGTGGATGCGTACAAGGAGTGCTCGGGGCGTCAGGAGAATCGCGTCAAGGCTGCTGAAGACTCGTGCGCTCGACTCCAGGCTCAGCTGAAGCGGGGGCAGGAGGTCTTCAAGGCTACCATCGCCGCGACGACAGCCCAGAGCAAGCGCTTGCATGATCTGCTGGCTCGCTCGGACGCCGCCGATGACACCGCGCCAGCTCGCCTTCGCCGCCGTAATGAGGACCTTGAAGAGCAAGTGAAGCGGCTGGCGCGTGCCAACAAGACTCTCCGTGCTCACGTGCTGTTGGAGGAGATGGATCCGGACGTCCTGGTTCTCGCAGTTGAAGGTTCGTGATCATCTTCCAGTCACTCGGTTTGCTTGTTTACTGACTTGTTCCAATGACTCGTTTCTTTTCGGGCAGGTATCTCGACTGGTGAATTAAACTGGGACTTGTTAAACATCAGCCCTGAATCCCTGTTGGTGCTGCAAGAGCAACTCCGCCGAGCTGATCGATCCAAGGCCGACGAAGCCATCGCCGAAGACTTGGCTCGGACGGCGTTCGCTCTGACTGATTCCATCGGGGATCTCGAGCGCAAGGGTGTTCCAGCAGGCTCCAACAAGACCACTCCAGGCACGACCGCTGCTGCAGTCCAGAAGTCGCGTGCGTCGCGTCGGTCGTCTTCTTCTCCGCGGTCTTCGTCTCGCAAGAGGCCTCGCGAGGACTCGGGTGGTGTCGGCGTCGCTGCTTCTCCTGTCCGGACAAGTCGTTCGGGGTCCAAGGTCCGCCGTACGTCTGTTGCGCCGTCGGCTGAGTCATCGGCGCCCTCTTCTCCGGTCAGGAAGGCTCCTGGGAAGTGCAAGAAGTCATCCAAGAAGGTCAAGGAGCCTCGCTGGGGCCGAGGTCGTGTTGCTTCCGTGCCTCGCAGTGCTCCAGTCATCGCGCGCTTCGGTCCAAGTGTATCACCCCCTCAGCGCTCTCCTGCCGCGAACTCGCCGACTCGTGGGGCTGTGCCTCCTGGTCCCGTCTCTTCGGCCTCGGCTGCTTCCAGTCCAGAAGACCGTCAACAGGAGGGTGACTCGGATCATCAAGATGACGAAGGGACTGGTGAACAGCCGACTTCTGTCGGGCAATCTCAGGGAGTGCCCCAGTGGTTCGAAGACAACTCGGATGCTGGCCTCACCGAAGGTCTTGTCGACGACTCGGTTGTCGATGGCGGCGCTGCTTCTTCAGCTGAAGAGGAGTTCGACGAATGGGAAGGCGAGTGCGTTGAGGTGGTAGCTGTAATTCCGGCTCCGTCACCCCAGTCTGGTGCAAGTGTTGCTGCTCCTGCTCCGGTTCCGGGTTCAGGTGGCTTTCCGCCGTCTGCGTCGACTTCGCCCCCTGCCGGTGGCGAGTCTTCGGCTTCTGCTTCCGCTGCTCCAGTCGAGTCGACGGATTCTCCCGCTGCTCCATCGTCGCATTCGCCTGTTGAGTCGACGGCTTCTCTTGTTGCTCCAAGGTCGCCTTTGCCCGCTGAGTCGACGGGTCCTGCTCCCTCGTCTCCAAGGTCGCCTTCGCCCGCTGACGAAGCACCCAAGAAGGTCTCGAAGACTCGTGTCCGGGGCAAGAAATCTGCCAAGACTCAACGGAAGCCGTCTTCAGCTCAAGATGATGTGCTGCCGGCGGACCGGTATTCCAAGAAGGTATTGAAGTGGGCCGCTCCGTTCTTGGCCCCGGAGTTTCGATTCCCTGGTGCTGCTGAGTGCTGGATCCAGATTATGAATTTCCAGTATCCCCCTGCTCTGCCCGAGCATGCTCGAGTTGCTGTCACGGCTGCGGGACTCAGGGCGTTCAAGAACTTCATGGATCCCAATCACCCGTGGCAGAGGCTCCGGCAACGTTTTCCGGAACACGCGTGCTTGTTCGACACGCATGGATTTGACTCTTCCGGCAAGGTCTCTCAGCGTGCACCCCCGTTGACTCGAGTCAACGGGTATTGGAGTAACTTTCGAGGGTACGGGCATCCAGACGACGTTGACTTGGGTTTCTCGAATTGGGAGCGTCTTCACTGGATTCCTGGTCTGGCTGTGGAGAACTGCTTCCGGGTGGCAAGCCGTGAACTGGAGGAGAACGATTGGTCGCCTGAGCTGAAGGCGAAGACTCGCGCTGAATTGGACGAGGCCAAGGCTGAATGGTCGCTGTATGCTGACGAGCGGACCAAGCGCTGGGACCGGTTCCGTGCCAAGATTATTTACCAAGTCTGGAGGTGGTTCGTCAGCAAGGAGCCGAAGTTTTCTGCGCTCCACACCGAAGCTCTCTTCGAGCCGTCCATGCTCGGTTGCCCGTTCGACAATCTGGTCTGGTTGCCCAAGACTCTTGACTGGCGTTGGACGCAGCAGAGCCGTGGCGCAATGGCTGGATGGATGTCCCCGCTCAGCACCCGTACAACACAACTTTCTTCCCTTGCAACCCGCAATTCCCGATGTTCGTTCCTGCGGGCACCACGCGTGAAGAGGTCGGTCGTCGGATTGTCGTCTCTCCTGAACTCAAGCCAAGCCAGATTGCCGTCGGATGGGATGCTGGCTTCCGCGAACCTGCTGCAACTCCGGACGAGTCTTCGGGTCCTGCTGCAAGCGAACCTCCGGCTGCAGCAGCTGCTGTTCCTGTGGGATCCCGACAACTCGGATCACCTCCAAGTGTTGGCACAGGTGGCGGCTTCTGCTGAGTCGCAGGACATTTCTCGCGAGGACGGCGTCGACGAGCAGTGAGTCTTCGAGTGCCGGTGTTCCTTCCCCCAAGCTTCTTGAGTTTTCGTAGTCGTAGTCAGTGGTTCAGCTGGGGCTTTAGTTTCTTGATTCTTCTTCCAAGTCGTCACGTCCAGTTTCGAAAATATAAAAAAATCATGCAAGTCATCTGCAGTAGTCGTTTTCATCTGCATGGCTGGGCTGCATTGCCCCAGGTGCAGGTCGCAATCGTCCGCAGTAGCCAATTTCGTCTACCCTCCTGGGCTGCGTTGCCCCAGGCGTAGTTCATCGTCTTCGAGTCGTCGTGGGCGAGCTCTAATCTTCGTCCGCGACTTGCACCATCTGCAGGCGTTGTTCACTTCGCTTGCGCCTCAAGTAGTCGTAGAGAAGGCCTCCACAGGAGAGGTGCGTCACCGGCTCCCACGTGGGCTCGTCTTGGTCCGCCCACTTGATCCTGAATTCACGCACCGAGCGCCCTGTTCTTGTTGACATGGGCATCCGATCATCCAAAATCTCAAGAACTTCGCTCTCACCAGCAAGACTGTCGGGCTCCCAGCTGTCTTCGGGAAGTAATTCCTCATCAAAGTCCAGCCGTGAGTCTTCGGTGACGTCAGGTGCCAGTCGAGTCTTCGGGCGGTCTTCGAATTCGTTCACCGCCTTCAACCGCGAGACATGGACTACCGGGTAAAATCGATAACCACTTCGGTTCGGCAGATCGAGCTCGTAGGCGTACTCTTCGACCTTTTTCTTGATCCGGAACGGGCCGTACCATCGATGAGCCAGCTTCTTCGTTAACCCGGGCTTGACGCGCTCCATGTACAACCATACGCGGCTGCCTGGTTCGAAAAGAGACTTTGTCACATTGCTCGCTGGGTCTGCACCTGTGGTTTGATTGGTTGGAGACGTTGTTGGCGACTCGTTCCTGCCAGTCGTCGGGACCGCTGCCTTCTCCTTCCGGCTCAGTGCTTCGTTGTGTTCGCGTGCTCTGCGGGCTTTCTCGGTGGCTTGATACTCCTTGGCCATCTCGATTGCAATCTGGTGTTGTCGATTGACCTCCCGTCGCCAGGTTTGCGCGTCCGACTGTCTGCCCATGCCACTGCGAAGCGAAGACGACATCGCTTTCAGCGTCGACTGAGCGTCCCATCCGTGGACGAGGAAGAATGGGGTTTCCTTCCGCGTCGTGTCCTGCGAGTTATTGATCGCGAAGACTAGACGCTCCACGATCTCGTCCCAGTCTTGCTGAAGTGGGTCTTCGGCGTACACTCTCACAGATTGAATCACAGTCTTCACCGACCGCTCTTGCTGTCCGTTGGCTTGAGGCCGATAACTCAGCGTCGCTCGCGACCTTGACTGCATCATTTCAGCAAAGGCCTGGAACACCTCGCTCATAAAACGAGGGTCTCGGTCGTGTCTGACCAAAGAAGGTGCTCCAAATCGTCGGTAGATGCATTCTTCGAAAGCCTGGGCCACTTTGAGTGCTGTCGTGTCGGACATTGCTTTGGCGATCACAAATCCCGTGAAAGCACATTGGAACAGGAGGAGAGCCGTGTTGCCTCTCCGAGTCATCGGGAGTGGTATCACGAAGTCCATGGACACGATCTGAAGTGGTCGCTCAGCCAACACGTTGCCTGGAGAGTATCCACGCAACTGGGGTCGGCTTTTGCTGGTGCTGCAGTCCGGGCATGACTTGACGTGCTTCTCGACATCCGTATAGAGGCCAAACCAATAGTAATCCCGCTTGACTCGCTGGTAGGTTCGCACTACCCCTTGGTGCCCGCCTTCTAGCGAGTCATGGCAGTTCTGCAAGACCTCTTGAATCATCGTGGTGGGTACCACTAGACGCAGCGTGATCTCCTCTTGCTCGCCAGGCTTGTCTCGATGACTCGGAGTCACGTTGTAGAGCACATCGTCATCGGACAAAACGAACTTGTCCGCGATTTTCCAGGCATCCCTCGCAGCCCTGTATCCAAGCCTCTCGACTTCGCCTCGGAGGACTGTTTTCAGGTTTGCCCACCGTAGTTCTTCGTCCTGGGCAGTTGCTATACGCCGTCGCCTCTCCGCTTGAACCTCGACTGGGTCAATGTCTTCTGCGTTCGGCTGTACGGGCGGTGCTTGAGTCTCTTCTCGCGGCGGCTCCTCTTCCTGCGACTTGGCGGCTCCAGTCGTCGGCTTGGGCGGCGTTTTGTCGGCGCTGTCTTCTACGAATCGGACTTGTTTCTTCTTCGATTTAGCCTGCGAGCGAGTCATCGCCATGATCCTGAAGGGCTCTTCGCGCACGAAATCCGCGAATGTCCTGCGGTTGGCGACGTCGTAGCCTTCCACAATAGAGCCTCCAGGAACATGGTCTTTCACCGTCTCGTCTTCTGGTGTCGGCTCGTAGATCACTTCTTGAATGCGGTTTAGGCTGCGCAGTTCTGTCTTCCGACTTTCACTCAGGACCACCTTCGACATCTTGGATTCGAGTGTTTCCGACGCCAACGAGTCGGCGGCCGCGTTAAATTCTCGAACCACGTGCAAGTACTTTACTGACCGCAGTCGTGCCGTGATCTCCTTGTGGCGACTCAGCTGGGTCAGCAGCGATTCCTTCCGGCATGCGATCACCCCTAGGGATTGCTGTATCGCGAGCCTCGAGTCACCAACGATGACTAGGTCTTCGGCGCCATGGTCCAAAGCCGCAAGCACTCCGTTGGTCATTCCCATGTACTCGGCGAGGTTCACCGTCGTCTTCTCGAGGTAAGCGCTAGCTGCAATCACTATTTGCCACTCGGGTAGGCGCCACACGATCCAGGAGCAACTGCCATAGCCTCCATACTTCTCGGTCTTCGCTGAACCGTCGAAGGAGACCACAAACCCCGTGTGAGTCGTCGGGAGACGCGCGTACAAGAGGTTGGGGTCCATCCGAGTCATCGGCGAGCCTTTCGTCGGCGGAGCAACCAGGTCTAGCGAGTCATCGAGATCCACAAAGTTGGTCACCGTCGACTGGAGCAGTTGGGAGAACACGCAGTCCTTCTCCTTCACGTGTTGGACGATCAGGTGCCACGGGGAAAGCAATACCGCGAATTGCACCGCTCTCCCGAAGAGTGACTTGGACTTAGTGATCCATTCCAATGTAGAGAACCGCGTGTACACTCGGATCGTCCGTCCTGCGAGCTGGGTATAGCAAGTCTTCAGGAGCTGGAGCAGCGCCAGCACCTCCTTCTCGGCAGGATGGTAGTTCATTTCCGCATCCTTCAAGACGCGACCACAGAATCGCACGGGGTGCAATTTGTCGTCGTGCATCTGGAGCAAAGTTGAGCTGAGTGCCCACTCGTTTGCATACAGCATCACGTGCACATCCTTCTTCTTGTCGAAGTGTCGAAGTATCGGCGCTGCTGCAACCTTCTGCTGAAGCGTCTGGAAGCTGCGTCGATACTTCGACACTAAGTCCCGCATGACCTTCATGATCGGCTCCAATGCGTCGGGGACAGAGAAGCTTCGGCTACTGGTGTTGGGCAAGGCGAAAAAGCCTCGCTGGCTGCCGGACAAGCCCGACACCGTGGACTACATCGGCACGAGCAAAGGGTGGATGACGACGGCCGTGTTTCAGGACTGGTTGATCGATCTCAACGCGAAAATGAAGGCGGCCGGCAGGAAGATTCTGCTGCTGTACGACAACGCACCCGTTCACATAGCACCGGAAGAGGAGCTCTCGCACGTAGCCATCGCCAAACTACCCAAGAACACAACCGCAATGTTGCAGCCTATGGATCAGGGCGTGATTGCCTGGTTGAAGGCACATATCCTCAACGACAGGACCGCCGCTGCAGTGCTTCCTATCCTACTCGGCGAGAATGACCCGCATGCCATCGAAACAGGGGATGCGATCGAGTGGCTTGGGGACGCGTGGGATGCGATACCGAAGAAGGTCCTCGCTAACTGTTGGAGGCATACAGGGCTGCTATCCAAAAGAGTAATGAATGTGGACCACATTCTAAATTAAATCAATACATTGTGTTTCTCTGCTACTTCTCCGGTCCGGAAAAGAATTAACAGTTAGGTTTTTCATGAAAACCCTCGATGTTTGATTGGTCGAATTACCCGACTATGCCACATTTCATTGGACAAACTCCAACATCAGTGATTTGTATGAAACACGATTGGCTGTTTTTATGGCGTTTGAATACTCGTTGGTTAACAGCATTATATCCCATAGATAAGCTCTCTTTCCGCTTTCTGTAGTATATCTCCAAATTTTAATCTGATCATTTTTGATGGTGCAGCGAATTTAAACCTCACACCTGTGAAAACCGATTGTTTAAACCGACTGATAACAGCCTTAAATAGCGGGAATATGCAGTCATGAACAATACTGGGTGAAACCGCGGATCAAGCGCTTTAAGTTAAGGGCATCCACAGCTCTGTTGGAGCAGTAGAACGCAAGTTACAGTCTGATTAGAGAACTGTTAATTCTTTAGCGGACCGGAGAAGTACGGGGAGCTGTCCTATCAGATCGCAAACCCCGTCAAAATCGGATATATCAGGTGGCTCTCTAAGACGCCCCGTACTGTATGTATCGTGCGCGGCCCAGAAATGGGGTCGTGTGCAACCTCGCCCGTCCGAGCCAACACGCAGGCCTGGTTTCTTTCTGCCCGTAATTGGCGCTGCGGTGGCCTGCCGGCGGGATGCAGCTCAACGGCCATTTCAGGGCTATCTAGTGATAGGTGCTCGAAGGCTCTCGAACGAACGCAAAGCTGGAGAGAGCAGATAAAGATTCTGCTGCAAAATGAGCAGATATTCAAGCCACTGTAACGGACGACCCAGCGATGATGACACGATGTAGAAGAATTGGGGTGAGGCCTTGTGACCGATCAACCGAGCGAGCAGTGAGCACTTCCCGATCCGCCTCCGAGCCCACAAGCGCGCCGCAGCGTCTGCTTCCCATTCGCCAGACGCCCCCAACACGCGGTTTGGTTCAGCCGAATCACCGCTGCTCGCCTTGAACACGCAGAGCGCGCCAGCTGGGGCTCGCCTATCGACGATAATAGCCCTTTCCCGACTGCGCCAAGCAGCAGCAGCAGCAACAGCAGCAATAGCAGCGGTGGCGGCATCTGGAGATCCCTGAGTTGGTTCTCGAAGCCGACGCTGCAGTACTCGATCGATCGCACACTCGCAGAGCTCCTTGTTGGCCGACGTTCGTCGCCCACCTCGGTACAGTTGGACGAGGGCAATCATTTGAGTTCACTTGAGTTCACTCACCTCCGCCTCGCATTCGGTCACTCTTCAACACGCGAGCTGGACGCGTCCATTAGCCGCGGACAGACAGGCACTCAGACAGTCGGAGAGACAGAGAGCACCGGCACGGCACCGACATGGGCACGAACCGCTACGAGACGGAGGCGACGCTGCGCGCGGCCATCTTCGGCGAGATCCTGCTGTGCCGCGACCGCCTCACGCTCGAGCGCGTGGTCGTCAAGACCGTGGACCTGCAGCTGGCGCTGCAGCACAAGTCGCGCGCGCAGGAGCTCGTGCAGGAGAACGTGCTGCACGAGGTGGAGGTGCTGAATCGCGTGCGCGCGCTGGGCGGGCACCCGAACGTCATCAACATGCACAGCTACTTCGTGGCCAGGGGCGGCGGCGTGCTGCACATGGTGCTGGACTACTGCGAGGGCGGCGACCTGCTGGACGCGTGCGTGCAGCCCGTCACGGTGGACGAGGACAAGAGCGGCAGTAGTGGCAGCAGCACTAGCATAAGCAGCGGTGACGATGCCGGCCAGGGCAATCAGAAAGAAGACGCAGCGGCGGTAGCGACACTAGCAACACTAGAGGAGCCGAGCCCGGAGGATAGCGGCGGCCCGTTCCTCAACGGCGTGGACGGGTCCAAGCGCCTGCACGAGAGCGTGGCGCGCCGGTACCTGGTGGACGTGCTGTCGGGCCTGCGCTTCCTGCACAGCCACGGCATCGCGCACCGAGACGTGAGCCTCGAGAACATCCTGCTGCGCGACGGGCGCGCGGTGATCGCGGACTTTGGCCTGTGCGTGCAGGACCCGTCGGCGGCGGCCGGCGGCAGTCCAACGGGCAGTCCGACCAGCGGCGACAGTGGCAACGGCGGCAGCAGCAGTGGTGGTGGTGGTGGTGGAGGCTTCCGCTGTGACGAGACGGTGGGCAAGAACTACTACATGGCGCCGGAGATCGTGGCGCGCGAGCGCTACGACCCACGGCGAGCCGACATTTGGTCGGCGGGCATCGCCTTCTTCATCCTGCTGACGTCGTCGCCGCCGTTCGAGCGCGCGGAGCCGTCGGACCCGGGCTTTCGGTACGTGGCCAAGCGCGGCATCAAGGCGGTGTTCACGGCGTGGGGGCTGGGCCAGGAGGTGTCGGAGCCCATGCAGGACCTGCTGGCGCGCATGCTGAGCGTGGACCCGGAGGAGCGCATCACGATGGAGGAGATCTGGCAGCACCCGGTGCTGCATCGGCCCCGGGACGGCGCGGCGTCGGCGTTGGCCTGCAACCAAGCGGACTGAGCGGGCGAGTCGCGGCCGAAGTGGCGTGGGTCATCGTGTATTGTAGATGTATCGATCCGGCAACGCGCGCATGCATACATGTATGGATGTATGTATGGAGTCTGTCTGTGGCGGCGGCAGGGCACGGAGCTGCTGCTGCTGCTGCTGCTGCTTCTGCTGCAGTGGAGTGCAGGATGGATGCAATGCAGTGTCGTCGTGTGCCGGGCGGCCGAGTCGTATAAAACAGAATTAGCTATTAGTGGACTAGGAATTGTGCGAATAATGAAGTATTTTAATGGTCATCTCAGTGGTTGCAAGTGGAGCGGAAGTGACGCCGAAGGACGCAATTGTGAGCGTCTCAGCGTCGATTTGCCAGATGGCTACCTGGGCTTTAGAAGCATTTGGCGCCACTCAAATTCAAACACGAGGAACCAGTGGCGGCAGCAACAAGAGCGAGTGCAGCGCCGGCTGCGGCAGCGACGATGGAGCTGGTGGTCGTGACCAAGAAGACGAAAGCGGAGTGGCTCGTGCAGGTCGTGCGCCTGGAGAAGAAGTGCGGTGATAACAGCAACAATAGCGCCAGCACTAGCGGGCGGTAGCAGCAGCGGACAGCATTTGCAGGCTCGAGGCGACGTGTCCGCGGTGTCGGCTTGTTGCCTCCGCGCCCTCTTGCGCCCCATCCTCCTCCTGCTCACGACGGCGCTCCCGTCTGCCTATTGTTCTCGCTTGTGCGTGCAGGAGCTTCTCCAAGAGCGACAGCCTCGGCCAGCGCTTGGTGGAGGAGGCCATGAAGCCGTAGGATACAATACTGCGTCGCGCCGCGCACGCGAGCAACGTGCGCAAGGGAGGCGTCTGATCGCTGACGGACTGCTATTGTTCTTGGTGCAGACACAACACTCTGGTGCTGGCGGTCGATGGCGGCGGCGTGCACGGCTACATCCTGTTTCGGCGCAACGGTGTACGTCCGAAGCGATAGCGCGTGGGCCGTCCGTCCGTCCGTCGCTCATGTTGCTTGCGCTGCTTTGCTTTGCCTCCTGATGTGTACAGACCGAGGGACACATCGACCGCATCGCCGTGGCCGAGTCCCAGCGGCGGCGCGGCCTGGGCCGGCGCCTGCTGCAGTTCGCCATCGCGTCCCTGCGGACGAATCGGTGCGTGTCCTCCGCACGAAATGCTACGCTGCCGGACGGAGGATCGGGTCGCTGATGCTGATGTGTTTTTCGAACGCTGGTGTCTGGTGTGTCCGTCTTATTCGTGTCCTCTCGATCGCTGCAGCGCGGCCATGCTGCTGCTGGAGGCCGACACGACCAACGTGGGCGCTATCGCGCTATACGACTCGCAGGGCTTCGCACGCACCACCGTCCGCGCCGACTACTACAAACCCGGCCGCGACGCGCTGCTCATGGAGCTCAAGCTGTAGGCGTTGACGATCTTGATCAGCAGGCACGCGTGCTGCTTCAGAAGCGCTCCGAAGCACGCGCCGTGTACCGGAACATACATGTAGCGTGGTGCTCGTCTAGCCATGGCGTGCGTCCCGGGCGAATTTTTTCGCAATGTGACACGACGACGGCTTAACGTTGAAGTGAAGCCTCAGGATGTGCCGCGTTTGGCTCCTGTGGGTCTCGTGCTTAAGTGTTGGCGTTTCGAATCTGACCGAGAGATCCCAGCGTCGTGTAGAGTTTCGACTCGATTCGTTCTGCTTTACGGATATCCTGGCGTCGTACTCCGCTTTGAGTTAAAGTTGTGAGGTGGATCGACGATACAAGATCTTTTTTAAAGTACTTGGAGTTCAAGTCGAGCACAGTCGTTGCCAAACGTAGGTAAGATATTGTTGCTAACGAGACTTTGTCTGATGTTATTTCCAGTTACACTTGAGAACTCTGAAAGTCGGCTTGGCGAAGCCGAGTGAACAGGTTGAGCTCTTTCATCAGCCCAACAAAGTTTTTTTTTGTCAGTAAGACCACCTACCACAAGCGCTTTGCGTTCGTACATGTACATGTCTGATCGATGAAACATGTATAAGACACGACAAACTCAAGGTGTAGATCGATAAATTGCTTGGTTAGCAGTAAAAGATCATCCAACACTATCATCAATACTAGTAGCGTTATCGGCTCCTCCGGAAGTCGTCAAGCAGCGTGAAAATTGTCTAGATCGCAACACCAGCGAGCTACCAAACAAGTCTAGCGATGCCAACAAATCCGTGTGCTGTTTTGCTGATAGTCCCGAGTCGAAACTCTACACGACGCTGGGATCTCTCGGTCAGATTCGAAACGCCAACACTTAAGCACGAGACCCACAGGAGCCAAACGCGGCACATCCTGAGGCTTCACTTCAACGTTAAGCCGTCGTCGTGTCACATTGCGAAAAAATTCGCCCGGGACGCACGCCATGGCTAGACGAGCACCACGCTACATGTATGTTCCGGTACACGGCGCGTGCTTCGGAGCGCTTCTGAAGCAGCACGCGTGCCTGCTGATCAAGATCGTCAACGCCTACAGCTTGAGCTCCATGAGCAGCGCGTCGCGGCCGGGTTTGTAGTAGTCGGCGCGGACGGTGGTGCGTGCGAAGCCCTGCGAGTCGTATAGCGCGATAGCGCCCACGTTGGTCGTGTCGGCCTCCAGCAGCAGCATGGCCGCGCTGCAGCGATCGAGAGGACACGAATAAGACGGACACACCAGACACCAGCGTTCGAAAAACACATCAGCATCAGCGACCCGATCCTCCGTCCGGCAGCGTAGCATTTCGTGCGGAGGACACGCACCGATTCGTCCGCAGGGACGCGATGGCGAACTGCAGCAGGCGCCGGCCCAGGCCGCGCCGCCGCTGGGACTCGGCCACGGCGATGCGGTCGATGTGTCCCTCGGTCTGTACACATCAGGAGGCAAAGCAAAGCAGCGCAAGCAACATGAGCGACGGACGGACGGACGGCCCACGCGCTATCGCTTCGGACGTACACCGTTGCGCCGAAACAGGATGTAGCCGTGCACGCCGCCGCCATCGACCGCCAGCACCAGAGTGTTGTGTCTGCACCAAGAACAATAGCAGTCCGTCAGCGATCAGACGCCTCCCTTGCGCACGTTGCTCGCGTGCGCGGCGCGACGCAGTATTGTATCCTACGGCTTCATGGCCTCCTCCACCAAGCGCTGGCCGAGGCTGTCGCTCTTGGAGAAGCTCCTGCACGCACAAGCGAGAACAATAGGCAGACGGGAGCGCCGTCGTGAGCAGGAGGAGGATGGGGCGCAAGAGGGCGCGGAGGCAACAAGCCGACACCGCGGACACGTCGCCTCGAGCCTGCAAATGCTGTCCGCTGCTGCTACCGCCCGCTAGTGCTGGCGCTGTTATCACCGCACTTCTTCTCCAGCTTCTAAAGCCCAGGTAGCCATCTGGCAAATCGACGCTGAGACGCTCACAATTGCGTCCTTCGGCGTCACTTCCGCTCCACTTGCAACCACTGAGATGACCATTACTAGGGCTACGCATAGGCTGAGATAGCAATTTATAAGGGAAGCCAGAACTTTCACCACATCAGTAGTATTACGACGACTACCAAAGCGTGCGAGCGCAACCTCAAAGCTTAACGACTCGTCGGAAGAACTGTGGGCGATGCCTTTATGATAAACCTGGAGCATTAAATATCTTATATCATCGTTAACGTTACGTTTTGTTTTCTTTGCATTATTGTTTGTACACGAAATGTGTGACGGCAGGAGACACTTACTCAATGTATGTAGTATAGCTCTCAATCATACCAAACTTTGACGTTGAGCAGACTATTTCTTTTAGAAAGCCTTAAATTTCAAAGCTTACGACTACTTCAATGGCCCCGCGACCGTTGCATGCGGCGATATTGCAGCTGGGAGGGTACAGGGCGCACATCTTCGCTAGAAATCTTGGCCTACAGAACTGTCAGGCTTGTAGCTAAGGTGCTAGACCAGTTTAGCGCAATGTTTGACTTTTCCCCGCGGGAAAATGGCCATAACTTTTTTTCTAGACATCCTCTCAGAAATTAAAAAATACGCCGCAAATCTACAGAAACTCGCCTACAACAAGGTGGTCTTGTTGTGGTTCAAGTGTTTTGTAAGCGAGCTACCTGCATCAAGGAAAAACCAGGATGCTTTGACGACGCGCCGGCCAGTTTAGCGCAGTAAAACATATTGAGGTTTGTATGGCGAAGCATCCCCCATTGCAGAAAACACGCAATGTGTTACAGGAAGAGCCACAAATCTGTACGTTCCTCACCAAAGTGTGTACTTTTTTCACCACAAGGGCCAAGGGGGATGCTTCGCCATACAAACCTCAATATGTTTTACTGCGCTAAACTGGCCGGCGCGTCGTCAAAGCATCCTGGTTTTTCCTTGATGCAGGTAGCTCGCTTACAAAACACTTGAACCACAACAAGACCACCTTGTTGTAGGCGAGTTTCTGTAGATTTGCGGCGTATTTTTTAATTTCTGAGAGGATGTCTAGAAAAAAAGTTATGGCCATTTTTCCGCGGGGAAAAGTCAAACATTGCGCTAAACTGGTCTAGCACCTTACCGCATTTTGTACTTCGTATTTAAAACGCGTGTTGTCCTCATACCGCTCCAAACTTACCAGACAGTATCGCATTACCTGGCAGATGCTGCGGCTGCGAAGCAGGCGCAGGAGACGCCAATGGGTAATGATAAAAAGCCTGCTATAAACTAAAAACAAAACAATAACATAGGCGGTTAAAACCCTCCTATCCTAGCCACCACGGGGTCCTAGTGCCGTGGTGGTGGGTGGTGCTCAAGCAATCGTTGTAGAGGCGGGTGGCTAGGTACGTAGGCAGGCTGCTTGGTTTAGTGGTGCAAAATGGCACAATAGCTGAAGTCCCATGACGCCTGTCAGCGAGACCGAGGTAGACACGGCCAACTACAACAGTCAGCCAAAACCACGTCTCGAATTCAGCGTCGTAGTGAACCTGATAGTGGCGAATTATGGCGAAAAACGCGCGACCATGTTAGTTTAGGGAACTTGCGGCTGTACTGAGCACTTGTTGCAGCTCGCGAGATAAAGGAAAAGCAGGGAGATAGGTACGTACGTAGGTGTCGGTTGCTTTAGAATGCGAAATGGCTGCTGACAAAACACGATCTCTGGAAGACAGAAAACTAATGACTCGCGATCGGGCTCAGTTACCGGCTCCAGCTACCGGGTCACCAGTAGAAAGACAGAAAGCGACAAAGGACCACGATACCGGCCTCAGTTTACTGGCTTCAGTTACCGAGGCGCGAATTAACCCGATTTGAGCTGCCTTGCAGCATGACCTATCGGCCACTGCTATCCCAGTAAAATACTTCATTATTCGCACAATTCCTAGTCCACTAATAGCTAATTCTGTCTTATACGACTCGGCCCGGCACACGATGACACTGCATTGCATCCGTCCTGCACTCCACTGCAGCAGAAGCAGCAGCAGCAGCAGCAGCAGCAGCAGCAGCTCCGTGCCCTGCCGCCGCCACAGACAGACTCCATACATGCGTCCAAACATGTATGCACGCGCGCGTTGCCGGATCGATACATCTACAATACACGACGACCCACGCCACTTCGGCCGCGACTCGCCCGCTCAGTCCGCTTGGTTGCAGGCCAACGCCGACGCCGCGCCGTCCCGGGGCCGATGCAGCACCGGGTGCTGCCAGATCTCCTCCATCGTGATGCGCTCCTCCGGGTCCACGCTCAGCATGCGCGCCAGCAGGTCCTGCATGGGCTCCGACACCTCCTGGCCCAGCCCCCACGCCGTGAACACCGCCTTGATGCCGCGCTTGGCCACGTACCGAAAGCCCGGGTCCGACGGCTCCGCGCGCTCGAACGGCGGCGACGACGTCAGCAGGATGAAGAAGGCGATGCCCGCCGACCAAATGTCGGCTCGCCGTGGGTCGTAGCGCTCGCGCGCCACGATCTCCGGCGCCATGTAGTAGTTCTTGCCCACCGTCTCGTCACAGCGGAAGCCTCCACCACCACCACCACCACTGCTGCTGCCGCCGTTGCCACTGTCGCCGCTGGTCGGACTGCCCGTTGGACTGCCGCCGGCCGCCGCCGACGGGTCCTGCACGCACAGGCCAAAGTCCGCGATCACCGCGCGCCCGTCGCGCAGCAGGATGTTCTCGAGGCTCACGTCTCGGTGCGCGATGCCGTGGCTGTGCAGGAAGCGCAGGCCCGACAGCACGTCCACCAGGTACCGGCGCGCCACGCTCTCGTGCAGGCGCTTGGACCCGTCCACGCCGTTGAGGAACGGGCCGCCGCTATCCTCCGGGCTCGGCTCCTCTAGTGTTGCTAGTGTCGCTACCGCCGCTGCGTCTTCTTTCTGATTGCCCTGGCCGGCATCGTCACCGCTGCTTATGCTAGTGCTGCTGCCACTACTGCCGCTCTTGTCCTCGTCCACCGTGACGGGCTGCACGCACGCGTCCAGCAGGTCGCCGCCCTCGCAGTAGTCCAGCACCATGTGCAGCACGCCGCCGCCCCTGGCCACGAAGTAGCTGTGCATGTTGATGACGTTCGGGTGCCCGCCCAGCGCGCGCACGCGATTCAGCACCTCCACCTCGTGCAGCACGTTCTCCTGCACGAGCTCCTGCGCGCGCGACTTGTGCTGCAGCGCCAGCTGCAGGTCCACGGTCTTGACGACCACGCGCTCGAGCGTGAGGCGGTCGCGGCACAGCAGGATCTCGCCGAAGATGGCCGCGCGCAGCGTCGCCTCCGTCTCGTAGCGGTTCGTGCCCATGTCGGTGCCGTGCCGGTGCTCTCTGTCTCTCCGACTGTCTGAGTGCCTGTCTGTCCGCGGCTAATGGACGCGTCCAGCTCGCGTGTTGAAGAGTGACCGAATGCGAGGCGGAGGTGAGTGAACTCAAGTGAACTCAAATGATTGCCCTCGTCCAACTGTACCGAGGTGGGCGACGAACGTCGGCCAACAAGGAGCTCTGCGAGTGTGCGATCGATCGAGTACTGCAGCGTCGGCTTCGAGAACCAACTCAGGGATCTCCAGATGCCGCCACCGCTGCTATTGCTGCTGTTGCTGCTGCTGCTGCTTGGCGCAGTCGGGAAAGGGCTATTATCGTCGATAGGCGAGCCCCAGCTGGCGCGCTCTGCGTGTTCAAGGCGAGCAGCGGTGATTCGGCTGAACCAAACCGCGTGTTGGGGGCGTCTGGCGAATGGGAAGCAGACGCTGCGGCGCGCTTGTGGGCTCGGAGGCGGATCGGGAAGTGCTCACTGCTCGCTCGGTTGATCGGTCACAAGGCCTCACCCCAATTCTTCTACATCGTGTCATCATCGCTGGGTCGTCCGTTACAGTGGCTTGAATATCTGCTCATTTTGCAGCAGAATCTTTATCTGCTCTCTCCAGCTTTGCGTTCGTTCGAGAGCCTTCGAGCACCTATCACTAGATAGCCCTGAAATGGCCGTTGAGCTGCATCCCGCCGGCAGGCCACCGCAGCGCCAATTACGGGCAGAAAGAAACCAGGCCTGCGTGTTGGCTCGGACGGGCGAGGTTGCACACGACCCCATTTCTGGGCCGCGCACGATACATACAAGACGCGAAAGCAACTACTGTAGCTGCTCGCTCGCTAGCTCGAGTTTTGGTTGCGCTGAGTGAGGCCACTGCTGCAGCTGAAGCAACCGACCTCGCTGATCCCATGCATCCGAGTCCAGTGGATGGATGTCTGTGCCGTCGCATGGCTTTGAGGTCTGCGAAACACGACGGCGCAAAGCTTTGAGGTCTTACTGCCAGCTTCACCGCGCCACAGTCGAATAGCAAGCAGTAGCGAATGATATCGCTGCTGCTGGCTTCCTCGTCTTCGGATGCCCCGGACAGCTTGGCGAATTATCCATGAACTTCTTGGCAAGAAGAAGTAGCAATGCGCTCTATATGGCCTAGGACGAATGACTTTTCAAACAGGACTGGCTGTCAAAATACTTCTTGGCCATTGCCTTCTGTATCATCGCGACTGGCAAGGTGAAGTTGAAGTTATCAGCGAGATCGGCAAGATCTCGCTGGTCGCAACTCGAAGTTGCGCAGCAGAGCACGCCTGGTGTCGCCTCGATCGGCCTCTTAGAAGCAACGTAGGTAAGCAAGCTCCAATAGCTCACGATGGACGTACGTCAGTTGCAGCATTGGCAGCTTTGGGTGACGCCTCGCAATGAACAACCCCAGCATTTCATCGTCATGGCGGAAAACTATGTAGGTAACTCGTTCTCGACAGCAAGCAGGGGGGAACCCTTGCCACCCCATAGCTTCTCTGACAGGAATCCTGCGCAAGCAGTTGCTCTGAGCAACTTGCTCACCATCGCATACGCTCGAAAAACAGCGTGGTTGAACTGGTCAAGTTGCAGTTGCAGGCGACGCCCAAAAGATACCATTTCGCCCACAGGGGTGGAATCGGAAACGCCTGCGCCTCCATCACTTCAAAATGTCTGGGTACTTCTCATTTCTGCTTTACTCCACTCCACTCCACATTAGCCACTAGCCATCGCGCGCAACGTGTCTAGTCTTCGGGCGAGATCTCGAGGATGGTGGGGCTCGGCACAATGTGGGCGTCCTTTGAGCCTGCAACCACGCGGCCGACGACCCACGCTGGCTTGCCATCCAGCTCGCGCAGTTCCTTGATGAAAGCGTCCGCGTTCTCTGCCGGCAGACACAGCAACAGACCGCCAGACGTCTCCGCGGCGAAGCCGTCCAGCAGCTTGAACGAGTTGCCGATGGTCTCGTTCACCTTGACCATGTTCTTGATAATCGGGAGCGTGTGGAGCTCGAACGACACGTCACCCAGCTGCGACTTGGCTTGGTTGCGCGCGTGGGCAAGGATGCCAAAGCCCGTCACGTCAGTTGCCGAGTGGGCGCCGTACTGTACGAGCAGAGAGAGAGAAAGTGAGGTTATAGGTTAGTATCACCTGGCGTCAACTGATCGACTAAGCCCCCAACCAACCTTGTGCATCATCTTGGCAGCGTTCAGGTTGAGGCGGCTCATAGACTCGGACGCCATCCGGAACGCAACATCGGCGTCCTCCGGGGTCACGACTTTTTCCACTCGCTGCCAGCGCTCAGGCTTCTTCTTCCACTGGAAGAGGTTCACAGCCACCTGCGTGCCGAGCGGCTTCGTGAGGATGATCACGTCCCCGACCACGGCGTTCTCCGGACGAATAATTTGACTCTCTGCCCAATAAACAACCCGTCAACCGTGAGCCCTGTAGTCAGTCATACCACCGTCTACCACTACAAACTAGAGCACCTACCACTGCGCACGCTCATGGCCACGCCGCCAACGATGGGCCACGGGTTCATGACCGTCTGGCCGCCCGTGACGTTGGTCTGCGCGCGCCTGGCCAGGTCGTTGAAGCCGCGGATCATCTGCGTGGTGACGACGTCGCGCTGCTTCTCGGTCATGTCGCGGCACACGCCGAGGATCATGAGCATGGTGTCCACCTCGGTGACGCCCATGGCGTAGACGTCCGACAGCACGTTGGCGCAGGCGATCTTGCCCTGCACGTACGGGTCCTCGACGCTGGGGAAGAAGAAGTCGGTGGTGGACACAAGGTACAGGTCCTGGCCGTGCGAGATCTTGACCACGCTCGAGTCCATGCCCGGTGTCTCGTTGGGCTTGAGGTCGTTGGCCAGGTCGTCCAGGTAGCCCAGCAGCTTGGCCTGGGGCAGCTTGCAGCCGCAGCCCTTGAGCGCGCTGAAGTTGGTGAGCACGAAGTCCGGCTCGAGTCCGAGCGCCACGGGGTCGAACGCAGCGGCATCACTCGAGGTCTGCGGCACCGCTGATGGCGACGAGAGCTCGCGCTCGATGAGCTCCTTCGTGTGCTGCGCTGCGGCCTCCATGATCGGTGCTTGGTGGATACGATAATGAAGTGAGACGATGACAGGCATGACGCTGGTTTGTGATTGGTGGATTCACTTTAGTGACACAAACAATAATATGATGTGAACCACACATAGCAATGATCATTAGAAGTCACATGAACAAGAGGAGAAATGAAAGGAAGGTAAAAGTGTATGCACGTGCATGTATTTGTTGGTTAGTAGATTACACCACTAGCTAGCTTTTGGGTCTTGGTTGAACGATTGTGTTTATGTCGCTTGCGTCGGGCTCTGGCCCGGGCTCGTGCAGCGCATCCGCGCCTTCAGGACGCAAGCCTTTTGCTCTTGCGGCGCCCTCAGCCAGGGAGGGGTGTTGTCGGGCGGAGCGCGCGGCGCACGTGCGAGCGGGCTGGAGTTCGAAGCAAGCTGGATTAAATATGGCGGAACCAAGTTGGGTGGAGAGGGGTTCTTCTGAGAGGCGGGCGGCGGCAGCACGCGGAGACTGGAGTCAGAATTCCGTCATTCTGGGCTGGTAAGAAAAGGAGGGGGAAGCCTCCGCGCGCTGCGCCGACCGCCGGCGATCGACCCACCGACCAATACACTGACGCGCCACAGAGCGATCTGCGGCGCTTGTTCTAACGTCCTCTGCCGTCGGGCGAGAGGCTTGTTGCTTCGTTCAGTGCCGGCGAAGCGTCGTGAGGCGGCTTGGGGCTCTGCGCTCACAGCTGCCGGCGGCAACAAGACTCGGCGACGACGTCCAACTTGGCGCTCGTCTGCAGAGCGGGGCGGCGGCGGCTCCCCGGGCCGCGCGCTGCCTCGGCGCTCGCAGGAATTGCGGTGGTGTGGCTTAACACTTGGAGTCTCGAGGGGGGCATCGTAGTCTTGGTAGCAGTCAGCATTTTTGGAAATGAAGCCTTGACTGCCAGGTCAACCCACGCTGGCGCCACGTCCTTTTCCCTTCGTACCGAAGGGAACGTGCGGAGAAAAATCCACCGGTCGTTACCAACACTCGTGAACCGATATTGCGCGAGTGAAGGTCCTAAATGTAGCCATCTGTCAAAAGGCAAACAACAGTGCCTACAGTAATTAGTCTGGCCCAGACTAAAATTGAGCATCGATTTCTTTTGGTCTCACAACAATTAGTCTGTCCTCAAAAGGGACAGACTAATTTTGAATATAGACTAATTTTGAATTATCAAATAGTCTGCATAGTGGCAAAAGGAAACGTGTATTTATGCAGTTAAGACCCTCGTTTACTGTGTGTGGTTAAACTTTAAACGATGGCTTCGTCAACAATGGTGGTTCCTGCTTCCTCTGTGGGGTGTCCAGCTTCAGTGTCGTCTTCGCTGACCTCGCCGCCCTGCTCCGATTCGCCTGCAAACTCCTGTGGGTACTTTCGGGTGATTTCCTGTAAATGAGGAAAAAGTTGCGTCGCTGACCATGTTCCGTCAATACCTAGTGACAAACCACACCGCATCATAGCTTTGCGCGCGTAATTGATGCCGTTCTTGTCTCGCTTCTGGTTGACTTCTCTGACAGCCGCAGCTGCCAGCTCCAAGAAAAATCGTTTCCCCGGATTTTTAAGCTTGCCCGAATAGCTCCCATCTTTCCTTGGTCATCAGCGTTATAGACGGCTGAGGTACTCAGGTGCATTGTGCTGACTGCTCTCGTGGTGGGGAAGTACAAACCACTTCACTAAGACGAGCCCACTTTGGACAGACTAATTATGAATATTTCTGCCCAGACTAATTATGAACATGCTGACGGCTGCGTCACATGAATTAGTCTGGGCCAGACTAATTTTGAGCCCAGACTAATTACTGTAGGCACTGTACTAAGCTTTTTGAACACCCGATCAACGCATACCCTTTATACGTGCTAAGTACGATGATCATTTTAGAAAGGATACCTCTATCGGATGACTGCACAGCTCGGAATCCAAACCGACAAGTTGCGACCGGAAGTTTGGTGTTGTCCGACGTAACTAGCTCGGATAGTCTCCTGGACGTCGTACATGCATCCGCCTAAGCGAAAGCCTTCATCCACTCTCGACCCGCAGCATCACATTTCTTGTACAGATCTTGTAACCTCTATGAACCAAAAGAGTGGTACTGTTCAAAAAGCTTAGTGGTATCTGTATCCACTGCAATATCCGACTCTGCTGTACAAATATCCGCTGAGATATCCGAAGCGCTACTGGGATCGCGACGAGAATGCGGCCCGCAATCTGATGTTCACCACGGAAAGCTCGCACATGGGCGGCCAAGACCCGACTATTTGCAGCGGCCTCGACGTAGAGGCCAGTAGCTACAGTTGAAGGCGTGAGTCCGGGGGGCCTCGAGGCCCGAACCTGCTCACACGGTGAAGCGTGGTCTAGATGTGGGTGGTAGTAATCTAGTCAAAACGTTATATATTTGCGAGAATAACCCTGTTAGGGAGAGCTGCCACTGCAGCAGCAGCCAGCAGCCCACCCTAGCGTTTCAAAACTTGGTTGTCCTATTTGACGGCCATGAGGATCGCGATAATAGCCACGACCACCAGTAGCGCGAAGATGCCGATGCAGATCAGCTTCGTCTTGGAGCACTTACAGAAGCCGCGCTTGAGGTTGGCCTCCCGCACGTTGCGCAGGGCGCCCTCCGTGTTCTCCTGCGCGGCGGTCGTGTTGTCCTCAATGTCCACTGCCACACCAACAACATCAAACGTCAGTACCAAGCTCCCACGTAATAGCAACCTATACGCAAAGTATAGGTAGCAACACGCACCGACGATCTCGCCCTGGTCCTGCACTAGCCCGTCGACCTCTTGGTAAGCCGCGTTCACTTCGTGCAGCTGCTGGTTGATCTTGATAATGTCCTCTTCTCGTCGAGCCAGGTCTGCCATCGCCAACAAACCAAGCACCAACATAAATTAGTCCACAAACTCCTCACTCTCGCTACCATCACTGCTGATACTGTACGCACCGTCTTCGTTGTAGGTTGTGACGTTGGCCTGGGAGTAGATCTGGTCCTCGTTGTACCCGTCGAAGCCCGCGGGCTTGTCGTCGTCGTCGGAGCGGAAGGACAGCGACGACTGCCGCAGGTTGGAGACAGCGGCCCGCTCGGCTGCCAGCAGCTTCTGGCAGGTGTCCTCGAAGCTCTTGAGCTGGTTCTTGTAGTCCGTCGACAGCTTGGCCACCTGCGTCTTGCGCGCGCGGCCACCCGCGGCCTTGGCGCCCTTGTCCAGCTCCTGCAGGCGGCGGTTGATTTTGGCGACGAGCTTGTTGCCGCGGTCCGTGAGCTCCGTGAGCTGCTGGTGGTTGGCGCGCGAGTCCTGCGGCGTGCCGAAGAGCGTCATCTTCTGCGCGATGGTGCGGGTAACCTGGTTGAACTGGCCCACGGCCTTGGACGTCTCCTGCACCAGCGCGTTGTAGTGCTCGGCCTCGCCCATCTTGGGTGAGTCGGCCGACATGTAGCTCATGGCGGGCGGGTGGAGGCGAAGGAGGCGAGGAGGAAGTACGCGGGCCTAGCGGACTAAGCAGCAGGGAAGCCCTCGAGCTAATTTCGGGTTGTGCGAGGGAACTGTATTTGGCCTCGATGTCCGGCGGATTGTGTCCCACGCGCAAAGACCGGGCCGTCTGAAGTTCACATTTGACTTGCTCTGTGTATGCCGCATAAAGTGGGAGCATAAAAGTGTACACGATATCCAGCCTGCACCGGCTGGCTCTGAGACAGACCCGCGTTCGTCGTGCTTTGCCTTCTCGCCCCATGACTGACGCCTGCAGCCGTCGGGAGTATTGTTGTGTGGGGCTCTACCACAGAGCGTTTCGCCGCCGCTGGCCCCATATCGATGCTGTTGGTCGGTGTCCCGAAGAAGTGCCCCACGACAGATTACGGCATGCGACATGCGCAATATATCGCTGATTGGCTGAAAAATCGAACGCGTCGACGGACGCCCCTTGGATATTTATCCCAAGGATTGGATAAAAATATAGTTACATGTAGATGGGCTGCACGGCCAGCTTGTGTGGCCGCACCGACACGTTCGCGGCACCGCGCGACACCATGGAGCCCTCGAACTGCGTGAACATACCCGCGCCCTGATGTTGTAGTGCGGCACCGAGCGCGGTCTCCACGAGCGACAGGAACAAGCTGAGCAAGAAGAACTCGAACGCGCGTGCCCCGCCAGCAACGCGTGTGCCCCGCCAGCAGCACCATCAGCGGCGTCGACATGGCCCCGATGAGGAAGATGCCCGGCAACGTGATCAGGAAGTTGACCCAGACAATAGTCACAATGCCACGCGAGCTGTTGGCGTGCTTTCGGGCGAACACCGCGTGCTACTCGCTGGAGACTGGCACCACGGCGGCCGCCTCGAGACGCCGAGGCCATGGAGCAGCAGCAGCAAGATGAGGAGGAGCTCATGCAGTAGGCGCTGGTCCTGCTGACCAACTGCCAGGAAGACGACTACGACGCTGCCGTCTCGCAGCTGCTGCTGCCGTCCGACGACAAGGACATCTCCCCCGCCGATACGCCGGCACTGGCCACCAGCAGCCCCGCGAAGAAGACGTCCGCGTACTCGGCCAAGCAGCACCGCAGGAAGAAGTCGCTGGTCATCGCGCATCTACCCCTACTGCATCTGCCATCTTCTACCACAGTTAGTGGCATGGTGCTGTAGCTAGTATAAATCCATTAACTCGTCTCGTACAGCTTCAACATGAGAGAGGTGTTATGCGTCCATACTACCCGATCTTGCAGCCTAACGTGTGTTGGTGTTGTGAAATTGCTTCAAGTCGTTTCATTTACCTTTTGGCGAGCGACCAAAGGTACATCGTTGTTCCAGTTCACACTGATGCGTGCAACTTACGAAACTCCGTCATGTTAAACGTTCCGAACAGAATATCAATGGAGATGTCTTTACTTTATTTTGCTTGTGATCAAATGATATGCATTAATGTGTGATGCACTTACGGTGCATCTCTCGCTCGTATTCTGCCCGCTTTCCTAACAGTGAGAATGGACAGTCGCCGACCACATAGTCGCCAGGTACAATGCCCACAATGGCTTCTTCTACATCTCCAAGAGGTGCGTTGCAGCTTCGAACATTGTGACCACGTTGGCTGCAGCGGCTGCAAGTATAATCTCCCTTCTTCTTCTTGAGGGGGCATCTCACCTGGCCTTCAAAAAAGGCTGCGATTTGTTTGGTCTCATCTTCCTCTTCACTTGCTGTAGGCGCTGTGAACTCGTGACGGGCCGAGCCACCGGACGTCTTGCCGCCCTCACCTCTATTTTTCGTTCTCTTTTTGCCCCTGGTGATATCTGCTGCTTCTTTAGGCTGCATTAATGCACGTCCAGCTTGCCGATACAGCGGGGGTGGCAACACATGAGCATGGCGCTCGAGGATATCATATATCGGCAAGCGAATGCATATCGACTGAAAAGCTGCGTGCATCTTTGGAATCGAGTACGCATCGTGAAAAAATACCTTCACGTCGTAATTGGGCAGGCTAGTACCAATTTGCTGCGAGCGCCAATACGTTACCGCTTGGATGTGCCGACAAGGAATCTTCATCTGCTCAGCTACCGTGCACCTAGTGCAGGATCCTAACTCCATGTTGACGTTCTACTTATATTTTATCCAATCAAACTGTTTGTGCCCCCTCCTGATAAATGTGCGCTTCGTTGTGGGATAAATATCCACGCCCCTACGTTGAAGTGAAGGTTCCGTTGACAAGCATGGCCCGGCAATGAGGCCCTCCAACTCCAGATCAAAGCCAACAGATCCAAACCTTGCCCACTAGATCGGCATAAGGTTATGAACAGCCGAGCAAGGGGTGGAGTGGCTCCCGCTGCTCTCATTTTGTTGTCAGCGCAGACGTCTGCAGTCCAGACGAGTTGAGCTGAGTCACGTGCACGTTCAATGCGGGAATACTGCCCGAAGCTCTAACGCCTCCCACCTGTATATTGTCCCTGCTTATAATTCGCTTAGATAGAACTCGCCCCTGATACCACAACGGTCTTCTATCACTCGCGAGCCACAGATACAACTTCACCAGTGGCGGGGCTGCTCTTCTGCAAGAACTTTGCACCTGCAGGGTCCCCCACTGCATCAGGCTCCATCGAAGACGACACCAGCCTTACGTCAGCCACCGACCCTCCCAGCTCGTCGAACACCACCAGCACATTCGCCTGGTCCTTGACCAGCCAGTCGCGCGGAACGTGATAGTAGCGCTGCACAAAGTCGCCCTCGTCGTTGACGAGCCAGTAGCGCCCCAGATCGTGACCGTTGATATACGCTCGGCCACGTGTGAGCCCAATGCAGTCGAGCAGGATCGAAGATGACTCACCGACGGGATCCGCCTCTGCTGACATCTCAAACGCTGGGTAGGAGAACGACGTCCAGTACCAACTCATGAGCTGTCTACCGCTCGCAACCACTAGGGGAACTGGGCTCCACGGCACCGACGACAGCCACTCTGGTCGATAAATCTCCAACTGCTCGCCAACAAGACTCGGATACATCTCCCACTGATGGCCCTTGGTCAAGTCCTTGTGTCCGACTCGAACCTTGCCGGTCAGCCCTTTCGTGTGGTTGCTGCCGAGCGAGTAGATCCCCAAACTGACCGATACCAGCTTCAGTTTGTGCTGGTGAGTGACGTCGATATTGGCCGGTAGCGTAAACCTGAACTCTTTCGAGCAATTGCCTCCAGGATACGCGAGGTTTCTCTCGCCAATCAACCAGCCGTCGACGAAAGCGATAATACTGGAGGCCTCGCATGAAGTCACTTTCACCATGGATGCGTCACTTTCGATGTCGATTGGACTGTCAATGGTGAAGGTGGTCTCGTACGTCATGTAGTCCGATCGGTCCGCCGTCAATCGTAGCTGCTCCACCGGTCGTTCCGCAACAATGCGCCTCCTGGGTGTCAGCGACGACGCATTCAACTCACTCCAGGTTTCCCATTTAAGGGTAGCTGCCTGTACAACTGGGGTGTACGCTCGATGCACCGTACCCGGGAATGACTTGCGTACATCCGCTGTGTTGAAGAGAAGAGCTCCATCCTTGATGATGATCATCGAGGTAGGCGCCAACTCGTACTTGTTGTCCCTGAACACAACAGTCACCTTCTTGTCGGCCTGGTTCTCCAAGAACGCAACTTGGTTTGATCCATCTTCTGGACCATAGATAAAGGCACGCTGCTGTGATGAAGCTTCTGCTGTTTCTTCGTCTGCCGGTGTCAATTCGTGAGGGTGCAGAAGTTGGCGGTCATGGCGCATTAGGATGTCGTTGCACTCAATCAGCGCTTCATGAAGCTTGCGCAAGTGAGATCGCTTGGGTTCATTGCTGAGACCATCAGAATGGAGGTTTACACCGTCAGCATACTTGGTAGTCACCCCTGCCGATGCTGCTCTGCCAAAATTGTTGCCACCATGATACATCTGAAGCAGCACGCATGAGTCACACAAGTCAGACCACCACCAGACTCCACTCACTCTACCTAGACAACAAATAGTACGCACGTAGTAATTGTGTGCAGCACCACCGACCGCGAACCACCTAGCGACAGCGTACGCCATGTCTTCGGCAGTCCGTTGGTCATTCGGCAGGGGGTTCTTCTTATCCTTCGCCCAGGTCTGGAACCAGCCCTCATCCTCCGTCCACACAAGCGGGTCAGAGGGGCGCTCCTTCACGTGTTTGACTGCAAAGTCGACACAGTCGTTGCCATTACACGACAGGATGGTGTTCTCAGCTGCATTCGCGTAGCACCTGCATATACCAGCCCAGCCACAGTTTAATATGTGGCCACCAATATCGTGACAATAAGTCGCGCGCACTTACATGATCCAGGGGATCGACGTGTCGAGCCTCTTGACCAGATCACCGCACCACTCGACATACTCCGGGTCGTGCATGGCGAACTCGTTCTCGATCTGCGCCATGATGATCGGCCCTCCATTCTTGGCCAAGAAGGGTCTCGAGAGCTCCACCATGTACGTCACGAACCGCTCCATCTCCCTCTGCCAGGGCGCGTTGCTCGACCTCACTTTCATCCCTGGGATCCAGTTCAGCCACAGCGGCAAGCCCCCATTGCTCCACTCTGCGCACACATAGGGGCCGAAGCGCACGTGCAGGAAGAGCCCCACCTCCGCCGCCAGCTCGTAGAACCTCGTGACGTTGGCGTTCCCCGCGAAGTTAAACACGCCGCGCTCCTGCTCGTGCAGGTTCCAGAACACATCTGCACCATAGCAATCAATACAGAACATCATCAGTGACTACATAGTAACGTATTCTCCCCAGCCTACATACACATTTCAACATGGTTGAGTCCGTCCCTCTTGGCCGCGCGCAGCAGCGTCTCCCACTCGCCCTCCGAGCTGCGCGGGTAGTGGATGGAGCCGCCCAGCAGCAGCGTGCGCCGGCCGTCAATCTCAAAGCCGCGCGCCGAGTACGAGACGCTGTAACCAGACTGGCGCTTGGCCGCGTCGATGTCCTCGTACGTCATGAACTGCGCCTTGGCCTTGGCCCTGGTCAGCAGCAGCGGGTTCGACACGCGCAGAGCGGGCGGCCGCACGCCCACGAAGCAGGCGACGAAGAGCACGACGGCCAGCAGCGCCACGTCCATGCGCTGCAGGCGGCGGCGCGCCCTTGCGGGGGCCACCCTGGGAGCGTCCACAGGCAGCAGCGCCTCGTAGTCCGCCTCAGCTGAGAACATCTTGAACAATGGTGGCGTCTCAGATCTTGTCGGGCATAGTGAAAACAAGTGAATGCAGCTATCTCTCAGATACGGAAATTCATGTTTATGACCATTTGGTACAGTGTACCGACTGAGACGATGGATACATTTGCACCGTGTTCACACGTCACATGTTGAAGTTGCCCTCTTGATGGTCGATTTGGCTCGCTTGACGCCAGCGCCGCAACACTTGGACGAGGAACACCCTGTGGTTCTGCAGGAAAAAGGTTTTGCACTTGATGCGCTGACGACGGGCTGGCAGTTGGGCCTGGAGCGCCGCGATGCCGGAGCGGAGCAGCCGCTGCCTGTGCGCGTGACGTCGGTGGTGGGCCACCAGCTCCTTGTTGAGCCACTGGTCCGTGCACACGCTCTCCCAGTGATTGAACCACGCCTCGAGCTCGCGACGCCGGCGTTTGGCGGCGATATCCCGCATCCCTGCTCGTCTTCGCGCTAGCTCGACTGCGATTCGACGCCACTGGTGGAGTCGCTGACGACGCTGAGACTGCCGAGTCTTCCGTCTCATGACACGCAGCTTCTGCTTGAACGTGGTGAACGCCCTCCACTGGTAGAAACACTCGTCGGCTACACTGCGGAAGTATCTGCATCGGAACGCCTCGACCTTCGTCGTCAGTTGCTTCGTGTGGCTGATGTGGACTCGGAGAGCGCTGATGCAGCGTCTCAAGAGGTGCGTTCGAGCAAAGGCGCCCGCCTGTGTGCGCTGGAGCTTACGGTACTTGGCGACGTCAAACCACAGCATAATACGGCCCCAGTACTTGTGCTGGTGGCACAGCTGCCAGTGGCCACACGCGCGCTTGATCAGACTGCGCTTGCGGTTGCTCTCGGCACAGAGAGATCGCAACGTGGCCACTACGCGATGCTTGCGTCTTTGGACGAGCTGAGCCTCTAGACGACATTGAAGCTGGTTCAACTGCTGTGTGGATTGTCGTCGGTCGACAAGGGCGTGAAAGCATCGACGCAATAGCGTTCTGTGGTAATGGAGTTGCACTTGATCAGTTAGAGCGCGCTTACGTCTCCAGTACCGACATCTTCCCTTCCATAACGCAAAACTCTTTCTAGTAGAGAAACGGTCGCGGAAGTCAACTGCCAGTAAGATCGTGTCGCGCTCTTGTCGCTGCATGGTCACCCAAGTCTGCCACTTGTGCCACACATCAACTTTGACGAGGTTGTCTCGGAACTTCCTCGCCCCACGCAGTCTGTCGTTCAACTGCTTCCTCGTCGTCGCATAGCGCTTCCAAGCGTCAAAGTGCGTATGTGCTCGGACATTTTCCTGGTAGAGAAACATCCTTCTCATCCGGCGCAGCACGTGGACCTTTCGCTTCCACGAGGTGAATATCTTGCATTGTACTTTAGTGGAGTTAAATACTCGCGCCATCTTGCTCTGCTTCCAGTCACGGACGGACATTCTCCAAGCGTTCAACGCCTTCTCTTCCAAATGGACGCAATGGAAAACTCTCGCCTGTAGCCGCTTCTCGTTCATAGACTGCCGCTGCTGCCAGAACGTTTTCCACCGATTAAACGCGTCTTCCTTTTGATTCCGCTTAAACGCTCGCGTCAGATGGGCGTATCTTGCTCGCCACAGATGGTAGTCTCGCCAACGTTTGAAGCTCGCGGCCAGCACCTTGCCGTCTCGAAACCCCTTCACACGAACGATACACTCGCGAGTACTCTTCCGTGCATCTCTCCAGTATAGAAGCTGGTCGAGACCATGCACCAGACGCCTCCTGCTATAAAACTCAGTGGCTTTGAGTTCGTGTTCGTGTTGCCGACCCACCACTACAGCTCGCTTTCTCCACTTTCGGATAGTGCGAGACAGCGCCAGTATTTCCGACTTGCGCAGTTGATC
Source organism: Phytophthora vignae f. sp. vignae (assembly GCA_016169955.1). NCBI lineage: Eukaryota > Oomycota > Peronosporomycetes > Peronosporales > Peronosporaceae > Phytophthora > Phytophthora vignae. Next base: position 932,707 of record JABJUM010000017.1, read on the forward strand.
CTCCTGTCGAATAAACTCTCGTCTCCTGAGCTCAAGAAAAGCTTTCCATTTGCGGAACCCCATGTGAGCGAGGCGATGCAAGTTGAAAGAGGTGGCCAGTTCGTTGTTATCTCTGTTCACTTGTTCAATCGACACCAGCTTCTTCCACGAGGCAAGAGACTTCCGGAGTAAAACTTCAACCGAATAGTAGCTTAGAATCCACACAAGTTGCTGATCTTTCTCGTGCCGATACGCGACGTACAGCTGCCAGGCTTTCCAGGTCTTTTCTCGCAGGTTAAGCTCTTGGAACTCAATCGCTCTTGCAACCTTGGCTCTTTGATCGATGCGTTCCCTGACGTTATCATACCAGCGACGCAGCATTGCCGCCTGCAAGTACTCGAGTTGTCGATAACGCATTGCAGTGATGCACCTACGCCAGCCGACCACACGACACCAGCGAGACCAAATCATCCGCAAGCACGAGGCCCGATACAAGGCGTCACTCTTGCTCTGCCGCCCTTGAACGCATCGCTTGGTGTGCGACTTCCACGCTGAAAAGTGGCGTCGCTGGTGGCTGGTAGCATGCATTTGGATCGCCATCACTCGCCGATGTCTCTGTTTGCGTTTAATACCAATGAAGTGTATCCATCGTCTCCACAGAAATCTCACTCCATTGATCCGGCCAAACATCGCCGCTCCCGCGACTGCCTGATGGAACTTCACCTGCTTTCTTAGGCGAACAACCGCCCGTTTGCACAGGTATCGAGCGTGGTGATCGTCTGCACGATGCAGTTGCGTCTGGCGCTCATGGTGTTGCGCAACATACGCTTTCCATTGAAGGAACGTGGATCGAAAGAGGTTGCTCCGCAGTAGTTTTCTGGCCACCAGAATGTTGCGCCGGGCCTTCAGTACGTACGCGCGGTGTTGTTTCCAGTGAATCCAGATATTCTGGAGAAGCAGCTTGCGACGAAATGTGTAGGCGATGATGTAGAGCGTGCGCTTGCTCCGATAGCTCCTCCAGCTTTGAAACACTAGGCGAAGAACGACTCGTGATCTGTGATCAAGTGCTTGAGTGAGCTGCCGCTTCTCGACTGCATTGCGCGCAGCAAACTTTTGCCATCGCTGAAACATTCGTGACAGAACTTTGCCCTGTCGTAGACGAGTTGCGAACCTCCTCTTGGACACTTTGTGGCGAACGGCGTCGTTGTAGCCCCTCCACGCGCCGAGACTCCGTGCTAACAATCTTTTACAGCGAAAGCGAGAGGCCTTCACCTTCATCAAGCGACTGCTTGAGCTGTGCTGGCAGTTCTCATGCCATTGACTCACCGCCTTTGAGAGTCGTCGAGAGTTCATCTGCTTGACAGCGTGTGCTTCTTTGAGTCGCAATGCGGATGTTTTGAGCCACAAACGTTGCCAATGGAACATCGTTAGACACAAGAGATACCCGCTGTAGAATTTATCCGCAGTGGCGACTTGTTGCCGACGACGCCGACGTTCATGACAGTAGTCCGACCATTGTCTGACTCGAGCTTGGAGGCGTCTTTGCGTGAGCGTGTTTCGCAAGCGAGAGCTGTTGAGCTTACGCTGAGCTGACTTCCGTGTCTCTAGATGCCAGGCGTGGAGAATTTTCACCTGCAAGGAGTCCTTATACGCGGTGATAGCCACGTATCTCCTCTCGTTTGACGCTCGACGGGCTTGCAGATAATCAAACCAGGCGTTGAACGAGCGACGCTGCAGAGTCTGCGAGCGAAACTGAAGTGCGCCCCACACCCTCGCTCGATCGTCTGCTCTCCGCCGTACAAGCATACACCAAGCGTGTAGACAGCATGCCATTGCCTTTATCTCACGAAGATGCTGTCTATAACGGAAGAATTCTGATTGACGCCGACGCTCCCGTGCTGCGATGTACCAGCACTGCAAGGCCCTGGTCGATATCCGACGAAAGTAGTGCGACAACGCCCTGCTGTCTGCTCTCCGAGCTCTAGCTCTCCGACGGGAGAAAGCAGACCACTGGTCAACCGCCATGACGAATCGACGTTCACGATAGTACTGAGTGGCCACACTCATGGTAGCCCTCTCGTCTTTGCACTCTCGAGACACGCGCTTCCATTCCAGTAGTGACAGTCGAGTCAGCTCTTGATCCAGCTTGCGAGTCGCCTTGCAGACACGAGCATGAACACGCCAGAGTTTGAAGACGGACTTCAGGCGATGTCGAGACTGTTTCTTACGGAAAAGCTTCACCAGCCGCTTGAAGCAGCGCGTTCGCAGCGTAACCCCAAGCCACTTGCTTACCACGCGTTGAAGCAGAGCGGCGTCATGTCGGAGGCGTTGCTGCTCCACGATATTCCTGCAAGACACTTTGGTCCTGCTCCATTCATGCCAAGCTCGGAAATGCCTCGCAGTGGTCGTATTCCTGCGCTTCAGCTCACATGATGTCAGTATCGCACTGATGTGCAACCATCGCACCCACTGAGCCATGCACGCTTGCAGTAGTAGAGTATCCCATCGCTTTGACACGAAATTTTGTATGGAACGCAGGTGTTTGGACATCGTTGCTTGCTTCCGCCAACCACAAAGAACTCCGCTCAATATCCTCGCATTAACGGAATGCTGAAAAGTTCTCAGCCTTGCACGTTTTCGTGTAGTGGCGACCCACAGTTCGAACACTCTTGTCGCCAGTTTGCGTTGATGCCACCGCGTAGCTGCCCTAACTTGGTCTCGGCGAGTTCGGCTCACAGTGACAGCAGATCGAAATGCTTGAACCCCGATCCTTTTCCCATTTAATTCGCAGTGTCGTCGTGCATCGTCCAGTACATGCTTACGGTGCCTCCTCCACTCGAGATACTGGGCCCAGGCCCTAACTGCGCGCCGTAGAGATATTCGATACCGAAAGAAGTATGCTAGTAAAACTTGACGTGAGCGTTCTTCTCTTCGAGCGATAAATCGCCTCCATCTCCTCAGTCCACTGGATAAACTGATTCGTTTCTCGTGGTGAATTGACGAGAGATACAGTGGGTCCTCAAACACAGCGTCGCTCCACTCACGAAGCACCGAGAGCTGCAATTTGCTGCGGAAGTGTGCAACGGCATCAGCGTGTTTCCAACGTTCTCGTTGTGCATAGCGTACCCCGTCTCGAAGTGATCGGAACACCAGACGCAAATGCCTTCGAGATCTCTTCGCTGTGAATTCATAACACTCCCGCGTCTGTAAAATACAGCGGCGCCAGTGCTGGAAGGTCCTAACCTTCAGCTGATCTGCTCTGGTGTCTTGTCGCCGACGAATCTCACGTTCAACTCGGCAATATCGTTTCCAGTCATAGAATACGCGCTGTTTGATGGCAGCCCAGTGGAATCGATCAGCATCTTCGAGTCTCCTTCGCTTCGACTTGCAGGCGTCACTGCCGCATTTCCACGCTCGGATGGAGGTCCTTAGCTGCTTCTGGCGACGGAAACCCGTGGCTTGTACGAGTTGGCGCACGCGTTTCTTTCGCGACTGATCCACGCTGCCTTTCCATTGACTGAAGCACGAGTAGATCGAGCGCAGCTCCGTTCTGAATTGACGGCGCCTTTCATCGGACTGCGTGTCGACCAAAACCTCCTTCGCTGCAGTCGCAGAGTCGTTCTTCTTCAGGCCTAGCTCATCAACGCCATCCTGTCTCGCCCTCGTCGTTGGACTAGCTTTGCCATACTCGGGCGAACTTCGATTGTAGTCCCGACTGTTCTCTGTCTCCTCAGCACTCGATCGACCTGTATGGCGCTTCAGGATGAGGTTTCGTCGTGGCGGGGGCAACCCTCCCAAGTCGTAATTAGAGCGGAGCGGTTTGCTTGGTCGAGACTGGCGGTGGATCTGCTTCGCCGAGCGACGAAGCCCACAGGCCACCCACTTCCACGCCGAGAAGTGCGACTCGATCACTTTCCTCCTCCAGTAGAACAAGGCGATGAACATCTGCTGATCGTCTTCGTCCATCGTCGTCACGTACACTTCTTCGGTTTGCTCAGCTTTTGGCGGTGACAATCGTTCGCCTGGTGGCTGTCGCCGATGGAGAGATCGCTTCGAGGTCGAAGTGTACCGTGAGGTCTAACACAAGTCAATTGCATAGAGACAAGATATGATCAGTAACTCCTAGGATTGCAGTCTATGGTACTAAGCTTAGAGAGTCTTACGTTGTAGTCACGGAATGCACCAGCTGGCATCGGGTTCGTCGCTCTGTTAGGCTTTCGACCGTACAGCTACCAGCACCAAGTACTATGATAAACACTAACGACACGGGTATCATACCAGCTAAAGCAAAGAGGGGAGCGTACCTTTCTTGCGGTCTTCTGTCGCTCCAACGGGTGAACTCGGGTTGCTACCCCTCTGAGGTAGTCAGCTGCGCCTTCATCGTCCGACGACGACTCGGAAGAAGGCGGAGGGGAATGGACGTCAAAGTCTGCTTCTTGTGGGTACCGGTGAAGGTGCCGCCGACGTGGGGACGTGGTCCAGCTCGTGGGCATCCTGGCTCTTACCCCGAACCGATCTACAAAAGTCGACTGGAAACCATGAAACGACACGTGCCGCTTCCAGGCGACGGTAACGTACGTGAACCAGCTCGGTCATTTACCCTTGGTGGGTAGGGCGAGGAACCGCACGTAGACGCCCCTGTACACGAGCTCGAATATCTGCGCCTGGACGTCGTCGTAGATGGTTTGCTGCAGTTTCTTGCCGGGGGTCGTGATGGCCTTCTTGATTTTCTTGCGCTGTGCCGCCGTGATGACTTTAATGCGGCGCGACTTGATGTAGGTGAGGTACGTTGCCACAGCGCGCGAGCGAAGGGCTTTGCTATCGATTCCGTCCTGTGTCCATCAAACATACCGTGAGAGATCAAATTGAAACAATGCCAGCTCCCCAGCCACCTACCTCTTTGAACTCCTCGATCGAGATCCAAAACGTCACGAGGTCTTCAGCGAACTCCTGTCTTGCAAACGCTAAGAAGGTGGTTAAGCCCTCGGGGTCTTTCATCAGGAGGTGGCGAAAGCTCTCCAAGTGCCTAAAGTGGACACCACAAGCAGCATTAGACTGTGTTGTAGTACCCCCCCCCCTCCCCTCTATTCGATTCAGCCAGTCAACGTACTTTTCACTTTCGTTGGCCAGTTGTTCCAATCGCTTCCTCTCCTGCTCGATCTTCTCCAGCGTGACGAGGTCCTCCTTACACATGTCGGCCATCTCCCGCTTCGAGATGAACTCATCCCATTGCTGTCGGATTTCCTTCAGAAGTTTGTGCGAGGTCGGAAGTGCTCGAACGCGGATACTGTGCACGTGGCGGCACACTTGAACGGCCTCGTGATAGCGCTCCATCGCGTCCTACAAAAAATACAACTCCGCTTGTCAAGGGTGTTCCTATACCAGTATCGAATACAGAAGCCACGCTTACGAGGCTTCCAAGCAGCATTGCAGTCGCCACGAGGATATCCTTGTGGTCAAGGGGTAGCACGCTTTCAAACAGTGAAAGTGCGTCCTGCATCGTGGTGATGCACTGCTCGTGCTGAGTTGTCTCCTGTTGTAGTGAATGAATATTTAGCGTTCAGTTGCTTAAGACACCTCACCACACATCTACTTTGTACCTGAAAGATGCGCGCCTTGCCGATTGCGACCTTCAGCATGGTAGGATGAAGGATGCCCAGCGAGTCAGTGATTAGTTTTTCCACCTGCTCGAGAAGCTCCCGAGCCTTGTCATACTTCTTTTGCGTGGTGTAGAGTGCTGCCAGTTCGAGCTCAGCAGGCTGCGTGTACACGGTCTCTTCGCCCGCTTGAGCCGCGTGCTTCGCGGCAGCGACAGGGACGTTGATCTGCATCTGCGAGATGGCTTTCTCCTTCGCGATCCGCTCTTTCCGCTGGTATTTCTCAACCTCCGGGTCAATTGAACTCGGTGACACAACAGTATGAGGAACGGGGTCATCGCCGAGTATCAAGTTGCGCATTTCAGCGACACAGCCAGCGCTTTTCACGGCCGCGTACTGCAGCGAGTTTTCCTGGTTCGTTTGGGCGACTTCTAGTCGTTCGTGCCCCACATAGAGCTCCGGAGTCAGCTCTTCGAACTGATGATGCCGTCGGTGAGCCAGCTCATGCAGGCGCGCATGGCATTTATCACATAGCACCTGGTCACAGGAGGAGCATCGCTTCCGTGCTCGACTCTGCTGGCAGTTGTCACACGTAGGAAACTTCAGTCGACCGGCCGGATCCGATGGCAATGGAGCAATAATTCCGTTCCGCCGGCCTCGGGCTCTTGCAGCCAGAATCCTCGCTCGTTCCGTCTCGTATAATTTCAGCCGATGTTTGTCCCTCTTTAAAGTTTCCTGACGCGTTCCCCACTTCCGAATAGCTGGATCGTTGTTGCCCTCCTCCTGACTTTCTTCTTCACCATGACAAGGCGGTACACTGGCTGTATCATCAACGGAGCGACTGCTGTCATCACTTGCACCTTCGAGACTCAACGAGATGTCCGCTTGTGCCAACGAAATCGAGTACTCGGATTTCAGGAAGCTCAGGGGGGAGACGATGCCTCCTAGCGCTAGCGCAGGAATGCTGTTGTTGTCGTTATTGCCACGAGCACGATGCTTTACTGTGTATTCGATTGCAAGGTCCGGGTGGTCATAGGAATTCAGATAGTAGAACGCATCATGACCGGAAAAATCCCGAGTCAACAAGCTGCAGCCGCTCTTCATTAACAACTCCATCATGGCAACGTCGCCGCGTTTGCAAGCGATCATCAAGGCGTTGAGTCCTTCACGGTTCTGGTGGGTTGGAATGCAGTGGCTCTTGAGGCAAAACACCACGTCAGCATACGATCCGCTGGTGCTGACGACCAACAGAGGCGTATTCCCCTTGGCGTCTTCGTAGTTCGGACTGAGCTGGAAGTCTTCACTCGACAAGAGTTCTCGAATCCTGTCCAGGTCAACGTTGCGCATCGCCTTGTCCATTTCCGCCCTTCGTTTGTGCCGTATGAGTCGACTCGTTGACAAGGAGCTCAGTACGTCGCCGTCCTCCTCTTGGTCCTCAGCTTTCAGCTGTGCCAAGAGGTTTGCACAGGCGATAGAGCTGTTGAGAATTGACACAATGGCCAAGTTCCGCAGCTGAATGGCCCAGTCCAGCGCCGCTTTCCCGTCGTGATCCCGAAGCGCTTTACTCGCTCCGTAGGCCAACAGGATCCGGCACAAGTCGACGTTCCCTGAGATCGAGGCTTGAATGAGCGTCGATCTGCCAACATCGTTCACGCCGTCGACATTCGCTCCGTACTCCAGTAAGGCTCGGAGTATCTCCTCGCGGCCTTTGTCTGCAGCTAACAGGACGGCGTTGACCTTGTTCTTCGTCTCATGATCCAGGTCAACCTTAAATTCGACCAGAATACTCAAAGCTACGATGTCCCCCGTCATGACGACAGCTAGCAGCGGTGTCATCCCGCCTGAAGTTTCTGTATTCGGCGACGCGCCAAGCTCCAGAAGCTGACGCAACACGCGTAACTTCCTTTTGAAGATGGCGACCAATACAGGCGTGAATCCGTTCTCGCTCTCGTGGTTCAATAGATCGAGGGATCGATTGCCCGAAGACGCAGTGGCCGGGTCAAAGAGAGGAACGAGTCGGTCCCAATGCTGGTGGTAGACTGCATGCTCTACCTTCTTCCTCACACTCGACGCGAAGAACGAGTGCATCAGCTGCGTGAGCTTGTTCCTCTTGGCAGGGAGCGCGTCCAGTCGAACCTTCGCCTCGTGCGACTTCTTCAGCGCCAGCTCCTTCTCCGCTATGCGAGCTTCAAGCAGCCGCAGTCGCTGGAGTCCTGCGGCGCCCGGAGTCGACAGCGAGAGTCCGAACTCCAGCATCTTCTTCCTCGTCTTGGAGATGGTCGCGTACAGCTTCAAGTCCTCCAGTCGCTGGGCCTCCAGCCTCTTGCGCTCGTCTTCGTCCCGATACCAGGCCTCCATCGCGACAGAGAGCTTCTCCTCCTCTTCCATCTCTCGACATCGCGCCGCCAGCTTCAGCAGCTCCCGCTCGCGCGCCTCTGCCTCCCGTTTCTTCCGCTGGAGCTCGCGCTGCTGCCGCCTCACCGCCGCCTTCCGCTTCTGCTCTAGCCGGGTGTGGGCCTCCAGCCACTCCATCGCTTTGAGCCCTCAACGAGTCAATTGGCCGCAGATTGACACCGACCAAAACTACACCAGCCCTTCCTCTATTTTTGCAGCCACTTTGCCACGTACTACCTGAGGCCGAGAGACTTGATGGCAGTTATCGGGGCAATTGGCCATCAAATGTCCGGAACCATCCATGAAAGTCTCTCGCGTTGTCCTCCTTGTGCTCCCTGTGCGCAGCGTCGCAGATTTTGGATCGCGGGCCAATCAGCGCGCAGGTGACGAGGCACTGCAACTTGTGCTGGTCGACTTGTCTCGACTCGTCTCGATCCTCACTCAGCTCCCGTTGCTTCAGTCCGCGTCCTTCACAAGCGAACATGACGTTTCCTATTCGCACCTCCAGCTACCGCCTGCGGTCTCGAGAGAAATCCCAGCAAGCGGAGACGGCTCGGGACGACGCGGCAGCAGCAACTTTCGCCGCATTGCGCCATGAGACACAGGACGTCGAGGACAAGCTCGAGGCCGTGACGCTGCTCTCCTCCTGCTCCTCCTCCTCCTCGGTCTCGGCCATGCAGGGCCACGCACTGCTGCAGCTCACGCACAAGCTCATGGTCATGATCGCGCAGCCGGCCAAGCTCCTTGCAGCGCTGGTGGCCGACTGCGGCGAGCGCACGTCCAAGCAGACCTTCTGGCTGCGGGCCACAGCCTACCAGCACGCGGAGCTGCGCGGCCTCGACGACGCGTGGTGCGGCATCGTGGAGGAGCCCGACCGGTACGAGCTGGGGCCGACCGACGTGATGCTGCTCAAGGCGGCGCTCTACTACTGGCGGCTGTGGCAGTACGTGTGCATCCTGTGCGTGGACGCCGTGGCCAGCATCGAGGAGTCGGCGATGCAGCAGCCGCCGCAGCCGCTGCCCCGACAAGAGCCCACGCAGTGGACGAGTCTGCTGCAGAAGCGCGAGGCGCCCTCCATCTCGCCCTCGTTCGAGGACCGATGCTCGGACGCGCTGTCGCAGGGCATGGTGCTGTCGGGCCCCGGCCTGGCCAAGCGCTCGCGCATCACCAAGCGCTCGAACGAGTTCCTCGTGGCCTGGTTCCTCGCGCACAAGGACAACCCGTACCCGTCGTCGGAGGAGCGCACGGAGATCGCCGAGAAGACGGGGCTGGCCGAGCAGCAGGTGCGCAACTGGTTCGCCAACATGCGCAAGCGCCACTGGAAGCCCAACCGCACGAACGCCAAGAAGCCGCGCTGTCTGCTGGACTACGTGCTGCGGCAGACGGAGGCCTGAGCGTCCAATGTCCCTCTTGTCTGTGTGTCCCTCCATGCTGTAGCTGCGCTGGCTGCGTCAGCTCTCCCCCATCAACCCAACTCCACTCAACGTAATGCATCTGTACGAGCCTGTAGCCACCATAAACACAACAACCCCCCTCTCCATCTCTCTGCGTGAATCCCCACCAACTAAAAGTAGTAAGAGTCGACGTCGTCGTACATTTTTCTGCTGGCTTTTCATTGAGTTTCTTGCTGTCTACGCGCGTGCGAGAGTCGAGTGCGTGTGTGCGTCTAGTCCTCCTCGAGCGTGGGGGCCTCTCCGATCTCGCCCTTGACGAACTTGTACTTGCCGCCAGCGCGGAACACGTTCTTGTTGCCACCGGCAGCCGCGGGGGCCGTCGGCAGCATGTCGGGCTTGAGGCCCAGCGTCTCCTCCTTGAAGGCGGGCGTGAGCGCGGGCCAGGCCATCCAGCCGACCAGCAGAGCTCCAGGGGCGCCCCACGGGGCTGCAACACAAAGGGACAAGAGGTTAGATACAGAGAGCAGAGGCAGCAGAGGTGGAGGAGCCAGGTGGCAGCACGCACCGAGGCTGACGAGGTCCTTGGCGAGGTGGGTCACGCGAGCGACGGACATGGCGGTGAGGACGAGAAAGTCGAGGGGATCGATTCCGCGGGTGCTTGTGAGTGTGGCTAATCGAGCGGCTGCCAACCGCCCTCGTTCGGATTGGCTGGAGTTTTGTCCAATCCGATAACGTAGGTGGTACACAAAGACACGAACAGAGCTGCAAAACCGACTGCGAAGCAAGACAACTCGTGCAGCAGTAGCTTGCTGATAATAGCAGAGAAGGAATGAGTAACTCCGAGTAATCACATCCCCGTTGCCGCGAACTATGACACTTTTACTCTATTTGGCAAAGCGTGGCTGTAGCCGCCGCCTCGGGCGTGTCGATCCCAGTACACGGTGTGATCGCTTCGATGCTTGGCAAGCAGATGAACCGACCTCATTTTATTCTCGCTGCGAAGGGGTCTACGAGAGCCGACCTGAGAGAGCGGCCAGGGGCTGCTCCTCTTCGCATTTTGTTGGCAGGAGTCTGCAGGAAATGGATCTGTGGAACGCTGCTCATTGTTTCTTCTTAGCTGTTACTGGTACAGTAAAAAGGGAAGAGTACATAGGCAAGCTGAGGAGGAGAAGCTGAGGAGGAGGTGGTAAGGAGCACGGTGTGCCTTTTTTAGGTATACTGTTCCTATGGTTTTCTTTTCTTGTGAGCGCGCACCAGGGTTGTGAAAATCCCCATATTTTTGCAAGGAAGGGAGGGTTTTTCGATTCTATCGGGTGGGTCGGGGTTTTGGATACCAAATGTCATATCCAGCAAAATGTCGTATCCGTCTATCCAATCAGAATCAAGTATTTGGTCAGCACATAATCACTCCAAATGAAATTGTTGTATCCGACACCAACCTGATGCTCATTAATTCGCAGCTAGCTTTCAAAGCAACATGGTAGGAAGCTCTGCCTTTCATACAAGACGATGGGACGTGGCCGTGGAGTAATATTCGAGCAAGACAACACGCTACAATATCGAATTTCTCCTAGGTATCCTTTCATTTACGTTTTCGCTTGTGATTATCACGTTTTCGAGGTAGAATTCGTACTTAGTATTTGACTGCTGGATACGACAATTGCTAGGTATACGGTAAATACAACCGAACCCTTCAACTGCAGTCATGCAATGGATCAGGTTAGTATCAATCAATATTTGTTGAGATAGGTTATGGTGCCACATTTTAAGGCAATAACTACAGCTCTCTTCAAGGCAAATAAATGTATAAACATTCGATCTGAGTCCTATAACAATTGAAGAACATCATTTCACGTTCGGCTTTCCTCAAAATATTAGCGTTTTACACGCATTTAGCTTTAAATTGAGTATAAAAACTAATAAATAGCGTATTAGTCAATGGGTGGATGGGTTTTATGAATATCCCTAAAAAGTCCGACCCCGGACGACTTGGGGTGGGTGGGTGGAATAAATGATTTATTCCCAATTCGAAAACCCCCATCTCGCAACCCTGGCGCGCATGGTACTAAAATTGGCAGCTGTAGGATTCATTACGAAGGCTGCAACGTCGCGGGCATGATACAAGCAGCACAGCCGCCCAGTATGAATACCATCAGTTGAGCCCTCGCACCTCGTGCCATCTCAGCCTCCAGCACTTGACATGATGCAAGAGACAACACCAAGACCCCACAAGACCTAAAGATCATTGCGAAGGGCAAATATTGTAACGGGGTTACACGAATGTTACCCGAAGGGTTATGAAGTGTGACACACACAGGCTTGTGTGGTGCACACTGTCTAACCTATTTCAGTAGGAGAATCAGTACATGGCTTCAGAGCCACAGATTATGCATATGACTAGGGTTCACTATGCTAAATAGTGAACCAGATACATTTACACCGAAGGCGGCTCTGCCGCGATAACGAGAAATACATTCAGTTTGAGATTCACAGTAAAGAGCAAAGGGTTGACTCTTGGAGTCCGTAGGGAGTACGGACTGTAACGGGGTTACACACACAAGTGGCTACAGCCACTTGTAACTATAACAGACGCGATGTCTGTTATAGGTACAAACACTTCCTCGGCCTTGATGTACATTACATCAAGGGCCACATTCATTTACGGTCACCACGACGGGTGGTCCATAGACATTTAGGATTCCTATTGGTTGAAAGCAGCATCTTTTAACCAATGAGCGACATGCATAGCTGTGGAATTCTGCCAACCAGCCGTTGGCAGATTCCTAACTTAGAATATTACATTTAGAGGAAGTCAGAAAAACATAAAACAAAATAGCAGTTCTCATTTTAACCCAAAAACATTATTTGGATCGTTTATTTAGATTAATCTATACTCGGAGGTCCGAGTATAATTAACTCTAGTTTAAACCAAGCTACGCTTCCTCATACACGAGCGCACACGTGTAAGCTGTTGTAGTGGGCCAAGGTAGGCCCATTACACCTGGTAGCACTTTGTAGTCCGTCCAACGACCGACTAAGTTGAGTTCGTACGTTACCGCACGAACACGGAGCCGAGAACCTTCCCATGGACATCGAGGTGCCCATGGAAAGCTCCACGACGCCTGCAACCCATGTTGCACGCGCTGACTGCCCCCACCTGTCAGACCCAGAGTGGGAGGCCCTCCAACGACTGTCAACAGTCATTGGTGAGGCGGCTATAGCTACGATGCTGCGTACGCTAACGCCGACATAGCAACACGGTGTTGCTCTGGGCTTCATCTTGAAGGAGCAGCGAGACGCTGCTGCCACTACCGCGGCGTCGTCGGAAACGACACCACGCGCGCAATCGCTGAAGCTCAACGTGAGCAACTACGTAGGAAGAGAGGGCGAGCCTCTCCTCCGTTGGCTTGTCGAACTCGACACTGCCATTGCGGCTCGACGTATCGTCGACCCGTTGTCGAAGGTCGCGTTCGCCATGTCCTGCCTTGGCGGACGTGCGAGGAGTTGGGCGTACGGACGCCGGCTCTCAGACCCTACGTGCTTCAGCACGTACGAAGTGTTCAAGGAGGAGCTCAGACAAGCGTTTGAGCCCCCGAAGAATGAGTTCCGGTCGAGGGCGGAGTTCCTCGACCTGCAGCAGGGCAAGCATGACGTCCATGCTTACGCTCAGAGAGCACGGTACTTGGTCTCGAACATCGTGACCAACCCGATCGACGAGGCGACCAAGGTCGTCACGTTCATGAAGGGACTGAGAGATGGGCCTGTGAAGACCTATCTCTTCCGTGAGTACCCGAGTACTCTCGAAGCTGCGATCACTCTTGCCATGCAAGAGGAGTTTAGCCTGCGACAGGCTAAGCTGCATGCACACGTACCGAGGCCGCAACCGCGCCCGGTAGTGAAGACGGGAGGGCCCGAACCAATGGACCTCTCGAGCGCTGCCACTGCTGGACCCCAGCAGTCGCAGGGAAACAATGTGCGATGCTACCGTTGCGGTAGGGTCGGTCACTTTGCTCGAGAGTGCACGGCTCCCGTGCACCAGCAGGGTGGCTATCGCGGCGGTGCCGGGCACCGTCGCAATCAAACAAAAAACGCTGGACGCCAGTAGGCGCGGGGCGCCCTACTGGTAATGCAGTTCCACGTGTCAACCTTGGACACGCGACACTGAGGACTGCAGCCCCCAGTGAGGTTGACTCTCACTGCAAGAACCAAGATGACAAGCATGACCTTGTCATCCTGAAAGTGAAGTCGACGAGAGCAAGAGACTCTCGTCGTGCTCTGGTAGATTCCGGCGCGTCGAAGAACTTTGTTCGACTGCGAAGTCTATCAATGCTTGACTTCGAGGATTTAAAGATACCTCGAAGTATGTTGGAGGTACGCCTGGCGACAGGTGTCGTCGTCAAGACCGAGAAGCGCATGGTACGCGTGCGCTTCACGTACAAAGGTCGAGAGTTTGTCGAAACCTTTATCGTCCTGGACCTGGACGATAAGTTCGACATGGTATTGGGCATGCCGTGGCTCGCACGGCATGATCCGGTAATCGATTGGGAGAAGCGCACTCTTGTGCGCTTCGGTCGCGAAAGCGGAACAGAGAGCGATGGCCCTGTTACCGCCCCACACGCACCAACCGGTGCGCGCGATTCCCCAGTCGAGACAGCACCTAACGCTGCTGTCCCGGAGCACCCTGGACGCGCGCGAGCGCGCGCGCAGGAACACGTAGCGTCGGCGTTGCCGCCGACGGCTAGCGAAGGGAAAGTGTTGACCTCGGAGGTCGACACTCGCTTTTCAGCGAATCAAGGACAGTCTCCGGCCTCAAGCGGCGCGGATGACGAAAGCGAGTCACACGCTTCGGCCGAAGAGGCCGATACGAACCTGATTGGGCCAGACCTGTCCAATAACATTGGCCAGGGAGAGGGAACGCCGTCGACTCCGGGAGTCGATGGCATGGATGAATTTGATTCGTCGGCTCTGGGAGCCGACGCACCCTCCATATTGGGGGTCTCCGCCAATGGAAGGCGTCGAGGTGTTGAAGTCACGTCGGTTCCGGGAACCGACGATGCGAGAAGAAATTCCGCGTCGACTCTGGGAGTCGACGCACCCTTTGTAACGAAGGGCTCCGCCAATAACAGGCGTCGAGGTGAAGATGGCGTGTCGGCTCCGGGAGCCGACGCTGCAGGCGGTGCGGACGGTTGCAAACGTCCCGCACCGGAAAAACTTGCATGCTGTCGTGCAGCAGGGCTGCACGACGAAGCGCCGGGCGACCAAGCCGGGCTTGAAGTCGCTCGCCCGCGGGATGAACCCGCCGGCGGTATTAAAGAAGAGCACCCGTCCACGGCTGGGCCTGGACAAGGTCAAGGGTCTAGCGGAGCCGGGCTCCGCAAGACGAGAAGACGGCGCATGCGAAGGTCGCTGCGCAAGTCTCGGCCAGGGGCCGAGACGCTACAAGAGATGTCTGCTGGGCAGACGGAGGCAGAGAAGCCGGACGTCGAGACGTTGAACGTCTTGACGCGTACCTGTGCCGGATTCCGGTACAGGGAGATGACTCTCGCTAATCCTCCGACGCAAGCGTCGGAGTTGACTTCGCTTCCAGTCATGAGCTGGAAGCGCTTCGCGCGTGACCTGCACGATGGACGCATCGAGCAGATTTGCATTCTTTCGGACGCCGAGAGAACGAAGAGCGAGAATGAAGAGCTGAGGCAGTTCTTCATGGAGAGCACCACTGAGAGCGAAGACACTCTCAGTGCGAAGACGAAGAAGGAACGCTTTGAGGAGCAGAGCTGGGACTCGCTGAAGACGAGTCCCTACTACGAGATCCTACGGGAGTACGCCGACGTACTTCCGGAAGAGATCCCTGCGGAGCTTCCGCAGGACAAGGGCATTCAGCACGAGATCGATCTCGTGCCGGGCACGAAATACTGTGTCACGCGGCAGTGGCCACTGCCGCGAGAGCAGGTCAAGGCGATCGACGACTTCTTCGAAAGTCGTCGCAAAGCTGGACAAGTGCGGGAATCGAAGTCCCTGCACAGTGCTCCGACGTTCTGTGTCAAGAAGCCACAGGGCGGCTGGCGCATCGTTCATGCGTACAACAAGCTGAACGATGCGACGATACCGGCGCAGACACCGATACCGCGAAAAGATGTTATCATCGATTCGATGGCCAGGAGCACCATCTACAGTGCTCTTGATCTGCGCGACGGGTTCTATCAGATTCTTATGCGTGAGAGTGATATCCCTCTCACGGCTGTGAGCACGCCAAGCGGCATGCTCTGGGAATGGCTAGTGATGCCGCAGGGTCTGAAGAACGCCCCTGCGACCTTCAACAGGTGCGTGACGCACTTGTTGCGCTCGGTGCGCGACTTCGCACAGAGCTACTTCGACGACGTGTTCGTCCACAGCCGGGCTGCGGATGGGATGAGCGATGTTGAGATGCACAAGGTGCATCTCCGGAAGCTGCTTGCGCTGATGCGCAAGCACAAGCTCTACGCGAACCTGAAGAAGTGCATCTTCGGGGCGAGCGAGATACCCGTGCTCGGGTGTCTCGTAGGGAAGAATGGTGTCCGCCCTGACCCTGAAAAGGTCAGAGTGATCAACGAGTGGCCGACACCGTCGAACGTCAAGGAACTGCGGCAGTTCCTTGGCTTGACCACGTACTTGTGCAAGTACGTGAAGGACTATGCGGGCACGATACGCCCGCTGTCACAGCTCCTAAAGAAGGATGCCGAGTGGGTTTGGTCTGCTGAGTGTCAGCAGGCCTTCGATGCAGTCAAGCGGGGCTTGACTGAGGCGCCGATCTTGGCGGTGGCCGACCAAGATCGCCCATTCCACGTAGTGTGCGATGCATCCGATTTCGCAATCGGATGTGCATTGATGCAGCACGATCACGAAGGCCGTGATCGCGTCGTCTACTACCAGTCGCGTCAGCTGAAGCCAGCTGAACGCAACTACCCGGTGCATGACAAGGAACTCCTTGCCATGAAGTATGCACTCGCGAAGTTCCGAGTGTACTTACTCGGAAGCAAACCGTTCGTGGTCTATACGGACCACGCGTCACTGCGGACGGCTGTGAAGTCGCCGCACATCTCGCAAAGGATGGCGAGATGGTTGTCTTTCTTCGCGGAGTATAACTTCCGGGTCGAGTACAAACCCGGAAGACTTAATGTGGTGGCCGACGCGTTATCGCGTCGACCTGACTACGCTTCAGCTGATGCCGACGTCAATGCCATTGACGCCATGCGGTCGAGCACACCTACGTCGTCTCTGCTAGACGACGTGAAGGCCGCGTACGCGCACGACGCGGACGCGAAGCTCCTGCTGGCCTATGGCTCAGCGCCTTCTGACAAAGCTCGTCAGAAGCTGCCGAAACATCTTCGTGCTCGTGCACACCGTTATCGGGTGCACGACGGCTTGTTACTCTACAGTGCAGTCGACGACAACGCGGATCGCGTTGTCGTGCCTAACGATCATGACCTGCGCCTCAGGATCATGTATGAATATCATGATGCACCGACTGCGGGGCATCCGGGCCGTGGGAAGACGTACGTCCTTCTCACGCGCGACTTCTACTGGGCCCACCAGTACAAGTGGGTGCGCAAGTACGTCCGTGCTTGCGAAGTATGCCAACGTGTGAAGCCTGCGCCGTTCGCGCAGGCTCCCTTGCAGTCACTACCGACTCCGTCGGAGTGTTGGCAGTCCATGTCTTTGGACTTCGTGTTCGGTCTTCCCCCGGACAGCCAGGGGAACACGGGAGTTGTGGTCTTTGTTGACCGCTTCAGCAAGATGGTGCATCTTGCTGCGGTACCCGCTGAAGTGACTGCGAAGCAGACGGCACGTCTGTTCGTTGACATGGTGTTCAAACACCATGGCATGCCGATCGACATTGTGTCGGATCGAGACCCGCGTTTCACAGCACACCTGTGGCAAGAAGTGTTCACACTTCTTGGGAGTCAGCTTTCAATGTCGACTGCGGACCATCCGCAGACGGATGGGCAGACCGAGCGCGTGAATCGCGTGCTCGTCGACATTCTCAAGAGCTACGCTCACTCGTTCCAACATTGGAGCGAGTGCCTGTCGATGGCAGAGTTCGCCATCAACAACTCGGTGCATGCCTCGACCGGGCATACACCGTTCTACGTGAATGCCTTGCGGCACCCACGCCTCCCGAGCCTGCTCGGGATGGTGACTCCTTCCTTCAGTGGGGGAGGATCTACGGCCGCAACGCAGCAGCCGCAGAATGACGCTGACACGTGCACAGTGTCAGCTGCGATCGTGCGCAAGAAGCAGAAGCATGCGTCTGTGCAGGGCACAGACGCCGACAAGCAAAAGAAGAGCAACAAGAACAACGTGTCTGTGCGGGGCACAGACACCGCGAAGACTAACGCAGAGGCCGAGCCTACTGCTACAGGCGAACTGAACGAGTTCAGCTCGGACGCAATTGCATTCGTGCAGCGCAGACAAGCCGTCATTCGGTTTGTCCAGGACGCTATTGCAGCTTCTGTCGATCGACAGAAGCTGAACGCAGACAACGGTGGCAGAGGTAACACAAATGAATTCAAGAAGGGTTCATTGGTTTTGTTAGCTACTCAAAACCTGCCTAAACATGCAGTCTCTGACTTCGGGGCGAGTAAGCTCGCTCCGCGCTTCATCGGGCCGTTCACAGTGTTGGCACTGCATGGCAACGCTTACACACTAGACATCCCGTCTAGCATGCGCCTCCATCCGACCTTTTACGTCGGGCGGCTGAAACCATACCGGCAGCACGAGCCAGCTAGCTCGGCTGACCCGAAGCGCGGGCCGAACCCTTCTCCAGCGCGCGAACGCGCTGGCCCAAACGCTCGACACGACCTCCAATGTCGACGGAGACGTCAGACGCGGTCTGCGAGGCCTGAGCGACTTGAGCCCTCAGGTTTGCAATCTCCTGCCTCAGAGCAACGAAGTCGCTGCTCTGAAGCCGCTCCACGGCAGCCACTCGGTCCTCGAGAGACGGAGGCCCAAAGTCAACCCCAGGTTGACCATACCCGGGGCGTGTTCCCACCACCGCCGCCTCCGATCCGTGACGCCCACGGCTCAACACGTTGGATTGTTGAGCGTATTGTCGACCCTAGTATCCCGAAAACGAACCGGCACGCGGTTCGTTATCGTATTCGTTGGAGAGGGTTTCCGCCCCACCAAGATACATGGGAGCCGCGGGACGTCCTGCTGCAGGACGTTCCGGAAATGGTGAGGGCGTACGAAGCCCACCACGCACTGCCGGCGCGAAGGTAGTGCGAGCGCTGTGGTCACCCGCAGCGCTCGAAGCACCACGCTCGTCGCGTTCCTCGCGTGCCAGGAACTTGGCACGAAGATCCTTGAGACTCGCAGGTACACGGATCGTCGTGTACCCGTTTAGGTCGCGGCCGCTCAAGCGCGCCGCACCCGGAAGACACAACGTGCACTGCTGGTCTTCGGGCACAGCGCACGGAACACCTGCATCCACAGAAGATCTGTGGAGCTGCTCCAGCCTCCCACGCGTCGAGAACGTCTCGAAGCGCTCACGGGCATGCTTAACCCGCTCACGGTAAGCTGCCGGATTCTTGTTGAAGTTTTCAACAAAGGCATTCCAACTTTGACAAAGTGCCTGCCACTCAGGCACTTTGCTGCGAGAAGAGGTCTTCTTGCTAGAGTAATATCGGAGCTCATGGAAGAGTCCGATGTAGTAGTCGCGCCTTTGATCCGTCATCGGATCAAAGTGCTGTCCCTCCGCCACAGCATCATCCACAATCGCGCTGCATACGTACAGCGGGATAGTATTCGGCGGCACGGAGTTGCCCACCCGTGCCGCGATCTCCATCGCGGACGGCATCCACGGATCGCGCGCTGCGTGAGCAGCGCGCGGAGAACTTGAAGTCGCCACGGCGCGTGGTGAGCTCAACGCCCCAGCAGCAGAGAGCGGAGTCTCACCTGCGCTACGCGAACGCTTCGAGCTCGAAGCGTCCGAGTCGTCTTCTTCACGAGGGCGTCTCGACCCGGCATGCGGGTCGAGACTATCACTGTCGATCGACTCCTTGCGCTTGGACGGAGAGCTCTCGCCCTCCTCCATCTCCACGTCGCCTTCTTCATAGTCAACGGCGTCGTTGACTATGCATGAGCCTTGGAGGACAATCTCAGGCTGAGTTGTCCCCGCCGCAGACGTGGTAACAGCGGCGCCGCGCTTCGCTTGCTGGCGTTCGTGGTAGTCCACGACAGAGAGCTTACCCTCTGTCGTGTCGGCGGTCTTCTCTTTTGGCGAGCTCATTGCGGAATGAGCTCGAGATTTTCTTTCTCCCAACGTGAAGAATTGACGAATGGTCAATTGCCTGATTGACGTGCCGTGACCGGCGCGTCTAACCTTAAGGGGGGATGGTGTAACGGGGTTACACACACAAGTGGCTACAGCCACTTGTAACTATAACAGACGCGATGTCTGTTATAGGTACAAACACTTCCTCGGCCTTGATGTACATTACATCAAGGGCCACATTCATTTACGGTCACCACGACGGGTGGTCCATAGACATTTAGGATTCCTATTGGTTGAAAGCAGCATCTTTTAACCAATGAGCGACATGCATAGCTGTGGAATTCTGCCAACCAGCCGTTGGCAGATTCCTAACTTAGAATATTACATTTAGAGGAAGTCAGAAAAACATAAAACAAAATAGCAGTTCTCATTTTAACCCAAAAACATTATTTGGATCGTTTATTTAGATTAATCTATACTCGGAGGTCCGAGTATAATTAACTCTAGTTTAAACCAAGCTACGCTTCCTCATACACGAGCGCACACGTGTAAGCTGTTGTAGTGGACCAAGGTAGGCCCATTACACGGACTCGTGCGTTCTGGTATTAGAACGGGCTTTCTTAAGCTGAGACTCTGTGAGTCTGTTACGTCTTCCTCTGACGCTAAAGCTACGGCAGCCCCGCTGCACTTGGTAGCACTTGTAGTCAATCTGACACCTGAGTCTTCATAGACTGACCCTCTGTGGAGAATGGAGCAGTTCGCTCACTTACCCCCTAACCAGCAGGATGCGCTTAAAAAGCTTATGTCCTTGCTGGGCCCGGAGGGCGTGACGCAACTTGCGCAACAAGGCCCGGACGCGGTGAACGCGCGTCTCGAGGCGTTCTCAAGCTACGAGAATGCTCTGTTAGAGCACCTCCAGCAGAGGATGGCAACGGCCGCGGCGTTCCAAGCGCCCGCTACGTCATCCGACGCGGGAACAAGACCCAAGCCGCTCATGTTGAGCGTGAAGACCTTCGAAGGCAAGGAAGGGGAAAGCTTAATGCTTTGGACCCGTGAAGTCGAGATGGCTATGAGCTCAGCTCTACTCCGGACGGAGTCGCAGCGCGACGTGCTAGCTATCTCAAAGCTCGGTGGGCGAGCGAGAGAGTGGGCACTGACGTCAGGGACGTCGGTCGACACGGCCTTCCCGACATGGGACCAGCTGAAACAGCAGTTGTCCCGGGTGTTCGCTCCGCCTAACGAGGCGTATCGCGTACGCTCGCGCTTCCTGGCTACCCGTCAGGGCAAGAAGGAGCTGGTGGACTATGTCCAGGAGTTGAGAACTCTCATTGCGGGCATGTCTGCCGATCCTCTGGCGGAGGTAGTCACCGTCACGGTGTTTATGGAGGGACTTCGCACTGGCGTTGCCAGGACGGAGGTATTCCGTACTCACCCAAGCTCTTTTGAAGAGGCTGTGAGCATCGCGTTGAACGCGGAGCACAACTTTAAGTCGTCAAGACTTGGGTGGAGCGCTCCTCACACCAGTTCGTCGAACGGTCCGGAGCCTATGGACCTCAGCTATGCTGAAGACGAAGAAGCCGAGCTTCGGGCTGCTGAGCAGAGGCGAGGAATCCGCCGATGCTTTATCTGTGGTGACACGCGTCACCTGCGCGCCGGATGTCCGCTGCGCTTCCAGCGCCAGGCTTCGGTAAGCCGCTCTTCGGGTTCGAGCCAGGGCTCTGGTTCGTCTCGGGGAAACGAGAAAACCCAGTAGGCGCGGGGCGGCCTACTGGGGAAGAACTAAGTTCTATTGAGCCTCGGAGAGGTGGAGGTCGACAGGACTTAGCCCCGAAGAGACCCGTGCTCTATAACACGGAACGTGTATGCAAGCCGGGCTTGCTAGTCGTCCAGTCTTGGGTGAAGGGCTTCACAAAGCCTTGGACGATTTTGATCGATTCGGGAGCGTCGGGTAATTACGCCCGACGTTCCACGATGGACGGAAGTCAGCTTTATGCTGAGGCGCTGATAGCGCGTGGGAGTGTTGTGACATCGTCACTGTTCGTCTCGCGACGGGCACTCGTGTCACGGTGCCTAAAGTCCCTGTGGACTTGGGCGTGAAGTTTTTGGATTTTGATAGCGTGGAACGCTGTCTGGTCTTAGACCTCGATTCGAGATATGATCTCATTCTTGGCATGGCGTGGCTTGAGCGCCACGACCCTTGGATCGATTGGAGGTCGAAGACCCTTGGTGCTACGCACTTCTCTCCTGGCGGAGCATTGGCGAGTCATGAACCCACCTCTGCTAGGAAGCAGAAGCGCTTTTGGCGCGAGCACTGGACCGAGTCGGTCAATGTGCTGGACATCGGAGTTTCCGAGTTGGTGGACACTGCGTGTGTCAAGAATGAGCGTTCCGAGCCTGGCTCGTGGACGGCAGGTGGAGCGGCACGAATTCCGCTGAGCGGGTGTGCGTCCGAGGGCGACGCCCTGCTGTATTCAAGTGAAGACAAGGTCGGCATAGAGCCGAGGAGCCATGGGCGAGGCCCGGCTGATGAAGGATGTGGAGCGGCACTAATTCCGCTGAGCGGGTGTGCGTCTGAGGGCGACGCCCTGCTGCGTGCCAGCGACGGCGCGGTCGGCACGATGCCGAAGGACAAGGGGCTTTGCCCGGATGAAGATCGTGGAGTGGCACGTAATCCACTGAGTGGAGGCTGCGGGTCGTGCAGCCCTTCGCTGAGTGTCGATCAAGACACTGGTGCTCCTTTGGAGCTGAATGAGGTGGTGACACCTGGCGTCAAGAAGTACGCGAAATCACGGAGCTCTTCTGGGCGGACAGTGTCCATGAAGAGGAGGCAGCGCCGCAAAGCGCTGGCTGCGCGACGCAAGGCGTCTGCGGTCTCACGAGAGGAGAGGGGCATGTCGAGCGGTGAGGCTCCACGCGAGAGCGAGCAGCTATACACACTCGTGAATGGAGTGACGGGCGATGTCGATGGAGGCATTAACCTCGACAACTTGCCCTCACTATCGGCTCTCCTAGAGCTGGACGAGATGTCCTTGGCCGAGTTCGGCGATGCCTTGAAGGCTGGCGACTTGGCTGAGGTGGTGGTCATACGACCTGACGAAGAGCTAAACTCGTCCTCGCTTCTGGATGAAGCTGTCCTGGAGGACACCAAGAAGGCGCTGAATGCGCGGAGTGGATCGGCGATCCTGAAGGACCCGTCAGATCCACTGTATCCAGTGGTACGGGAGTACCAGGATGTGGTCTCGAAGGAACCGCCCTCGGGGCTACCTCCGGACCGAGGTGTTCGACATGAAATCGATCTCGTTCCGGGAACGAACTACTGCGTGACGAGGCAGTGGCCCTTGCCAAAGGAGCAGTGTGACGTCATTGACGCGTTCTTCCGTGCGAAGCACGAGGCGGGCATGGTGCGTGAGAGTAAGTCTCCGCACTCCACGCCGACATTCTGTGTCAGAAAGCCGAATGGCAAGTGGCGTATCGTGCATGCTTTCAACAAGCTGAATGCCGCCACCATTCCGGCGCAGACGCCAATTCCTCGGAAGGACGTTCTTCAGAACAACATGGCAGGATGTACGATGTACAGTGCGCTCGACTTGGTCGATGGCTACTACCAATTGCTCATGAGGACGAGCGACATTCCTCTCACTGCGGTGAGTACTCCGAGCGGCATGCTCTGGGAGTGGTTGGTGATGCCCCAAGGGCTTTCGAACGCGCCAGCGACGTTTAACCGTCTTGTGACGCAGCTCTTCAGGCCCCATCGGGCATACGCGCAAACGTACTTCGATGACATCTTTGTCCACAGTCGTGCAGAGCACGGAAAGACTGATATGGAGAACCATGTTGAGCACCTGCGTGCTGTGCTCGAATGCATGCGTCAAAACAAGTTGTACGCCAACATTGACAAATGCATCTTCGGAGCGGAAGAGATCCCCTTCTTAGGGTGCTTCATCGGGAAGCGTGGCCTGAGGGCCGACCCGGTCAAGGTCAAGGCCATTGTTGACTGGCCGGTTCCCCAGAACCAGAAGGATCTTCGCAAGTGGCTTGGCTTGGCCAATTACTTGCACAAGTACAGCGAAAATTACGCTGAGATGGCTCGGCCACTCTCCAATCTCCTGAAGAAGGATGCGGAGTGGTGTTGGGACACCGAGCATCAAGATGCGTTCGCGGCTATTAAGGATAGTCTCCTTCATGCGCCTATTCTGGCTCTGCCAGACCCCGCTCGTCCGTTTAGTGTCGTCTGTGACGCCTCGGACTTTGCCATCGGCTGTGCACTGCTGCAAGCAGACGCCGAGGGGCGCGAGCGCGTGGTGGCGTTCGAATCTCGCCAGCTGAAGGCTGCGGAGAAGAACTATCCTGTCCATGACAAAGAGCTACTTGCGATGAAGTATGCGCTCGTCAAGTTCAGGGTTCACCTGTTGGGCTCACAGCCGTTCGTGATTTACACGGATCATGCGTCGTTACGCACTGCGACTCAGTCGCCTCACCTCTCGCAAAGGATGGCCCGATGGCTCTCCTTCTTCGCGGAGTACAACTTCGAGGTGAAGTACAAGCCTGGCAGGCAGAATGTCCTCGCGGACGCGCTGTCGCGCAGGCCGGATTATGAGCTGGCTCATGTAACGACCGTGACTTCGTCATTGCCGGATCTGATCCGAACGGCTTATGCCAAGGATGACACTTGTGTCGCGTTGCTGAAGGCTCTGGGGAGCACGGAGTTTCAAAATTCGGACATTGAATTGTCGGCGCGTGTGCGCGCGCGTTTGCATCGCTACACCCTCGATGGCGGCCTGCTGTTCTACAGCACTGGCTCCGAGGACACGCCACGCGTGGTCATCCCTCATGATGAGGATCTGAAGTATCGTATCCTCTATGAGGCCCACGACACGCCGTTGGCTGGCCATCTTGGCCGAGAGAAGACCTACAGCTCGGTGAGCGCCCACTACTGGTGGCCGAAGATGTACAAGTGGACGAGCACTTACGTGCGCACGTGCGAGACGTGTCAGCGAGTGAAGTCGTCACCCCATGCTGCGGCGCCGTTGGCGAGTTTTCCTGTCCCTTCGGGCTGTTGGCAATCCATGAGTATGGACTTTGTGTTTGGCCTGCCGGCGGACGCGGCGGGCAACACAGGAGTCGTGGTCTTCGTTGGCCGTTTGAGCAAGATGGCTCACCTTGCGGCTGTGCCGGATACCATCGATGGTAAGGGTACAGCAACGCTGTTCTTGGACCGAGTGTTTCGCCAACACGGACTCCCTGAGTCGATTGTCTCGGACCGAGATCCCCGCTTCACGGGCGGCTTTTGGATCGCGGTATTTGCAGTGCTTGGCACCAAGCTGGACATGTCCACGGCGGATCACCCGCAGACCGATGGTCAGACGGAGCGAGTGAATCGCGTCGTCGAGGACGTGCTCCGCAGCATTTGCGCTGAGACGCCGAAGCGTTGGAGCGCTATGCTGCCACTCGTTGAGTTTGCGTTGAACAACGCTGTGCATGCCTCGACCGGCTACACGCCGTTCTACGTGAACAGCTTGTCCCATCCCCGCGTCCCGCTGACGCCGCCACGTGGTGGCCTCGGGCTTGGTGGGGGAGAGGAAGCCGATTTAGCTGATCGGCTAGCCGATGTCAGCCCGACTTCTGTTCGTAAACAGGTTGACGCTTTCTTGTCGAAGCGCTTGAGTGTCTTACGACACGTGCGTGACGCAATGGCGGAGAGCCAAGACAAGCAAAAGGAACATGCGGATGCTAAAGGCAGAGGCAATGTTGACAGTTATGAGGTCGGGGACCTAGTGTTACTTAATGCTAAAAACCTACCTACACATGCAGTGTCAGCCGTCTTCAAGACAAAGTTGCGCCCGCGCTTCATCGGACCCTTCAAGGTCGTGGCCAAGAAGGGCCTCGCGTACACGCTCAATCTTCCGAAGAAGATGCGGGCGCACCCAGTCTTCTACGTGGGCTAGCTCAAGCCATACCAGGACCCGACGCAGGTGCAGATGGAGGCACCGAGGGCGACGAGGTCGCAGACGCGGAGGTCGCAGGCGTCTCAGACGCGACCATCAACGCGGGCATCGGCGGCGCCGCGAGCCCTGGCGGCAGAGTCGGAGTTGGAAGTGCCGTCGACACAGGAGCCACCGGCACAGGAGGCGCAGCGGGCGGGCCCCGCATGCGGGCCAGAAGGTCAATCTGACCCTGCAACGCAGCCTGCTGACGCCGAAGCTCAGAGAGCTCCTGTCCGCGACGGTCGTCGAGATCGCGGTAATACTGTACCCAGCTCTCCAAGTGTCGGAGCCGGTCCCAGACCTCACAGGGCACTTCAACCCAACCCAAGTCCCGGCCAAGCTCCTCGAGCTCCGTGGCCAGACGCGCAAGACGCGCATCAATGTCATGGACATGGTCCCGGATGCGGTCCGACTGCTGCTGCACCTGATGGAGCTCACTCTGAGTCGCGAGGGGCTCCACTGCGGCCTCCACCGGCGCTGCTCGATGAGCAAGGAAACCTTCACTACCATGTGGAGCGCCTGTTGGCGAAGCGGCGGTGCCGGGGTCAAAACCAGTATCTGGTGAAATGGCGAGGGTACCCACACTCTGAGAACTCATGGGAGTTTGAGGTGCCCCTCCGCCAAGACTGCCCAGACGTCGTGGACGCTTTTGATCAGCTTGATCACCAGCGCCCCGAGGGCTCAATGCCGGCACGCCGGCCGTCCCGCGCTTCCCGGCAATAGGCTGGGGAGCTGCTGGGTCAGCCACATTGCTCCGGGGCTGGCCCTGAGCCACGGCGCTCACACCCTCGCGGGTAGGAGCGACTGGAGTGCTCAAAGCAGCGTAGCGCGTAGCGCTGGAATGGGTCTGCGGCTGACCACTAGCCGAGAGGCTGCGTTTGGCTCGGATCTTCGCAAAGTCGAAGCGGAGCTTGCGTTCGATACGAACATCCACTTCGCTGAAGCTAGCTCGGAGAACAGTCATCGAGCTAAGCTTCTTTCGCTTCTCGGCCCAGAGCTCAAATTGAGCCTCGTGTTCGACAGGGTCCTCGCCCGGGCTGAGTACCACAGGGTACGTCCGCACGGCGGGCACAGATAACCCCAGGCCTTGCAGCCGCAACCGCTCGCGGTACTCGAGGACAGTCGTAGGCTGTGGGGTCAGGAGTCGCTCTCGTAGAGACGTTCGAAGAGCGATCTCCTCCGGAGTACGGGCCGCAGGCCCAATGACGTGCTGAGCCAGCGACTGTTGGAACGCCTGGAGACACGCCTTCGCGGGGTCACGGGGCTGAAAGCCGTACTCGGCGGTGTTGGGGTGCAGTAGCGGCCGCAACTCGGGGCGCTGGGAGCGCGCGGGGGCCATCTGTGCCGCAACCTGCTCGGACTGAGCTTCGTCCAATGGGTTGGAGATGACGGGACCCAAGGGCTCCTCCCCCACACGGGGCGGCGAGTACCGTGGCTCAGTGAGCGCGCGCAGCTCGCGGAGGCCGGAGGATCGTTCAGGGAACGGATTCGGAGTGCGCAGCGGTGGCCGCGGCTCCTCCCTCGACGGCGCAGCGCGCTCCGCAGGAAGATGGCTCGACGAGCGCGCAGGAGAGGCCGTTGTGCCGCCTTCACGGGGCGCCGACGGCGTGGGCGAAGTGTCGCGGCGGTTCGGGGAATGTCGCGGCGACGCGGACACATCCTCAGGGCTCGGCGAGCCGGCATCGGACTCACTGTAGTCCACCTCGCCCTCTTCTCCGAAGAGCTCCTTGGGATCCATGATCTCACCGGTGGGTGCTCGAGGGGGGCTGGGGTGCGCACGCTGCGAGCGCAGCTTGTGGCGTTGCGCCGCGAAGTACTGTGGCACGGAGAGCCTGGGAGGCGCGGCCGGTGTGTGCACCTGCGCTGGGGAGCCTGGGGGTTCGCGAGCACGAGGTGCTGAAGCGCGGGTGGAGCGAGGCTCCGAGGCGGATCTCGCGAGAGACTGTCTGCGGTCGAAAGACCAAAACGCTTTGTGACTTGAAGTCATATGAGGGCGCGTCGCGCCGAGAAGTTCTCAGAGAAGTCCACACGATGTGGATTGACTCGTTCGAGAAGAGGCTTGACGGAACAAGACCCGGTCGTTGACCGTTAAGCGTGAACACCCGTGTCCACGGTTTGGTGGGGGAGGGTGTAACGGGGTTACACGAATGTTACCCGAAGGGTTATGAAGTGTGACACACACAGGCTTGTGTGGTGCACACTGTCTAACCTATTTCAGTAGGAGAATCAGTACATGGCTTCAGAGCCACAGATTATGCATATGACTAGGGTTCACTATGCTAGATAGTGAACCAGATACATTTACACCGAAGGCGGCTCTGCCGCGATAAGGAGAAATACATTCAGTTTGAGATTCACAGTAAAGAGCTAAGGGTTGACTCTTGGAGTCCGTAGGGAGTACGGACTCGTGCGTTCCGGTATTAGAACGGGCTTTCTTAAGCTGAGACTCTGTGAGTCTGTTACGTCTTCCTCTGACGCTAAAGCTACGGCAGCCCCGCTGCAAATATCCTAATCAAATATCATGTTTATCCAGCCGATCACATATCATGAAGCATGAACTTCGATAGAAACGTTTCTACATGTACCTTTACCACAAAGGCGACCAAACACTGCGCTGCACAGTCAGCGCAAGCCGCATGTAGCATTCTAGCTCAGGGTTCCGGAAAACCCCGAAAATTCAAAATTGCCGGGGGGATCAACACTGGCAAAGGGTGGGTGGACTAATTGGATAATTGACCCCTACCCCTCTTATCAATTCTTTGAATTGTCTTCAATTAATTTTTGAATTTAAGGTCCAAAGCTGGACTGGCTACGAAATGGTTGGTTCGAAGTCGTAGTCAAGTCCTCGCACTCGCGAGCACTTCTAGCCCGACATCTTCTTTCACTTTCGAATATTCGATCAAACAATTCTGCTCTCAAGCCACGACCTGCACGCCATGCCGTCAAGCTCCAGCTCTGTACCGCCTCGCCTCGAATGCCATCCGCCTGTCGATGGGTAGAGTGACCGCACTGTTCGACCTGGCCGTAAGGCCGACCCAGCGTGGAATCACGTCGATGTCGACCCACAAGGCTGTGTGTGGTGCAAGCAGTGTAGCCAGCTACTGCAAACCACCGGACGGAACCACGTTGAACGGATCAAACATCATCTGGCCAAGCGCTGCTCTGCCAAGTCCAGCACTACCTTGATAACAGACGCCTTCCGCCCGCAGCTCAAGAGCAACACGACCAAGCAGTTCCAGGACAAGCTGGCGTGGTGGGTGTACAGTACTGGCATGCCATTCTACAAGGTCGGGCATGCCAGTTTGATGGAAGCACTGCAGCTGCTGCACCCGGGTGCTGAAGTTCCAAGCCCAGACCAGCTGGCCACCATCTTGCTCGACCGGGCTTACACGAAGTCGATCAAGGTTCTCACACTGACTCTGGCTGGCAAGGTCGTAACGCTCGTCGCGGACGGATGGACGGACATCAATGGCCAAGCTGTGGTCAACTACGTCGTCGTGTGCGGTGATCTCACGTTTTTCCTTGAGTCCGCCTACACAGGCAGTCAAGCCCATGACGTTGAGTTCCTGACTGCTGACGTGAAGCGCGTCAATGCCAAGTACGACTTCCTGGAAGTTGGGGCTGTTGTGACCGATAACACCAACGCCAACCAAGCCACCTGGAAGATTTTGCAGGAGCAGAACTCAAAGACGTTCTTCCATGGGTGTGTGTGCCACGCCATGCACCTCCTGGTGAAGGATATCGTCGTGAAACTCAAGTGGGTAGACGCGCTGCAAAGCGGGGGTAAGACACTCGTGAGCTTCTTCCGGAAGCATCACAAGATGTGGGCTGATCTCTCTGCTCGACTCAAAGAGCAGAATCTCCGCCTGCTCGCTAAGCCTGGTGACACAAGATGGGGGTCTTTGCTGGCTTGTTTCTCAACAGTGCTAGCCGCTGAGGCCGTGCTGTTCACGTGTGTGTCTGCGCGCGGGTTTCTCAACGCAAAGACGAAGAAGCAGAAAAGGATTCGGCGAGAGGTGTACGACTTGGTGACGTCCTCCGATTTTGTACCACGGCTGAAGAAGGCGATCGCGCTGCTGAAACCAATTGATGCAGCGCTCAAGCGTTTTGAGAAGAACGAGACGCCTGTGTCGGAGGTGTATCAAGTCTTCGTCGACCTCCCAGCGGATCTGAAGGCAGCTGGCCTCACTGCTGCGGAGTTCAAGATTGTGAAGCCTTTGGTGGAGTCAAGATTCGACTTCATTTACGGCGACGCCCATGGTGTCGCCTATCCCCTTGACCCAGGATACACAGGCGTCGACATGGAAACGGAAGTACGCGGCGCTGTTGAAGACTTTTTGGTGCAGTGGCATGGCGCTGAGAAGAGCGACGCAGTCATCGTTGAGCTTGCTGCCTTTCATCGGTATGTTCGGGACATCCAGGCGAGCCAGCCACGGCAGTGGAAACTGCTATGCGAGCGCAAAATTCCCGTGTTCGACTTTTGGTGCGGATTGAACAAGTTTCCGCTGCTGCAAGACATTGCCCTGCGTCTGCTCAGGTGTGCCGCGTCTAGTGCTGCCTCCGAACGCAACCTTTCGGCGCACGCATTCATCCACTCCAAGCTTCGGAACCGCCTGGTACCCGAACGGGTTGAGAAGCTCGTGCACATTTTCTTCAATGCGAAGAACATTTGTGAGGAAGACATTGAGCGCTATTCGCATTTGGAAGATCTACTTCGAGAGGCAGATGATGAAGAGGACACCGAAGAGACCGATGCGAACCAGAGCGAGGACTATGTATACTACTAGATAGGATGCATGGAGAAAGCGAATAAAGACAATCTAATTGAACTCAAGCTTTCGTTTCTTCACAGCCATGATATTGCTCCGTACAGCAGGGTGGAGTATGCCGATCCATCGTAGCAAACAGAGTTCGCGGACAGAACGTTGCAGAACGCCATGGCTTTTCAGCCCCCTATACCATACTACGCACGCTACCAACAACTGCAGAGCAAAGTACCGAAGTACAGCGGGGTTTGTGTGCATACGTTCACAGTGCTTCGGCCCGTAGCCCCCTTTGCTGAAGAAGGAAATTCAAGAGTGAGGCATTGAACGACCTTTGCTAATACGTGCTCTGATTGATATTGATTAACAGATTGATTGACCCAGCTTGATTGAAGTAGATGGACGGGTGATAGATTGATGGGTGGGTGGATTTTCAATTTATCCACAATAAACCCACCCCAAGCCGGCTCTGGGTGGATGGGTGGTATTAACGGAATATTCCAGACCCATTTTGCCCCCTTTTTGGTCGGGTTGGGGTGACGCCCTCCCGGTAGACGGCGCCGAGCTGAGCCTCGGCGTCGCTCTGCGGGCGCTGCCCTCGGGCTGCGTCTCAGTCCCTGGGGGGAAAGTGTGAGGACGTCTTCGTGGGCAAAGTGGAGAGGTGGTGTGCGCTGTGGCCAAGGACTCGTCGCGCAGAAGGCTTCGCTGCGCGCTGTGACCGGGCTCGCCGTAGCGGGCGGGCTGTTAACGGCATGGCCCAGGAAGATGAACTGGACGCACGGCAAGACCAAGGCGTTGGGCGGGCTCCCGATTGGGACTTTGTACTCAACACGACGGCGGGCGGAGGAGTCGGCAGGAGAAGCGCAAGGACCAAGAACAGATACTACAGATCAAGGCGCAAGTGGCCACGCCGGATCTGCCGCGGATCGATGGAGTCTACGTGCAAGGAGCAGAACAGATACTACAGATCAAGGCACGAAAGCTTAAGAGAGCATCGATCGGCGGCAGGGCCTTCGGCTGCTCGACGTTGACGACGAGACCCAAGAAGGAGAGCGACGCAGTAAGCGCCATCTTAGCCACGGACGAGGAGGAGGGAGGGGGAGCACGGAGAGCCTCACATTTCCTCGCGTATGCGGAAAAAGGTACACTGGTACACCGTACCCACTTGTGGGTACAGTATTAGTTTGCCTCGCCTGGTTCACGCTTTGAGCTAGCAATACAAGAGTCTAGCCTAGTGTAGTTGGGTTACGCGAACACGCAATACATTACATTATTACATTTTGCCCCAGGCCGGAACCCTGTTCTAGCTACAGACCATGCGCGCTGGAACCTCGAGTTGACGAGACCTCCGTTTGGTTCGCGCACCGAGATGGATCGACCTCACGCCTTTTGGGCCGACGACCGCCCGATAATAGATTCTCGAGCTGGAGAAGGATATGCGGCGCTCGGCGCGGGCGCTGTTGTTGCTGCTTCTGTCGCTTCTCCTGTCGCGGTTCTGCCCTGTTGTCCATGCCGCCATCACAGGTGCGAGTGTATCACCTGCGTCGCTGAGTGCGGGCGACGTTAGCGTCGTCACCGTCACGTTCACGAGCGGGGTGGATGTCGACGTAGGCGGCTCCGTGCTGGTCCAATTCCCTACTGGGTTCCAGATCTCCAGCGCCACTACAGTATCCGTACTGACTTCAGGGAGCTCCACCACGTTGTCGGTAGTATCTGTCTCCACAACGCAGCTGTCTGTACAAGTGGGGGCCGCGAAGATCTCTGCAGGCGTCGAATTTCAGTTCTTGATTGGAGACGTCACTAACCCAGGAGCGCAGACGACGGGAGACTTTACAATCAGTACCTATAACGCGAACATTGCTGAGCTGGAGAGGAATACTGCTGTAACAGGGGTGGCCATCGTGAAAACGACGCTGGCCGGGGCCGCCGTGGCACCCGACAGCCTGAACGCGGGCGTGGCGGGGACGGCCACCGTCGCGTTCACGAGTGCGGTGGGTCTGCCGGTCGGCAGCGTGGTGAAGGTGACGTTCCCGAGCGACTTCACGGTGGCGTCCACGGCGCTGTCTTCTGCGACGAACATCGGCAGCTCCAGTTCTGTGGCGACGGCCGGCTCGGTGGTGAGCGTCACGATTGCAGGCAGCGCGGTGGCGGCCGGGGCGAGCGTGTCGTTCAAGCTGGACAGCGTGACGAACCCCGGAGCAAAGACGACCGGCACGTTCGCGCTGGCGACCTTGGACAGCTCGGCCAACATCTTCGAGCAGGCCACGGCGATCAGTGCGGTGGCCATCGTGAAAACGGCACTTACTGGAGTATCGGTTGGAGCTGATAACACAATCGCCGGCGTGGAATCGATGTACAATGTGGTTTTCGAGATGAATGTTGATGTACCAACGAATGGATACATTGTGATTGGGGTACCAATCGATTATACAGTTTCTCGAGGTATTGTAATGGAGGACCCACTCTTATCGTCTACGTGGAGCGGAGACATCACGGGCCAATCGGTTAAGTTTCAAGCCTTGTCAGGCTACAACGCGGGCCAGCATAGTGTTCAAGTGAAGTCTCTTCAGAATCCAGGTAGCTAATTCTGGCTGTAGGCTGTCCTGACTACATCTCTCATCTGTATATTGTTACTTTGCGTGGCCCAGGAGCATCTACTTCCGGAACCTTTACAGTCTCTACGACTGATGCAGACGGATTCATCCTGGAGAGCGCAAGCTGCGGAGGTGTAGTGATTGTACCAGGGTCCATCACTGATGCAGTGCTCACCCCGCAGTTGCCTCACCCTGGGATTGTTTCTCGAGTTGACATCTCGTTCACTGCATCCGCGGGGCTGGCAAAGGACAGCCTTCTAGCGATATACTTACCTGCAGGCGAGTATGACGCTGCTGTCTCAGTCATCTCTGTTGAGGTAGCAGCGCCTTCAAGTTTGACTGCTACAGCTTCGTGGAACACTACAACATCAACCATCCTGATTCTACTGACCAGCTCGACGACGATTCCTCATGGAGCTGCGGTGAATTTTCAAGTAACAGCGCTGGACATGCCCCAATCCGTCCGCACATCGTCCTCTTCTGGAATGATAGCGAGTTGGAACGCCAAAGGTCTTCAGCTGGACGATGCAAGCTCCTTAATACTGAGTGCAATTACCGCTGTTCAGGGCCTCCTCTGCACGTGGGCCACGGAGACGCCAAATCCAGGCATCACGTCCAATGTGCTGGTTGCTTTCAAAACGAACGGTATGATCCCAGCAGGTGGCAAAATTACGCTGTCGTTACCAGCCTCCGACTTTTCCGCGAGCTCAGCAGGAAATTCACCCTCGGTTGTGTTCAAATCCCCCAGTAGTGTGGTCGGTACCGCATCGTGGGATGCCACAACGGCATCGCTCGACATTGTCATTTCAAATGACTCGATTCCGGCGTACAAAGCGGGCGTGCAAGTGAAGATCACGAAGCTCGACACGCCAGGATCCGTGCGCCTTGCGTCGCGGTTGCCAGCCACTTTAACGACGTTCGACTCCCTGGGGATCGAGATCGACGGCCCGAGTACCCTTCAACTGGATGCGATTACAGCGGGCTACATACTGGGAAGCCGCATCTGGACTGCGGTGAATTCGGTGGCCGGAGTGACGAGCGACCAGACCATCGAGTTCTTCATCAGTGGCAAGATGGATCCTGGCGGGACGTTTGAGTTCACGCTACCCGATACGCAGTGGAATATGGCCGCGACGGGCTCGGCGACGTTCACTTCTCCAAATCTAGGGGCCGTTGGCTCGGTTGTGTGGGATGAGCCCACGCTGATGATGACTGTGACGTTGACCGGCACGGTGTCACTGCCGGCGTACACTGAAGTAACTATGGTCATCCAAGACGTGACCAATCCGCCGAAAGAGACGTGGATCAACAACGCCTACCTCACGACCAGAGCAGCTGACGGGAGCATTGTCGATGGACCCGATACCATTTCTGTACTGACGATATCTCGAGGGGCATTGACAGGGGCAAAGTCGTGGACTTCGGTGACGACCGCAAGCGCCAGCATGCAAAGTGACCAGCTACTGACCTTCACATTGAGTGGGGCACTCCCTAGCGGCAGTATCATCGTCATTACTCTACCTTCGGGCGGTTGGCGAATGGTCAATAGCGCGTCAGTGGTGGTGTCGTTCTCACTCCCAGCGTCGGGAGTAACTGTTCAGTCGGCCGTTTGGTCTTCCGACAGCTATGAGCTGCGTATCGTCACTGCCGGCAGTCTCGGCGAGGGAACATCAGTGGAACTGCAAGTGTCGGGCATGATCAACCCGTATTCCAGTGCGAATCCCGGTACATGTACGGTATTGACGATGCTTGCAGACTCGGGGGTCGTCGACGAATCCAAAGACATTGTCGTGAATGCGATAGTGAGCGAGCAATTGCCGACAAATGGCTCGTGGGCATCGGCCATTGCTACGCCAGGGGTTCTCTCGTCGCAGACGGTCACATTCACAACGGGCGGGAAGTTGGAGTCTGGAGCTTCGTTCTGCATCACAATGGTTGATACGTGGACGCGCATGGCTTCGACTACCGCCACACTAACGTTGAGTGGAATTACACAGACCTCATCGTTGACACTTACAGTTGACAAGGCTACGGACACCTTTTGTATGCAGACAGGTGTGGCCATCGACCAAGATACGGATGTAGCTATCGCCTTGACTGACATTCTGTCGCCGGAATCGGTTCGTCCTGAGAGGATGGCATCGCTGCTTATCCTGAGCCACCTGGGAGGAAGTGTGAATACCGGTTTCATCCGCATCAATGCAATCACTGCGGGGGCGTTAACCGGTCCGCTAGCATGGCAGACGGTGGTTTATAACCCCGGTCCAGTGGCGGGTTTGAAGAATTCCGCGTATCTCGCGCTCAAAACGACGGGGCAAATCGCAGCAGGGGGGTTCATCCAGGTGGAGCTTCCGTTCGAGTGGGTCATGGCTTCAACATGCCAAGCAAACTTCATTCATCCGTCAGTGCTTGGTACAGCGTCCTGCAGTCAGAACAACATCAGCATCCTGCTGGCGGACCCTCTCGTTGAGGCGACGGACCTGAACATTTCATTCGCAGGGGTCTACAATCCCTCCCTCGTGATGCCTGAAGGAGTCGCATCGGCTCGGACGCTTGCTGCGGATGGAGGGGAGATCGACGTCACCAACAGCATCATAACGGGGGCCATCACGTCCGCTGTGACTGGGATCTCTAACTCAGGGGATCACCTCGTAGCAGTGGTTGGTGTTGCCAAGTCATTTCGGTTTGAAGGCTCTGCGATGGCCGAGAACGACGTCGTCAAGTTCGTAGACGCCAGCACCACGAGTGACGCCAACTGCGGGACGTCGACCACCGGCCAGTCGGACGCCGGGGGCGTCAGCGTCAAGTATCTAAGCGCCGACCTTGATGTCGCTGTGAAGTTCACACAGTCGTCACCCGACGGGAAACCGTTCGCCATTTGCTACAAGTTCGGCGACAACCCGTTCAAGCTGTACTCGGATCTGAGTATCACGGTCAAAGAGTTGAAATCCGTGACGACTGATGTGGGATTTGAAGACATCGCGGTGGCCGACTTTGTCAAGACCTGGAGCTTCGGTGGCAATGGAATTATGGCCGGGGACCAAGTGCGGTGGATCGACCTTGAAGTGGCCAAGAGCGCAGCGTACATTCTGAATCCGCCCGACTGTCTCGACACGTCAACGCTGGCGAAGCTGGCCACTCCAGTGTCTGGATCTTTAACCGCTCCAGAAGATGACTACACTCGAGTGATTCAGGCGGGTCTGGGCTCCTCCTTCGCGTTCTCTGTGGAAAGCAGTGGCAAGACGTACTGCCTGTGCTACAAGTTTGGCAACGAGCCGTTCACGGTCTACCCCTCAATTAAGGTGCAAGTGAACCATCTTCGCTCCATCGCGGCTCAATCTACGGGCAGTGATACAGTCGCAGTGGTGAACGCGCCCAAGTCTTTCTCCTTCTCTGGAGACGGCGTGTTTCTGAACGACCGACTTTACTTTGTTCAGCTGGGCAGCGTGGCTTCCTGCGCTGAGAGCAACAACGATACGTCGCTGCAGCTCACGCACATGATCAACGACCAGGAGCAAAGCACGCTCTTCATAGACGCGAACCTTGTAACGGAGGTCAATTTCGACGCCGCCGCCGCTGGGATGATCGTCGTACCGTGCTATCAGTTCAGAATGGAGCCGCATCAGCTGTATCAAGACATTCGACTGACCGTCAAGATGGTCACGCGGTACACGGGGACACTGGGGTCCCCTCAACTCGCTGTGGCCGAAGTGGCCGAGCCGCTGACGTTCCTGGGATACGGACTGGACGAGGGGGATCAAGTCCGGTGGATTTTACACGGCGAAGAAGACTGCGAGAGCAGCCTCGCTTCGCTGCTGGAGCCCACCACGCTGGAGGCGATTGACACCGTTACACTGGACAAGAACAGCGCGGCGCTGTTCAACTTCACGGCCACGCAGAGTGACTTCAATCCTCTGTTATGCTACAAGTTCGGCGAGGAGAACTTCAAATTGTACCCCAGTATTTCCATAGCCATCGGAACGATTCGAGGCAAATCCCCTCTCACAGGGGCCAAGGAAGTGGCAGTGGCCACTTCGCGCAAGAATTTCACAGTCCTGGGGACGAATATGGCGGAGGGCGACCGCGTGGGATGGACGACCGTCATCGACTCGCCTACTCCGTGCACGAACCTGAGCTTACTGGTGCCCAACCCGTTGAACGCGGACAACGACTATCTGTCGTACATGACGGACTCCAACACATTCGGCGTCGCGTTGTCTACGCTAAGCTCGGGGAAGCGCGTGTACCTGTGTTATGGCTTCGGCCAGGAGCCTTTCAAGCTCTTCACTGGGTTCTACCTAGACGTGAAGAGCATCACGAACTTGCGCGCTCTGGTT